>JARHVA010000246.1:512500-1152500 GCA_037957365.1 Torreya grandis | reverse complement strand
GTTATCCTTAATGCCATCAATGGTTTCCACACCAGGTAGGTAATACGAAGTTAGTGTAATCTTTTGAAGCTCATTTTTTATCCTATTGTGGAACAAATTATATGAATCCCTTTTTTTTTGTGAGATACTATTAAATTTTACTTTCAATTGATTTGGAGATTCTTGATTTAATTTTTATATCCATACTTCTTTTGAAAGAGATATAATTTTACCCATGTTATATTGTGCCTTATCATTTATGACTTTTCCTTCTCTAGGTTCTTTTCTATTTAGAGCTTGAGTGAACATTGGTTCCAAAATGGGAACACCCTGTGATAGATTAGTCACAATAGAATGTGAAATAGAATAGGATGTTCTCCTAGAAACATCTTATATAAAATTTTGATGTACCATTGTTTCTTTTGTAGGAATACCTTGGGATATCCCAGTCTTCATCAAATGAATAGTAGAGGTAGAAGAATAAGGGAGTCTTTTTGATCGAGTGTTAACTTTTTCAAATTTAATAACCCCTCTATCCATAACTTTTGTAATATTTTATCACAATACATAGTAATTATTGTCTAAATGACCATTAATACCATGATAAATGCAAAATGGTCTTCTTTTTAGTTTATCAAGATGTTGGGGAGGGTGATAATAGGTAGGAGGTAAGATGATTATCTTCTTATCCAATAATTTATGTAGACTATCATATGGTCAATCTCTAAAACTTCTAAATATGAGTGTTTACCAATTTTTAAAAGTAGGTTTATTCACTGAGTATTATTTTGTAAACTAATTATTTCCTTTGGTTTATTCACTTTGAATATTTTCCTTTAGACGTGGAATAGGTTTCTTAGCATCTTTATGTAGAAATTCTTGTTATATATTGACGTATTCATCTTCCTTTTTTAGATTTATCCTAGGTTCTAATTCCTCATCTAATGTGTGATGTAACTATCCATAATCAAAGACTGGTCATTCAAACACACAAGCTCAAATCTAGTAAATGCATAAGCAAAGAGAGAACAATGTTGTTGAGAATGGAACCAAACATGAGTAAAAATGAGATAAATTGTATTCATAAATTTCATTAATTACCCTAATTTCATTACATTACAATAGTTTGGTGAAGTGGACTCAATATAAGGACTAGGGTAGATAAATCATAGGAGAACTAGAGTGAACCTATATGAGAATTGGAGTCAATATCATAAGATAACTCAAGTCAATCTAATAGGAGAAATCAAGTGAAACTCATATAATAACTAGCCCTCTTACCCACTTCTAATGACCTCATTATTTCACCTAAGTAATCTAGTTAAATGTGTAGTAAAAACCAATAAATAGAAAATAAAAACATACACTAACACCCCCCATTAACCATATCTTAGGTTGGTAGAATAATTGGGTCCTAAAAAATAGACTTGATAAGGTATCCAAGTACAAAGAAAATAACCCTATAATAATATAGAGAAATACACATAGAAGTAGATATATAAGAATAGAGGATTAAAGATCCCCCCTAAAAGATGATGTTGAAGCTTCCTACACTCCAAGTAGAGCTTGTAAAGTTATCAATGTCGATGAAGAGATCCTCTACTTAAGATTGAGCAAGGTCCATCTGCATTGAATAATTTTTATTTCTTTTGAAAAAGGAAGAAAAAAATTATTATATTATAAATTTACCCATTCCTCAATGGAATATGAAGGTATCAGTATGAATATATCTAAAATTGGTCCAAATTTAAAGTGTGGCTTAGGTCTGGAAAAATCATGCATAGGTACTAAAATCAATTCCATTTAAGTATACCTATCAAAAAAATGACATGAAACATTTTCTAAAAGAATTTCCATGTGAAATGGAGAGCATGCATCAACAATCCTCAAAACTAAAAAATGAGGACACATAAACAAGGAACTATATTCATGCATAGTTTTATCCCACTCAGGAATGCCTCATGTAAATACTATGGATTAGAGGAAAAATCACTAAAAAAATGTGCAACATCCTATAATTATGAATGTGTCCCCATTTTATCTAATGGATCCATAACCCAATCACATTCACCTTGTGGTGTCTACCAATTCCAAAGAGGACCTAAAAATGGAGAGTTGGGGGGAGATTTATCAACTTCTAAAATGGAATGCATATGGAAGGACGTGAGCCCTCATTAGTGTCATCATATAAAATTGAATAATAATCCTCATCATCAGGTATTTATTATGTATGATCTGAATCATCAAAACTATCATTAAACCCTAGTGAGTCCAAGAAGGAGGGAGAAGTGTTAGTGTAAGGTTCATCAAGAGTAAAGTGTGAGAAGGTGTACAACCTTGAATGGTGTTTGATTTCCAAACCACCACTATAGCATTAATTTTTAGTGTGAATTTTATGCACACTATATCCATAATGAGGTAGCCTCTAATATTTTAGGATCTCAATGGAGTTAAACTCCACTCCAAGGCATGATTTTCAAGTATACATTTTATTTTAACTTTTTGATGGAATAGCAGGTAGAGAATGCAGGTTGTTAACAAGGTCTTTTTGGATGGAGGTGTGGATCCTAATAGTGGTAGTGAATCTCTATGTGAATTGTATGGGTGGTTGGTTGATAATATAGAGTGATTAGATCTCAAAAATACAAACTCAAAAAAAAGAGGGAAGGTTAAGGAAAAAAATAAAGCTTCTATGGTTTTTAAGAACTACTTCCCTAGATGGTTTCTAAAAGGACAAGTGCTCTCAGAACCTATGCCTATTGCTAACAAAAATTACACACATAGTCAGACATGGCTAAGAATTCTAAGGAGATAAAGATACATTAAATTCATAAGCCTCAAACAAAGGTTACTCCTTTTAGGGTAATTGTTGCACACCCTTAATCAGGAGATTATGGCTCAGGCTAGTGAATTATCTAAGGTAATTGTTACACACATAGAAAACTACATCCAAGAAAGCACTCATACACAATCAAAATTATGAATCAATTTAAACTTGACTATCTTAACTAATATATTTACCAATATTTTAGTAGTTCTTGCACACCCACAAATTAGTATATCAATAAAAATAATCAAGAATTCATTCATATATTTTGCACACTAGAGATTATTGAAACATACAACCAAAGTAACAACTAATTACACAAAATTAGAAATAGAATACACAAACACGTTCTCTAATGATCAAAATTGATGTTGTTCCTGTATTTAAAAATTCTCTAATAAAAATCTAAGTTAGATTACAATTGTTTATATAGGCGTGGGGAAGGGGTTGCCTCAATATCTAAGTTAATGTAAGGTCATTACATGTGACAGTTAGAATATGTAGTTTTAACTGTAGTCTAAAACTATATAAGAGTCTACTTACAATTATCTATTTAAAATAGGCTTTACCAAAGCTATGCCATATGTGAATGTGTATAAAGATAGAGGCAATTTTCTACAATTATAACTTGAACTATATGCAAAATAAAAATAGATGCACCATTTACCAAAATTATACTGTCTCTTTTTATAGGTTGTGAGATCACCCTGTTGATCTTTCAGATTATCCACCTCAAATGGAACTCAAATATGCACCACTTTCTAATGTTTTTATAACCATCGGCACTACTATTAATCTTATGTATTGCATGCTCACCCATGCCTTTTATAGGATCTGAATCTTCACTTTTATATTCATTATTCAAATTGAGACATGCATGTTCGTAATCTAGCCTTAAAATTTGAGACCCAATGTCTATTGATAAATATAGATCAAGTGTCCAAAGATCTAAGCATTCTTCCCATAATGTCTAGCTAGCTTTCAAAATATGACATGTGTCAACACCTAATTGAGTATAAGATATTTGAAAAGTCTACCTAGGACTCACATCATCAATCCTTATGTGTTGGTTTAGTGTGGTTCATTAGATTTTTAGTGTTTTGACTAATTGAATCTTTCAAGATCGACACTTGTCACGTCCTATTTTTCTCTACTTAATATGTGTGCCACTTTGTAACTACTTGAGGCTTCTAAGTTATATGTACTGGGATGCCTACTTCTTCTCATGCGTCATTGGATCTATATACTGGGCTCACATGATGGTGACACTTATCACTCTCTTAGAGATTTGACATTTCAACTTGCTCGCACTTTGTTAAATCAAATAGGCTCGAGTATATGTATGTTGTAGGATCTTGATTTGAATCCAAAAAGATAATTTATGAGTTTAAATTTGATGTTTGTGTGACCATAAAATGATGTCCTTTAGATCATGAATGACATCCACATGAATTTCAAATTTAATTCTATAAATTATTCCATTTTTGAGGTTAAATTTGATGTTCATGTGATCATTAAATGATGTCCTCACGACCATCAGATGACATCCATGTGATTGTCAAAGTTAATCTCATAAGTTTGACACATTATTGATGTTAAATTTAACATTCACATAGCTATTAAATGACATCCTCATGCTCTTAAATGGCATATGCACGACTATCAAATTCATTCTCATCAACTATAAACATGTGATTTCCTCAAGACTCCCTTGTCCTACAAGTATAAATGAAAAGAAGACTTATCATAATAATTTTAGAAAATATGTATAAAGTACCTTGTATGGATATTTTAGCCTAAGGTTTTAGTATTAATAAAATACAATTTAGGCCTCAACTAAAATATTAAATTAAACTCAAAACATAATGAAATGTTCTCTAAGCAAAGGTGTCACTTGGAAATATTTCATTTGTTTCAAGGTAATTATTTTAGGAGAATCGTCATGGGCTTCTATGTAGGGAATTATTTAGGGAAATTATTTCAAATAAAATGTCTGCAACAATTCTCCTAAAGGGTCTTAATCTCTCCAAAAAAAATTCTAAAAGAATTAGCTGAAGGGTAAAAGGCCCAAGAAAAAAGTCTTGAAGGATAAGTCTCAAAAGGAATAAGGCCTAGGACAAGTCCCGAAGGGCAAGTGGTCACTTAAAAAATCCTGAAGGATTTTTTTCAAAATGTTTGAAGGGTAAGTGGCCAATTCAAAAAGGGTTGAAAGGTCATTTTCAAAATGTCTGAAGGGTTGGTCTAGGAAGTTTGAAGGGAACGTTCCCTTGGGGGAATTGTTTCAAGACTTTTATGTCAAAAAAAATATCTGAAATTCAAATCTTGAAGGAATTAGCCTAGGATAAAAGTCTCAAAGGATAGGCTCATAGGGTAAAAAATGATCAAGACAAAAGTCCCAAGGGGTATGGTCAAAAGGGTTGAAGGGTCTACTTTGTGGAGAAAATACCTGAAGGGTTTACTTCTTAGTTTAAATTATGATGGGAAAGGGTGCTTACAAAATTCTTGAAGGGTAACCACAAAATTATTGAAGGTTACTTTCAAAAATGCCAAAGGATATGTTTAGAAAGCTTGAAGGAATTTGACCTTGATAAAATTTTCAAAGGGTAAGTCAGAGGCAAAGGGTCATTTCAAAAGTCCCAAAGGAATTCCATCAGGGGAATTATTTCAAATAAAATATCCACATCAATTCTTTCAAAGACCCATTATTTTGGACAAAATGTTCAAAGGAATTCAATTGGCTTGAGAAAAGTGTCTCAGATAAAATGTCTAAAGGAATGGTTCAAAAAGGTAAAGGCATGAGACAAAAGTCCTAAAAGAAAAGTGCAGAGGGGCAGAAGGTAAATTAAAAAGGTCTAAATGAATTTTGTTGAGAAAAATGGCCATAACAAAAATTCTAATGGAAATGTTTCACAAATCTTGAAGGGTAGGTTGGTAAGGCAAAAGGGGAATTTAAAAAGTTCCAAAAGGCAATTACAAAATGTCGAAGGGTAATTTCTATCAGTAAATAATCTGAAGGGTCTAATTCATAGGGAAATCATCCATGATAAAATTTCCAAAATATATAATTCATAAATTCCAAAGGTCACTCTCAAAAAGGTTGAAGGGTAATTTTATTGAGGAAAGAGTATCGACAAGATTATTTGCAAGAATAAGTTTGATTCAAGGTAACTATGTCAGTAAAATTGTTGTATGGAAAAGGATACAAAGAGAAAATTCCATCAATTTTTTTTTTGATACATAATAAACTCAAACACCAATTCATGTAGAAAAAAATTTCTAAAGAGAAAATCCCAAAAACATAAAACCAGACAAAGATTCCCAAAGAAGGCTAGTCCATGAAAACATAATACCAATGTTACTCTGCCAAAGTATGAAAAAGGACAATAATAAATCTTCTCCCAAATTTGCATAAACATACATAAGAGGGGGCTCAAAATTAAGACAAATAATCTAAAAAAAGTGGGTATCCATTTCCTATGAAAAGAAGGGGGATGTTGGGTACAATAAATGATGACTTACAAGGAGAATACTCCTGAGTATTCAAGACCCTAGAACTCTTGTTTGTAATCCTAAATAAATCATGAAGTATGCCAAAGAATAAATACTTAAATTAGAAATATGAAAGAGACTCTTAACAATATTCACACAATATACTTTCATTTTAATTTCTTGGATCTGTGTATGATAAAACATGTAATTTATTTAACCCCTGTTGTGATGAGTTTTTCAAAGGAATTGATGGGGTTGTAGGTTTCATTATAGTATCTATTAAATCTCAAAAATAAGGGAAGATTAGGAGTTTATTTTCTACTAGCTAGGCATACATAGCCCCAATAGAGATACTTTAGGCTCCTTCCCTTCTCATTCCATTATTTTATTTTGATCATGATGCACGGTACATTAACCTTATTTCATCATGTGAGCCTTTTGATTTTATTTAACTTTTATTTTACCCTTTTGAACTAATTTTTTTTTTCTTCTTTTATTTTTATTTTATTCTTAAATGGAAAAGAGAAGAGTTGGAACCCTAGTGAGTTGTTGTAATTATAAAAAAAATCATTACTAGAACATCCTTGCCAACCACATCTATTCCTAGAATTATCATTTCTAATAGGTATTCAATGTGATAAGTACATTTGATCCAATAAAATAAGAACACTTTCTAAATTTGTATGAAGTACTCTGAGAACAAATTCCACATGCCTGGTAAAATTATTCAATTGTGACACCATTTATAATAATTCATGATTACCTACCTTCATCCTAAAGACTCAAAAACATAGAAATACAACCAATCTGTAAACTAGTTCCAAAGTGTCAAGATTTTAATTTTCCCCTTCTCCACAAGTCATAAGCTCAGTTGGTTTGGATTTTAATTTGGTTATAGTTAGATAAAATGCAATTTCAATCATCAAAGAAATAAAAGAATAACTAATATAAGAAAGCATTGAAATCTAATCTAGAAAACATGAAATCTAACTTATGAAAGAAAAATACAGAAAGCAAGAAATATTAATCTAGAAAGCAGGAAACTGGTCTATGAAAGAAATAAATCTAATCTATAAAAGTAAGGAACTATTCTAAGAAAGTGGGAAATCTAATCTAATCCTACAACTACATTCATTTGTCCTTCTTTACTCAATAACATTAGTAGATGATACAACCCTAAAGTAGTGGTTTAAGAACTATCTATTGATTAGATATGTAAGTTCATTGCCTTGAATGTCCTTTAGATGAAATGTGTTATTTCCCATGATCTTTTAAATATGTTATGGTCCAATCCATAGTAGGGCAAACTTGTCATGTTGTCCTTTCTTCACATGGGTTTAATCCCAAAGTAGCACTAGATCTAAAATTCTAAATTCATTGACTTTCACTCTCTTATAAAACCACATCTTAACCATATCTTGGTGTTTGTTGAATGTTTGTAAAGCCTCAATCTTTATATCTTCCATTTTTATTATGTCTAGCAATCTTAATTCTACTTTATCACTCAATTCCATGTAGTTCTATATAAACTAATAAGTGGGTAGCTTAAACATAATTGGGAATATAGGCTTGCATCCATTTACCATAAAATAGGGTGAAGCTTTAAGGGATTGCTTTTGTCTAGTCTAGTCTACCCAAAGAGAATACTTCAATAAATTGTGCCAATCCCTAGGCTTGTCTCTAACTAATTTCTTAATTGTATCAATCAAACTTTTGTTCATTGATTTTGCTAGTCCATTTCCCTAATGTTAATGGTTATAAGCTAACCTAATAATGATCTAATTATCATGTACCCACTCAGTAAATTATACTGATATAAAATTCAATCCATTGTCACGAACCAAAGAAATGGGCATGCCAAATCTAGTTGTTATGTGTTCCTCCAAAAATCAAATCATATTTTATGCTCTACAATTCTTTGTGGATATGGCTTCAATCCATCTAGTGCAATAATATATTGTAGTAAGTATGAATTTATGGCTTGATAAGGAATTTAGGTTGATGACACCAATGAAGTCTAAACCCCACTGATCAAATGGCCTTCTTTCAATAACTGGCTATAAAGGCATTTTTGCATGTACTTTTATCTTGGCTAAATATTGAAATTCATGGCATGTTCTCACATGAGTGTGATAATATTTGAAAACTATTGGCCATTAGTATCCCATTATTAAGATCTTATGGGTTGTGGTATTCCTAGAAAGATTCCCACTTTCTATTTTCTGATGCAAGTTCTCTAAGATTTATTTAGCTTCCTATGTAGATACATACCTGAGATAAATACCTTCGTAATGTTTTCTATAGAGGACTCCCTTATTAATCATGTAATGAGCAACTTTGAACCTCAAATATCTTAATCTCTCTCTATTGATCTCTAGGGAACAATTTCCTATAAGTTAATATTGTATTATTTCAATATATCATTCTTTTTTATATACTTGAGCTTCACATACCTCTTTAACTATGATGCATAGATATAGTTCAGTCATAAGCTAAATAATGCCTTTCCCTCAAATGATATTTGTATCCTTGATATCTATGTCAAATTATTGTAGATTGGCCATCCACTTGCTTCATCATATCCTAGCTCATTATATGATAGGGTGAGCTTGACTACAGGATCAGGTATGATGGCAATGACTTTATTCCTCAAAATGTAATGCCAAATAATTTGCACTGCTTTCATAAGGGCAAAAAGCTATTTCTCAATCATTGAGTACCTAAATTCTACATCTTTTAGATTCATTCTCATAAATTCAATTGGATGCTTGGTCTCATCCTTCTTCTACATGATGACAAAAAAAAATACTCTAAGGCAAATGATTATAGGCAGAAGTCTTTATTAAAATCTAGACTAATCAACACTAGAGCTTGTGATATTGCATCTTTAATATCTTGAAAGGAATTTAGGGCTTCAAATATCCATTCTATTTTAGAATCTTTCTTGAGCATGGCATTCAGGGGTTTGATGATCTTTACAAATCCTAAAATGAACTTCCTCACAAAGTTAATCTTTTTAAAGAATGATTTGAGTTCCTTCTTGTTTTTTGATGGTTGAATTTTTGAAATTGCCTATATTCTATTTGGATCAATGGTGATCTCATCCTTGGTGATGATTTACCCCAAAAGATTACCTTTAGTCACTCTGAATATGATATTCTTTGGGTATAATGAATTATTGAACCTTTTTAATCTTTTGAATATGGACTTTAGGTGACATATGTGGTCCTTCTAATTCTTTGAAAATATCATACGATCATCCATATAGATGATTATGCATTTTCCTATCAGTCCTCTGAAAGCATGATCCATGGCACATGGAAAGGCACCTCTAACATTTATTAGGACATCCTCTTATATGCATAATTTCCCTACTTTGTTGTAAACTCCATCATCATTATGTCTTCAAATTACACTAGTACCATGTTGCAGTTTGAAAATCCATCCAAGAAGGACATCATTTCAAAACCACTTACTATTTGTTTCACTTCATCCAAAGAAGGTAAAGCATAATTGTCCTTTCCAAAGGCCTTGTTCAGATTTCTAAAGTACACACATAATCTGATCTCACCATTTTTTTTTCTTACTATGACCAAATTGGCCACACAAGTATATGTTAGACTGGGAAGATGATTTTTGCATTTAAAAGCTTCTCTACTTCTCTTTAAATGAGAGGCTCTAGAATAGGATTGATTGGTCTTTACTTCTATCTGAATGGTTTATGATCTAACTTTAATGGAATCATGTGAGTGATGACCTGAGGGTCATAAAATTTTAAATTTTCATAAGTCTAGGAAATGGCATCCCTATATCTAGAGATTAAATCCTTTACTCTATGCCTTTATTTTGGGGTATAGTTAATACCAATATTAATATATCACAAGTTGTGCTCTTATCCTATATTTTCTCTTTTAAAATCTGATTCATTGACTTTTGGTTGTCTTATCTACTATGCCTGAGGATCTATGTCAAATGGTCTCCCCAAGAAGACCAAGCCAACTAGAATTTGATTCTCTTTGAGTTGAAGAATGCCTTCTTTGTCTTATACCTATTGATAAAGGTGATTAATTTCCTTATTTTTGATGATTTGGGATTCAAATTTCCCTAAATTGGTTAGAAATTGGATAATATTTTGGTCATCATCAAAGACCTAGAAATATTCTACATTATCTAGAATAGAGGGGCAAGGTACCAATTCAATTGAGAACTTCTTTACCTTAGATTCATATATCAGCTTCAAATTAGTAGTCGTAATAGCTAGAGAATAAGTAGTTTGATTTTTATCACTGTGAAGTTCTATAATGTTGAAATCTTTAAAGCTCTCAATCAAGTCCCATGCTCCTTACTTGTATTTCTTCAAATAAGATAGTTTACATTGGTACTTATTTTTTACTTGATTGACCACCATCTCTGAGTTTATAAATATTTATATTTGCTTGACATTATTCTTGAGTAAAAATTATAATCCTAGAATTAGAGACTCATACTCAACTCTATTATTAGTACACAAAAATTGTAACATGTATGCTACTAAGAACTTCTTACCTTGTGGATTAATTAGTTTAATTATCATGCTTGATCCTTTCTTGGATCTAACACCATCAAAGTGTAGAGTCTATAGTTGATTGAAACCTTCAATTTTTGGCTTTTATATTTGATTCAGAGTAGTAAAAGTATAAATACCAAGGCTAGGCAACTCATACTTTGCCTCTTCATTCTTGACATTGTACTTTGTAATGGGGTACTTCATTATCAGCTCTTTGTCAATTCTGATTTGATTTGTAACTCCTCTCCATGTTAGTCATATATGAGACAAGTCCATAGAGAGATACTCATTAAGTGTTTTAGACCAATCCCTAATTAGAAACATGTAGCCTTTGAGTATATCCACCACTAGAATATTAATGGTCATTTATACTCTTGGATCAGATGCTACTTGAATGTGCACATTGTTTAATTATCTAACTACTAGGACCACTATCTTATCCAATTTTGAAACTATTCTCTTTGAATGGTTTAGCATCAAACCAATCTTCTGATATATGGATGTAGGCATGACAATTTCATATGCTCCAAAATCAAATAAATAGTTATGAATGTTCTTACCAAAATCTTGGATAGCTAGTAAGAAGGGGGGAACTTTTGGATTAATCTTGTAAATAATGTTGGCGTTAGATGGTTATACCTTATCTATGGATGCTTTCCATTTTTCCATAGGCATCTTCCTAGTAATAGATTATAGAGAAGCTCCTTTTATTTGGTAATCTATGCTAAATCATGGAAAGTTATATTTGCCTTGATCTTCTTCATATCCTCAATAATATTATATCATCCTTTGCTTAGTTCTTCCTTTCTCTATTGCTAATTATTCCCCTTTAGAGGGGGTGGATTATTGTCTACTTTAGGATTAGGAGGAATCACCATGGTATTTAGAGGAGTCAATGTTGTGAGTGGTTTCTTATTCATTATATTATATGCACCTCTCTAGAACTACTAGAAAGCATGAACTTTGTCGATGTTGTCCTCTAGCTCATTATCACCTTCACCTAGAAAAAGAAACTCATGAGTTTCAAAGAACATGGTAGTGTTGGAAGAATCAAGATCTGGATGATGCTCAGGTGGATTATGTATCTGATCTTGTCTAACCATCTTTCTTTTAAATATTTTAAATGCAACACAAAATTCAACATAGTTGAGCTCACCATACTTAAAAGAATTATGAATTCTACACTAAGTGGGAAGGGTTGTCTTTGTTATGTTGATTTTTAGAACTTGTCAAGCTATTTAGGGATATTAAATGGTCTATTGTATCTTTGGGACCTAGTATTCTAATTTTTGGTAGGGCCATTTGCATTGCCCATCTTCCTTTGCATATTCAAGAAATCATTGCTCAGATTTTGAGCCATCTTCTGAATAGAATCTACATCTACCTTTGTGGAATCCATACCTTGTAAAATAGTATTGGTAAGTGTAGTTTCTTTTTGGTTCTAATGATAACCATTATCCATCACATGATTATTCAAGTAGACAAAATTTTATTTCATTATTTTCATTAGTGGAGGCAACATATATAACTAGTTCTTATTGAATATCAAGATATCCTACCTTGTATGCAAAATTGGATTTAAAATTGGAAAACCATTGTTAACATTAGGAACTCTAGGCATCTAAGGATTGAGTTGCCTATGTATGGTGATAGCCTCTTTGAATGCTAATTCTAAAGTGTTAGCCATGATTACTCTTCTCAAGATCATGGTAGTGATAGGGTCCAAGGCATTCTTATACATTTATAATGTTAACACCACCTTTAGTTTATATCTTAGGATCAACTAGTTATACATCTTTTGCTAGCTTGTGTTAAAAGCACAAATGGGCTCATAAGGTTCCCTTTTCATGCTGGTAAAGTGTTGGTATGCCAAACTAGGGTTGGTGACCTATCTAAATTGTTCAAGAAAAGCTACTTGACATTCATCTCAAGAAGTGATAGAATTTTTTGTTAGATTTAAATACCAATCATAAGTATCATTTATTAAAATAAAAGGGAATAATCTACATGTAACATCCTCATCTATGACATTAATTAATCTTAAATTAGCTTTCATTGATTTAATGTGTTCCTCTAATGTCCTTGCTCTTGAAGGAGAAAAGGACGGCATGTACCTTTTATTATTTTGAGGTAAATAATGCATGTCTCTTGGGATGGTGATAGCAAATCTAACTAACCATAAATGTTGTTGATCCATAGGTTGATTAATAGGTAAAGAATTCCTTACAAGTAAGGAGTTTCCTACTAAAGGGGGATTATTCTGAACTAGGGTTGTTGGCATAGTTCTAGGTCTCCTATGTTTTTACAAGGGTGAGACTAATAAACTAGCCTAGGAATTAGATTTGGTCACAATCCTAAGTGATTCTAGTGTAACTTTATGCAAAGGATAAGTACTACTATTATAGGTGATGGCCCTCCTTCTAGTACCAGTTAACTATTAATATGTGTTTTATGCACACTACAACTATAATGAGGTATCCTCTAATGTTTTAAGATATAAATGGAGGTAAACTCCATTCAAGGGCTTGAGTTGTAGGTATGTATTTTATTTCAACCTATTAATGGAATAGTGGGTAGATCATGCAGGTTGTTGACAAGGTTTTTTAGATGGAGGTGTGGTTCCTAATAGGGGTAGTGAATATATGTGTAAGTTGGATGGGTAACTAGTTGCTAATCTAGAGTGAGTAGATATCAAAAATACAAACTCAAAAAATGAGGGAAGGGTAAGGTAAAAAATAAATCTTCTATGGTTTTTAGGAACTACTCCCTTGGGTGGTTTCTAAAAGGATAAGTGCTATCATAACCTATGCTTGTTGATAGTAGTAATGACACACACACAATCAGACACAACTAAGAAGTCTAAGGAGATAAAGATGTAGAACATTTACAAGCCTCAAATAAAGGTTTCTCCTTTTAGGGAAGTTATAACACACCCTTAATTAGGAAATTATGGCTTTAGCTAGTGAAGTATCTAAGGTAGTTATTACACACATAGAAAACTACATCCAATGAAGCACTCATGCACAATCAAAATTATGAATCAATTTAAACTTAACTATCTTAACCAATATGTGTACCAATCTTTCAATAGTTATTTCACACCTAAAAATTAGTATATCAATTAAAATAATCAAGAATTCATTCATAGCTTTTATATACTAGATATTATTAAAACATACAACCAAATAAAGTAACAAATAATTACACAAAAATGGAAAGAGAATACACAAACACATTCATTGATGATCAAAACTAATATTGCTCTTGTATTCAAAATTCTCTAGCAAAATTCCAAGTTGGATTACAATTTTTTATATAGGTCTGGGGAAGGGATCACCTCATCCTCTAAGTTTATGTAACATCATTACATGTGATAGATAGAACATGTAGTTCTAACTATGGTCTAAAACTGTATAAGAGTCTACTTATAGTTATCTAATTAAAATAGCCTTTGCCAAAGCTATGAAACATATGCATGTGTATAAAAATAGAGGAAATTTTCTATAATTATATCTTGAACTATATGCAAACTACAAATAGACGCACCATTTACCAAAACTGCACGTCTCCTTTTATAAGTTGTGAGATCAACCAATTGATCTTTTAGATTAACCACCTCAAATAGAACTCAAATATGCACTACTTTCCAATGTTTTTAAAACCATCATTACTACTATTAGTCTTGTGCATTTCATGCTCACCTATGCCTTTTATAGGATCTAGATCTTCACTTTTATATTCATCATTTAGATTGACACATGTGTGTTCATACTCTAGCCTTAAACTGTGAGACCCAATGTCTATTGATAGATATAGCTCGAGTGTCTAAATATCTAAGTATTCTTCCTATAATTTCCATCAATATTTCAAAATATGACACATGTCAACACCTGATTGAGTCTAGGATATTTGAAATTTCCACCTAGGACGTGCATCATCAATCTTTATGTACTAGTTCAACATAGTTCATTATATTTTTAGTGTTTTGACTCATTGAATCCCATGATCTTGACACTTGTCTCATATTATTTTGATCTACTTTATATGTGTGCCACTTGGAAATTGCTTAGGGATTCTAAGTTTTATGTATTAAGTTTATTGCTTCTTCTTATGGGTCATTGTATCTGTATACTAAACTCCCATGATGGTGACACTTATCACTCTCATAGAGACTTGACATTTCAACTCACTCTCTCATTTTTCAATCAAATGGGTCTAAGCAGATGTGTACCATAAAATCTTGATTTGAATCCAAATGAGTAATTTATGAGGTTAAATTTTATGTTTATTTGATCATCAAATGACATCATCTTGATCATCAATGACATCTTATAACTATCAAATTCAATTCTATAAATTATTCCATTATCAAGGTTAAATTTTATAGTTGTACGACTATCAAATGACATCCTCATGAACATTAGATGACGTTCGTATGACTATCAAATTTAATCTCATAAGTTTGACACATTAACGATGTTAAAATTGATGTTTGCATGACCATTAAATGATGTCCTCATGGTCATCAATTAACATCCGCATGACTATCAAATTTAATCTCATCAACTTGACACATGTGATTTTCTCATGAGTCCCTACTCTTATAATTATAAATTAAAAGAAGACTTGGCACAATACTTCTATAAAATATGTATAAAGGACCCTACATGGATATTTTAGCCTAAGGTTTTAGTATTAATAAAATATGATTTGGGCTTGGGTTAAAATATTAAATTAAGCTCAAAACATAATGAAATTATCTCTAAGAAAATGTGCCACTTGGAAATCTAGAATTTTTTTTAGGTAATTGTTGTGGGAGAATTGTCATGGGATTCTGTGCGGGGAATTATTTTGGATAAAATCTCTACAACAATTCTCCTTAAGGGTCTTAATCTCTCTGATAAAATGTTTAAAGGAATTTGCCAAAGGGTAAAAGGCCTAAGACAAAATTCTTGAAGGATAAGTCTCAAAGGGAAAATGGCCTAGGGAAAAGTTCCAAAGGGCAAGTGGTCACTTCAAAAATTATGAAGGGTCTTTTTCAAAATATTTGAAGGGTAAGTGGCCATTTCAAAAAGGCCTAAATGTCATTTTCAAAACATCTAAAGGGTTGGTCCAAGAATTCCAAAGGGCATGTACCCTTGGGGGAATTGTTTTTAGACTTTTGTTTCGAAAAAAATGTCTAAAACACAAAGCCTAAAGGAATTGGAATGGGATAAAAGTCCCAAAGGATAGGTTCATAGGACAAAAAAGTGATCAAGACAAAAGTCCTGAGGGGCATGGTTAAAAGGGTTGAAGGTTCTACTTCATGGTTAAAATGCTTGAAGGGTATACTTAATAGGGTAAATTTCAATGAGAAAGGGCCCTTAAAAAATTATCTAAGGGTAACCACAAAAATCCTGAAGGGTACTTTCAAAAAGGCTGAAGGATATGTTTAAAAAGTCTGAAGGAATTTTTCCTTGAAATTTTTTCTGAAGGGTAAGTCAGAGGAAAAGGGTCATTTCAAAATTCCCAAATGAATTCCATTAGGGGAATTATTTTAGACAAAATATTTTCAACAATTCTCCTGAAAACCCATTCTCTCAGACAAAATATTGAAAGGGATTCAATTGGCTCAGGGAAAGTGTCTCAAATGAAATGTTTGAAGGAATGGTTCAAAAAGGCAAAGGTGTGGGACAAAAGTCCCAAAGGAAAAGTTTGAAGGGGTTTAAGGGTAATTTAAAAAGGTCTAAAATAATTCTATCAGTCAAAATGGCTACAATAAAAATGTCAAAGGACATGTTGCACAAAGCCTAAAGGGTAGGTTGGCAAGGCAAAAAGGGCATTTCAAAAGTTCTAA
The DNA here is from genome assembly GCA_037957365.1 of Torreya grandis. NCBI lineage: Eukaryota > Viridiplantae > Streptophyta > Pinopsida > Cupressales > Taxaceae > Torreya > Torreya grandis. The sequence goes on along the minus strand of JARHVA010000246.1, from coordinate 1,135,823 downwards.
AGGGAAATTTCAAAATGTTGGAGGATAATTTATATCAAGAAATAATCTAAAGGGTCTAATTCATAGGGAATTTATCCATGAAAAAAGTCCTAAAGGATTTACTTCCTAAAGGCTGAAGGGTAATCTCAAAAAGGCCAAAGGGTCATTATGTCGGGGAAAGTGTATCTACAAGATTATACATAAGAATAAGTCTAATTTGGGGAAATTATTTTGGTAAAATTGTTGTGGGAAAAATGATACAAAGATAAAATTCCATCAAATAAAATGTTTGAGACATAATAAAACTGAAGACCAATTCATGCAGAACAAAATTTCTGAAGAGAAAATATTGAAAAACATAAATCCAAACATAGACTCCCAAAGAAGGCTAGTCTATGATAACACAATACCAATGCTACTCTACCAAACTATGAAAAAGGTCAATAATCAATCTTCTCCTAGATTTTCATAAACATACAAAAAAGTGGATTCAAAATCAAGACAATAATCTAAAAAAAGTGGTCCTCATTTCCTATGGAAAGAAGGGGGACGTTGGGTACAATAAATGGTGATTTACAAGGAGAATACTCCTAAGTATTCAAGAACCCATAACTCTAGTTTTCAATCCTAAATCAATCATAAAGTGTGACACAAAATAAATAATTAAATAAAAAATATGAAAGAGACTCCTAAGTAGATTCACACAACATACTTTTCTTCCAATTCCTTGGATCTTTGTGTGTTAAAATATATAGTTTATTTAACCCTTGATGTGATGAGTTTTTCAAAGGCTTTGATGGGGATACAGGTTTCATTATAGTATCTATTAAAGCTCAAAAATAAGGGAAGCTTAGGCATTACTCTACTACCAACCAAGCATCCATAGCCTTGATAGAGATACCTTGGGATCCTTCCCTTCTCATTTCATTGTTTTCTTTTGATCATGATGCATGGTACATTGACCTTATTTCATCATGTGAGCATTTTGATTTTATTTAAATTTTATTTTTCTCTTTTGAACTCATTATTTTTTTCTTCTTTTATTTTTCTTTTAACTTGAATGGAAAAAAGAAGATATGGAACCCCAATGAGCTGGTGTAATTATAAAAATAAATCATTACAATAACATCCCTACTAGCCACATCTATTCCTAGAATTATCATTTCCAATAGGTATTCAATGTGATAAGTTCATTTGATCTAATAAAAAAATAAAAATTTCTAAATTTGTGTGAATTTCTTTGACAAAAACTTCCATGTGAGTAGTAAAAGTATTCAATTATGACACCATTTAGAATAATTCATGATTACCTACCTTCATCCCAAAAACTCAAAAACACAGAATTGCACTCAATCTATATACTAGTCCCAAAGTGTCAAGATTTTAAATTTCCCCTTCTCCACAAGTCATAGGCTCAGTTGGTTTGGATTTTAACTTGGTCATAGTCAAATAAAATACAATTTTGATCATCAGAGAAAGTAAAAAACAACTAATATAAGAAAGAAGTAAAATCTAATCTAGAAAACATGAAATCTAATCTATAAAAGCAAAATACTAAAAGTAGTAAAGATTAATCTAGAAAGTAGGAAACTAGTCTATGAAAGCAAGAAATCTAATTTATGAAAGAAGGGAACTATTTTAAGAAAGTGGGAAATCTAATCTAATCCTATAACTAAATTTATCTATCCTCATTACTCAATAACATCAGTAGATGATATAGCCCTTAAGAAGTGTTTTAGTAACTATCCATTGATTGGATATGTAAGCTCGTTGCATTGGAGGTCCTTCAGATGAAATGCATTATTTACCTCCATGTTTTAAAATTGGTATGGTCTAATCCATAGTGGATCAAACTTGTCATGGTGTCATTTCTTCGCATAGTCTTTATCCCAAAGTAGCACTAGATCTGAAATCTTAAATGCTTTGACTTTTTCTTTCTTATCAAACCACCTCTTAACCACATACTGGTGTTTGTTGAATGTATGTAAGGCCTCAGCCCTTAAATATTCTATTTCTATTATGTCTAGGAATCTTGATTCTACTTTATCAGTTAGTTATATGTAGTCTTACATAAAACCATAAGTGGGTAGCTTCAACATAATTGGTAATATAGACTTTTGTCTATATTCTAGAAGGTAGGGTGAAGCTTTAAGGGCTTGCTTGTGTCTAGTCTGGTCTACCAAAAGAACGTACTTCAATAAATTGTACTAGTCTCTAGGCTTGTCTCTAATCAATTTCTTAATTACATCGATTACACTTTTATTTATTGATTTTACCAGTCCATTTCCCTAAGGGTAATGGTTAGAAGTTGACTTGATAATGATCTGGTTTTCATGTTCCCACTTAGTAAATTTTGCCAATATAAAAGTTAGTCCATTGCCATAAGCCAATGAAATAGGCATAATAAATTTGGTTATTATGTGTTCCTAAATAAAGTTAATCACATATTATTCTCTATAATTATTTATGGCTATGGTTTTGGTCCATCTAGTGTAATAATCTATAGCAGTAAGTATGAATTTATGGCCTATTAAGGAATTTGGGTTGATGACACCAATAAAGTCTAAACCCCACTAAGTAAATGGACTTCTTTCAATGATTGGTTGTAAATGCATTATTGTATGTACTTCTCTCTTGGCTAAAGCTTGACATTCATGGCATGTTCTCACATGAAAATTAGCATCTTTAAAAACCATTGGCTAGTAGTAGCCCATTTTTAAGATCTGATGGGTTGTGGTATTCCCAGAAGGATGACCACTTCCTATTTTATGATGCAAGTTATCTAATATTTTTTTAGCTTCCTCTGTAGATACACACCTAAGATAAATACCTTCATAATTTATTATGTATAGGACTCCCTTCTTAATCATATAATGAGAAACTTTGAGCCTCAAAGCTCTTCTCTCTCTGTTGATCTTTAAAGAATAAATTCTTGTAAGTAAATATTATATTATATTAGTATACCATTCTCCTGTAGATACTTGAGCTTGACATACCTCTTCAACTGTGATGCATGGATTTGGTTTAGTCATAATCTGAACTTGCAGCTTGGCCATTCATTTTCCTCATCATTCTCCTATCTCATTTTGTGATAGGGTGAGCTTGACCACAGGATCAAGAATGATGGTAATGTCTTTATTCCTCAAGATGTAATGCTAAAACTTTTTCACTACTTTCATAAGGGAAAAAATATATTTGTTAATAATAGAGTACCTGAGTTTTATATATTTAAAAGTTGTGATCATAAACATGATTGAATGCTCGATCTTGTCCTTCTTATAAATGATGATGTAGCAATCAAATGATCTGAATTAAATGAGTATAGGTAGAAATCTTTATTAAAATCTAGACTAATCAGCACTAGAGCCTATGATATTACATCTTTAATGTCCTGAAAGGACTTTTGGGCTTCAACTGCCCATTCTATTTTGGTATCTTTCTTGAGTTTTATGTTCAAAGGTTTGACAATCTCTATGAATCCTGAGAAGAACTTCCTTATGAAGTTAATATTTCCAAAAAATGTTGTTTGGTGGTTGAATTTTTGAAATTGCCTGTATTTTGTTTGGATCTATGGTTATCCCATCCTTGATGATGATGTGCCCAAAAAGCTTACCTTCAATCACTCTGAATATGCTCTTATTTAGGTTTAATGAAATAATAAACCTTTACATCTTTCGAATATGAATTTTAGGTGACTTATGTGGTCCTTTTGATTCTTCAAAAATAGTATAAGATCATCCATATAGATGATTATGCATTTTCCTATTAGTCCTTTGAAAGCGTGATCTATGGCATGTTGAATGGTAGCTCCTACATTTATTAGGATAAATAACATCCTCTTATACACATAATTTCTCCACTTCATGGTAAACACCATCTTCATTCTATCTTCAAATTACACCAGTATATATTTGTAGCTTGAAAATACATCTAGGAAGGACATCATTTCAGAACCACTTACTATTTATATCACCTCATATAGAGAATATATGGGATAATTATCCTTTTTAAAGGCCTTGTTTAGATTTATAAAGTTCACACATAATATGATCTCACCATTTTCTTTCTTAATGGGACCAAATTGGCCACCCAAGTAGAATGTTGGACTAGAAAGATGATTTTTGAATTTAAAAGCTTCTCCACTTCTCTCTAAATGAGAGGCTCCATAATAGGATTGATTGGTATTTACCTCTATCTAAATGGTTTGTGATCTATCTTCAAATGAATCATGTGAATGATGACCTAAGTATCATAAACTTTCATATCTTCATAAGTCTAGGCAATGACATCCCTATATTGAGTGATTAAATCCTTTATTTGTTGTCTTTCTTCTGGGGTGCAATTGAGACTAGTATTAACATAGCATAGGTTGTGATCTTCTCTTATATTTTATCTTTTGAAATCTAATTCATTGACTTTTGGATATCTTATTTTTTATACCTAAAGATCTATGTCAAATGGTCTCTCCAAGGAGACCAAGCTAGCTAGAATTTGATTCTCTTTAAACTAAAGAATGCCCTCTTTGTTTGATTCCTCTTAATAGAGGTGAATAATGTCCTTATTATCAATGATTTGGGATTCAAATTTATCTAAATTAGTTAGAATTTGGATAATCTACTGGTCATCATAAAATAACTAGAAATTTTCTACATTATCTAGAATAGAGGGGAAAGGTAATTGAGAACTTCTTTACCTTAGATTCTAGTAATAGCTCTATATTAGTATCATTAGTAGCTAGCAAATCAACATTCTAATTTTTCTCTCTGAGAAGTGTTACAATGTTGAAAGCTTCAAATCTCTCAATCAAGTCCCATGTTGTGTGTTTGTATCTATTCAAATAAGATAGTTTGCATTGGTACTTATTTCTAACTTGATTGACCACCAAATTTGAGTCACCAAATACTGATATTTACATGACATTATTCTTGAGTGTAAATTGTAATCCTAGAATTAGAGCCTCATACTTAGCTTTACTATTAGTACATGAAAATTACAACCTATATGCTACCAAGAAATTTTTAACTTATGGATCAATTAGTTCAATTCACATTCTTGATCCTTACTTGGATTTAGCATCATCAAAGTTAGAGTCCACAGCTGATTGGAACCTTTAGGTTCTAACTTCTTTATTTAATTCTAAATAGTAAAAGTATAAATACCAAGGTTGGGAGACTCACACTTTACCTCTTCATTCTTGATGTTGTACTTTGTAATGGGGTACTTCATTATCAACTCTCTATCAATTTTGATTTTATTTACAACTCCTCTCCATGGTATCCATATATGAGATAAGTTCATAGAGAGATATTTATTAAGTGTTTTATACTAATCCCTACTTAGTAGAAACCCATAGCCTTTGAGTATGTCCACCATTAGAATATCGATGGTCATTTGGACTATTGGTTCAGATGCTAATTGAATGTGCACATTGTTTAATTATCTAACTACTAGGACCACTATCTTACCCAATTGTGAAACTATTCTCTTTGAAGGGCTTGTTATCAAACCAAGATTCTAACATATGGATGTAGGCATGATAGTTGCAAATGTTCCAAAATCAGCTAAATAATTATGAATATTCTTACCAAAATCCTAGATAGTCAGCAAAAAGGGGGCAACTTTTGGCTTGCTATTGTAGATGATGTTGGTGTTAGATGATTTTAACTTATCTATATATTCTTTCACTTTTTCCATAGGTGCCTTCCCAGTAATAGATTTATAGAGCATCTCTTTTTGTTTTATAATCTCTATTAACTCATGGAGAGTTATATTTGCCTCGATCTTCTTCATATCCTCAACAATATTGTATCCTCCTTTTCTTAGTTATTCCTTACTCTATTGTTTATTTTCCCCTTTAGAGTGGGTGGATTATTAACTACCTTAGGATTAGGAGGAATTTCCATGGTATTTTGAGGAGGCGATGTTGTGAGTGGCTGCTTATTTTTTATATTAGATGCACCTTTTTAGAACTAATGGAAAGTGTGAAATTCTTCCATGTTGTCCTCTATCTCATTGTCACCTTCACCTAAAAAAGGAAACTCATGAGTTTCAAAGAACATGACAGTGTTGAAATAACTACTGGATGATGCTTAGGTGGATTATGCTTCTGATCTTGTCTAACCACCTCTCTTTGAAATATTTTGAATGTTGCATAAAATTCAACATAGTTAAGCTCACCATGCTTGAAAGTATTATGAATTATACACCAATTAGGAAGAGTCATCTCTGTTATGTTGATTTTTTCAAGTTTGTTAGGCTATTCAAGCCTATTTAATAGTCTATTATATCTTTGGAATCCAATATTATGATTTTCAGTTGGGCTATTTACATTGCCCATCTTCCTTTGCATATTTAGGAAATCATTATTCAGTTTTTAAACCATCTTTCGAATAGAATCCAATTATGCCTTTGTGGAATATGTACCTTGTAAAATGTAAATGGAAAGTGTATCCACTTGTTGGTTCTACAATAACCATTTCCCATCACATGATTTTTAAATTATCCAAAATTATACTGTGTTGTTTGCATCAATAAAGATAACATATATAACTGGATCTAATTAAAAGTTGGGACATTCTACCTTACATGTGGAACTAGATTTAGTACTATAAAACCATTGTTAACATTAAGTGGTCTAATCATCTAAAGATTGATCTTATTATCTATCATGATAACCTCTTTGAATACTAACACCAAAGTGTTAGCCATAATTGCTCTTCTCAAGAACATGGCAGTGATAGGGTCCAAGGCATTCTTATACATTTCTAATACTAATGCCACCTCTAGTTTATATTTAAGGGTTAAATAGTTTTACATCTTCTACCATCTTGTGTTTAAAGCATAGATGGGCTCATTATATTCCCTTTTCATGATGGTAAAGTGTTGGTATACCAAGCTAGGATTAGTGATCTATCCAACCTATGTAAGAAAAGTTGTTTAACATTTATCCCAAGAAGTGATAGAATTTTTCATTAGATTTAAATACCAATCATAAGCAACATCCATTAAAGTAAAAAGGAATAATTTACATACAAAATCCTCATCTATGATATTCATTAATCTTAAACCAACTTTAACTGATTTGATGTGTTCCTCTACTATCCTTTCTCCTAAAAGAGAAAAGGATGGTAGGTACTTTTTGGGATTTTGAGGCAAATCATGCATATATCCTAGGATGGTGATAACATATCAAACTAACTAGGGTTGTTCATGATCCATTGATTGATTAATAGGTAAAATATGCATTACAAGTAAGGGGTTTAGTACTAGAGGGGGATTATTTTGAAATAGGGTTATTGGCATAGTTCTAGGTCTCCTATGAATTGATAAGGGTGAGACTAATAAACTAGCTTGGGAATTAGATCTGGTCACTCTCCTAGGTGACTCCAGTGTAACTCTGTGCAAAGGATAACTACTACTATCATAGATGATAGCCCTCCTTCTAGCACTAGTTAACTGTTGGTAGGGGTTTTATGCACACTACAACTATAATGAGGTATCCTCTAACATTTTAAGATCTCAATGAAGGTAAAATCCACTCTAAGGCATGATTTTTAGGTATACAATTTATTTCTCCTTATTGATAAAATAGTAGGTAGAGCATGCACATTGTTGATAAGGTTTTTTAGATGAAGGTGTGGTTCCTAATAGGGGTAGTGAGTATCTATGTGAGTTGAATGGGTGACTAGTTGCTAATCTAGAGCGAGTAGATATAAAAAATATAAACTCAAAAAAAGGAGGGAAGGGTAAGGAATAAAAGAAATCTTCTATGGTTTTTGGAACTAATCCCTTGGGTAGTTTCTAAAAGTACAAGTGCTCTCAAAACCTATGCTTGTTGATACTAGTAATTACACACACACAATCATACATAGCTAAGAAGTCTAAGGAGATAAAGATTTAATAAATTCACAAGCCTCAAACAATGGTTACTCCTTTTAGGGTAGTTGTTACACACCCTTAATTAGGAGATTATGGCTCAAGATAGTGAAGTATATGAGGTAGCTATTGCACATACAAAAAGCTACATCCAAGAAAGCACACATACACAATCATAATTATGAATCAATTTGAACTTAACTATCTTAACCAATATGTTTACCAATCTTTCATCAGTTGTTACACACCTAAAAATTAGTATATAAATTAAAATAATCAAAAATCCAATTATAGCTTTTACACACTAGAGATTATTGAAACATATAACCAAAGAAAGTAACAACTAATTACACAAAATTGGAAAGATAATATACAAACACATTCATTGATGATCAAAATTGATGATGCTCCTGTATTAAAAAAATCATTTGAAAAAAATATAAGTTGGATTATAATTATTTATATAGGCCTGGGGAAGGGGTCACCTCATCCTCTAAGTTCATTTAAGGTTATTACATGAAATAAGTAAAACATGTAGTTCTAACTATGGTTTAAAACTATGTAAGATTATACTTATAGTTATCTATTTAAAATAGCCTTTACCAAAGCTATGCAACATGTGCATGTGTATAAAGACAGGAAATTTTATACAATTATAACTTAAACTATATGAAAACTATAAAAAGATGCACCATTTACCAAAACTACACATTTCTCTTTTTATAGGTTGTGAGATCAACTTATTTATCTTTTAGATCATCCACCTCAAATGGAACTCAAATATGTACTACTTTCCAATGTTTTTAGAACCATTAGAACTACTATTAGTCTTGTGTGTTGCATGCTCACCCATGCCTTTTATAGGATATGGATCTTCATTTTTATATTCATCATTTAGATTGAGGCATACATGTTCATACTCTAGACTTAAACTATGACACCCAATGTCTATTGATAGATATAGCTTGATTATCTAAAAATCTAAGTATTTTGCCCATAATGTCTAGCTAGCTTTCAAATATAACACATGTCAACACCTGATTGAGTTTAAGATATTTGAAAAGTCCACCTAGGACTCACATCATTGATCCTTATGTAGTGATTTAACATGGTTCATTATATTTTTAGTGCTTTGACTCATTTACTCCTACAATATTGACACTTGTCATGTCTTATTTTGCTCTACTTTAAATGTGTGCTACTTGACAGTTGCTCAAGGCTTCTAAGTTTTATGTACTAGGATGCTTTCTTCTTCTCGTGGGTCATTGGATCTATATATTAGGATCCCATGATGGTGGCACTTGTTACTCTCATGAAGCTTTTACATTTCAACTTGCTCTCATGTCATTTGATCAAATGGGCCAGAGTAGACACACATCGTAGGATCTTGATTTGAATCCAAATGGGTAACATATGAGGCTAAATTTGACATTTTGATGACCATCAAATGGCATCCTCATAATCATCAATGATGTTCATGTGATTTTCAAATTTAATTCCATAAATTAGTTCATTGTCAAGGTTAAATTTGAGGTTCACATGACTAATAAATTATTTTCTTATGACCATCAAATGATGTCCAAGTGACTACCAAATTTAATCTTGCAAGTTTGGCACATTGTCAATGTTAAATTTGACATTCACATGGCCTTAAATGATGTCCTCATGACCATCAAATGAGGTATGTATGACTGTAAAATTTAATCTCATCAAATTGACATGTGTTATTTCTATAGGACTCTATGTTCCTACAAGTATAAACAAAAAGAAGACTTAGCACAATACTTTTGGAAAATATGTATAAAGGACCCTACATGGATATTTTAGGCTAAGGTTTTAGTATTAATAAAATATGATTTGTACTTGGGCTAAAATATTAAATTAAGCTCAAAACATAATGAAATTATCTCTAAGAAAAGGTGCCACTTGGCAGTTTGGCATTTATTCAGGGAAATTATTGTAGGAGAATTGTCATGAGCTTCTGTGCAAGGAATTGTTTCAAGGGAATTGTTTTGGACAAAATGTCTACAATAATTCTTCTAAAGGGTTTTAATCTCTCAAATAAAATTTTTGAATGAATTGGTCAAAGGAAAAAAGGAATGGGATAAAAGTCCCAAAGGATAAGTATCAGAGGGAAAAGGGCCTAAGACAAAGTCTCAAAGGGCAAGTGGTCACTTCAAAAAGTCTGAAGGGTCTTTTTCTAAATGTTGAAGGATAAGTGACCATTTCAAAAAGGGCTTAAAGGGGATTTTTAAAATTTTTGAAGGTTTGGTCCAGGAATTCCAAAGGGTATGTTCCCTTGGGGTAATTTTTTTAAGACTTTTATTTGGATAAAATTTCCAAAACATAAAACCTGAAGGAATTAGCCTAGGACAAAATTCTCAAAGGATAAGCTCATAGGGAAAAAAAATTGATCAAGATAAAAGTCCCGATGGACATGGTCAAAAGGGCTGAAGGGTCTAATTCATGGTGAAAATTCCCAAAGATTCTACTTCATAGGGTATATTTTGATGGGAAAGGGCCCTTATAAAAGTCCTATAGGGTAACCATAAAAGTCCTAAAGGGTACTTTCAAAAAGGTCAAAGGATATGTTTAGAAAGTCTAAAGGAATTTGTCCTTGACAAAAAATTTTAAGGGTAAGTCAGAGGCAAAGGGTCATTTCAAAATTCCTAAAGGAATTCCATCGAGGGAATTGTTTCAAACAAAATGTCTAAAACAATTCTCCCAAAGACCCATTCTCTAATTCAATTGGCATTGGCCTTTAGCCTTTACAAAGTAGATCCTTTGAGAATTTTATCATGGATGAATTCCCTAAAAATTTGACCCTTTAGATTGTTTCTTAATATAAATTACTCTTTGGTATTTTGAATTTACCCTTTAGAACTTTTCAAATGCCCTTTTTGCCTTGCCAACCTACCCTTTGAGCTTTGTGCAACATGTCCTTTGGCCTTTTTGTTGTGACCATTTTTCATAATAAAATTCCTTTAAACCTTCTAAAATCAACCTTCATCCCCTCCACACTATTCCTTCTAGGCCTTTGTCCTACACCTTTGCCTTTTTGAACCATTCCTTTGGATATTTCATCTAAGACACTCAAAAAGGCTGAAAGGTAATACAGAGGAAAGTATATCAACAAGATTATCTACAAGAATAAGTCTGATTTAGGGAAACTATTTTGATAGAATTTTTATGGGGAAAATGCTACAAAGATAAAAAAATTTTAGATAAAATGTCTGAGACACAATAAACCCAAAAACCAATTCATGTAGAATAAAAGTTTTGAAGAGAAAATCCTAAAAACATAAAACTAGACAAAGACTCCCAAAGAAGGCAAGTCCATGAAAACATAATACCAATGCTAATCTACCAACGTATGAAAAATCCCAATAATCAATCTTCTCCCAGATTTACATAAACATATAAAAGAGGGGGCTCAAAATCAAGACAACAATATGAAAAAGTTTGTCCCCATTTCCTATGGAAAGAAGGGGGATGTTTGGTACAACATTACTATGTAACTCCATAATAACCATAAAATTTGGATTAAACTCAATTTTCATGCATGATCCAATGCGGATGATTTGATAAATAGATAGGATATTAGTTGATAGTGAGGTAACACATAACATCCTTAAATATTATGTCATTCACTTTAACATACCCTCTCCCAAAAACTTTAATATAAGTATCATCACCTATACAAATATAAGGCATAGAATATAGATCTAAGGATGATAAGGAGTCTCATGATGAATCCATGTGGCTTGAATCACCAAACCCAATCAACCATGTGAAATTATAAGATGCAATTACAACAAGGGCCTTTACCTTATTTTTTCCTTAATTATGTCTTTTGCCTTAGAAGAATCATGTGATGATGAACTTTGTGTGATATAATCAAGGACATTATTGTTTTTTCTCAAACATACTTTCTAATTGATCAATTGATTTCTTCATACACTTATATTCACCATGCCTAAATTTATTAAAATAAGAACATTTGAACTTCTCTTTATTGGGTTTCCTGCTTGAAAAGGAATACTCAGTCGACTTTTTAGCATTAGTTTTATGACCATTTTATTATTATTAGTCCTTATTATATTTATTCCCATCATTATTAAAATTCTTATATTTATCATATTGGTCTTTCTTATTCTATTTCTTCTCCTCACTATTAAAAACCTTCTATTTATTATGACTTACAAATAAGGAATGTGATTTAGAGGAATTAAAAGTACCCATTTGAATAAACTTATCTTTTACCCTAGTTAATTTTTTGGAAAAATTGTCTAAAAATGGAATAGTCCATGTAACTCCTAGGGTACTTTGTAGTATAAAAGGTAAACACAAACATGAAATAATTAGAACCTAATTTGGAAAGAATAGAGATGATCAATTGTTCATCCTTTTTCTCTATGACACATAGTTTCAATTACAACCTAAGTGACTTAAATTTGGTGAAAAATTCATGTATAATGTCATAGTTCCCTAGACTCAAACTAATGAGATCATTCTCCAAATCATGACCTCTCATCACATCATAATTTCTAAAGAGTCCTTCCAAAAGAGTTCAAATCTTGTTTTGTGTTTTTTTAGATTCAAGGTGAAAAAATAAGTTGCAAGAAATAGACAAAAAAATAATACCATATGCTTCATCATACTTATTAAACCACTTGCATCAATTTTTGGTTTAATTTCCATGTTCATAGATATCCTATGTGAACATTTACTCATAAAAAGTTGTATTTTATTTTTCTAGTCATGATATTTGCATAGAATGAGAAGCAAAACCAAGTTGTGATCCATGATGCAGTGAAAAAAAATAAGGTTGCAAAATTGAATGTGTAAGAATTAAGAAAAAATCACCACATCCCCCTTAAAACTATCAACAATGAACCCCATCCCCACACCCCAAAGGTTATAAGTAATAATTCACACTTGAGTGATGGACATCAAACTCAACTTATAATATGTCCACAAGAAATATATGTAATGATGTTAAAAATAATGACACATGTGATACTATAAACTTTTAGAAAAGAGGGATGCTATACTCTACCAATAATGTATATGTGAGGAGTACAAGTGTAAAATGTGGTCTAATTACAATGAAGGAGAGGTAGATAATAAGTTTACAACTCCTTATGAAAATTTCTCCACCCCTATAAAATAACTCCACCATTCAAAAATGAAGTCCCCTTCATCATAAGTTTAGCCACTCAAAATTATATGCCCCATAAAAACTTATTACAAGATAAAACTATTTTCCCACTAGTAACAACAACCTTTAAAATCCTTTACGAAAATATTTTATTTTAAAAATAATTCTAGGAAAAATTGGTAAACTGGGGAGGTGGATTGATTTGGCCCTTGAAACTCACTTAAATATTGTCTCCTCATAAAATAATTACACCAAATAGGTTGTTGAGCCTTTCAATATTTTAAAATTAATAATTGTTATTTATTTTGGACACATTTATTTCAAGGTTAAATAAAACTTTTAAACATTTGAAAAATAATGGCACATGATACCACTTGTGGTAGTATGAAGTGGTAGAGGTATTTTTATAAAAATTATGTGGAGAGTCGAGGAGAGTAAAAACCATGGGCCAATGAGACAAATCAAGATGAAAAATCATGATGAAGAGGATGGCTCAATGAAAATTGAATAGGAAGGAACACCAAATGATGAAACCATAGGTAACAATGCTTGTAAATGGTAATGGGAGACTAGATCTGATCCATTAGATAACATGCATAGAAAGGATGGTTTTATATGGAGTCAATAAGGATCCAAATTCACTGATCATGAGATAGATGATGCATGTTGAAGAGTAGTACTCTATATTTGATGTATAAGTCATTAAATCAATACAGTGCTTGAATCTATTTTCTTAGAATTCATAGGGGAGACTGATTAGAAACTTATAAAACACACTCATGAAAATTAAAATTTATTAATCTAAAAATATCTTTCTTAAGGTTGAACCAATCTCTCTTAGATCAATACTCCTTCCACTTTGCCTCATAACCTATGATATTCCACTACGTGTTTTATCTTCACAACTAGAAAAATGTTGAATGAAATATGAGGCCTTTTAACTAGCTTATTAACTAGAAGTTAACATATAAAAATGATTCAATTATAATATCCATACATCATGAAAATTTTCTCTTAATCAATTCATTAAAATACAAATCAAAAATCAACCCAAGATTCCAAAATACAATAAACCAATGATGCTTGTTTACTAGAACCTTGCTCTAAATCGTGACAAAATCATCCACAATCAAATACTGGTCATTCGAACACATGAGATCAAATCTTATAAATGTATAATAAAAGAAGTAAAACTCTATTTTTGAGAATGGAACCAAACATGAGCATAAATGAGATAAATTTTATTCATAAATTGCATTAATTGCTATGATTGTATTAAATTACAATAGCTTGGTGAAAAGGAATAAATAGAATGAATAGTGGAGAGAACTCATAGGAGAACTAGAGGGAACCTATATGAAAAATGGAGTCAATCTCATAAAATAGCTAAATTCAATATAATAATATAACTCAAGTGCCATTCATAAGATAATTATCCCTCTCACCCACTTATAATGACCTCATTATTACACCTAAGAAAGTTAATTAAATGTGTAGGAAAACCAATAAATGGAAAATAAAAACCTACACTAATAGTGTGAGAGTCTTATAATAAAGATGTTGAAATTAATTTCAAGTATCATAAATAAAATTTAATTTAAGAGGATAGATAAGGCCTCTAAAAAATATGTAATATGTTTCCAAATATTTTGGTTAATATATTAATTGGTGCATACAAGTCCTTAATCATAAAACATAATCACAAACTACTAATTTTCATTGGTGAATAAATGGTAAATGTTTTTATGTGAATATTCATCCTTTATTTTGAATGTATCACATTAAAAATGTCTCATATAATTAAATATAGGAGTGCAAATACCCACTAGTAAAATATTGAAACCAATCCAAAGTTTTTGAACTTAAACTTTTTGAGAACACTATTAGTAAAATATGACAACCATAAAATTTGTCCATAGAATCGAGGTATTCTCTAAGATGTTTATAAGGATCACTAATTATCTAAAACATATGAATATAGGCATGAATAAGTTGTGGGGTAAAGGTGAATTTAGAATATTTCACATAATCAAGTTTCCATATATAGAATTAGAATCAACTCAAACATGGAATGATTTGGTTGCTAGTGTTTGGTTATGTATTTTGTTTTTCAAAGCACCCAAAACATGCATCAAGGAGATAACTTATTGATAATTAATGTTAAGATAATAGTTTCATTTGATTTTTGAACCTTATTATTGTAAGTTTTCATAAGTATAATATTATGAATGGGTGAAGGAGGTCTAGTAAAAAAAATTATTTAGGCATAGCTTGAGAAAAATAATCACACACATGTTTAACATTATATTCGATAGATTCACTTTCTAAATATGTATCATTATATATTACTACATTATCATCACAATTTATTTCAATAGAAGGCTTATTTGGAGATATATTTTGACATTTTATTCTAGGAGAATATAAAGAATCAATGTTGTGTTTGTATCATTTATCATTTATAAAGAGATAGAGGGGATTTCACTTTATTTTCCCATGTTTGAATAAAGAGAAGGAATTTTATATTATTTAAACTCTTTTTCCATTTGTATAGAAAGAATGAATTTTATATTCTTTTCATTATTTTTTCATTTCTAGAAAGAATTAATTTCACATTCTTTTTCTATTTCTAGAGAGAATGAATTTCAAATTTTTTACATTATTTTTCCATTTATAAAGAGAGAAGGAATTTTAGATTCTTCAGTCTTTTTCCATTTTTAGAGATAATTAATTTCACATTCTTTTGCCATTTTTAGATAAAGAAGAAATTTTAAATTCTTCACATTCTTTTGTCATTCCTATAATAGTTTTATGCCTTTGTATTTTATAATGATTAATAAGATGAAGTGTAGTGGAAAATTTTAGAGATAAATGGGGTGTGTAAGTAAGAGAGAGAATCTTCAATTTTTATCTCATATGATATGTTAGTAATATTGATGTATCCATTATTATTTTTCTCATCTTGTTCTAGTGCATGATTTAAATAAGAAGTAGGAAAATTAGGCTCTTCTACTTCAAAATTAGTGTATTCATTTTCTTGTTCCCTATAGTCTTAAATATCATACCAATCCTCTCAATATTCATGGTCACAATTCCTTCCTTCACTATTGTATTCTTCATGTATATAATTAGAATTATTGATTACACATGTTTGAATATTCTTCCATTCATTATCATATATATAAGTATTGTTAGATAATAATAAATCCATAGGACTAGTGTTATTAGGGATTTTTGATTATATATTTTTTACTTTTTCAGATTTAAACAAGCTATTTTAATATAGGCAAGGCTTAATATGAATATTTAATGAATCATGGAGAGGCTGAGGATAAAGGTGAGAAGATTATGCATATGGAAAT
Source organism: Torreya grandis (assembly GCA_037957365.1). Classification (NCBI taxonomy): domain Eukaryota; kingdom Viridiplantae; phylum Streptophyta; class Pinopsida; order Cupressales; family Taxaceae; genus Torreya; species Torreya grandis. The sequence continues at coordinate 1,119,446 of JARHVA010000246.1, read as the reverse complement.
AAAAAATCAAATATGAAACCTAAGATAAAAAAAATCTCAAAATATTTTTTTTTGTGTATGTAAATCATAAATGAAATTTGAAACCTTAGGACCAGAAATCTAATATCCTAAAAGGATGGCTTGATCAATTTTCTAGTTTGAAAATATGTTTTACCTTAATGTCATTTTGAAAACCATAATATTATTTAAATTAGTATAATAATGAATTATTTCCAATTTTTCATAATATATTCGATTATATAGTGTAAATATAGTAATGAATGTATAATAAGAGTTAATAAGGATCTTAACTTGTTTACTACATCATTTGAAATTATGATCATCTAAAATCCATGCCTCAAGACTATGTAAATTCCATGTGCTTGGTTCATTTACACCTATTTTATTCTAGTCAGTTTTGATGTATTAGTTAAATATCGATAATCCATACTGACCTATGGTGGTCAAAAATAACCTTGTACATAGAGAGTTACTATTATATTATTGATTGATTCACATGTGTTTGTAATATTTATTTCTATCTTTTGACACTTCCATAATTATGTAGGTGTACTTGTATATTTAAACCCTAGTTTTGTACAATACTTTTGGAATCAAATTGGTGTTTTGGGTGAAAGAGTTGAGTTAGACTGACCTTGGTCAATCCTCATTAATATACCAAACACTGCACTACATTACCAATACTCTGAAGAGGGATTAAACTCAAATTTAGTTTTCCAACTAATATGTATGTGTGTAATTTTGGATGCAAGTCTAAATTCTCTTTATCCTATCTTTCCCTTGGTAAAATCATGAAAATGTGAATTAAACCTTGTCAACTTTAAATTCAATTCTAATAATTATGTAGGTACAATATGTAATCTTACCTAGCCCTTGATATTGCAAATTGTTTGTCTCAAAATACCTTATAATATATTTATACATATGGGAGTATTAAGGACCTAATAGCTCACAAAATGTAACTAAATAATTTGAAACATGCCCAAACAATACTAACAAAGTGAGACATGCCCAAAATAAATTAAAAAGATACCTGGGTCAGTTCCATTATCTTTAGTTAATATTGGTAATTGATGTCGACCCTAAATGGTGAATCTAACCCACATCCTAAAAATAATCCAATGGAAAATGGAAGGGGAAATATCTTTTTAATATGTCAATTAATGTTGGATATGATAATATAAAGGTGTAACAAAGCCAAATAAAATTAGTATGATAATAAAAATACCAAGAGAAAAGTTCCACTAAGTACTTAGTTTGTATTTTGAGATATATACATTAAAAAATACCTAAATTATTATGAAATAAGGCTTTTAAAAAATCTATGTATATACACATAATATAATAAGGAGTCCTCTACCAAGTATGGAAGAATAAAATAAGGAATAATTACTAGTTACTCATAGGGATATAAAATTCCTTAAGGCAAGAATCTAGAGATAGAAAATAAGGAGAGTGTACTTAATGACGTAGCTATGATTTTAGAATAAATATCTAAGGAAAATTAGGTACTATGTGCACCAAAAATTTTCATGGTGAAACACTTCATGAAAAATCAAATGATGATGTAATGATCTCCAATAAAACATTCTTAGACCTGGTCCTACCCCTTTGTTATTATTTTGATCCATTTTATCCTTTTTAAACCTTAAATTTAATTTGGATTCTTACCCATTTCATATTTTAAAAATTATTAATCCATGATGAAAATTCCATGTTAGTTGTGAAACCCACCCTAATAATTTTTGGAAACACCATGGTGGTTTTTTAAACTATCATCGTAATTTCATCACAGTTCAAACTTTTTTTAAATTGATGTTTGGAACTTGATTTTTCACTATTTTTTCATTATTTTTATATTTTTTTTATTTTTTTATATTTATTTCAAATTACCAATTGATTAATACACTTTTATTCTTTATCATGTCAATATTCACCACCTCTAAGTTAATTTTAACAAGCTCTTAATCAGGCTTCAGTTAACTCCAAGTCACAACTTATTCTTACTCATTACAAGTAAATTATTTTTTATTTGAGTTTTGAATCTAAAAATTGCATTATATATTTAATCTTACAATTTTTCATAGATCAATATCCAACATATTATTATTTTTTAAGAACTTAGCCTCATTTTGTTGTCATCTTTTGGTCATTTTGCATAAGGTGGAGAAGGGAACTCATGATTTTGCAACCAATATTTTATTTTTTATGATCATTTAGCCACAAATAAATTTTTTTATTCCTCCAAAATGTGTTTTTTATTCCATTTTATTTTTCATACTTATTTTTATAGAGTTCTAAGGTAATCATTGAGCATCATATCAAGGGGTTAACCACATGAGGTTTCAACATTTACATCAACTACTTCTCATTAACTTGATCTCGTTCTTGTTTACGTTAGAGGATTAATTTATTGTGTTTAATTTATTAAATTATATTTATTTTTAAAAAAAAATTCATTTGAAAACTTCATTCACAAAACCTCCAAAAATATTTTTTTTCTCTCTACCTCCTTACATCAAAAAAGTAGTTTCATTATTTTAATTGCATTCAAACAAAAAAAACCTCAAAGGATAATATCAATTACATTAGATATATATTTGGAAATTTTTATAATTATATAAAACCATCCAAAAACTTTATTCTTAGTTCCCATATCACACATTCATAAACAAACATCAATAAACTTGCATGCACAAAAACTAGGGAAACCAGAAAATGAAAGATAACCTCCTATAATTAGTTTGATAAAATACATGGTAAATAAATAAATTATAATTAATAAATAATAATTTTAAATTTTTATTCATAAATTTAAAAATAATTCATTTTAATTAAAAATATTCATAATCCCATAAAAACTTGCATACTGGCTTGCATACGTAGACTAGATCTTGAAATCATATAAGTTGCTTTGAATAGCACAAATCTAAAGTTTAAATACAGTTATTAATTTGAATAATTAAATATTATGTGAATTTTATCTGTAAATTTTATTTTAATTTAAAAAATAAAACATATTATTATTCATCTTAGTGCATATAGGTGAAATTTTGCATCTCAAAAATATAAGAGAAGTTAAAAATCAGCAATTGCATTGTTAAAATTAATTTTCAGTTTTAGTATAATTGCATCCTAAAAGAACATAGAAAAGAAATAAAAAATAAATCAATATTTTTTTTCCTTTATTTATAATCATTTTCATTTTTGGAATTTAAATTTCAGCAATAATGTAGTTTTCTTTTAATTTACAAAGCCTTGCCGAAAACACAAAATAAAACTTGAACCAAACCTTGTCAAAAAAACACAGGTATAAATATTTATTTCAACCTTAAAAATTAGAAAGTAAACTTTCATACAAAAAATAAATAAAATAAAATAATAATCTACACATTTAAACATTTAAAAAAATCATTGTTTTACTCTTGAATGACTCTCCCAAAGTAATCTCATCCTCATAAAGCAGGCATGATTCCCTGAGTACCAACTCCTGTACTAGATAGTAACATTTAGATTGATATTGATTCCAACCTTATAATTATTTTTTTTCATTCCACTCCCCTCCTAAACCTTATAATCATATAACTTAATTCTCTTGAACAATAATGTCACCCAATAGAATCCCTAGTAATAAGACCCATCTACATCCAAGAATGCCAATTTCAAAACATTCAAATCTAAACCTTAATTCCTTATTTATCCTTAGGTCTAGCATCATACTATATCATTATATTTTTATATGACATTTATTGGACACAACCAACCTGATAGATATAATTAAATCTCAAGGGTTCTTCAACCTAAATTTGCCTAGTTTCTTGAGCCTAGTCTCAACCAAGAACTATATTAACTCTACTTATCCTTAAAAAGGGTAATTTGGATTCCATCTCTTCCAAATTCACTAATATAAATGATAAATATAACATAGGTGATATAATTTTTCATCACTACGAGTGCTCTTTTCCTCCTATAACTTATAACCTTACTTCCATACCTTAGCCTAACCAACTAACTCTTCTAGCCAATCTCGCTCAAATTCCTCAGTCGAATCAACCTAATTGACCAACCCATAAAAAATTCATACTATTATTCATTCATCATCTATCTCATCTAGACATTTAGAATTCTAATACATGAAGGTTAACATGTCTCTTTCCAAGTGTGAAAAAAATGGTGAACCTGACGTGAAAGGCTTCTCCTTTTACATTTTCCTCTTTCCTTTTTTCTTCTACATTTGTCTCCTCTTCCATTTTTTATGTGGGTATATATATACCCCCATAATATTTATTGTAAATTTTTACCTTGAAACCTATAAAAGGATCCATCAATTTCTAGGTAAAAACTCCTTTTTTATTTGGAATAATAACTCCACTCAAAACATGGAGAATCAATTCCAAAACTCCTATTCCTCAAACCTACAAACTAGATCTTACTAGTAAATTAGGAACTATAGGATCCTTACAAAACTATTAGAAACTACCTCAAATATAAAAACATTATATTCACTACTAGAGGAGGGATCTACCCCCAAATCATAACTAGACCACATATTAGTTTGAAAATCTTAGACACATAAACTACATGAAGATTTGACTAGTATATAAAAATAATATACTCTATAGGGGATGGATTGGACAAACTATAATTTCCCCACATCCATATAACACTAATCAAGACACCTCCATTCTATATGAGAATCCCTAAATGAGTCTTATTGATCCATCTTACACAAACCAAATCATTACTATTTATGAATCTTTACTTCTTGAACCCTCCATAAATGAGGTTTTAAAATATAACACCATTTCCTCACCAAATGAGCTCATCTCTACCTTGGTGGGCCATATTTAGGATCTTGAGAGTAACCAAGCCTCTATAAACCAAGTGATGACCTATAACTATTACAATTAAGGTCATTCCTCCTCCATTCTCATTTTAGCTATAACTTATCATTCACAACAATACCAGTCTAACCAACCTTTCATTGGATATATACCAAGCCAAAACCATAAGAAAATCTTTATCTATGGAGTTCCTAACCCTATACCATCAAAAATCATTCCATCTTATTGACCCCTCACTCAAGTTCCTATAGGAGTTTCTTTCCCATAACTTCTTGTAAATAGCATGGTGATCAATACACAACCATTCATTACTTATCCTAGCTATGTTATAATTAATGTGACTCTTTTGTATGATCCACCATTGTAAACACCAAATATTACTTCTTCATCCAACCCCTTACCACCTTATTACCATAATTTTTAAAAGTATAATTAAATATACAACTGCTTCATAGCCTATTATATTCCATATTCCCATCCCACATCTTTTCCTTTTAATAGTTTTGTACTCACTTCTTACCCAACCCCTCTCCATTAGGCTCATACTAATATGCCTTTGGAATATTTTAGGTCCATGGGGACTTATGTATAATATTTTAAATAACCCATTGAAAAAAATATATGATGATTCATCTTAAAACATCCCCTACATGAACTCCCCAAATATAAGGGGGAGGGAGATCCTAATGCACATGTGAAATCATGTACAACTACCATCAACGATATTCTACCTTGGGATGGGGTAGTTTCTAAAATATTAAAAATAATTTGGAGGTAATTTCACTATATTAGTATTATTACCTCTCTAAGTATTCCATTCATTCATTTTTTATAGCTCATGGATGAGTTTTTAAAGGCCTTTAATATGAAAAAATTGCTTAAGACTAGCATTGAATATTTCTTGCACATTAAAAAATAATCTAATGAATGTAGTATTTATTTAATTACCAGATGGTGTAAATTATTATACTTAGTCAATGCCCAACATATGGACCAAAGAGATTTGTTTGATCTCATTTTACACTATATCAATAAGAAATGAGGGAGGATGTTCCAAAATACCCTTATAGGTCCTATTAATAAGTGCATGAGAGTGCTCCTAAAAATGATCAGGTGACCATCAATAGTGGTCATTAAATTATAGATCCAATAGGTGAATAATCACCCATAATAAAAGTAATGAGGTTTATAAAAATTAAAATGAAATAACCCCAAAAATAAAGTCCCAAAGGTTATGAATATATATAGTAATGCCACTACACATAGTAATTTGAATCTAGCAAAAAATTCAAATATTGTAAATAATATTCAAAATCAACCCATGAACAAAAATGGAACCAAAACCCTCCACTTGAAAATAATGTGGTGTATTTTAACTATCATCCACCTCAAAACACTCAATAATAAAATCAATTCTAAAATATTTTAAAAAACATTGACCAAAACCAAAACCAACACTATGATCAAAACAAATGAAAAAGGTTTGGTCAAGTGGTCCAAAACCAAATGCCTAGGGATTAAAATCCCAATATATTTTTTATTTTCCATATATTTATTATTCATGATACCCATTCATATATGGAGTAAAACAAATCTATCTGAAGACTTCCTAAGGATCAATATAAAGTCTTCATAGACATGTTCTTAGGGAATATTAATGCAAACCCTCAAACTTCATCAATATGTCATGTGGTGCCCCAAAACACTATTTTTTCATATACCAAAACCCATTTCCTAACGACAAATTAAAAAACATCTAAAAGCAACCATAAGAAAACCAAACTAACCAGACTTTACTAGTTAAAACCCATAAAGTTGAAGATTCCACTTCGACATCAAGTAACCCTCATGTGGATCCCCATTTGGCACCTTAAGGGAAAACTAAAATGATAGGATTCATATAATTAGATACATATCATGATTTAAACACCATCACTCTCATAATGGAGTACCAACCAATGGATCCCCTTTCCAAAAACATTCTCTAAACCAATATCCAAACTAATCCTAGGGTCATGAGAAACTTTGATTTAGTTTATAATATTACAAATATGTTTTCCCACATTTCATTTATGGAACTTATTAAAAAATATTATACCCATCATTTAGATTTGATTCATGCCTTAGCATCATAGTTCTACATTAAGCTTAAATTAACCACATTAACTTAGATATGTATCCAACAAAGATAGAACTCGAGAGACATTACTTTTTTGAACTGAGGAATCTTCGCTAAACATTGAGATGGCTAAGAAGGGGATATAAACTTATATTTATAGTTATATATTTTTAAAACATATGTGAAGATATAATTTTTTGATGATGGGGTGACTCTTAATATAGTCCCCTTTTAATTTATCTATATTCTTGGCTATGGATAAACCAATTACTCCACAACTAGAAACACCTTATGAGGCTATGAAAGATTAAAATATACCTCGATTGAGACTATTTTAGTTCTCATGACTTTGGGACCTAATATTTTTATATTTTCTATATGATGGAAAGGGATATAGATTATAACATGATCCTATGAAGGTCATGGATCCATAGGATGAAGGAAATCCCTTCTACCATGTTTTAAGAAATTAGGTTCCTACACTTAAGAAAGGTGTTTATTTCTCATAGTGATTTGAATCTATTTGATTCTCTCCAAGCCAATATTAAGAAGATACCATGGATTCACATCGATTATCACTTTCTTAGTAATGGTGTAGTGAATCCCCCAACTTCAGACAAAGAATCTATAGCTACTTTAACATGTATATTGAAATCAAGTTATGAGAACCCAAAATACTTTAAAAGTGAAAAATTAGGAAAATGGAGTTGGAACATTGAATAAAGTGAATTTAAAAAAACTTGTGATAATACAAGCCATCTAAACTAAGTCAATAGTTAAAATTATGAGAATCCTAGAGAAGGTTGAACCCATTGGGCTTCTATTCGACCCATGTATGGTAGAACTTATAACCCCCATAGACCCATTAGTTTAAGATAATATCAATTCCAATGTAAAATCATATCACTTTGGCATGGTGTAAGTCTTATGGCATGAATAAAATCCCCTTAGATAATATAACAATCCACCTCCTTAATGCAGTCAATCAATACCCCATTACAAAGGGGAAAAGTGTAGTTTAGATGTTAAGATAGATAAAAAACCATTTTCCTCCCACCTACATTGCATGTGCTTGAGGAAATAACTCATAATTTGACCCAATAAATTTCATAAATAGACATCATTTCCAAGTAATGGCTAAAGATCCTTAATATTGATCTTCTCTCTCCCCTCAAAAATCAGAATACCTTAAAACTTTGATCACTAAATTTGTGTAAGATTTTATTTTCCCTCACTAGGATATGATAGGAAAAAAAATATGATTATTCCTTATGAATAATAATATTGATACCATAAAAAAATATTAATTCCCAATACAAGTAGCATAATTAATCATGAGGCTTGACAATAGAATAGATAAGTATAAAGGAGATGATCATAAATTTAGGCCCAATTGGTTAGGCCCTTATTTGGTGATAGAATATTTTAATAATGGATCATTTCAGTTGTTCACCTTAGATGGCAAGAAGTTTGGTGAATCTATTAAATATTTTAATTTCAAACATTTTTACATATAGATCATATATTTCACTTTGCCCTCTCTATGTTAATAAAAATTCCATTATTAATATTTTATTTTAAATTTAGGTTATCTTGTTTAGTTATTGTTTAGATACAAATTATTGTGACAAAATATCTAATGTTTGAATAAAATTAGTATCATATTATTAGTAAAATTATTTTATGTGCATTGCATGATATTTTGGGATGTTCATCTTGTAAATATTGGGGATGTTCGATAATGAATTGCATATAATAATTTATGTTTTTTTCTAACTTTTTAATCAAATTAGTTAAATTATTTTCCTAAAAAATAACTTGATTGTTTAAAATGTGCTTTACTAAAAAAATATATCATCTCATTTTACATTTTCAAATCACCCTAATCCCATTTATAAAACTTTATTAAAATCAACATAAACATTGGAGTCATGTCTTAGTTATTATGAACACTATACACTTCATTCTCATAAAAAAATTTGTAAACATAGAAAACCTAGCCTAAAACATAGTATAGAAGGTTTTATATGATATAATTCCCATCTTACCCTTCCCCCTAAGCAAACATAATAGCATGCTCTAAATTGAGTAATTTATTTACCTATCTTGGTTTGTGGTGATGATCTCTTTCATCTTATTAGTTGCATGAATCCAAGATTTGGGGATATGAACGAGAGAGAGAGAGAGAGAGAGAGAGAGAGAGAGAGAGTACAAGCTTGAGCTTATGCAAGTCAAAATAAATTACAAGTCATGTTATCATGTTCCTAACACATGATGAGGGTCAAGTGGTTGATTGAAAGAGTATCCATTAAAGATACCCTAAATATGTCCTTATAGGTTTGTAATAATATATCCTAAGTCTAAGATAAACATTGACTCCTTTCCTCTCTGATCCTAACTATAGGATCTCAATCATATATCAAGTGGTATGTCCCCTTGTCTCCCAATAGTAGTGAGGAAAGGATCCATAGGATAACCTTGCAAAGGTTTGGGATCACTTCTCACTCTACCCTTGATAACCTCACCCACATACTTAACACCCATATTAGGTTCGCCCACATCCCTAAAATACTCTACCTAGCTCAAGGCCTCACCTCTATTGGTAGCCTCTCTCAAGGTCAATACCATGCCTATATGCAGTAATCCCAAAATCCTATAGACATAAATAAAAGTGATATTCCACTCTTTTGGGGCATGTGGGAACCATAAATTATTTTGGTATGTGTCTTAGTATGTTAAAAATTTTCACAATAAGTTACTCATTTGGGTAATAACCCCACTGGTACGATATTGAGAATATCATATCTATCTAAAACAACCATCTTATTGGATATAAATAATTCTTAAACCCTTGGAATCCATTCTTGATACTTTTACCTACTCTAATATATTTAATCCCCTTGAAAAAATAATGAAGAATGATATAAATTACTCTTTTGGTCTTCAAAACTAACTAAAACCAACTAACTTGACAATATGTTGAAACCACCACTTAATATAGGTGCTAGTTGGGTAGCTACCATAGTGTTTTTTGCAACTTTTGGTATTTTTGTACTAGTGGTAACACAAATACCATAATATTTTCATAATTGTCATTATTGAAGGCATAACAATTCATCTACAAAGAGTGGTGGTTTCACCACAACTTTGATGATTTTTCCAGCCAATTGCATCCACCCAAAAGCCCTCCTTAATTACCTAAAAATAAAATAAAACTAAATAATGATAAATTCTTATTTTATACCCTACCCCAACCCATTAATTCAATAAATTCCAAAATTTAATGGATGAAATCAAGTTTTTCATCAAAAATCTAAACCTAGGGCAAAGGTGAAAAAGTCAATACAACTCACTATGCCTACATATGCCTTTTATTATTATTACACCTACCATCCTATGCTCTTCCTATCTAATTTAAATATTCTCTCATTTTATTCCATTAGATGTGATCCAAATCTAAAATTATCAAATTATAATTTGCACAAATGATTTTTTTGGCAAGTTTTTAAATAATTAGTTCATTTTACTAGTTGTTGTATTTCAAGACCTTTTTATTTTTTGTAATTTTTTTTAAAATTTTACATTTTCTCATTTATTATGATGTGTTAATTCCTAAAACTAACTTGAACCATGTCAAACACTTAATACTTCAAAATTTCATTTTTATGATATTATTGTAAAGTATTTTGCTTTCCATTTTAGTTTTACAAGTTGACATCACTTGGTACCGATCTCTATCCCTCGATGGAATAATTCAAGTAGTATTCTCACCTTTCATACATATTAAAATAAAATTTGTCTATTTTTTATTTAATTAACATATTTCCCACTTTTTTTAATAAAATCTCACTTGATTCCCATTTATTACATTTAGGTTGAAAAGGCATCTTAACTAGCATCGTTTCACCACACAAGTAAGATAGGTAAGCTCAATAACCCTCCTTTTCCTTCCAGTGTGACATTATTCATGAAAAAATACTCACAAATTAAAGATAAAGTGTTTCCCTAAGGAAGTAATATGTACATACCTCAATTTTTCACAATGTAACATTTCATGAAAAATCTAATGATGATGTAATAATCTTTGTTAAAACATGCTCAAACCTAGTCCTTACCCTTTTCTAGCCTTTGAAAACCTTAAATGTTCATTTGGATTATTTCCCATTTCATATTTTAAAAACTCATAATCTATTCCCAAACAACCATGGTGATTACAAAACCATTGTGATGGTCTATGTAACCACAACAAAGGTTATGTAACCACCCCAAAAGTTTGTAGAAACACCACGGTGGTTTCATCATTGTTCATATTTTTTTGAAATTAATACCCGAGACTTGAGTTTTCATATGGCTTTCATAATTTTTATTTCATTTTTTATTTTATTTTATCTTAATTTCATCTTCTATATTTCCTAGTACACCTAGTCTTGATTGTGTCAATATTCACCACCTTCAAGTTAATTCCAACAAGCTCTTAGTCAAGGTTTAGTTAACTCTAACTCACAATTTTTATTCTTTATAATTATTTGAATTATGGATCCAAAATTTTAATTAAAAATTGAAGCTTATAATTTTTCATAGAGCCATATCTAACTTGATGTTTTTTTTAAGAACTTAGCCTCATTTTGTAGTCATCTTTTTATCATTTTGCACAAGGTGGAGAAGGGCGCTCGTGAGTTTACAACTAGTACTTTATTATTCAAAATTAGTCAATTATAATTTATTTGTTTTCTTCCTATATATTTTTTTTGTGCTTTCATTTTATTTGTCATCATTTTTTTTATTGAGTTCCAAGTCTGTCATTGAGTAACATATCAAGGAGATAGCTACCTCATAATTTAACATTTTCATCAACTAATTATCATTCATTTGATCTCATCCTTATTCAGGTTGGATGATTTTTTTACTTTTTTTATTATAATAGTTTTACATTTAATTTTTTTTAAACTCCAAAAATAAATTGATTCCTCTTTATCTCCTTGCATAAGAAAAATAGTTTCATTATTTTAGCTGAAATCAAACATATTCAAAAATAAAATAAGAGTAGTATTTACATTATAATTATGATATATTATGTGAATTTTATTATCATATAGAGATAAAAAATGGTTTGATTCTTATTTCCCATAACCACAAATTCACAAACAAACATCAATAAACTTGCATGCACAAACCAAAAGAAAACCAAAAAAGGAAAGTTTACATCATAGAATTAGTTTTTTGCATTATATAATAAATAAATTCATTATAATTTAGAAATTATAATTTTAAATTTTCATTCATCCATTTACATATCATTTAGTTTTATAAAAAATATTAAAAAACCCCCCAAACTTGCATATTATCTTGCATACGTAAACTAGATCTTGAAAACATAAAATTTAATGTACATAACACATACAAATTTTATATATAGTTATTCATTTACATACTTAAATATTAATTGAATATTTTATTTCCATTTTATTTTCATTGAAAATAAAAAATATAATAGTATTCAACTTAGTGCATAAAGGTGAAATTCTACATCTCAAAAATCCAAGAAACATTAAAAATTAATAACTGCATTTTTAATTTAATTTTTAGTTTTAGTAGTATTGCATCCTAAAAAATATATAAAATAAATAAATATTTTATTTCCTTTATTTATATGAAGTTTTATTTTTATTATTTCAATTTTAGCAATAGTATAGTTTGCTTTTAATTTGTAAAGCCTTGCTAAAAGCACAAAAATAAACTCAAACCAAACCTTGTCAAAATCAGCAAAAGTATAAATGTTGATTCAAAATTTCAAAATAGTAAGTAAATTTTCATAAAATAAAAAAAAACAAGATACATGTTTAAATATTTTTAAAAACATGTAGTTAATCTTGGATGGTTCTCCTAGAGAGAGTTAATCTTCTCATAGCAGACATGTTTCCCTGAGTACCAGCGCCTGTATCAGCTAGTAACCTTCATAATGATTTTTATTATGAAATTATACTTAAATTTTTCCATTACACTCCCATAAAAAAACATTATAATCAACTAACATACTACTTTTGATGAAAAAGGTCACCTAATAGAAGCCTCAATAACAAGACCCATCCACATCCTAGCATGCCAAGTTAAGAACCTTCAAATCTGAACCTCCATTTCTCATCTACCCTTGGGTCTAGCCTCATCCTATCTCATTCACTTTATGTATGACATTGAATAACCATGAATGACATGATACTATCAATCAAAATTCAAGGGTTATTCAATCCAACTTTTCCTAATTTCATGAGTCTAGTATCAATAAAGAACTTTGTTACCTTGTACTTGTCTATACTGAGGGTTATTAGGATTACATCTCTTACAATTCATTTCTATAAATTAGTAGTACGATGCAAGTGAACTATTTTTGTATCACCACAAGAAAAAATTTCTACCTATCACTCAAAACTTTTCTCCCATATGTCAACCTAATCAACTAGCTTTTTCAACCCATCTCACTCAAATTCCTCATCTGAATCAACCTAACCAACCAAAACCCTAGATCATTCATCCCACTATCCATTCATAAATTTTATTATTCATACCTCTATAATTTGATTATGAAAATGTTATCATGTTTTTTTTAAGTGTACAATTACTTGTATCAACTAAGGTACCTATAAAAATTCAAGTTCCTATAGAAATGAAATAGGGAGATCAATAATTTAGTCATTTAATTCCTTCATTTCCCCCTATAATAGGTATTTATAGTCTTGCAAATTTTGTTATTTATATTTAATATCATTAATATCTCACATGTCTCTATTTATATATTATAATTAAAACCTATGGCTTTAAAATTAAAAAATCATTTGAAATTATTACTACTTAAACCAGTGGACACTCTCAAGAAGAATTATTGTTTGCAATAGATCTCAAGATTTAAATTTTTAAGATTATATGGTGTGATAATCATGATATAATTATAGATAAAATCATTAATCTAACATAATAAAATAATAAATTGGAGACAAACACATAAAATAGATAACATGCCACCCTAATTGAAAGACAAGTTTGAAGTAATGAGCCAATTGACTATAAATCTGTTAGACTACATACCACCATCAAATATACATGTTATCTATCTTAAGGATAAATGGTTTAAATTTAATTTCATGAAAATAGATCTACCAAGTTCATTAAAATCTCGTAATTAATTTTATGACATATTTTCCAAGAGCAGCTTTGAGTTAAAGAATCAACTCTATGATTATTTTATGCATGACTATGTAGTCATTCTTTATTTAAAAAAAAGGAATCTAAATCCATTTTTGGGATATGTTACACTAAATGATTTATATTCATACCTAGTAAATTAAGAAAATATAAGTAAATATATGATGGCATATCAATAAAGAGAGAAGACTATTAGCCTAGTGAGAATGGGTGAAGCCTCCCAACCCCACAAATGTATTGAATAACTTGTAAGGGATGTTTTCAAATAAAGAGGTTAAATAAAAAATGAAAAGGTTACAAACTCAAGCCAAAAATTAGTATTTATCCCTTGTGGTAAATATTGGTTAAGATTATTAGCAATATTTCATAAAGATATGGGAAGAGCTTACATCTACCCTATAGAAGAAGGAACCTTTATTTAGGTACAATTTTAGGATATCTATTAGGAGGAACACTTAGTAGATAAATGTTATAAAAAGGTATGGACTCAATTGGGTATGATATACCTTTTATCCTCCCCCTTATGGTTTCATATCCCCAATTGGACATGAAAGATACCACTTAGTTCAACTGAGGAAAATAGAATGTGGTATAAGATAGAAAGGAATCAAGGGTTACATGCCAAACAAGGAGAGAAATATGTATATTCTAATTATTTGTGAGTCCTATGTGGTTAATACATGGAAATGTAATCCTAGTTTTAGTTTGAGGATAATAAATATGTTCAATTAACGTGTATAATGAGTTCCAAAAATGTCCCTTATCTGAATTTATATAAGCCTAAATACTCTTCACTTTCTTGCTACTCATAGACATGTTATGACCCTTTCTAGACATTATTATTTATATTAGCACATGAGTATATATATTACATATATTTTTTGATTTGGTTTTAAAATATATGCTCTTATATAAATTAATATGATTTTATGTTTAAATTATTTTGCTTTTACTATTAATAAAATAGATTGTGTATTTTAAGCTTCTTATAATAGATATGCTACTAACAATAAAAGATATTTGGATTGCATGATACTTGTATCCATTTTTGGTTGTTGGATGTTCTAATTTAATGATACTATCTCATTACTAATTATTTTATAGCCCACATCAATGGTTGTAGATGTTATTCACTACCATTGATGGTTATTAGGTTTATACAAGTGAAATTGGTTTGCACACCAATAGGCATTAAAAATTTCTAAAAAAGGGATTAATATATTAGTTATTTTTACACCTCATCTCATTATTAGACTATCAATTTACTATTTGTATTTACATGGTTGTAACTTCTTTATTTTTCTATCTTATGTTTTGATGAAAATCTACTATTATGAATTTAGCTATAAATTTAAGGTTATACTTGAGTCCTATGAGCGTGAATAAAGTTTTCATGCTCTTTTTAAGAGAGAGGTCATAGTTATAAAATTAGTTAAAGAATTATAAATAAATATAAATTTCAAAAAAAATATTCCATATAGTAGATTTATAATAAACCCATAGAAAAATCCTTATTTCTATGGTTTCATAAATTGTTAATACAATCGACTTGAATTAATTGTCATGGCCTTATTAGACTAAATTTATTTCACTTGTTTTTATGGTTTAGTTATGAACTATTCAGGACATAATTATTTGGGTTACTATTGTGATATAGTTATGTGATCTATGTTTGACCCATTATTGATTGTTGTTTAGGCAGTTATTTGATATGTTTTTCCTTACCGCATTGGATATTTATGCTTAATGAGTCATTAAATCATTATTTAGTTTAGTTATATTATTACATTTAATATTATTATTTCATTTATTTATCTTATATATTATGGATACTACTAATGGTTTGTTATGAATGTAGGTACCAGATATGAACTAGGTTAGATGTGACTCTGAGCAGTTGGGTGAGGTCGAGAAAGTGAACAAAAAGAAATAATGGACTTAAAATAGAAAATTAAACGTTGACTATTATGAATGATTTAAGTCATTTTTTTATATGTGTGTTCTAAAGTTCTAAGTGTTATCATTTTTTTATTTTTCTTTCATTGTTTTATTAATTTTTATTTTCATTTTGACTTATTGCTTGATCATTACTTTATCAGTTCATTTTAACTCCTTAATCTAGTCAACACTTATCAACATTGTTAATATATTCTTAGTATATTCTTGATCTTTATGCTCTTCATTTGAAGTAATTAAATTATCAACTTGTGAAATTTTGTTAGTCTTTGGATTCTATCTTACTCGTAGTTGCAGTCTTATTTTGTGTTTAGACTCTTTAAAGACATTTAGTTGTTGTCACCATCCTATTTGAATTTGATTTAAAGTCATTAATCTTTTATTATATTTTAAAGACATGATTAACATTGAATAGGTCATTAACTTTATTTTAAACTATTTAAAGGTATTTTTTTTGGTGTGATATTTTTGTTGCATGCATTTTTTTATTGGACCAAGTCTTAGCTTAGCTTTGGCTAGGTCATTAGGGCCATGACCCACCATGCGATTGGCATTATTCTAAGTGGTTATTTTGTTTGTAACTTTATTTTGATGGCATTGGCTCACCATTCATGGAAAAATGTGTCAAGAATATTTTCAACCCTATTAGGGTTATTTTTGGTCTTTTTTACATGCATGTTGGAAGATCTACACTTGGGGAAACACTGCCAGAATTTTAGCATGATGGTCAAGGGAAATAGGAATACAATTAGTTGCATGAGTTTTACTTAGAGATTGAACTATAGTGTGTTATTTGCTTTTTCATCCATGTGGGAATTTTTTTGGAGTTTTTGGTGGTTTGAGTTGGCTTTAAGAGTTTGACTAGTCTTTTGCATTCATGTGTGGAAAAAGGCTAAAAGCTTGTGAAGGCAAGGAAAATAAGTAAAATCATAATTCTTTTGCATTTTTTTATTTGACACTCAATTAAGTACTACATTTAATGTTTTTGAGTTTTTTTTAGAGTTAAGCCTTGTTGAATTGAATGGGTTTTCAATAAAAATGAACTCAGTCCTTTAATTATTTTGTGGCTTGCTAAAATATTGTTTTTGAAAGCGTGTTTGTGTGAATAAAACCCTATAAGGTTTGATTTTTGAATCTAGGTTGTTTTTATTTTAACAAAAATATTTTCAAAGCCATATGACCTTGACTATGGCATGCAGATAATAGTTTTATTGTGTGTATGTTGGGAAGATATACTTTTATTTTTAAGGAAGTTCATAATATTTTTTAAAGTCATTTAGGGATATGGCTACGCATATTATATTATGGGATTTTGTTATTTTTGGAAAATATTATTTACGAGTCAAAACCCTAGATATATACTGAGTTTTATCTGGATTATTTGTTTGAGTATACATTAGCCTATGAATTTTAGGTCACATCCTTAGAAGAATATAAATAAAAATCTGAGTTGTAGATGGGATTCAAATACCATTTGGGTTTTGCTTAAAATATTATTTTAGTGAGTTTCATTTTTACCTGTATGGCCAGGGTATTTGATGTCGGTCATTATGGGTTACTAAAATATGATGTAATTTTATTCTTAGTCTCTTGATATCAATTATATTCATAATTTTTTGACTTCAGTTTATGGATTATTTTAGAGATTGCATTCATCAAGAGTTTTAAAATTTGGTTTGACTTTAAACATTTGTATGAATGACTTCAGTCATTATTATCACTACCAGATAGTGATAATGATCTTGAAATATTTTCATAATGAATGTTCATTAATTCTATTGATAAATATTGATCTAGTAATTAAATGATATTAAATTATTATTTCATTTGATTGATTTGGTTGAATTTATTTTCACTAGTTGTGTGACTATGTTGTTTTGCATGATAACTTGAGTTAAGTTATGATGTCTTTTCAAACTATTGTAAGTTGATAAATTTTTCATATAGGTTTTATAAATTCATTTTGAGTATTCATTTTAGTTAATTTTATTGAAATTTATTTGAGTCATTTAATTCATTTTACTTAGATGTAAATATTAAATAATATTATTTGTATTAAGGGTTATTAGCAGTCTTATAATTGCATTTATTTTGGGTGTTATTTCTTACCAATGGATCAAGGATTACAAGTGAAAATTTATATATTTCACTCTTAATATTCAATATTAGAATGCTCTAAATGAGCTTCAATAATTAGAATAACTGTAAAGGTGTTAGTGTTATTAACCATGAATGTAAACAATCTTGTTTAAATATTTTCATTATTTAGTTTTGTTAAGTCAAGCTTAGTTGACAGTATACCTTACTCACTTCTCTCATCTAGATGGAATCGTATCCAAATGATGGATGGGGTAGTCTAGGGCCACTTATGGTTGGTTTCATTAGGATTTGAGAGGTGAGTGTTTGCTTCAATAGATTTGCATGTAGAAGATTGGTTGTTGTACTTCTTCTGGTTGAATTGTTTGATAGTTAATTATAAAATGAATTGGTTCATTATTGTATAATTAACTTCATTTATTACATTAATTTTTATTATTTACATGATATAAGGATAATTTTATGTTTCCATAAATATGTTAGTATATGCAAATTGACTTATAATGTGATTGGAATTAATTTTATAAATGTCAAATTATTTATTATGTTGTTATTTACATGCATGGTTATAAACATTCATTATGGACTTATGCATATGATTTAGTTGATCATTTTTAAATATAAAATAATTCATTAAATTATAATTTACATCTATGACATATGGAAAATGTGAACCTACAGCTACATGAATTAATCTAATTCCTTCATTGATTTTACATTACTTGGATTGAATGTTATTTTATATGGGCTCTTTTTTGGAATCTCAAGGGGTTGTACATTGATTAAAAATGTAGATGCATTTCTTGGAATAGTTTTATACATTCATTTAGTTATATTATATTATGAAAACGTGTTCATGAAGTTCATTTGATTATTCAATATTATCAAATCTCTAATCTCATGGAGATGACATCAAGTTATTTGGATGTTGAAATAGTAATTGGTCTCTTTTAAATCATAGTTATAAGATTTAGTTATGAGGAACTATGTGTGCATTGTGTTTGTTAATGTGTGAGTGTGTGTACACACACACACACACACACACACACACACACATTCATATGTATATATATACACACACACATATATACATACATACATATGTATGTATGTATATATGTGTGTGTATACACACACACACACATAAATATATATATAAGGTTAACATATCACATTATTTTTTAGTAGGAAATAAGTTAAATTATATCAGCATTCTCTCTCTCTCTCTCTCTCTCTCTCTCTCTCTCTCTCTCTCTCTGTGTGTGTGTGTGTGTGTGTGTGTGTGTGTGTGTGTGTGTGTGTGTGTGTGTGTTGATATAATTCATATACAATTTAACTTATTTCCTACTGAAAAACAATGTTATATGTTAACCTTAAATCTATATACAAACTTTGAAATTACATTCATATATCCAAAATATACATTGTAAAGATAGACTATTTAATAAGATTCATTAAAGTATTATTAAAAATGTAATCATTCACAATTATGATTTCGTATCTTAATTAGACTACAATAAACATAATATTTATATTAAGTTGTGAAGGGATACAATTGCTAATAGAATATTTGTTAAGGATTAAATTAAAAAGAACTTAAAAAGTGATTAAGGTTCAATATCTTCTAATGATTTTTAGAGGGCAGTCACTTTAAATGGAAATTTTTCTATCACCGTTGAAGTCATAGGAATTTTTTAGACAGCCTTGCATGTTCACTTGTAAATTAGGATACAAATAATGATATTTAAATCTTATACATATGTTACAAATAATCTATAAAATAAGCTTTTAAATGGTTAGGTCATTATATAATTTAAACTTGAATGGATATTCTAATCAAGGCATGTTGTGATTGAGGATCATCTCTTTCACACTTAGAATTGATCATTGGAATAATAAAAATTTAATCTATTTCATTATAATGAAAAAGATATGATAAAGGTTAATGATTTGAGTTATAATCATTAAATTAGAATTAATAAATCTTCCTTGAAGATAGGAATGAGAAAGTCATAACCTAAATTATTAAATAATAATGTTAGCTTGGTCTAAAAGACATTGGTCTAAGATGTAGTTTAATTCATTTTAAAATCAAGTTAATGGCAAACCTAATAGAAGTGCATTAAGTTCCATTGACTCATACGTATTAAAATAGAGATGTTCTATGTGTGTTTTTGTAACCTATTAGGGTTGAATAAAATTAATAAGATCATTAAGTAGATAATTTTTGACATGTACTTTGATACTAACCTTGTATTATAAAAAGGAAATAAATTCCCAAGTGGAACATAAGCATGGTTGTTGAAACAACTTGAGAATATTAATCAATACACTTATACATTTGATATAAAATCCTTAAGTTACCTAACATTGGGATGTAAATCACATCCCTTACTTGTTGTGAACTTCGTAAAGTGTTCCAAAGCTTTACATTGATTTTGGAAATAGTCATTTTCCATGAACACTACTTGTTGCTTATGACTTTGTTAGATCCTTACTATGAAAGTTTAGTATGATGATTCTTGTATTGAATGTCTCACTCCCTATGGTTTTTTGTTGAATTTTTATGATTTATCCTAGGAGATATCAAATATTTTATAGCCTGTGCAGGTACTTAGGTAAATGTATAAGTTAGTGATAGATTTTGTAGGAAGGCCACATTAAAGTACACATATAGGCATGCATGAGTGTTTCTAAACTAATCTAATTTTATCCAAATACTAATCGGTTAAAATGATTCTTAATGAAGTAATTATTAGTTTATGGACTTGGTCTAGTTTCTATGTTGGCTATGACATAGTTATGGATCTCACTTTAGTTTCCATGTTAAACTCTAATTAAGTAATTGTACCATATTTGTTTAACTCAGTATTATAAAAAAATTGTAGTTATTATATTAATCTTGTTGTAGCTAAAGTAAGGGTCATAAATCCAAGCCAAATGAGGTAAGGTCCACTCATGAGGTTTTATATGATTATTTAAATTAGTTAGTGTAGTTTTATTTTTTTATGTTCATGTATTTATATCTCTAAAATCTAATTCCATAATAAATAGTATGTGTTTATTTCCAAGTTCATACTTAAGTTTCCTTGCAATAATTTATTCATGTGTTACATATTTAAATATAGTGTGTGCATTTTCCAATTAGCTTGAGTGGGAAGCTTCCAAACTAGAACTACAATTTAATTTCCTACAAGTTACCTTCATATAATCTACTTTCCTATAATATAATTTCAATAATGGTGTTTACTTTTAACAAGAGTGCTTTAAATTCATTAAAAGCGTGGGTTAATTATAGTTTCAAATCCTTATATGCAGTGATCTATTTTTTAGTAGTTAAAAATTATTTTGTATGCACATATAATGTTGACCCCTTGATAAAATATACATCTATGGATTTTAAATTTGAATATATTCCACCACAAATGTCATAAAATGGCTTTGTATATCCTTTGGATCTAAAAATTTTTGAAACCTTTCATCAACAATAAAAACCTAGAAATATATATATATATATATATATATATATATATAATGAGTAGAATTTACGTATATAGATGAAAAAACCTGCCTTATCTTAATGTAACCATAATATGGCCTCAAAACTTATTTACATGTCTAAATACTAATTAAAATGTATATTAATTTATCTTGAGGCACCTTGAGGGTTGACACTACATATTACTGATGAGAATTAGAGATCAAAGTAGTTTTAGTGCATATGAGTGACCCAAGTAAAGTGAGAGAATAAAACATTATTTTTCACTCAACTAACTTAGTATAAAGTGAGATACACATAGAAATCTCGTTCAAAAACTTCACCAAGATCTTAGCATGTCAAATAAATTTTATGTGGAAATGGAAATCCTTGTGGTAAAAGGATAGTCTTAACTTAAACAAAATTTTGGTCCTCACAAAAAATATTCAATATGATCTCCTTGCATGTCAGGTATTGGTTCATTCAATAATATTGAAAACTTATCACCGAATCAAACAATATTTATTCTGGGAAGGTCTAAAAAGTGATTTATATGTCAAAATAATTAGTGTGTCAATTGAAAAAAGGTCAAAATATTAATATCCTAGGACTTTTATATCCTTTATATATTCCAAAGCCAAATGTACTTCTCCCACCTAATGATATTTTGAAATTATGCTCCTTTTCCATATGTATATAACTAATTAGTTGGATTTAATACTTGATAATTCTTAATTTGACTTGTCTTTAATGTGCTCTAGACTTGTATTATGGTTATTCCTAATGATAGATTCAAAATTTGATAAGAATAGAGAATACTTTATCAATTTTTCATAGTGTATAGATGTGTACCAAATAAGTGCCAAGTACCTATTAAGTGAAACCTTGATTTGTTTATACATAAGTCCAATTGGGTAATTTATCATGCCATCAAAAAACTAGGAAAATGACACAACCATAAGGAAAGGATTTATTTTAAAAATTAATTTTCATTGGGAGATTCTTGGTTTTGACCATATTGGGTTAATATAAACTAAATATATTGACTAAAATTAATGGAATTGACATGTGTACAAGTGGATTGGACTAAAGGTCTAGAGATGTATGTGTAGGATATTTAATAGGTTTAAAATAGATAACAAGGTTCATGTAGGTGTTTAATATCATCCTATAATGGTTAACTCATAATATATCATGTAAGTGTGAGATAATGGTGGATTAGGACCTTGTTTATGCATTCAAGTCATGTGTGGTAAATGTATGTCAAGCTTGTCATTGTCAAGTACTTAATAATATATTTTAATATATAAACTCCAAAGTTATTAAAATAAGAATATAATATATAATATATGATGCATAATATCATAATACTAACTCATATATATGCCCTAATTTGGATATGGGAAATATCTAAACCTAAATAGACCAACTAGTACCAATTTTCAATCTAGAGATTAAAAAATGTTTAATTAAAATGTTATGCATGCCATAGGTCATACAAACATATCCAAATAAAATCCATATTTTAAGTTTATATAATATCTAACATATTAATATTGGTGGTGTCCATAATGTTAATCAACTGAAAATTATTCTATATGAAATATTTATCATCCCATGTCATATCTTCATTGTGCAAGTTCTTTCACTTGATAAGCTTCTCTATCATAATCCTAATTTATGTCCTCTTAATGAATTACTCTATAATCCCTTTATGTTCCAAGTGTATACACATAAATTTTTCATAATACCCTTATTCCAAATGTATTATCCTTAATTTATATTATTGCTAATACATTTATTTTATTTCTAAGATGATTCTGGCCATATATAGGTGTATACTAGTCTATTGAGACTATAAATCACTTAAAATTTTATCAAGAAGATATATTGTTATCACATTTATAATATTACTCACTTATTATCCAAAATTTCATTAAAAAATCCTAACTCATCTCCAAGACTTACCCATTTATTGTGTAAGACTATCTAATACAAACCCATGCACTGTATGATTATTTCCCCTTTAATTGTGTGGGCCAATTTTAATTTTATCATTGATATTTTACCTTTAATATTTATTTTCACATTTTCATATTTAGATAACAGGTATTTTCAAACCATTTAGGGAGGATGAGAAGATAAATCTAAAATTTTGAGAACAAAAAGAGAGCTACACATATAAAAGTCTAAGCCTAAATCCAAACATCAATTTAAATCCTTCATATTTATAACATTATCATTTTATCTTTGTTTTTCTCCATTTACCTTTTGTTAAAGGAGGGTATTAGAATACATGTATATTCATCATAACTTTAGGGATGAAGAGGTTTAAAACTCTTAATTGAGTTATTCCATACACACATTCACAAAACTATGTGGAGGTTTGATTCCATTAATGTGGTTTCCAAACTCCAATAATTTTGTTTTTTTTAAGAGTGTTAAGCTAGGTAAAGAAAGATATTATTCTATTTTACACATTTTTCATGATATATCAATGGAGGGAAGCTACAAACATAATAAGAATGTGACAATGCATAAGTGAAAGAAAATATACAAAACACTAGAATGGCATATACAACTACAAAGATAAAATTCATGACCCTAATAAGACTATCAAGGATAGGTATATATAATATGCACACACATAATGCACAATTTTATCTAGGATCATATCACACTTTTTAAACTTAAGGAGTAGATTTCATATAGTTAATACAGTCTCAAATTTACAACATATAAAATAGGTGTGATCATTCCTTATTCCTTTGTCATTTACAATGCTTATTCTAGTTTCATTATGGCACTTGGGATTATTTATATTTATAGTTTTATAAATAGATAATAATCATGTAATTTGATTTATTTATGCTTACATCTATTTAATTTAACTTTTTTAATTCCTTAATTTGTATATATCCATAATTAGGGTAAATATAAATGGTTAACCCCAAATATTTTTCTCATTCAACCTAGGGTTTTAAAAACCATATTTACTCCTATAGTTTTATTTAAAACCTTATTATTTAAATTTATATTTCATGTATCATATTCATATTAATGTGTTAACAACTTGAATGGTAGGTCTCACAATTTTATCATTCCCTCTTTTGATCCTCAAAGTGATGGAAGCAATGATGCCCATACTCAACATTATAATCCTCCACCTCATTATAGAATTTTTATTAACAAGCCTTATGATATAGTAGACCAAATACAATAATTTAATCACCTAAAAATGGTACTTGAGTGTTAAGAGTTATACTTGAGACCAATTATCCCTAGCTTAGCCCTAGACCTATCTTAGGGCATATTTTCACACTTATCCAGCCTTCGTGTGAGCCACATGCATCCTTAATCATCCTTAAAATAGTCCTAGACCCTCATTATTACATCTTATCCCTTTGTGCCTCAATTTATGACACCTATACACTAGAGCCATAATAGGGACAATATCACCACATGGTGCTAGTGTCCCAATTTTGGTGTTATTATCCTTTCCCTCCTTTTTCCACAAATGGATATCTTTTCAAATATCAAACCTCTTAGGGTTGGCTTATATCTCTTTAAGTACCTACACAATCACTAGAATAGTATATATACATGAGTTTTGGCCCTCTAACAACTATATGGAAATCATGTGCAAATCACACATACAAACTCAGAACAAGTTATACACAATTAAGGTTATAAATCCATATTTTCCCCTACTTATGTATACTACAATCTACAACATTCCTAAGCTCAGATTACTTAGATTTTTAGTCTCAATCACATACAAATAACTCAAGTATAAAATCATATGAGTTTCACTTTCACTTGCACCATCACTTAGGTGGAGAGAATTGCATTGGGCTTGATCCCTCTTAAGAGTATTGGTATGTAGGCAACTCTCATCATAAAGGGGTGTTGAGGATGTCCATCCTACCCCCATTAAGAAACACACTTTTCTAATTGTATCAATTAGATGTCATAGAAACATATAATATTAGGGTTTGCTCATAAAATCATTCAAAATAGGTCATCTATAGGGTTTCATAATTCATGTGTGTAATAACAGGTTTAATAGAACTAGACACAAGTGCACCTAGAAGCTTAGAACAATATTACACAAAGGACACTACTGTCAAAATAGGGACACTAGTACCACATAGTGCTACTATTAAATTAGGGCATTACTATCTAGGAGGGTTTTTGACACCTTGATCCTATTCACAATACTCAGACCAACCTTTTCCTTAGTTTTTATCCTCTAGATCATTCATCTCAGTCATTTTCTAGGTAAGTTCTCATTTATATTATTTATTGATATTTTTAGAAAGGTCAAATTTAGTCAATTATATAACAAATCAGTGATTATATTTATTCTATTTTTCTACCTTGATTTACTATACTCAACTCTTTAACAACATAAGATTTACATTCACTAAGTCATAAAAGGTTAAAACAAAAATACACCAGCTACGATTTCAATGTTATAAGTATGTAGGCAACCATTGGTTTACAAATACATATTGTGAGATGATTTACATAATGTTACCCAACTATAAAATTTTAAACTAGATTAATTCACCAATTTGGTAAATACACTGTGAAACAATTAGCACCTTATTACTTTAAAATGTGAAGATTTTCCACCTAAGTACACTACATAACAATGTCTCCATTTATACAATGAATCTAGTATTAAAAAATAAGGCATCAATAGGATTATTATATACAATGGGATAGGGTTGAACATTTACACCATGGCCTTTCTAGAAGCACTTTGTGTTGATAAAAATATTTAACACCTTATAACACAATCATCAAAGGATTCAATAATAAAGTGCAAAGTTCCATAAGAATAAGTTTCCTAAACTTAAATATTGGACCTAAGACTTTACCTACTAAATTTTAAGTCATATGTAGTGACATAAATTACAAATTATAGGGAGAATTTGAATACATTTAATTAATTACATACTCTCTATATTTCATATATGAAAAAAAAATCATGAGGCATGTGTATATACCTTTCCTGCATATGATGTTCCTTTTCATTATTATTGATTTATTGAATCCATAAGATATGACATACCTTATCTCAACATAAACCAGCAAAAAATCATACCTCAAAAAAAACTTATTCTGATAGAGATATTACACACACATGTCATGTTAAAATCAAATCAATATAATAAAAATGAAATCACATGATATTATGAATTCAATGACAATAAAGAGATATATTAATTCCATAAAAATTATCCTTATGTTAGATTTACATCATGTAGACCATGATAATGTCTAGAAGACATGAACAAATTTGGTATTTCACAACTATAATTTTCACTAGAATATTATGTCTACCCTCTTCCATGTTTACTTAATGGCACTATGACTCAAACTAATAAAAAAAAGTAATTTAAAAAATCCAATTGTCTAAATATTGAACAACTAGCTAAACTAATCACTCCAAAATTTTAATTTAAAAGGACCACATTTGGAGGATTTCATTATATAAAATCAAAGCATCTGGTCAAATATTAAGAATAAAAAAATAAAAATATAGCCTATAACAATATAACATCAACATAATTGAACCTATATTAACATTTGACAACATGAAAGAAACACAAGAAGAAGAAACAAGTGATTGTCCTTTAACATATGTATCTTTTGAGCCACCTAGAAATATAAAAATAAAATAATGAAATGAAACACTCAATGCATGATATCAACAACCTATAAGGGTAATAAAATTTTCAATAAATTAGCATCTTCCAACATCTACAATTAAAGCATCCTATCAAGAAATAATCATGTGCCTATATTTTATACCCTATAAACATATACAAGCTTGAGATTCTAAAAACATAGGTTACAATGATTCTTTTGGAATGAAGGTTATCTACTATTGGCCAAGAAATACACCACGTAGCATGCAATTCAACACATACATGTTTTAAAATATTTATTTTACCATAGTCTTGTATATAATGTTTATTCATCTTTGTGTTATGCCTTATATGTGCCTTCCACTTAGTTCTTACTTTGCCAAAAATTACAAAAAAAATAATAAATAAAAATAAATAAAATAAAAATATAAAATATTACTTGCCTTTATCTTAGTCATATGATGTACATTTTACCTACATATCTAAAGTAGAGATTTGTATGCTTTTATGTTTTCATGTGTGATTCTCACAATACACTTTTATTAGGTGAGAGATATAATAATTTGTCTACATATGATCATGTTTATATTTTCACCTCTCCCATGGGGAAAGAATTGCTTATTAATTTTATAATTACATAGTAACATAATTTTAATCACTCCCATTTTTAATATTCAGAGCTACTTTTTCATAAATCTTGTTTCTTATTAATTACTTACATAAGGTATACATATCTTAATAATGTACATGGATCTACTCATGTTATCTTAGCAAATTACTACATTAGTTTGGTAAAATTTATATCTTGTCATCGACATTTCATACATAACCATCCTTAAATATTTATCTATGATTTAGTACTATTTCTTAAGCTTGATATATTCTTCTATTTTATAAACTTCACATGGCACTCACCTTCTATTTTCATTGACATTATTATAGCCTCATTTTCATGTTGCTTTATCTGTTTCATTATCCTTGTTCATTTGAATTTTGATTCCACTTTTAAAACTTACATTATTATTCTCAATGATGAAAACATACTTATTGGGACCTTATGTAATACATTGAGAATTGTGAGGCAAACCATAGGTTGTTTAGAATCTTCCTCATCTCATTATTATAGTTTGGGATCCTTGTTCTTTTTATTTATTTTGTGGTTTTAGATTATTTTTATTAAGATCATATATATAAAAAATAAAAAATATGGTTTCAAACATGATCATATCTACTTTTATATGGGATCATCATACCCAAGCATGATAACACATCTTCACCTATGGGGTCATTGTACCTTTGCATGTTTATTATTGACATATTATGAGTTTATTTGAGCATGAATTTAACATAATATTTGTATGGTGGAGTGACACCTATAGTATATCATATTATTTATACTAATCACACACACACACACACACACACACACACACACACACACACACATCCAAAAGTCATATTACTTGCATTTCATACCTTGTTATATTAGACATGATTTCACATCCTTATCATTATTTACATCTTGTCATTACTTGTTTGTCATACATATTATTCACTTTAAAATATATTTCACTTTGGTGTACATGATACATATTCACATATGTGATAAATGTACCAACTCATATTTCTTATAGACATGACCACTTCATGGTTCCAAATTTAGCATCTTGATCTACACATATATTGACATATGATTAGTTAGCACCAATTTTTCATTGATTTACATATAATTATATATTTGATAATTTTACATTTGGAGGCATGACATCTTCCCCATGTACACCATTATCCTTAAATTTCAATTCACTTACTAATTGGCCTTACCATGTAGTCAATTATATCATTACATTGGGAATTTATCATACATTTTGGAGTCTCTATTACATATTTATCTTAAATTATTACATTGATAGATCATGATGCCTAGTATAATATTCATGTTATTTATCACATGATGGTTATCATGTTTGATACCTACATATCTCATATATTTCTCATCAATGGGATAAAACATATCAATATTATAAAATTTTAGTATATAGAAACATTAGAAAAATTTAAAAATATATATTTAAAAAAATACTAAAAAAATTGCTTTATATATGTTACATTTTTACCTATGTTAAAGGTTTTCATCATCGATGGTTTACACATGATTTTCATGATATTCTCTTAAGTGGGTGTTATTCTGATTTGTAGGTTTATTTTTATCAATTAAATAGGGTTATGAGGTACCTCACCATTTTCATTAAAAATAGAAAATGATTACAAATAATTTATTACAATATGTCAAAGGGCTCAGAAAAAATCTTGTACCAAAAAAAACTTTATTGACTCAAAAAAAATACATGTCTTATGCATCCATTTATTGTATAACTTTTATAGCCATATAAATGAAGTAATATTCATCCTACACATAAAAAATATTGTGGGTTATGTATCCATTTCTTGACCAAATAAAAAAGTGAATTTTTCATAGTTGGCCCATGTATGCATGGGCTAGGATCAACCTAAAACTATCCTCTTCATTTTAATAGACTATGAATCCATTAATGTTATTCAAATAGAGTTTAAAATACTTAGATTATTGGGTAAGGACCAATTTAATTCCATGAATATAGTAGAGGGTAACCTATAACATGAATGCAAATAGAAAAAGGTTTGAAAGCTGAAGCTTATGACACAAAGAATTATCTCTCATTAGACCTCAACAAAGGATATACTATGGTTGTAACGTAAATGGTTTTATAATATATACTAAACTAAATATGGGTTATAATTATCATAAAAGGTGAGGTGTCATGGTCTACCAAATGGGGGTCTAGGAAATCTAAAGTGATTATGGCAAGTTTGAACAATCTTATAGACACCCCAGCTTATTCAGTATAGAGAAGGCCCAAACGAGGATAATAATACATATATTCATAAATCAATAAGTAACATCTAATATAATAAGAAAAAAATGAAAGAGTACAGGTATAGAATATACTTACCTTTGGGTGGACCCATCAATGTTTCAATCTCCCCTTAGCTCAATTGGAGAAATGCAAGAGATGTTTTAAGGTGAAAACTTAAAAGGTTTGGATTAAGACATAATATATCCTTAGATAGGAACTCCAAATTACTCTGCCTATTTATATTCACAAGACAAGACTCCTCAATACAAGGTTCTATAATACTAACTCTTTGAAATGTAATTAGGGTAGAAGTGTGAGTGAAAGTAGAGTGAATAATGTGTG
Source organism: Torreya grandis (assembly GCA_037957365.1). Lineage (NCBI taxonomy): Eukaryota > Viridiplantae > Streptophyta > Pinopsida > Cupressales > Taxaceae > Torreya > Torreya grandis. Next base: position 1,088,856 of record JARHVA010000246.1, on the reverse strand, counting down.
TATTTATTTAATAAAATATTGCCCATAAATATATATATCCAATACCCAAATCTAACCCTAAACACCAAGAAAATGGTATCATCCCAACTGATATAGTTGAAATAATTTAACTAAAATATAATGGTATTAGCCAAAATGATATAGTATAGATGTTAGAAGATAAGCTCATAATTGTGTCCCACTGGAAAGTAAAGTACAATAAGGGTAAAACGAAATAAACAAACATTAACAACTAGGATGATGTAAGGATATAGGGAAGCTAACATAAATAAAAAGGATAAGATAGATGATGTAGATGGAAAGACATTATGAGGAGGCTAGACTAATATTAGTAATGGTGTAAGCATGATAGTATAACATCTCTAACAAATCACCTTGAGTTTACCCACCCCATGTTTGGTGCACCATTTAGGGCATGCATTCAAGGAGATTGAAGTGTTGGCAAGTCTTGAAATATAAAGAATCAATAAATAATAAATTGAAAATAATGTGTTTACATATGCCCCACCCAAATCTCATCACGTTTCAAAGTAGTGTAATGCAAGATGGTGTTTTTGGAAAAAAAACATATCAACGTAAAATTATAATTTAAAATAAATTCTAAAAGAACTAAAAGTAAATAAATTGAAAATATGTTCCTTCACTTTCCTGACTAATCATATAAAAGGCTACACATGTCATAGGTGATGGAAGGTGCCCAATTTGTATAATGAGAGGCAGACCTAAAAAATAAGATAAAATTCCATTTTTTTCAAAAAAAAATTGTTATCACCTAGTATTTATCTATCATGTTTCTTTAGTTCATGAAAAATACCTATAGAAACAAGGATATTGGCAAAAAATAGAATTTTGTGGTAAATAAATGAAGGCTAAAAAATTTAATTTTTTACTATAAATGGGTAAAACATTGTTTATTCATGCATTGGATATTTTTGGAAACTAGGGATATGACTATCCAAAATTGGCACTCTAATATATTATGGCTCAAAGATGAGAACATAGATGTATCATAGCTATGATTAGAGTAGTACATGTATATAGCGTATTAATTATCTATTTTGTTAGTTTTGGGATAAAATGAACTAGACTGATAAATTTAGGTGCCAAGGTAGATCCATGTAATAGAGATTTCCCCAAGAAGTGTTAGAACCAATCTAAAATTGGGATAGAAAATAGGTAGGTGATGAAAACTCAAAACTAGTGACAAAGACATTTATTAGGGCCAAGGATATAAATCACTACATTTACTGAATTATATTGGTCAGGCCAATATAATTTGTAAGGGTAAAAAAGCTTCCTAACCAATATTGTAAGGTATGGTTGATACAATTAGGTGAAATTCTAGTGGATACCATAAGGTATGGATAATTCAATATAAAATTATAATTGGTCGATACCTCATGATATGGTTAGTGGCATAGAAAATTATCTAGTTGGTTGATATCATACGGTATGGCTAGTGGTGGTAGAAAATAATATTGGTTGGTATCATATAGCAGTTTTTCAATACAGTACAAGAGGAGAAATTTAGATAATACCATGGTGTATGTAAAATATAGTAGCATGAACATGGGTGATATTGTATGGTATGGTTGATATAATATAAAAACAAACATAGTCAGTGTAGTTAAATGCATGGCCTATATAGTAGGAAAACTAAGAAAAATATTATTTTTTCTATTTTACATGAATTTCTATCAATTATATTATATTTTTGGATAAAATATAAGTGTTATTTATTGTTTGACATTTTATAGAGGCAATAGAGACTATGGATATGCTTATACATGATGTGGATGTCAAATATATTAGAGAGGTTTTCAAAATTTGATTTAGTGTAGCTTACCACATTCAAATTTATAGGGATTATAGAGATGTGTTGGGTGCCTCTCAATGAAAATATTCTTGTCATGTTCCTCAAGTGATGGGAGAGACTCACTGGCATGTTCATATGAGTGGTAGATGGGGACACTAAAGATATGTCTATCACCTTATATCACATCCATATTACTATTAGGATATCCAATGTAGGAAAAATTATGGTGTAAAATACCTTAAATATAGTGGATGAGATATGATCACTATCCCTATAGGATATTGGGTTGGATAGGTATAATAGGTGTGCACCTATTGTACAAAACTTGAGGTTTAAATTTTTGGGATTTTGAACATCCAAAAGGTCTTGATTGTACTTATTAAAACACATGTTCTTTGTCATAAATATAATGGATTCATTCCATTGTATATCATCACCTTATGCTACTCTATTATCTATTAGGGAAAACTATTTTATTTGAAATTGGTCATCTAGGTGTAGTTGGTGTATAATTTATCTGACATTCTAAGAAAGGGCTAAAATATAATGGGATAAAATATATTATTCTCTAGTTGTACATATGACATTTTCCCCATGTATAAACATGTGGGGATAACTTAGGTTATATATGATTCCCTCCCATGAGTGAGGAGGTGGAATCAAGACCATCTTTTTCAAGTAATCCCACACATACCATATTTGGATATCTTTGGTGAGATCAAATCACATGTTCATCATGCAAAAGTACTATGGATACATGACCATCATGGCCAACCACATTACAGGCATAGGGATGGAGGAAAATCATATGAAACTACACTTTTTGGGTAGATCCACATTCATGTAACCATATCCCAAGATAATGTGGGCTCGCACACCTGATGATTCCTTAAGTGGTCCCAACATTCTAAGCTCATAGTGATAGAGAGTCACACGGCATATGAGAGAGAGGAGTGATAGATAAATTATCTATAGTGATTCCTCACCAACATAGGGTGGTGATATAATGGAAAACATAACATCAGTGGACATTGGTAGAGGGAGGAGGTGGGTAGCTAGTGGTACTATCTCATTGATAGAATGGATATCATTATGTAGATCAAACTACTAGTTGGACTATTAAGCAATGAGTGCATAAATTGGCTCATTAGTCTATATTTAGTAAATGGAGGAGATAAATGATCTTTTACCAACATGGATCCATGGTAGCCTTCATGTATTAGGTAGTTGGATTGATGGCATTACATGTTCGTAAGTAAATGTTTTAATTTTATGCTCACTTTCATATCATATAGGTAGAGATATACGTACTAAGTGTTAGTTATAGGTATAATATATATTTATATATACACACCACCATTGAGATGAAAAATTAGGTGGCATCAATGGCCATAACACATGCTAGATTGTTTGGACTAGTAGAATAGGTTGTCAAGGACTTGTGAAGATAAGAGTAGGCTAATACATAGGTTTCACTACCAGTAGTGGTTAAAGTGGGAGGGGTGACAACATGGTGATAAATAGCCACAAATATAAGCTACACACATGGCCATAATAAGATAGGTATTTAGGCTATAATCATAAGTGATGCATTTTCAATGACAGGTCCATATCCCACAATCATAGACATATACTCTATAATATAATCTACATGGTGCACATTCTAGAGCTTCTATGGTGAATGTGGCACCTGACCCTCTTTAGGGGGGTCAACATGGAATAGGCCTAATGCATATTTTATACCACCATATATTTTTATGTATCCTAATGTATGGATATGTTGTATGGATATGTGAAAAAATAAGCCATTCATATATAGATAGATATATTTGACTCATGGGTTGGTATTTACATGTATGACTATGATGCATTGGTTTGATTTTATATGATTCTACTTAACGTGGTGTATCATGTTATGGTAAATTACTATAAATGTATGATGTATGTTTTATTATTTTCTATAATATGTGAGAAAATTCATGGTAAAAAGAATTAAAAGACTAATGATAAATTTTAAACGAAGAATGAATGTAAAAAACATTAAATCCTATGAAACAATATGCAAATCATTCATAAGAAAAATAAAATATCTAATTTAAGAATATGTGAAAGATAATAAAACAAGGATATGTAAAAATAAGGATTTAATTTCATGTAATTGAATTAAAATCAAATTAAATCAAACACTAAGAAAACATAAATGATTGTACGCTATTGTAATTTTCAAAATGTAAGACTATTGAGTCAACTAAGTCAAACATAAATAAAAATAGAAAATGATAAATTAAAAATATTATTAAAATGTAAGATAATTCAATTCAACTAAGTAAAACATAAGGAAAAACATAAAATGATGTACTAAAAATGTTATTCAAAATGCAAGACAAGTTAATTTAAGTCAAACAAAAATAGAAATACAAAATGATGTACTAAAAATGTTATTTAAAATGTAAAAAAATTCAAGTCAACTAAGTTAAACATAAATAAAAATACAAAATTATGTACTAAAAATGTTATTCAAAATGTAAGACAAGTCAAGTCAGCTAAGTTGAACATAAACAAAAACACAAAGAGTTGTAAGCAAAATGTCCTATGTAAGAAAAATGAAATCCACAAAATCAAATAAGAACACAATGGTAAAAGTAAGTAAAAGACTCTAATGATGGAATACTTAAGATCAATGCTTATTTTAAAAATTATGTATGAAAACACAACCTCTTAATGACATGACTATGGTGACTAAGATAGTTTGGATAGAAATGATGGACATTTGTAACAAAATCCTAGTTAGATTTCCTAGGTCTTATATTGTAACTCATAAAATAAAAATCAAAGTGGCATAATAAATGAGGATGTAAAATAAATTTTAAAATAAAAATGATAAATTACATGATCATCCACAAGTGGTATACATCAAGGAGATATCATGAGATAAATATGTAATTAGGGATTCAAGGTACCATACATGTGATGTAGAAATCCTTAACAAAGATGAGACACTCTAAACAAGTGGGCAAGGATAAAAAAATTGACATCAAGGAACTCATAAACTCCACCCAAGAATCACAAATCTTGGGCTAATAATTTTATTACATAGATGATCCCATGGAGTCTATATGCATGAAAAAAATTGATCCTACCTTCCCACGACATGTTTCCTGCTCCTCATAAACCCTTAAAATTTTATTGGCATACTGTGAATATTGGGTAATTGTGTGAGAAGATAGGTGGAATTATATTTTTAGGAAGATGTAATGATATATTTATGTAATACTTCATATCCTAGTCTACTACCTCGCCACACACCAATAGTCCTATACTCTTATCATGTGGCCAACTTTTGAGTTTTAACTTTGACAAGAATAAGAGATGTGTTAAATAGAGATCACCTCTTTTGTTGTGATCTAATTTTTAAGACTTTTCCTTTTAACATTGCATGTTATTATGATATCGATTTTAACTCTTTTTTATTTTTCTATTTCTCCTCCATATATATTTTTATAAACCAGACATGGGTGATATACATGATTAACATAAGAGAGCTTATGCTTGACAACTTAGATAAGAGAACCTAAAGACCATGGTAAATAAAATACTCATATATTTTACCCATGTGGAAGTTTTAAATATCTAAAATGACCTATGTGTGCCTCAATTGAAAGGAAAAAGAGGGAAAGATGGGATCGTGAGAGATCAATTCATATAAAAATAAGGTGATATAGTGATGAATAAGCTTTTAAATGATCATAAGGAGGTAAAATGTTTCTTTAAAATCATAAAACTATGTTGTGAAAGGTAATATTCATGTCACTAAATAATATATGCTAACCTACATGGGATCTAACACAAGCACTAATATACAAAGTTATCCCAAAAGAGGGGAAAGCAAAAAAATGGGGAAAATAATCATAAAGAGGCTAAGGAAAACTAAATTGATAAATATGTGATAGAAAAAACCTAAAGGTGCTACTTAATAACCACTATGGAAATCAAAATTTATTATAAAATGATTTACTAAAGAATATATACAATGATAAAAAAGTAAAAATGTATAAAAAATGTAGAGTAACATGATATGAGCATGATATATACAAAAGGCATCACATATGATTAAAATAATAATAAAATAAAATCCACTCATATGAGAATGTGAAATGTATGATATGCCTCAATATGTGCTCAAAATTCTCTAAAATATCTTGACATACATCATCTATAACATCTAATAAGTCATGTTATAATTGATATGTATCTTTAATCATTATCTACTCTATTATCTTAGAAAATCATGTGAGGACTACTTGGTGCATGAGATATATGGATAAAGTAGGAACATTGGAAGAAGAAGGATATCATTAGACATCTTGGTAATAATACTCAATCTGATTAATTTATGGTATTAGGTCATATTCTTTCTATGATCTACTATATGGCTCTAGTCATGGGGAAGGCTTCACCTTCATCCTAGGTGAACCGTCTGAACAACAATGTGAAGGTTGAGGTGAGGGTCTTAGATTATCTTGAAAATGTTATTGAATAAATATACATATTTCTATATGTTTTTTATCACACTAATTCTAAATATAATATGCATCCCATTGTTTGGGGATATACTCTAGTGTAATCTTCAGTGGTGGCATGTTTATAAGACCAGGATATTGATCTGTTATAAGGGAAATAACATTTATATATTGTATAAGATTTATACGTAAGGATAAAAATATGTGTTTATATCATGGAAAAACCAAATGACTAAGGAGTAGTAGACTATGGTGGTCAGATATCTATGGTGGGAACTGAGGCTTGTGGCTTCTGTTATGCTAAAAATCTCTATATGTTCAATAATATCTATCCAAATAACCAAATACCTTATGAAAATAAGAGTATGGTTTTTATTATTGGGTGGGTAGGTGTCATATCACATCTAAACTATGATTAGAATCATATTTGGGTCTATATATAACTGCATAAAATAAGTCATAATTTTTGAAACACATAGTGGTTAAATCTAGAACTTGGTTATGCTTCAGATGTCTCTAGTACACTCTATAATGATGATATGAGTGACCATGGAATCAATGAAAGGAATAAAAATGCATTGATACTTATTTAAGATTCAATGTTAGTGTAGGAAGAATTAGTGTGGCCAACATCTTGGGAGAAAGCATACTCAAAGAGTTAGAGAACCTATAAAACCAATATGGTACAAACATGGCACAATCATTGAGCATGCTTTTAAGAGGATCAAAAGTAACAAGAGTGGTATACATGGTATAATTTTTAATGAACTCCAACTATGACTTGTGGACATTAAATAAAAGAGGAGTAACATTAGGTAAATCAAAATTAAGGAAAACTAATTCAATTAATTTAACACTATAAGAAGATGTACTTTGCTCATAGGAGCGGTGAAGGGAAGAACAATAAAAAAGGACCTTCATATCCTTAGCTTGGTGATTACAAAATAAATATGGGTCATTAATGAAATATCCATCATTGTAATATGGGGTAGTAAATTTTATGTTTACAGCTTCAACCGCTATTTCACTAGAGGAAGAGTGGGAAGCAAGCTTCTTAGCAATGACCACAAAAGTGAGAAACTTATCAATTGGATTCTTTTGAGAGTGAGGTCATAAGTAAGAAGTTAAATAATATATGATATTAAAATAGAGATATAAATATTTTATCTTAAGTAACATCTTATTGGTATAATCACCATCAAAATATAAGAGGTTAGGAGGTATGTTACCCACCAGCTCAGGGTGGCTGTTATAACCTTGATTAGAATTGACAAGATAATTAAAGCATTAGTAATCTAAAAAATGAATGCTATAAAAATGTTCAAGGGTAAGTATTATAGGAACACCATGCTCTTATAAATATTTAAAATCCTAAGGATTGGTATCACCTTGAGTCTTTTATATATCACCCTTTTGGGTAAATTTAGCACATTGGCATGCAAGGAAAGCCACTACCCTCAAGTGATGAGTCTAGAGGATACCAAACAAGATGTTATATGAAAAATGGAATATAATATCACAACATTAACTATAACCATTATGGGAGGCACTATGATGGGGATCCAAATTCATCTAAGTGGAGGCATGTGTCCTTTTTCATAGTTTTGACATGTACTTTGGGTAAACCTAAGGTTACATTTGGAGTATCCAAGAGTTTTAATGAATTGAAGAGAAGAAACATAGGTGTTAGACCCTTATTATATCAAGGCATTATTTAATTAAATGTCAATGACTTGGACACTAATAAATAAATTAGGATCATCTACATGAATCAATATTTCATCAAGGATCATATAGGTAATAGGAAACCTTTTGAAGGAGATGCATTTTTAGTTTCATCAAATTGGATGAAAATTTATTCACATTGTTGTAAAATACTATCCTAAAACTTGGTAAAAGTATATTATTTCCCCATAGGTGATGGTTAAGTAATATTCATGTCATATATAGTTTGCATCAATTAGTTGTGATGATGTGGATAATTTCCTATGAGATCGATTAATGTACTTTAGGAAGGAAACTTACACAGTTATTTTATAAGGTCTCATTCATCAAATCATATTGATATGGGCATGACTTCAAAAGAGGTACATAATTTTGAAGAATATAAACTATGAAAGGAATTGATGTGGGCTAAAACTAAGGATGAATATAACTATGTGGCCTTAAATTAGCTGATATAGTAAGGAGAAGCTCATCCAATAGTATTGAGTTGGTTGGTGCCATTAGTTATATAGAAAACATCATAACTAGATTATATCTTCCAGGCTGGTGAAATATCATCATAATGAATTATAGGAATATATTTTATAGGCTAGGTTAGTATATAATAAATAGAATTAGTTAGGTAAATAAACTATATTAGGTTGGATAATATAGTTTGTTTATATTGACTGATAAATTACTATACAGAGTTGGCCAATGTAGATGAAACAAGAATTGATGTAAAAATAGACTATATTAGCTTGGCCAATGCAGTCTAGAATGTAAGAAAATATATGGAGTTTAATGATATAATTGTAAAGGAATAAAGTTATATCAGGTTAGCCAATATAGTTGGGTAATATAGATTATTGAAGGTAATAATTTCATCAGGTTTGACATCCACAAAATGATGCAAAGGATTATCTTTTAGTGTTCTATAATTTGAATAAGGAATATGATTTTGAAGAGGATATTGATAAATATAGTAATGCATGCTTCATGTTTTCATGTTTATTAAGTTTTGCACATCACTAGAGGAGTGTGGGTTAACTATGCTTTCAAAACATTGGTGGATAGAGGCTAATTTTGATTATTTGTTTATTGGTTTTAATTATGATTAGGAATTGGAATATATTTAGAGAAATATGAGCATTATATTTGTGAATATATTCATGCTTGACTTCATATTCATGGGCTTTCTATACCTTGTCATAATATTATTTTCATTCTTATATCATAGCTTTATGATAAAGTTTGATCTAATAAGGAATTTTTAATAAATGGGTTTGCGTGATTTATAAGTATCATGGGAGTGTCCCAATTTTCTTGGATTCAACAATTTTTTTGATGATCATACCAATTATCACTAGGGTGAGAGGTATCAAATTCTCTAGGAGAAGGTTTATAAATATGTTTCCTAATCTTAGCTAGGGAATGAGGGTGATGAACTTCTCAATTGTTAACTTATAAGGAAAAAGGAAGAGGTTGGAAGGGACTTATATTGATAGGTTTTAAAAGTGTTGCTTATTTGGAAACTCTGGGTAGAACATCATTTATAGTTCTCATGGACTCATATGTGTCTAAAACACCATCATGAGTAATAGTTTTTTTAAGACTTCATAATATATGAGTTCTAAGTTTGGGATAGGAAGGATTGAATTTTATTTTAAGGATGTCTTTTATTTTAGTTTGATCAAGGGATTCTTCCAATGTTTTTGAGATAGATTCTTGACTTGATATTGGATTTTAAGATGAATATCATTGGTTAATAGGTGGAAGAGATTTCATTTGGATATATTAAACTAACCTTTGTTAACTAAGGTTTTATAACACTTAATGAAGGCTTAGGTTGTCTTAGATTTTTCTTGATTACCATTAATGAAGTCGGCTAATATATTTATAGGTAGATCATTGGTTTGAAATTCCTAAACTAGTGCATTAACTAAGTCTTATAAGTTATAGATAGAGTTAGACTTGAATTGGTTGTAGTCATATAAGGCATTATAAGAAAGGGTTTTAGTAATTAGTTTGGTAGATGCAAAAGTGATAAGGTTAATCCATCCTTTATATATATTTCCAAAGGATTTAAAATTCAAATCAAATTTAGTGGATCATCTATAGGTGATCTAAGAAGTAATGCTACATAAATCCATGTTTTAAATTTGAGGAGAAAATGGTTGGTTTTAAAGATGTTTAATACATTTTTTATAAATAGGGATTTTTATAATGATATTACTATGAACATATCTAGGGGTGGTGACATTTAGATTTTACACTCCCCACTAAGTTTTTTGAGGATAATTTTACATTTTAATCATCTAGACTTTACTATTACCTTTAAATATAGTCAATTGGTTCATGGATTACAACATGAGTTTTTAATGATCAAACACATTTTGAATAGATTATTTGTATTAACTATATTTATTATTGACATTGGTGTTAATTTGGTTGCTTTGGAACGACCCACTAAATAAATGACTTTCCATGTTAGTATAAATATTAGGCATGAGATAAAAAGAATGGAAAGAGGAAGTCACATGTTAACTTACCCTAAATTAAGTATAAAAATCAAGAGTATGGGAAGGATGTATTTCCACAATTTGAGCCATCATGAGATGGTATATAACCATATGATCCTTGCACTTATTCTTAGGATGGTCTTGGAGGTAAATGATCATTTCATCAAGATAATCAAGATCACACTCACCTTTTACCTCTCCCATGATTCAAGATGGTAAATATTTTTGGAAAGTATTGAAATTTCAAATGGATCATAACTCTTATATTGATTTGAAGACACCTAACATTGATTTGTATCTTCATCTTCAACTATATTATAAGGAAAATGGTTCAATATTTTATGAGAGTTGGTTAGCTCCATTAAATATTCTTGGGTTTTTTCTTCAGATGCTAAAATATGTATTGCATAATATAAGAGATAATATTAACTAAATTGTGTTGGTTGGTACAATTAAAATTAAGAAAATATAAGTCATATAGTATTGAGTAGGCCAATATAGTTGATAACTAAAACTAGAAAAAATAGGTTATATCAAGTCAATATAGTAGGATGATATAAAAGAACTATATCATGTTGTCTAATATATTTTGTAGAAGGAATGGATAAATAAACTATATCAGGATGACTAAAACATTCAAGGAGACACAAATAACTATATTGGGCTAGCTAATATAGTTCCAAACATAATAAAATGTATCAAATTGGACAATGTAGTTCACAAACACAAAATAGAATGGTATTAGAATGGTCGATACAGTCTATAATATAGTAATTAATTAGGCCATAAATTACATCTAACTAATTTTTGAAAATCAAGATTAGTGAAATATAATAAAAGGATTTAGATGATTTATATGATCTCATAAATATTGATCATAGTCATAATATAGTTAATACAATCATAAAAGCATTAACCATGAATGATTAAACTATAGCCATGGCCACACTATCCCATCTCTCAGGTACATTGAAATTAAATTTATAGTGATAACTACTTATCGATGCACTACAACATCAAATGGATGGTTTCCTTCCTAAGATTCAATAAAAAAATAAAATCTTAAGTTTTCCTAATATATCGTGAGGTATATGGAAACTAAATTATATGTTTAATATTGTAAAATGGATTGAGTATTGGGGTAGTACCCATCACACCATGATGTTGGTAAACTAGATCACCACTTGGCTTGTAATAATAGCAACTAAGTAGTTTTGAAACTTCAAGAACACAATTTCTAGGGAAAACAAGATAGAAAATAAAGATAAAAAATCAATGTCAATAACTAATTTACAACATTAAATAAATTGAAATAAACACACATAATTGTATCAAGTTGGATGATATAATTAGATAAATAGAGAACTATGTCAGGATGGCCAATATATTCTATAAAAACACATAACATAACCATGCTAGCAGATACCTTTTGTAGACTAGTAGAAAACTATATCAAATTGACTGATGTAGTTGACTAAAGGGAGGAAGGTTGGATAAGATTTCTATTGAGTTAGCCATCAATTATGCATGGGATATAATTAACCTACAACTATCCTCTTTCTTATAATATAATAGGACCTAAATAAGGTCAATCAAATATAGCATGTGATACTTTTATTATTGAGTATGGATTAAATGAATTCTTAGATATAATAAAGGGTAACCTAAAATATGAATATCGATAGGAAAGGGTTCCAAAGCCTAAGCCTATGACATAATGGATTATCTCTCACTATAACTCAACAAAGGATGTACTAAGGTTGTAAACTAAATGGTTTTAAAATATAAACTAAACTAAATATGGGTTATAATGATCATAAAAGGTAAGGTGACATGGTCAACCAAATGGGGGTCTAGGAAACCTAAAGTGACTATGTAAAATATACTTAATCTTATATCCACACTAACTTATTTGATATGGATATGGCATAAACAAGGATACACACATGTATTCATAAATCAAAAAACAACATCTAATATACTAAATAACAAATGAAAGAGTATAGGGATAAAATATACTTACCTTTGAGTGGACTCGTTGATGCTTCAATATTTGCTTAGCTCAAGTGGAGATATACAAGAGATGTTTTATGGTGAATATTTCAAATAGTTGGATTAAGACTTAAGATATCCTTATCTAGTAAATCCTAATCACTCATCCTATTGAGCTTTACAATATAATACTCCTAAAGATAAGGTTCTCGACCACTAACTCTCTCAAATGGACTTAGAGAAAAAGTGTTATCAAATAATGTGTATATGATTTTTTTTATTGAAATATGACCCCTATATATACTGATCTAATACCTAAAACCAAACCTAAACACTAATTCAAGTGTATCATCTTGATAAATACTATCAAAATAAGTCAATTGACACATAACAATATCATCCAGATCAATATAGTAAAAATTTCAAAACATATGCTTAGAACTATATTAGGCTAGTTAATGCATTGCATGAAGGGTAAATGGCACTTAACATATGGTATCAAATAGGATGATATTTTATGATATAGGGAAGCTAACACAAATGAAAATAGATAAAATGGAGGAGGTATATGGAAAGACACTTTGAGGAGGCCAAACTGATTGTAGATATGGTGTAATCAAGATAATATAGAAACATATCTCATAAATTATCATGAGCTTAACCCAGTAAATTTTAGTGCACCCTTTAATGCATGTGCTGAGGGATATTTAAGCATTGACAAATCCTATAATATAAATAATCAATAAATGATGAATTAAAATATTATGTGTATTATTGACCTTAATAGGGAGATTGAAGATCAATAAGATTTGACTATGGATAATGGTGATAGGAATAATGTTGGTTTTGATAAGGCAATCAACATTAAGGATATGGAAATTTTGGAGGACTCTAAAATGATCAAGTATCAATAGGTGACTGAGGAAAGGATGAATGAGGTTGTGTAAGTCTTGTAACTTCTTAGATAAGGAATTAGGAAAGATGATACTAGTCATAAGGAGACTATTGATAACAATAATAAGGAAGCAAATTTGTCTAAGAAAAATCTAAACATTCATATGGAATTTAATACATTAATTGATAATTTAAATAATCATTATATTCTATGTAAAATTAGATATGGAATATAGCTTAATAAGACCATTCTTCACTAGTTCATGAAAGATCACAAAAGGCTTAAAGAGGAGGTAAGCAATCTGAGTCAAAATGATGGGATATTTTGTACCAAGGTAGACCTACTAGAGATGAGTTTTTAGTTTATGGATTTGAAAGAGATAACGGATACAATGGAGAGATAATATTAAAACCTTAAGTACAATATTATTATCCTTATGTATTTTAGTTGTATTGTTATGAAAAACTATTTGTAGAGTATGGAGGGGTTAAAATTGTTGATGAAGAGGAAAAATAAATATTATGATATTACCAAGATTTAAAATAAGATGAAGGGTATTATTGGAGAGGAATATATGTCTTAGAATAATCATCACATGTAAAATACCTTTATGAGTTTTATGGATAATTGGGTGAAATCATATGATACCTAAAAGTGTCCATGGTGTTAGTGTGTTTTATATTGCTTTCTTGTTGACTTTTTGTTGATTTTTGATCTATTGATGTAGTTTTTCCTCTATTTTTTATTATTTTTTAGTAGGCTTATTATTATATCTAGTTTGTGTGACCTTGTCTACATGTATCTTGTAAGGGTAAGGTACCTCTTTAAAACACTCTTTTACCATAAATAAATAAAAATTAATCAAGGAGTATAAAGTATATTACAACTCCAACCAATCCTTCCATAGCAAAAATATATCTAAGGTGGGTTTATTTTCACATGATATTATAAATTCTCTTAAAAACTACCTAGTAATTTGATTGGCTATAAAACACTTAGGATAAATTACATTGATCAATACCTATGTTAGCTAATAGGTCAAATAAAATTTCCCATCCAACTCCTTGGGACCACAAAGAATATTATTCAACTTTTAATTTTGAGCCATGGGATTTATCATAGTACGAATATGATCATCGAATCCCCCTCAATAATGACACCATTAAAACCTTTATCTCAATCAAATTTTATTCTTTCTAACAATATAATGGAATCTATCTTGTTATTAGTATTTTAGGGAATTAAAAATGAACATCTCTATAAAAAAAATCGTTGAAAACAAAAATTTTAACATCCTACACCACCTAACCCAAGATTACCTTTTGAGTCACCATCAAATTTTACATTAACAAACTCAAGATTTTGTGGGATCCATTAAGCATCCAATATTCAATTTTTTCATACCTTGGGCTATTGAATCATAGGCACAATAATCTTGGGCTTTCCAAAATTATCCTCTCCACTACACCCAACATATTTTTATTTGTCTTAGTTGAAAGAGATATTAGCATAACTTATTCAATATTTTTCCAACATCTTTCCCATGGAATCCCCTTGTCCTAAAAAATATATTATTTTTTTACTTCTAAATATTATATATCATGTTTTTAGAGTTAACTAACCAAGGGTTATCAAAAAGTTTCAAACCATCATGCCAAGATGAAAATACATCCTTAATAGTTTTGGGATAATTAGATTAATTATTTACTTTTTGGCTAAATAAAAGTTGAGTTTAGCATGGTTAGGAGGAAAAAAATAAACTTTATCTTATTGAAAGGGATAATTTGTGTAGACTTAAGGTAGTAGGTGGTGTAGGTATTAAAAATATTCATATCTATAATGTTACTTTAGGGGAAAAATTATCTTGGATTTTATATGAATAAGAGTCAACTCCTTGAATAGAATGGTAAGAGGAATACATTTAGATAATATTAATCTTAAGATTATTTTCACTACCAAAAATACTTTTTGAATTTCATTATTTCCTCAAGAAGGATAATTAGTGATAATTTTAATTAAAATGTTGGGAATGGATAACTTGCAAAATTTTGGACTGATTCTTCACAAGGTGAACTAGTACTCCAATAAATAAGGGATATTAGATAATTTAAAAAATCATGGAAATAAATTGAGGTATTAAAATATGTAATTACTAGGTTTATTTAATTTATCAAGTGGGTAACTTCATGTAAGGGAGACTTTTGGGGAATATATATTGTCTAGTTGAGTGCTCATAAGTAATTGTTATCACAAATTTTAAGAATAAGGACATTTTTTGTTAAAGATAACAAGGATTTTTTGAGATGGATAGGGGATAAATTGGGGATTTATAACATTATGTCTGGTTATAAATGTGTTTTTATGGGTGTTACTATGGGTTTTGTTGAAAATGGTGTTATGGGTGTTATCACAGATATTGATTTGTGTGTTGTTATGGGTAATATTGTTCTAAAATATTATGTTTAACTTATTTTATCTAGAATGAAGTAAGCACTCAATGGCCAACTCCTTTGTATTGCTCACTTTCCTAGGAATAATCCTTACTTAGGATAGGTTACAACATATAGGCTTTTTTTTTCCCTCTATTTGCATCATGTGTAAGTAAGAGGAAGAATAATTGAAATGTATTCTTCTTCACTTATCTTATGCAAGTAAAATTTATTCTTTCCTATCTAGGATAATTTATGGGGAATAAAATATATGGTAAAAGAGGGTCCCCTTACCTTATCCCCATAGAATTTTTTAAAAGTCCCACTAGACTTACATTTACAAAAACTAAGAAAAAAATTGGTTTCACCTAAACCTTGAGATCCAATCTTCCCCAAAACCATGATATCTTAAAACATTTTTTGAGAATAACCAATTAAGTTTGTCATGTGCCTTTTTAATATCCAATTTTAACAGCATTCATAATTTAGTTTTAGTTTTAAGAGTATGCATAATCTCATGATTCATAACAACCCCATTCAAAATATACTTATCTCTAACAAATCCCCCTTATTCAGGAAAAAATAATCATAATAACTAATAATTTTAATATTTATACAATTACTTTTGAAATTATATAGTGAATTATATCACAAAGATAAATTACTCTGAATTCTATAATGGTAGTCAAGTTTGGGTTTTTGGGATGATTGAAATGAAAGTATAATTTGAATTACTTAACACCTAATTTGATTCAAAGGATTTATTTACTACCCCTATTAACTAAAGGCCAAAAAAATATTCAAAAAATAGTATAACACATCATCTTTGAAGCTTTTAGGGCTTAATGATTTATTTTATTATATCAAATGGAGAATATCATTTACTTCCTCCTCTGAAAATGGATTTAGTACATTTTCATTTGTTCTTCCTAAAATTATTCTAGAAATAACTTATACAAACCTATACATGACTCTTTAATCTCTATATCTTCTTCTATCAATATATGTTTTAAAGAGGTAACACCCTTATTTTTAATTACATTTTTTTCTTTAAAATCAAATCATTTCTATCTTTGATTTTACGAAAAAAAATCTTGCCTCCTAGCCACAATCGATTGGTAGAAAAAAGTTGTATTTCTATCCCCATCCTTTATCCATGACTCTTGATTTTTTTTTCCACAAATTTTACTCTTTTAAATAGACTTCATGAATTTTACCCAACAAATCTTCTTCTTATTGAATTCTATCTACAGTCATGGGAAAATTTTGATTTTCATAATTTAATAACTTCAATTCATCCTCCAAAATATCCTTTTCCTTAAAAATATTACCAAATATTATCTTATTCCATTCTCTAAAAGTATGTTTCAACAATCTTACTTAGATCAAAAGTGACCTTCCAAATCTTTAATTTATCATCAAACTTTTAATGTCTTGTCAAAATTAATTCAAATTATAAAGGTCACCTCCCAAGCACCATGGTAGTCATGATACATGAAATATTGGAGTGTGATTAGAGATAGAAACGTTCAATATAGAAGACTCATCTATCTATTTCCTTTGCAC
This sequence comes from Torreya grandis, assembly GCA_037957365.1. Classification (NCBI taxonomy): domain Eukaryota; kingdom Viridiplantae; phylum Streptophyta; class Pinopsida; order Cupressales; family Taxaceae; genus Torreya; species Torreya grandis. The sequence continues at coordinate 1,071,412 of JARHVA010000246.1, read as the reverse complement.
TCATGTATATGAAATCAAAAATCTATCTAGGTGTTTAGTAATATTATTCAACCTTTCTTCCTATTTTTCCAAATGAATTTCATTATTTTTTAAAGAAGATATATCAAATAATTAAACTCATTTGATTAGGAACATCCATGCCTCTAAAATTCCAATAAATTATTAACATGAAAAAAATGAAGGGACCTTCCCCCTCCATCATATAACAATAGAATCAGCTCTATTTTGAGAATCTAAAGGTTCATAAAAAGTTTCTTAATTTAAACATTATGACTTAAAATTCATTACATGTTTTTAATTCAATGTACCCTGCTTCTTTGGAGTATAAAATTGACCCTTCTTAGAGTGGACATCGTACATATACTTTAAAATCTACATCTTAGGAGATCTTAATGGAGGAATTTGAATAAATTTTGAATATTATCTTATGGATAATTATATGTAGCATGTAATGATGGAGTATTAATTATAGTTTTATCCCATGCATATGGAGATTCATCAAAATTAATATATTTTTAATTGACTTGGTGTTCTCAACTTCAGTATCTATTTTCAAAATATGTTGTGTTTTACAATATTCTTATGCAAATTTTACTAGAACATTATTTTTGGTATGGAAATTCCCTACATCCCTAATCTTATATGTTCTAAGTATTCCAATATTGTAAAATATGAAGACCTGTAATCATCTTTCTTAAGAAATTCAAAATAGATCCCTAGAATATCTAATAGTATTTTTTTAACTACTTCTAAATTGAAACATTTTTATCCCCTCTATTAATGTTATCCATCATCCCAATATTCAACCTTGGTAAAGAATTATTCTTTATTTTATTTATTTATTATTTGACATTTTACCTTAACTCATTATTCTATAATTATATGAGGGTTTTCTTGTATCGATATATCATGCGGTTTAACCCCTTCAAGACTCACCTCCCCCATTAGTATCTCATCCTCCTTTGTATCCCCATTTTTCTCCACTATTTTCCAAAAAGGGTTAATTAAAGTTAGAAAAAACACTTTGTCTTGCTAGAAATATTATTTCATGAATGGAATGAATAATTTTTATCTGAGTAGTTTTATTATCCACTTCTTAATGTTTCTCCATTATGTGAATTTTTTCCTCCATAATATTCAATAAAAACTTCTATAGTGAAATTCCTACCCTAAACCTGGGTTAAAACAATGTATTTTTTTCATTTGATCAAAAACATTTCTATTAGGGGGATGTGAAATTCCCATGTCTATAATGTGACATTAATAATTAATTTTGGCCTCCAAAATGTTGCTGATAGAACATGTTCGGAGTTGAACATATCCTTGCAATGATTTTTATAAGACTAGTTAGGATATTTAACAATTTGTTCATTTCTCCTCTTATCGGTATTTTTAAGTGGGTAAAATATCAAAATGTGGTTTTTTGATGAACAACTAAAACATATTGAAATAATGTTTTTATATTTCATTTTATGCATGAAAAAAACATATCAAGAGGATAATTAAATATGATTAACCCATGGTTCTAAAAAATTCACTATAAATTTCAATCTTACATAAATAGCTAAGTGCAAGGTATTCCATTTAATATAAAAGGAGATAAACTTCCTCACACAATTCCCAATTTTTGTAATAATGTTTTCATTCCAATATTAATTGGTAAAGCATAGAGTCTTATCCAAATATGTCTAAAAATATCTTCTTAAATCCACTTGAAATCTTTCCACCCATGGTTACATAAAATTATGTGATTGTCAAGAACCAAAGTTTCTTTTACTAACAACAAAAAAAATTGGTTCCATTTATTTTTTAATCTTACTATTAAAAAAACCATAAGAACAAAGGTTAAGGAATTAAAATTTATTTTAGGTGAGGAGATGAGCATCCACTCCAAATTCTTACAAAAATTATGCCCCTTTAATTTTTATCAATAAGTAGATTTTAAGTGATAGCATATCTGATGTCACTAACCTTATAATAGTCAACATACACAATTTTTATTAACCCCAAATGACATGGTATAGGTATCATGTTAGGAGGAGAACACTAAATAGGATATCTCCCATTACCCAAGGGATTGTATTGGCTCTATAAATAAGGAAAATTACATTGTTATCTCTTCCCATTATTATTCATTGTCACATCTTATTTATCCTTATATCCATATTTTCTTAGATTGGTCTAGGGATAAGGTACCCTAACAGAGGATTAATTATCCTTAGATTTATGAAAATAAACTTGATTTGTATTTTCATCAAAAACAACTTCATGTTGAAGAAAAATTATTATATTGTCTCACCCATCCACTTGGGATGTAATTTAGGATTAAAATATACATACTCAAATGCAATCATTAAGTGCTTGATAATGTTTAATTTTGACATCCTTAATGTACCTAGTATATTCACAATTTTATTAATAAGATAATTCACTATGTTATTGACTATATTGAAAACACATAAAAACATCATTCATACATTGAAGATATTTCTAATAATATTGCTCGCATATTAAAATTCTAGAATATATCCACTACCTTCATACCGGTGAATAAACTTAGGAAATCATTAAAACTAATAAAAGGCTAGAATGAACCTTTGTATAGAAGTGGAGTTTACAAAATAGAGTGATCTTGTGTCATTCCCTACATTGTAAAAATAAGTAAATCCATCTAAACTAGGATCAAAGTACATGCAGTGGACATCAAACTAGAGAAGTTGGAAAAATCAACTCTAGTATAAGATTCCCACAAAACCAAATATTCTATTTTTATTGATAAACCAAGGTTCTTGCAGTAGAAAACCATTATAAAAAATGTAAGTTAAGGGAGTCAATAGAGATTGGCAGGCACTCTCACAATTTAAATTGATATGATGGGATAGGTCTTAACCCAACATGGAGATCGATCATTAACAAGTTAAAAAATGTTGTCACTTAATATAGGATGGTCTTCCCCATGTGCACCATATCTATTATTATAATTTGATCTTTAAACTTGTGTATCCCTTTTTAATTGTCTTATGCCTCTCATCTTAAATTTTTTAACCTATCTTTTTTCACTATATTTTTTAGCATAGACTTTGTTCGGTCTACTCTCCCCCTTTGCAGACTTTAGATGTGTCATTATTTGACACTTTTAGACTATTTATCCTGGAAACATCCATATGAATTTACTTCTTTTCTTCCCATTCAACATCTCATGGAACCTTGGAAATCTTTAAAAATGAATTTGGGTCTACATTTCTAATTAATTTCATGTGTATTTTCTTTAAGATGAATCACAAAGAGTGATTCAAAATGCATTGATCTAAAATTATGCACACTATTATACCCAAAAATCATTTTGATCATCATTCATACCTCTCTATTATACTTATTAACCCTTTTTATCCAAATTTCATTAATCTTTGACCTTCTAGGATAAGACTGCACTAGGCAAATAGGGCTATAATATGATCTTATCCACTAGTATGCCCTTGTCCCCTATGCTCCAATGATAAATTTTCAAATTCAATACATTTCATATTACCCTTCCCATGTTTTTATAAATGTTAATTGATGTAAATATTTAAAATATTCCTATATATAAGCACATCAGGGTCATCAAAAATAAATCTTGTAATCACTTGGCAATTCTATTAAACATGAAATATTAGAGCACTAATTTTTCCAATTTCAATTTTGATTTATCCTAATAGTCATAGGCTAAGTCTAAATTTGTTTTATTATAGTTTAAGGTCACTCATTTTCAAGAATTTAATTCAATATATCTTGTTTCATTCATATAGAAAATATCAATATTTACACACTCACTCTATGAGAGAGAAAACTACATCAGCCTGAGGTCCTTTTGGGCTATGTAGGCAACATTGAGATTATGAAAGGTTTTTTAATGATAGTTTATATGTTCTCCTTTCTTTATTAACCCATTTGTATTTGATCTATATTTGGTTTCTTATATAGGATTTAGGGTTTTTTTTAGGTATTTTACAAGGACATAGTTAATTAGCAAGTCATCATAGATAGCCACATGTTTGCATAAAAAAAAATACAAATTCAACTAGGATGAAATCATAGTCAATAAAAAAGGCCATAGTGTGGCCCTTTACTCCTAGTGTGGCCTTGTCCCTATATAATTTGAAATCATGATTTTAGTTGTGACACAATAGAGGGGACACTATTTTTAATTTTCATCCTTAATTATCTTACATAATTAGCTTAAATTAAATTTAAACTAGGTTTTCATATCTATTTATCAAATTACTATGTATAGATAATTTCAAGTTATATAAATTACTATATTTTACATTTAGGTTCTCTATATTTAGTAACCTAAATAATATTTTAAGAATTTATTTATTTATATATTTTATTTTTTAAATTAAAAATAAACAAATTAAACACAATAAAATAATTTTTTGATTTCTAGATCCACCCTACTAGAAAAAAAATTCCCAACCCCTCAATCTCAACTAACAATGAATGAACATATTTATTCTATTTCAACATCTTGAAGTAATTGATTGAGGGGTTGGGGAAAAAATAGTAACCCCAACAAAAGTTTAGTAACCCTTCTAAATTTACATCTTGTCTCAGTAATCCATCCATATCATTCAATCCTTATGGTGAATGAACATACTTATTAATAGTTATATCCATAAGGTTTTAAAATATTGTTTCCTCATTTACTATCACATTTAGGTCCAATCATGTTTCCATTTATATCACCTCCTCAATCAATGTCTTAGCTTGTTTCAAAACCAATCTATCCAAAGTATCAACAAGAGCTTAGTGAGACCTAACTTCCACATCCCTTGAGATATGTACTATGTCATTTGTTGTTAATATTATATATTAACCATAACAAATTTAGTAAGCTATACCATAATAACAGCATTCATAAATTTTTTTATGATTATTACATAAACAACTCCTCTACCCATTCAATAAATCTCTCCATATTTTAGTCAACATCATCTATATCCACAACCTTATTTTCATAATTTTTAACCACAAACATCTCAACATCATCTAAATCCATATAACTCTCAACTTCATCTATAGCCACAAACCTATTTACATCATCTATAACCAAATCCCTCTTCAAATAATCCATTACCACAACCCTCTTCACATCATCAATAGCCAAAACCCTCTTCAAATCGTTTGAAACCATAACCATATTTGCATCATCCATATCCATCATTGTGTTATCATTATTTGTATCCACAACCATATCAACATCATACATAATGGAAAACCTATTCACATCATTCATAGCCATATCCCTCTTCACAACATCTAAAACCATATCCCTATTCACATCATCCACATCCAAAACCATATTTAACATCATTTATAGTTGAAACCCTATTCACATCATCTAAAGATAATTGAATTCAAAATTTATCTAAATAAATTTAATTCATATAATTTCATAAGTTACATGGTACTATAGTTTATACCATGTGCTGACATCTTGGAGGGCCAAGTTCATAGACAATAAGTCTTAGCTTGGGTGTATTACCATTTCAACATATTTTTACACAATGATATGTATCTTTATTTTTCCTTTATAATTTTGAGCTAGATTACTAAATATTATACTATTATCTATGTCTTATATCATTGGATTTTATACATTACAGTTGTTACATAGTTATAATGACCATTTTTCATGAATTATTTCTTGCATATGCATGTGTTTTATAACATGTGTCATTTTTCATTGATATTATTATTGTAATTATGTCTTGTGAGTCTTTTATTGACTGTCATATCAATATCTTATCTTATCACTAACTTGGGTGTGGTCACTAATATTATGTGGTACTAACTTGAGTTCACTCTATTACTATATTGTTATTATAACCATGATGTTTATCATGTATATTTTGGAATACTTGTGTGATGGATACATTTCCATGGTTTATACCATGAATATATGTGTGGGAATACTAATTTTATATGTTTTTGTTTCTCTGTCTTTCCTAACTAGGGGTGTGATTGTGACATTTGGGGGGGAAATGTTTGTTTCCAATTATGCTTTTCTAAAGGGGGAATCATACATTAGTGTCTTATGATCTATATGATATTATTTTCCTAAACTATATTTCACTTTACATGATTTTTTTTTGGCATAGGTAGATGTTGTTTCAAACTTAAAAATATGAAAAAAATTAAAACATAATGATTATGTAAATTTTCTATGTTTCTAGGATTTTAACACACATCAGATAAATTACTTTTTCATAACATATGAATCATTTAAACCTTCTCTTTTGATATGAGTGATCTCATCTCATGGTCTTCATCCCTCACCTCAAAATGTGGAATATATTAATGCAATTCAAAAACAATTTTTAAGATAGAAATGAACTAAGAAAAATTATCTGCTTCATTGATCAAGAAGTGAATTGGGTGTTAATAACTCCTAGCTAAGTGTTTGACTATGTTTCAAACTCTTATCAAAAGTATAATTAGGTTTTTAAAGATTCTTAGGGAAGTGTTAGATATGCTCCAACACTAATACAAAGTATTTCTAGTGAAACATTAGGTTTGATATGAAGTATGTGTATTCATTCCTATGCTCTATTTTTAAATTCAAAATTAGAAAATTCTCAAAAATTAAAACATATCATGAGCATTTGAATTCCTATAGCATTTAGAATTTTTTTTAGATACATTATTTATTGGTATGGATGGAATCTTAAGAAGAGTATGCATCATAAACCATTCATCCTTTCATAGGTAAGTTAAGGTGTGTGTTTCAAAATATTTTCATTTATAATTTGATGCACATATGTATTTCACCCATATTCCCATGTCAAAGTGGGAGAATTATGTGGAAAACTAAATTTAACATGAGGCCCTTATTCATAGTTTCTTATATCTAATTTATCTTATTTTGAAAACTTATACATTTATACTAATTTTAGGAAAATCTTGGCCCTGCATTTCTCTACATTTTTTCCATTGAGCTTGTAAATCACCACAACATTTATAAATAATATCATTAGCATATTTAGACTACTACTCACATGTTAACTAGCCCTACCTTGGAAACAGACCCTAACTCATCTTCAAAACAAACCTATGTATTTTACATGTTTATTTAGGGCATACCCATATACTATATGAGTTTGTCCCCATTATTTTTGTGTACCATTTTAAAAAAATTGTTGATCATGTACCTTTAGCATTGTCTTTCTACATTTTTATAGTCAACTAGCATACATAAGTTATCCTAGGTCATCATGTATATAATCTCTTATCAAACCCTTTAAGTGTTAGAGAAATTAATTTCTAAGTGGTAATTATTAACCCTTAGCTTACATTGGTAATTAATTAAATAAATAATAATATATTATTTATTAACATGAGGTGGAAACCTCATGAAAATAAATAATATTATTATGGTTATTTAATACTTACCAAATATTTTAATTAATTGGATTTATTGGGATGATGGACCCATTATTTTTACAATGGTCACCTCCCTTGATATTTCAATATAAATAGGGTTTTACCATATTGTGAAATCATCTCTTGAATATGAAAATTTTATCATATATAAACTTATTAAACCTACAAGTTTTGTGAAGCACTCTGTGAAGAAGTTAGAATGAGAAGTTTGTATTGGGGTGTAGAGTTTCTCAAATATATGAATATCACATTGGTAGGTTTTTTTTACCTCTTTGAGGTTTTACCATGGTAAATACCTTTGTATTGTGTCAATTGTTCAGTATTCATTTATATGTTTTACTAATCAATTTCATATCTAGATCATGTATATTGGTTTATCAATTCTATCATGGTTTCAGAGCATGGTGAGTGGATTTAATTGGCAAGCAATTTATATTAAATTGCATATTAAAATTCAAAGCAAACTCATTTATTTTAACCCTGGATGTGTTGAGGTCGACATACCCCCATTCTTGAAAATAGGGACCCTTGTTTAAAATTATGCAAATTTGTGATTTAAACTGAAAATACATCTAATCGAAGTACCATTAGAGTGTTTGCACATTATCTATATTTGAAGATAATCCACACCATGGTTGGAATGGCATATTTACACATGATTTTGGTTTGATCTTGTGTGGATTTTTTTAACAATAGATCTTTGTGTTTCAGGTTATAGGATTAATAGAGTCCATTTGGAGTGGAAAATGTGTGATTTTCATGATTTAATGTTAATCTGACTCTTTAATTTGAGTAATCCTTGGTCTTTAATCATTTGATTGAATCTATGGTTAAACAATGTTTAAAAAACCTTGGTCTAAATGTGTTAGCTTAGGTCTTTTTTAAAATACGATTGAAATTTATGCAGGGCATTTTATTTGAATTTAAGTGGGAAACACTTTATTATAGACTTAGTTTAAACTTTAGCCTAGGTCCTAGTTGTATTTATTAATACAATTAAAATACCATGGGCTAAAATATTTATGCTAAGTCAATTATGTCTAATGGTTCATGAGAATAATTAAATGGATATCTTTTATTATATTTTTTAAACTTAGATTAAGACTTTAATCTAAGGTCTTTATCATGTTTATTAACACAAATAAAACGTTAGGCTAAAATTATATCCTAAGTTATAGATTTCTTGAGGCCTTATTAAGTCTATTTTATGTTTGCAGGAATGGAACAAACTTGGAAAAGATAAGTGTCAAGCTCAGAGGGAATCAATAATTCAAGCATCAAGATATATGGTGAAGATTAACTCAAATACAGATGATCCAATGGTGTGTGATCAAAGGGTTGAAAGGTCAAAAGAATCTAAGAGCACCGTGAGAGTGATAAGTGTCACAATCTCAATAGGTTACTTGAAGATCTAATAGAAATCATAAGTTCAAAAGTTAAGATCCCTGAGACAAGTGAGGATTTGTCAAGTAGCGTGATCCCAAAGCTCAATGGAAAGATCCTATGGATCTCATTCACTCAAGTGGATAAGATATGATGGATCATATCAACTTGGGTGAGGATGATCTAACAGCATGAAGTGAGAGTTGATAAGTCAATGGGGCGAGAGATTTAATGAAAGGCTTCTACATGGCATGATAGTACCCAAACAATGAAAAGAGCTCAGATCTCAAGAGATGTTGTCACATGGCATAATCTCATGAGCTCAGAGATGAAGATCAATGGCTCATGATGAAAGCTAATGCTAATAGACCCCAAAATAGATCAATGGTGCAAACTTGATCTGACCTGAGAGAGCATGAGGTAAGGACATGTGTCCAAAGGCAATATTAGTCATGTTTTTAAATCAAATGGATAGCTCGACAAGGGCATCTCCATATTAACATGACACATTGGATTCCTAAACTAGTGAAGATTATAAATGTGAACATACATGTCTTAGACTTAATCTGGCTAGTGAATATGAAAATAAAAATTTGGTAACAAAACAAGAGAAGGCTACAGTAACAGAGGCATCTCAAAGGTCAATTAAGGTGATACAGTATATTATTTTGAGTTAAAGACCCTGTAAATCCTTTCAAAAGAATATTATATTTTTTAAATGCATGGGCAACATGTAATGCACAATCAAGTTTGGTTAGTCATAGTTAAATAGGGTTTGAGTTCTACTAGCATTGGTAAATAGATACATGTTTATGACATTTTTCCAATTTCATGTTAACAAAATATGACTGGCATACCTCATGAAAGATATATATAAATAGGTATTTCCCATTGTATAAGGAGGGGGGAGTTATTAGAGCCAAAATTACTTTATAAACATGGAGCAATTAATACAAGAAAGAAATTCTATAAAGTTTGTCTAATATTTGTCTATGTGTTTACTTTCGTGGTTACTTCCTCAGTTATCTAATTTGATATTCAGATTCGAATTGTTTTTATGAATCCTAAATGTGCACATGTTAATGAAAAGTTGTTAATTTATTCTTTTGCTAGGTTGATTAAAATATCTTAGGTTCATTTCATTCTCTTTTGTTTTTCTTAAAGATGTGTAGAAGCTATTTTCTTATGGAAGTAAACCTTTAAAGTGAACTTGATTTCTTATTTGCATTACCTTTCCTCAGACATTTGCCTAATATACAGTAGGATCTATGCCTATGTAATTTCATGCTATATATTAGTTTAGTGCATGTCTTGATGAAATTTAAGCTCTGTCATAATGTCTAGATTGAAGATTAGAAACACCTTATTTCTACCCGACCCTTCATTTTGTTGCTTTTTTAACTAAATCACTGTTGTTTAGCTTTTCATTGTAAATATTCATGTTAGCTTAGGGTTTAGACTTTGGTTTTAGACATCATTCATTATATCTAGTTTAGATTACTTTTACCTTCACAAAGATTTAGGACCACCATTTCTCCCAACAACCATTTACATGTTCATTTTGTGAAAAATTCATTTAGCTTGGTCACTACACCATAAATTTTGGGAAGATCATAACCAATAACTCATGCAATAGATTATTTGAATCTAGAAATAAAAAGTGTTTCTTAAACACTATATGAACTTGCTGATACATTTAGGTGCATCAACGGGGGAAATTTTGGCACTAGAAGGAGGGCCTTTGCTAAAGCTTTATGAATTTGAAGTTTCTTATCTAAGTAGTAGTGAATTTTGTTCAAAGATCAGTTGATTATTTGCATATTTATGTTATTCTTGGTTCAATTATGTAAATATCACTGATATTCATGGTTTCAGACTAATCTTTAGGCTTATTTAGCTAAAGATTGTTATTCTTTGAAATTTTATGTGAAATGTTTTGCAAAGATTTGAAGATCCATTTATCTTTGTAAAGATTTGGTTTCTATGTTTTATTGTGAATAGGATTTGGAACTATAATTACCATGAATAAGGTATTTATAAAGGTATAGTGTGGTTAGATGGACATTTTATCAATGTTCTTGATTAGGTCCATGGCTTACCAAAAAACCCTGAAATGTATTTACCTTCTTTTAGTCCTACAGGGGTTGTTACTATTGAAGAGCACATCAAGTTATTTAAGGCTACCTTAAGATTGTTAAGTCTTGTTCATGAATATGTTGTATGTAGATTGTTTCCTTTTACTCTTAGAGATGAGGCATATGATTGGTTTTTTAACCTCCCTAAAGATTTCATTATCAGCTAGAATGATTTCAATAATTATTTTATTGATCAATTTGGAAAGATCATAAGTGCATGTGTTATTTATCAATAATTCATTATTGTGATGCTAGATTTCAAAAGATGTTGAATAGAACTATAGTTCCTTAAAAACCTATTGAGGCTTTAACTTTAGAGATTTATAAAGATGATTTAGATTCATTAACTTATGTTTTTTTGAAAATATATGTTAGATTCATTAATACATTAGCTTTATCCTATGATGAAGCTATGATAATTAATGATCAAATGCAACCCCAGGGTCAAATGGCATATGTCATTCCAAATGTTAATCTTAATTTTCCTATGCTAAATGTCATTTCTAATGCAAATCAAAATAGACCCACATCTAGGTTAAAAAATAGAAACAACAACTATAAAAATGAGCCATATAAAATTATGAATGTGTCTGACATAAACACTTGTGATGTGCCTTTAGATAACTATTGTAGGGTTCTTAATAATGTCACATGGTCATCTAGTTCTTCTGAGACATCTACATCTTTTAAAATATCTCTTATGGTAGAGACCTATGATTTGTCATTTTAAGATGAAGATGAATTTAAACATACTTCAAAGGAGGGATATACTATAAAAATCATGGAGGAAAATCCTATCCTTTATGAATAAATAGAAGTTATAGCTAAGATGAATGGAGTTCATGAAGATGTCATTGAAACACTTGTAGGAAAAGAAGATGAAGATGAAACAAATGTAACTGATCAAGAACTTTCATATGATTCCATCAAAAGGTCAAAAATATGTGATCAACATGTTTCAAATGGTAAGATTCCAAATGAATCTCATGTTCTTTATGTTGATCATGATGAAGAATCCTTTTGGGATGACTTGGAGAGTTTTTGTGTAAGGATTGATAATCCATTACCACTTCATATGGAGATTGAGGAATGTATTATAAAAAGTACTATTGTAACTATTCTCTAAGAAGGAAATGATATTTTAGAGATCCCAAAGCAAGATGAGTTGGAGCCTAATGAAGACATCAATCCAAGTATACCAGTTGGGTTCATAATACAACCATGGAAGGAGAATAAGATAAGATATGATCAGTCTTTGAATAAAAAAGAGTTAACTTTCATGATACAAGAAATAATAATTTGAGAAGAAGATGATTGGATCTTGGATCTTGGATCCATATCTTTAATCCAATTAATTGGTTGATCATGGATTTTGAAAAATTAAAATTGATATTATGATTTGGAGAAATTGGTAAAGATTGATATCTAAGTTAATTGTTTCTTATAATATTAAACATTATTATGATCTAAATTTGATTTTAATAAGGATTTCATATATTGGGTGAAAGTTTGAATTATTGAAACATAGTCATGTTTGTACTTTATAAACATTATTGCCTGGGATAAAGTTTGCAATTAAAGGTGATTGTCTGAAGATCAAACACTTGACCAAATCCCAAAACTTAGCTAACCCCATTCCTAACTTTTACTATAAAGTTAAAATGACTATAAAAAATACAAAAAAATAAGAGTCTTATTTCAAAATAAAGAGTTTTTTGTATAAAGGTGATTATAGTAAACTCTATCAAGGCTATTGATGCTTGGTTCGCAGTGGAGTAAGGCCTTGAGTGTAGCCAAAGGCATCTCTATCAAGGCTAGAGTATAGCCAAAGGCATCTATATCAAGGCTATAGATGCCTGGATGGAATTAGAGCAATGTCCAAGACTTCCCTATACAAAGCATGGTTCTTAATGAACATCTAAATATGTTATAAGTTAGTGTTAATGGTCAAGCTCATGAATCTAGAAGTTGTTTCCTAAATCTCATGGCAAACAGTAAGTGGAATCAAATCACACACACAACTTGACTAAGTTTTGATGTTTGATCATAATTATACATTTTCAAGACCTATTTTAATCATGAATTGATCTTAATATTGGTATTTGATCATGTAGAATAGATAGCCTAGTTATTAGTTTAAACCAAGAGTATCTAAATTCTAACATATTGTTATGTTTCCCTTAAAAATCACCATTTGTTGAGGTAAACATACCCCCATTCCTAAAAATGGGGACCCTTATTTCAAATTATGAAAAATTGTACTTTAAGTTAAAAATACATCTGATCAAATTACCATTAGAGTGTTTTGCACATTATCTTTATTTGAAGATCATCCACACCATGGTTGGATTGGCATATTTACACATGATTCTAGTTTAATCTTGTCTAAATTTGCTAACATTAGATCTTTGTGTTTTATGTTACAAGATTAATAGAGTCCATCTAAAATTGATAATGTCTAATCTTCATGATTTAATTTTAATTTGATAATTGAATTTATGGTTAAACAATGTTTAAAAAACCTTAGTCTAAATGTGTTAGCCTAGATATTTTTTGAAATAGGATTCAAATTTACACAAGTCATTTTATTTGAATTTACATGGGTTATTTTATTTGAATTTATGCTAGAAGAACTTTATTATAGACTTAGTTTAAAACTTTAGCATATGTCCTAATTGTATTTATTAATACAATTAAAAGACCTTAGGCTAAAATAGTTATGTTAAGTCATTTATGTCTGATGGTTCATGGGACTAATTAAGTGGATCTCTTTTATTATATGTTTTAAACTTAGCCTAAGACTTTATCCTAAGGTTTCTATCATATTTATTAAAATTAATAAAACTTTAGGGTAAAATTTATTCCAATTTCTATATTTTCTATGACCTTATTAAGTCTATTATATATTTGTAGGAATAAACTGAACCCAAAAATGACAAGTGTTAAGTTCATAAGGAGTCAATAAGGCAAGCATCAAGATCTACAGTGTGTGTTAACTCAAGCATAGATGATCTGACAACGTGTGATCAAAGGGTTGAAAGGTTAACATGATCTAAGAGCACCATGATAGTGACAAGTGTCACCATCTCAGTGGGCTACCTGAAGATCCAATGAAAAGCATAAGTTCAAAATTCAAGAGCCCTAAGACAAGTGAGGATTCACCAAGTGGCATGATCCCAGAGTTCAATGATAAGATCCTAAGAAGCACATTAACTCAAGAGGATGAGATTTAATGGACCGCATCAACTTAGGCAAGGATGACCTAACAGTGTGAAGCAAGAGTTGACAATTTAGCAGGGTTATATATCTAACAAGAGGCTTTCACATGGCATGATAGTGCCCAAATGATGAAAAGAGCTTAGATATTATGAGATGTTACCACATGGAATAATCTCATGAGATTGGAGATGAATATCAATGACTCATGATGAAAGCTAATGCTAATAGACTCAAAAATAGATCAACAGTACAAACTTAATATGACCTAAGAGAGCATGAGGTAAGGACACGCATATAAGGGTAATAGTAGTCACATTTTTAAATCAAATGGACAACTTGGCATGGTAATTTCCACATTGACATGATATGTTGGATTCCCAAACCAATGAAGATCATAAATGTGAACACACATGTCTTAAACTTAATCTAGCTAGCGAATATGAAAATGAAGATCTTACAATAGAACAAGAGAAGGATACAGTTACAGAGGCATCTCAAAGGTTGATTAAGGTGACATAGTATATTCTTTTGAGTTAAAGACCCTATAAATCCTTTCAAAGGAATATTATATTTTGTAAATACATGGGCAACATGTAATGCATAGTCATGTTAAGTTAGTCATAGTTAAATAGGGTCATGATTTTTATTAGCATTAGTAAAGAGATACATGTCTATGATACTTGTCCAATTACATGTTGACAAGGAATGACTGACATACCTCATGAAAGGTATATATAAAGAGGTATTGCCCATTATCAAAGGAGGGGAATGTTCTTAGAGCAAAAATTACTTTGTAAATTTGGAGAAATTAATACAAGTAAAGAATTATGCAAATTTTGTTCAATATCTGTTTATGTGTTTTTTATCATGGTTGCTTCTTCAGTTATCTAATTTGATATTCAAATTTGAATTATTTTTATGGATCTTAGATGTGCACATGTTAATGTAGAGTTATCAATTTGTGCTTATGCTAGGTTGATTAAAAGATCTTAGATTCATTTTATTTTCTTTTGCTTTTCTTAAAGATATACAAAAGCTATTTCCTATAGAATTAAACCTTTAAAGTGAACCTAATTTCTTATTTGCATTACTTTTCCTTAGACATTTGTCTGATATATAGTAGGATCTGTGCCTATGCAATTTCATGCTATATATTGATTTAGTGTATGTCTTGATGAAAATTAAGCTCTATCATAATGTCTAGATTGAAGATCAAAAACACCTTCTTTTTGCTCAACCCTTCCTTTTTCTCCTTTTTGACCAGATCACTGTAGATAGCTTTTTATTGTAAATAACCATGTTAGCTTAGGGTTTAGACTTTAGGTTTTGGACATCATTCATTGGATTTTATTCAAATTACTTTCACCTTCACAAAGATTTATGACCATGGTTGCTCCCACCAACCATTTTCATGTTCATTTTATGAAAAAATCATTTAGCTTGGCCACTACTCCACCATAGATCTTGAGAAGATCACAACCAATAACTCATGCAATAGACTCTTTGAATATATAAATGAGAAGTGTTTCTTAAACACTATATGAAATTGTTGATACTTTTAAGTGCATCAATAGGATGGCACTAGTGAAGGAATATTTTTTTTTCACCACTCTGGAAGACTTGGATACCAGTTGTTGGTGCATACAACCTTTGTTCAAGCATTTTTAAAAACTCTATTTTTTATAACAGACTTCAATTTTTTGAAAACTCAAAGAAACTTGGGCACCATTTTTTTGCTACCTTAAGACACCAAAAAATTAAAAATCCAAATATATATATATATATATATATATATATATATATATATATATATATATATATATATATATATATATATATAGTGTCATTTTAGATCTCTCTCTAGTCTGATGGGTTAGATAAGGTGATTAAAGTCTTCTAAAATCAATAATAGAGACTGAAAAGGATTTTTGAAGCTTCTATTTTTTCCCTGAGATTCTTGAGCACTATTGTACAACACTAGTAAATTGAAAAATCAATTTTTTTAGCCACATTTAATTATAGAGTTGCAATTATATATATATATATATATATATATATATATATATATATATCTTTTATGATTTAGTTTGATGATGCATGCTTTATATTTATTTTTTGATAGTTAAAAATTACATGCATTGTTTATTTATTTTATTATTATTAAAAATCATATGTATATGTGTGTTAAATGAGTTGGTAGCCATATTTTAGCTAAAAGCTTGTAGTTTGGGAGGTCTAGTGTTCAAAACCTCCAAAATCAAATTTTTATAGTTTGAATTTAGTCAAATTTTGTGTAATTTTAAATCTATTTTTTGATTTTCATGCTAACTTATTGCACGTTTAAAACCTTAGTTGACTTGTCACGCTTGTTTCAACTTTTGACCTAGTGAATGTTTTGTCAAAAATAATCATGTAACCAGTCAATCTCTAAGTTTTTATGCCTTCGAAACACATATACATGGTCTATTGCATAATTTGAAACCTCCTACTATTAATTTTATAATTTTTTAATAATATTGTCTAGGTGGTTGTTCTGAGGGTGACTCTTTCGACACCTAGTTATGTGCAATTCTAAATCAATTTTTTATATTATTTGGCATCTAAATTATGTGATTAAATATAATTGCACTTTTGATTTACTTTATTTTACAATAAAATTATAAAAAATCATTAAAAAGGTTATTTTTTTTAAAATTATTCTTACATTAGTATATTTTTATGAAAACCTTATTTTATCATAATATTTTACAAAAAAATTATTTATCTAGCATTAAATTAAATAATTATTGTGTGTGTTCACTTTAAAATTTGTTTTACTGTCAAATTAAGATAAAATTCACACTAAAAGGTTTCATTTTAAGTATTTGTTTATTGTCTTATTTAAAAGGAAGTTATGGCTTCACCTCATTTTTCCTTAGATAAATCTCAAATGCTTAATGAAAATAACTATAATACATAAAAAAATTTGTGTCAAAGATGAATTTATGGCCCAAAATTTATGGATTATTTTCATTGAGATTGAAAAATACCTTTCTGGATGATTTGTGACCTCTAAGCTTACCAATCCATTTCAATAAAAATTGCAAGAAGCTATGTCCATTATCTTATAGAGTGTTAAGGATGAATTCCTTCTCCACATTAATAATTAGGAGTCTTCTAGTGATGCTTGTAAATTTTTTGAATCCATGCATGAGGGAACTTATCTCTCAAAGATTATTAACTTAATCCTTGAATTTCTAACTACACCTATTAACGATGATGAAAAAATTGTGATTTTTCTTGCTAAAATTAAAAACATTAAAGCTTAATTAGATGGTTATGATTGTAATTTGATTCAGGATTAATTTGTTTATTTTATCATTCAATTAAATATTCATGAAAAGTTTAGAAATTTCACTTCAATTTTGAATTCTAAGTATCATACTGAACAAGATATCCCTAACCTTACCACCTCATCTGCTCTCTTAATTCAAGAAGAGAAAGTTATGACCAATTTTGATTCTAAAGAGAATACCACTCAAAAACTTCTCACCTTAAATACTCTTTATGATAATAATAATAATAATAATAACCTAAAATCTAACCCTAATTCTAACTCAAATGAGAAAAAAATGTAGTAATAAGAACCATATACCTAAATTTAATATAAATTATAATCTATATAGTAAATTTGATCATAGAAGGGAAACCTATTATATAAATAAGGATATAATTAACAATAAATCTTATAAAAATATCAAAGGGAAGAAAAACAATCAAAATATGTAGAATAATTAAAACCCTAATCTAAATAACAATCAGGATCAGAATGTTATTATTTTATGTGCTACTTTATCTACTTCAAAAGAAGATGAGTGGATGTTAGATAGTGGTACATCGCACCATATGCTTTGCTTATCTAATATCCTATGTGATTATAGGTATATCTTTGAAAGAATTTACTTATGAGATAATTCATTTTTAGAAGCAACTAAATAAAGAAGAACAAAGTTTTCAAATATTATTATTATAAATGATGTTTTTTATGTACCTAAGCTTAAAAAAAAATTATCTTGTTCTCAACTTAAAAATTATAATTTCATTATAAAATTATTTAAATATATCTAGTCCATTATAAATCGATCTAGTTCCTTGATTGTTGAAGGTGTTCAAAAGAATGATTTATATATCTTCTCTCCTTTTACATGTTTTATTTCATCACATAGTAAAAATAAATCTCAATTATAGCATGAAATATTAGGACATGTTAATATTATAATTTTACATCATATGTATGCAAATATTCTTATTTTTGAACTTCTTTATATCCCCTCTCATCATGAAACATGTGAGGGTTGTTTACGTGGTAAACAAAATACTAACCCCTTTAACAAGAATCATGATGTGAATTCCTCTCATCCTTTAGAATTGATTCATAGTGATGTTGTGGGACCTCTTAAAATTATATCACTTAATGTTTATTTGTATTTTATTACTTTTATTTAAGATTACAATAGAATGGTTTGGTCTTTTTTCATTGAAAATAAATATGGAATGTCTAAATTCAAGGAATTTGAAGCGAGTGTTGAAAATGCATCTGATTTTTCTATTAAGAGATTAAGAAGTAATAATGATGGTGAATATGTTAGCAAAGAGTTTGATTCTTTTTACATTATTTATAATATTCAAATGGAATTAACAATTTCATATTCTCCTCAGCAAAATGGTAATACTGAAAATAAAAGTTGTATAATCATAGAAATGGCTAGAACAATGTTGCAATCTACAAATTTTCTTAAATTTTTATGGGTCAAAGCCATGAATACTACTGTGCATATTTTGAATAGAATTCTTTCTTAATGTTTTCATTTTTCTACATCAAAAAATACATGTATGCTCATAACATTTCATTTACTTTGATAGAAATTTTTTGTTGTTACTTTAGAGATACTAACTATATTGACAGTGTCTCACCTACATTGTATTTGATATTAAAATGATTTAGTTTAACTCTTGAAAAATATTTATTACAATTATATTGTAATAGATATATTTGTCTTAGATGAAAAAGCAAATAAAATATATAGATAATATGATTATTTTCAATTCATATGAGTTAGAATGGAAATACATTATATGCATAACATTGTGTTTAATTTGACAAGATGATCATATTTAGTTATTGAATTTGGTATGAAGATCATGCTCAGTGAATTTGCATCTTTTGTGTTTTAGTTGCTTAGATACTCTTATTTGATTGTTTATGCTAACATCCTTGTATATTTCATTTGATAATAAAATATGTTATGACATGCAAAGTGTAAATGGAGTTTATATTATTATCTCTTCATCATTTAATTTACTAAGCATTCTATTCATACATCTCTTAACTTATTTGTTTTAGACTCATATTTTTTTATTGGATGACTGTATATTATGCTAAAATTATCCATAGTTGATACCTCAATATTTTGTTGAAGCATATCAAAACTTGCAACGTTTTGATAAGACTCAAATGATAAAATGAGTTATGATAATAAGATATATAATGTTTGGCTCAACTTAGTATCATATTAGTAGTAAATTATTTTATTCCATCACATGATGGTTAGGGACGCTCATCTTCTCAATATTGGAGACCTCCAATAATGAACTACATACAATAATTTATCTTTTTCACTACCTTTGTAATCAAAGTAATGAAATTGTTTACCTTAAAATAAGACTTGATTATTTTAAATGTGTTTTACCATATAAATACATATGTCATATTTTTATGTACTTGGTTATTGTGATGTTAACCATGCTACATTATCATGAATCTATTTTTGAATATTTTTTTAAGTTTTGTGTAGGTGCACAACACCCATAATTTAGTGATATTGAAGTCATATATTTATCCAAGAGAAAGTACTCAATGGTGATACTAATTTTCATTTCTATCTTACAAATGAATAATTGGTAGATATCTTCACAAAACCACGTAGTGCTACCAAGTTTTGTCAATTTTTTATAATGTTCGGCCTGTCAAAATTTTCATTAAGGGGGAGTGTGCATGACAATGCCACTTCCTGATGGCCATGTATTTCTTCTCTTTCTCTATAGTTATTATCATTATAAATAATTGTAAACTTCATGTGGAAGTTATGGGATTTAAGTAAACTTTGTGTTTAATTTTTATTTTTGTACCCCAATACATTAAAAACATACTTTTTAATGGAGGTACATATGTTATAAAAGGCTCCAAATATGCTTAGTAATTATTCATGAGAAACTATGAGATGTAGTCTCACAATCATGCTAGCCAAAACTTACTTTTGGTTATTTTATAGATTATAATTCCTTTTATTTCAAAATGTGGTGTTTAGCATGATGAAAAATTTTAAATCTTTTAATTATGTACATAGTATAACTCCTTTTTTTGAAGTGACTATGACATTTATCCCTACTTAACATTAAGGAGAAGTGTTATAAAAATTAATGTCTAAGTGGTAATTATTAATTCTTATCTTACATTAGTAATTAATTAAATAAATAATAATATATTATTTATTAACACGAGGTGGAAACCTTATGAAAAAAAATAATATTATTATAGTTATTTAATACTTACCAAATAGTTTAATTAATTATCTTTATCGAGATGGATGGAATTATTATTTTTACAATGGTCACCTCCCTTGATATTTTAATATAAATAGGGTTTTACCCTATTGTGAAATCATCTCTCGAATATGAAACTTTTATCATATTCAAACTTATTAAATTTGTGAATTTTGTGAAGCATTGTGTGAAGAAGTGAGAAGGAGAAGTTTGTATTGGGGTGTAAAGTTTCTAAAATATATGAATATCACATTGGTGATATTTTTACCTCTTTGAGGTTTTCTCATTGTAAATACCTTTGTACTATGTCAATTTTTTAGTATTCATTTATATGCTTTACTAATCAATTTCATATCTAGATCCTGTATATTGGTTTATCAATTCTATCATTAAGAATGATGGTAAGAGGAATATATAACTTTGAGAACAAAAATGAAGCTCCACAAATAAAAATTTATTCTTATATCTAAGCATAAAATCATATCACATTTTGTGGGTTATTTTGATTTAATAATAAATACTAGAAATACTAAATGATTAAAATATGTATTTCTATTACATAATATATAGAATGATTAAAATATCTATTTCTATTACATAATATATAGAAACTTAATATAAAATATAAAAATTTAAATAAGATATAAATAGAAACTTTTAGTGAAATGTGTAAACCTAGCTTGGATTTGACTTATGATGACTGTGTAGAAAAATCACTAATGTAAAACTAGTTGGAAGGATATATGAATTGTGTTGTATCTCAAAACTAAATTATGTGATGCAATATGATATGGTTGTGCTATGTTGGATATGGGCACACTAAAACTTTGTCCTTTTGGTTGTAGTCATGTCCAAGTTGATTATGTAGAATATTTTTCTATTTGAATTCATGCATATGTTAGATGTGCTTTGTTGATATCTTATGGCTACTGATTAGTCACATAGAGGTACCTGTAATGTTTAAACCCTAGTTCATTCACATAAACCAAATAAATATCAAATTAAAATGGGGAATTGATCTTAGTGGATATCCGAGCTATCCATATAAAACTTAGTGTAATTTGAGTGTTATCCACATATCCCAAAATGGTCTCAAGATGATGTAGTTCATCTTAGAGTGAGTGTTTAAATCTTGATACTTGAACTACATGTATACAACTAGTAAAATTACTTGAATGGTTTAAAATTAATTCCCTTGTCCTGAAATAAAATAGCTTTAGTATTTACCTATAACTATTAGATTAAATTGGAAATATTAGTGCCATTTTGCTCAATGTCTAGTAGAATTTCCAGGTGATTGCTAGATGTGTATTGAATGAACTTCGTGTGATTATATAACAATAAATTTTAAATATCTCCAATAAATAAATTTAATAAAATTATGAGATGGCCAACATGAATCATCTCGAATTTTAAAAATAACTATTAGATCACAGGAGACAAGGTCACACTAGTGAAAAAATTTGAGATGTGGCCCTATCCTTTCTAGTGTGGTTTATCCTAGAAGGCTAAAGACTATTGAAACTTGGCTAATAGTACTCTATAAGCATAATAGGGATGTTTGAATGATGTTTTTGATAGTTTAAAGATAGTAAGTAGAATAGTGAATAATCTCATACAAATTGCAAATTAACTAAATAGTGAATAGGTCAAGTAAGGTAAAATTGTTAAGATTAAACATTTTCAAGCACTTAATGATTAAATTTAAGCTTTTATATCTCTCCTCTCTAATGATTAAATTTGAGTGTCTACATCTCCCCTCACCCCTTCCCCTATCCCCCACACTATTCTAGTGATGAAATGGAATGGAATTACTATAGTAAAGGAGATTTGAACTTAAGAGTGTATATGCACTTTTGTCTTTTGATTTGGAGCTTGATCGTGCAAAGTGCCTCAATGCAATAAATGCAATAATGCCACTAAAAGTAGTTACTATTAGCCAAATTTTAGCTATCATAAACCAAGTTCATAAAAAACTTGATCATCATGTCGTAATAACCTTGTTCTTAGCCATTTTAAGCCTTTTAAGGTATTTAAATGGTCTTTTTGAGGTCTTATCAAAATTTAAGGTTATTTTGATAAAATTAAGGTAATGTCTCATATTTGTCTTGTTCTAGTCTAGTCATAAAGTGAACATGAAAAGGTCGATCCAAAAGGTGTCATAGGTTCAAAAGTGTCTCTCAAAGTCATCTCATGCTTTGACCACTTTACATGAATACTTTATGCTTGTTTGGAGAGATTAAGGTTTTTGTGAAGTTTAAGGTAAAGTTTTATGTAAGGGAAAGTGTATGTAACTAAATCCAATAAATATCAAAACCATTAAAGATAAAATATCCATATAATGCACTTGTCAAATATTTTAAGATAGTTATCAATCTTGAATACATGTTAGGAATGTCATATTATATTAGTTTTGTAGATGAAAATGTCTCAAAAGTGTCTCTTTGTTTAGAGCCTTGAAGACTATGTTATGAGGTTGCCTACACAAAATGATTTCAAAAGGCCTTATCTTGAATTATCAGTCATATGAGGGTCATGACTTATTAAAAAGTGTAATGAGGTTGTATATAAATGATCTTAGGTTTTGAAAGGTCAAGACAGACCTCATAAAAGGTTTCATCCATTGAAATGTAGACCTACAGGTCTATAGACCTGTAGGTCTCTCTTCCATATGAAATCCAATATCCCTTGTGTGATAATGGAGTTAAAAGGATAAATAAGGTGTGAAAACTATGGAAAAAATTATAACACTCTCTAAAGGTAGAGAATCACTCTTTTACAGGTAGTTATAGGCTCTTTATAGACTTGAAGGATCCAATTTCATGTGAAAATGTCTAAAAAACATCTATTCACATTCTTTGGGTCATATCCATGGATATTGAGATTGTAAAGTTCCTAAACTCCAAAATTTACATCATAACTTCTATTAGCCTCTTGGTAGACTAGTAAAGGACAATTTCATGTACTTGGTATGGATAGAGGAGAGAGAGTCATGGCCTAAGATTTTGAATAAAAGAACTAGGTCTAATTGCCTTCAATTTTGTGGTATTATTTCTCATATTGGTTTCCTCATATTAATGAACAATCATTAAGACCATCATGTGGTCTTCAACCCTTATAAAACCCTAAGGTCTCAGTTTTGAGCATGTTTCATGCATGAATGAGTTAGTGAATGTAAAGTGAGTTCTTGAAAAGACTCCTTAGGCCCAGAAAAACCTTATCACACTTTCACCTTCCATCCTTTTGGCATGTGTGGCATTAGATATTGAGAAAAAAACCTTCATAGGATGAAATTATAGGTTTACACTTGAGGTTTTGAAGTTCATGTAGGGTTAAATGCATATAGGTGATAATTAAATATTTTTCATCATATTTTATACTTCATTAAAATCCTTCCAACCATATTACTACTCCATCACTATCCCTCCAAGTAATACTCATAGTTATAGCCTTGAAGACTATGTTATGAGGCTAACTGCACAAAATGGTTTCAAAAGGCCTTATCTTGAATTATCAGAGTCATATGAGGGTCATGACTTATTGAAGAGTGTAATGAGGTAGTAGATAAATGATATTAGGTTTTAAAAGGTTAATATAGACCTCATAAGAGGTTTAATGCATTGAAAATATAGAACTACAAGTCTCCAGACTTGTAGGTCTCTCTTCTATATGAAATACAATAACCCTTGTGTGATAATGGAGTTCAAAGGATAAATAAGGTGCCAAAACTATGGAAAAAATTATAACACTCTCTAAAGGTTATCAAGGTGTTAGGAATACTATTCAATAAGCCTAAATCCTCAAGGTGGCATCCATAAGCCAAACTAACACCTATAGCCTAACCTATACCCAAACATGTATGAAACACAGTACTAGTTTGATTGTGAGGTTAGGGGATATGTGAGATATGATAAAATGGATACAAAGCTCAAAAAAATCTAAAACCCTGGAATATTTATTGTACACTCTAAGGTTATGACCAAGTAAGAATGAAACTTGCCAAAAACTATCACACATGATCTTGTCTTAAATGGATACAAGAGAGAAAAACATACTTTTGGAGTAAATAAGAAGGGTTAAAGGATTGGAATAAGTAATAGAGAGAATAAATTAAGTATTTATCCCTAATATAAGATCTCAAATTTAAAATCTAATAATTAAGTTTCAAATCTTAATGTCCAATAGCTAAGGAATCAAATTTGCTACCTATAGGTCAGCTAGAGAGTGCAAAATTCACCTTCAAGTATGAGTGGAAAGATGCAATGTCTTACATGAGATTTGGATTTATATGAATAATAATAGTGTGTGGGATCAATTTAGAATAATTAATGTCTTGAAAACATCATAAGAGTGTTATAAAGACAATCAATCTCAAGATTATAGTCAATTAACCCAACACCACCTACAGGCAGTATGAGTCAAGAGGCATGTGGTAGAAGAAAATGAAGTTGGGAGTTACATAGTTCCTTAGATCTCACAAGGAGGATTCCATGGTGAATTTTTAACATTTTAAAGAGATAAAAAAAACCTCATTTGAATACATTCTTAGGTTTAATAAAGCATTAGACTCCCATGAATACTAACAAGCCTAATGGGAATGTTCAAGCATGTCCATGAAAGATTGATGATTTGTACTCATGTGAGTTGGACTTCAAGGATAAATGGGAGTGAAAGGTTTATATAAACTTGGACACATACTTTAATAAGCTTCAAACCCATAATATTTAGTGATAAAAAGGGGCAAACATAGTATCTAGGGTCAAGAGTGTATCTATGCGCATAAACCCTAGTATCAACCAATGATGTTGTAGGAGGTCTAATGAAAAGAATGGAAAATAAAACCATGGTAATATGTCAATATATATGATATATACCTTTATTATGTTTACAAATCTTTAAAAAAACACTATTGCTCCTTCTTATAAATGCATATCTCTCTTGGCCTCATAAATGAAGACTTTCTAGCATGAGAAGCACCTTCTCAAGCTTAGAAAAATATGGAAAAAATAAAAGGGAGACAAATATAATTTGGGATGTTAGGTGGGATTATACAATTTTTATTTTTTTCATTTTTTAATTGATTAAGGCCTTGAGTTTTATGAATCATTGTTAAGATGATAAGTATGTTTTAGGTTGCCTAAAAGACTAGAAATGACCTAATGGAAAGAATTGGCTTCCAAAGTGATTTAAATGAATTTTATTGATCTTGAAACCACCTAAAAATAATTTCTTACTCTAGTAATACCCTCACCATGATACTTCCTTGTAATTTCACCTGTACGGATGCATTACATGTTGTGTTTTTGTCAGGTTTTTGGGTTTAAAATAAGGTGTTTGACCTCATGGAAATATGAAAACTATTGGATGAGGTGTATTGAGATGTTTTGTATCTCCATAGGTCAAAAAATACATACATTTTATTCTGGAAGTACTCCTAAAGGTCTATATCTGTAAGGCAATATGAGAAGGCTTATGAAAGACTAGGTTCTTTGGCCATTTCTCGATTTACCCACCTACACAAGGTTTCAGAAGCCCAAATTTGGCATGGATCATTTTCAAGGGGTCCTAAAAGTGAATAAAACAATTATGTATAGTTTCATATGTTTGGGAGAATTATAGATTCAAAATATAATTTTTAGGCTTAGAGACCTAATTGAGGATTAGAGAGATAAATAGGTAGAATAAGTGTACTTGCACTCAATATCTAGTCATGAAATTTGGTACAGATATATAAGGGAATACTTGGTACTTAAAAATATGCCTAGTTTCCCAAGATCATCTGTATATTCTCTTACATGAGGAGCTTTATGTGTTTTGAGGGCTACAAATAATTTAAGACAAATGCAAGCTTTGGGTGGAAAGTGAGGTATTTGGGAGTGTTTGATGGATTCAATTGGGTTGATTCAAGTTTGTTAATGTTGGTAGATTAATTTCATGAATATTGGTTTCACTCATACATATAGAGTCAATATTAGATGCTTGCAAGCAAATAGAGCCGTAGTAGAACTAATGAGTTTCAATACACCTAAGAGAGTGTGATCATCATTGCAATATTGGTATAAGGAGATCCTAAAATTGATGAAAGGTGTCAAAAACAAGTTTACAGATAATTTCAACATGAATTGATGATGAATATGGAAACTTGTCACTTTCCAAGCCAAGAAGAGGGAAATTTGAAGAAGTAAGAGGTGTCAAGCAAAAGGAAACTCCTATGCCATTTCCAAGATGATGCATCTTCAAGAAGAAAAAACATGTCATTAGATATCTTATGAGACTATTTCATAACTCCATTCTTGATTGTAACTCTTTTTTGACACTTACTAATCTCTCTCTTCTATGCCTCCCTCTCTCTTCCACTCTCATTCTCTATAAATTCAGCCTTGTTTGGCTTTGTATGGATCCTCCACCTTGGTATGGAGAATACCCATCCATTTTTATGCCTTTAATCAATGAGAAACCATTGTTATTACCTCCTTATATTACTATACTTAGTGTGTGTATGAATAGTTTATTTTGTCAAGTTGACTAGTCTTCCTTGCATGTTGTCCTTTTCTAACACCTATCTGTAGTTTGAAAGATTATTTTTCAGGTCATATGAAGTGTTCAAGTGAAGTGTAAGGTTTGAAGGACTTTTTCTACTCCTTAGTGTCATTTTATGACCTCTTAATTAGTCCTCCTATCCTAATCATCTATCACAACCTTCACATTGAAGTGATTATGTGACAGATTTAGATTAGGAGTAATGTATGTTAAGGTTAGTATCTTGGTCTACATGTACAAATGAATCTAGTTAGTAGTGATTAACTTATTTTATGCACCACCCCCTTATTTTGATTCCATGTTATCCTTCTCCTTTTTCCTTGTATGTTAGTAGCGTAGAAGATCCTAATTGATACATCAAGTGGAGTTAGCCCTATAACCTAGAGGTTTGATCGACCTAAAGGTCACCCATGGCTTACTATCAATCCCATTGCATATCTAAATTTGAGAGGACTTGAAACATTCTCTCAAGGGTGAAAATTTGAGGTACAACAGTTATTTTCCTTATTTGAAAATTTAAAATCTGAAAATTGAATTTTAAATTTTAAAAAGAGAGAAAGAAAAGAATACACTTAAAAGATTATGAAATCTAATTTATTTTTTAATTGAAAGTGGAAAATTCTATGCCCCCTTGTTGAGGCATTTGGAGAAATGTTGAACCTATGGCAAGTTGAGACTAATCAAGTTTCAACTTAAAAACTAGTGATAGTCCTTGATTTAAAAAGATTGTATTGTCCAATTCTCATCTAAATGTGTGGACTATTATCTAAAATACTTTAAGGAGTGTAACCACCAAATTTGGATCACTAAAATTCCACCATATATGTTGAGTGTGAATAAACTCAAACATTGTAGGAAAAGGGGTGGAACCACCAAATGTGGGTCCTGAATTATAACCATATAAGTTGAGTGTCACTAGAATCTAACATGATCAAATCCAAAATGGGATGAATCACCCTGCTTTAAATGGATCTATATTCTATTTTAAACTTTGTATATTTGATAATTTTTAACTTTTAATAAGCTAAATTTGCAATCCAATAATATGAACATGAATGAATATCATGCCCCCTATATTTGTATTGAATTGATAATGAATACCAATTAAACTTGTAACTATTTTAAGCATGTAAATTTTAATTGTTTTATACATGCCCATCAATATGCATCAATTGTATGTGAAATTTTATTGAATACACTATATGAATGAGTGCACATGAAAATCATATGCCCCCAAATCTAAAAATTTTGAACCTTACTATAATTCTAAAAATTGTATATTGTCATAAATATGAAATTTGTTGTACATGAGGAATTAAATTCTCAAGGCAATCCCATTGTGATTCCCCAATTTGAAATGATAAATGTATCTTACAAGTCACTAATCTCACAATAAAACTTTTATAATATGTGAAAATATAATCATGTAGTAGCATATGTAAATTTGAAATGTATTGCATCATAGTATTGAATATAACATTAAATTTTATATGAAATATGTGTTAGATAGATATAGAATTGAACACATAAGTATCATGGGTAAGATATGTATCATGAAAAAGATTAAAAGTAAAAAATATAAGTAATACATGATAGGAATCATGACACCATAGTAAAAATAATGAACATACAAGTAATGTCACGTAATGTCACACAATTTTCATAAATAAGGCCAAAAAGGACACATATAAGGGACATGTGAATGCCACACAAAAAATCCCAAGGTCCACACTCAAGAACATGTATATGTTTCACATACAAGGCCAAGGGCCACACACAATAAGTAAAAAAGTACTAGCTTATCATGTATTAAAATAAGAATTTGAATAAAGTATAAAGAGAATGAGACTAGTCTACATCAACCATATATATAAATGTGATTTTTAACAAATATTATATCAATGTAACACAATGTAAGGTATTATTGAATATAAATAAACTTGTATGATATATATTTCATTATGGTATAAAGGTTATGAATTTTAATCATAGGATATATTGAGAGGGTGGGATGAATTAGTATATCATATATCTTATAAACTTTTACTTAATCAATCTCCACTTAATTATACATTCAAGATATGAAATAAATCTGAAACAATAACATGCACCACAAGAGAGAGAGAGAGAGAGAGAGAGAGAGAGACCAGATTTTTACATGGAAACCCAATGTGTAAAAAACCATGGAGAACAATCTCAAGTATAATAATGAGCACCAACTCAAATTACAAAGTTTACAAGCACCAACTTGTAGGAGCACCAACCCCTTTGTTGAGCACCAACATAGAAATTATTTATGAGCACCAACCCACAAGAGCACCAACCCCTCTTGTGTATAAAACATGACTATCTCTCAATGTTTCTTTCTCAAAAAATGATAGAACTCTATAATATCTCTTTTTACTCTCTCCTCTTTTATTATATAAAACAATTACAAACCATGCACTCTCTTGAATATTATAAATGGCTTCTCAAGTCTTTATTTATAGCTTTCCAAATAACATTTGGCATTCACCATTTGTGACCCTTCACTCCTTATGGAAAATGGCACCAAACTTGCATGACCCTTCGAATCCTTGTATTTAAAAAGTCATATGGTGACCCTTCATAAGCAAATGCATCATTTCCTCCTTTCTCTTTATCTTGGTGACCTTTCAAATTATTTAAGGTGACTCTTCATGTAAAAATGTGCCATACCCTCTTTTGTCTTCACTTAGTGACTCTTAGAATTCCTTAAGATGATTCTTCATGGGAAAATGTGTCATATTCCTTTTTTGTCTTTAATCTGTGACACTTTGACTTCTCCATGGGCCCTCTTTTGACTTTTATGCAACCAAAAATATATTCATTAATATTAAATAAATATCAACACATTATAGCCAGAATATGAACATTAAAAATAGCTTTAGATAATAAATGATATGGGGCCTTTATCACCAATGATAGACCTTTGACATCAATGACAATATCTCAAATTGAAACTGTCACATCCTGAAACTTATACTGCACATGCCAACCTACTCATACTATTATCTAAAAAACATATGGTAACTCCCCTTTACTATAGCATCATGTACCTATTTCTACACCTATTCCCTATACCTATTTTGTGTACATATTTCTATTCTTCTCCCCCTTTAACATCAATGGCAAAGGGCCTATCCTAGAGCTAACACTTAGCTCCCCCTCAACTGATGTTGATCCTCAACGGTAGAAAGTAAGAGAAATTACTCCCAAATTCTCCCACAAATACTTGAATGTGTCTTTTGGTAGTGCCTTTGTGAAAATATCTACAATTTATTTTGTAGTACTGATATATTCTATTTTAACCTCTTGATCTGTAACCTACTCTCTCAAAAAGTGATATCTGATAGGAATATGTTTTGTTCTTGAATGCATCACTAGATTTTTATAACTATTAATAAAAATTATGTTGTCCCAAAAAATATAAATAGATTTATCATATTTTACCTTGATATCTTCCAAATTTTACTTCATCCGAAGCACTTGAGTATAACACAATACGACTGCAATATATTCTACTCTAACTGTAAAAAGTGATACTAAATTCTAATTTTTACTTAGCCATGATACTAAGCGATCACCAAGAAAGAAAGCTCCTCCACTTGTACTATTTTTTTCATCCAAGAAATCTTCTCAATCTAAATCTATATAAGCAACCAAAGTAAAATCTCTACTTGTGGGATACCACAATCTATAATCTAATGTCCCCTTGACATATCTGAATATTCTCTTCACCAATTGAACATGACTCTCTTTTGGGTTTGCCTGATATCTCACAACCATGCCTACTATATGCATAATATCTAGCCTTGATGTTGTCAAATATAAAAGACTACCAATCATATATCTATATAAAGATTGATCTACAATAGGTGAATCTTCATCTTTACTCATCTTATTCACTGTAATCATTGATGTGCCAAATGGTGTACAATCCTCAAAACCAAAAAATTTCAACATTTCCTTAGCATATTTAATTTGAGATATGAAAATTCTTTTATCTAACTGAAATATTTACAACCCTAAGAAAAATGATAATTCTCCAAACATAGACATCTCAAATTTTTTTTGCATATTATCTACAAAATCTTTTGTCATCTTTTCAATGTTTCCTCCAAACATTATGTCATCAACATATACCACAAGAATTAATTGATGCTTACCTTCTATTTTTATTTAGAGATTATTTTTAGCAAAACCACTCTTGAAACCTTGATCTTGTAGGTACTTATCAAGTCTTGTATACCAAGCTCTAGGAGCTTGTTTCAATCCATACAATGCTTTCTTCAATCTATATACATGGATACTATCATTTGAGATAATAAATCCCTTAGGCTACTTAATGTAGACCTCCTCTTCTAGATTCCTATTCAAGAAGGTAAACTTGACATCCATCTGAAACACTTTGAAATTTTTAAATATTTCATATGCAAGAAATATTTTAATAGCCTCTAATCTTGCCACTAGTGTAAAAGTTTCTTCAAAATCTATACCCTCAATCTAAGCATATCCTTTACATACTAGCCTTGCTTTATTCTTGGTAATTTTACCATCTTTATTCAACTTATTTCTATATACCCATTTTGTTCCTATCACATTTTGATTTTTTGGTCTAGGCACTAATTTCCAAGTATCATTATTTTCTATCTAATTTAATTCTTCATACATTGCCTTAACCCAATGCTCATCATGTCTAGCTTCTACAAAGTTTATATGATAAATTTTGGATAATAAAAAAAAATTACTTATTTAGATTCACTTACCATCATCCTTCTGGTGTGAACTCCTTCATTTATGTTCCTAATGATGTCACTCTTATTATGATTTATCTAAACATATTTGGATGGGGTCTTGGTGTCATTTTGCTTCTCCTTCTCATCTTCATCTAACTCTTCAAAATCTTCTTCTTCAATAATTTTAGGAGTGCCCACTGGATCTCTAGCTCTTTATGTTATATCTTCATCTATCCTAACACTTGCACTTTCAACAATCTTTTTGGTTTTTTTTTTTATAACATTTATAAGCTTTAATTTTGAAAGAATATCCAAGAAATATACCTTCATCTATTCTAGATTAAAACTTACCCAATTTTTAATCCATTCTCTTTATGAAGCATTTGCTATCAACAACTCTGAAATAACCAACTATAGTTAGTTTCTCTTTTCATAGCTCATAAGGAATCTTGTCACTATTGAATCTTAAAAATGATCTATTTTGGATGTGCATTGTTGTACCTACTTCCTCTCTCTAATATTTATCTAGTATCTTGGATTTATTTAGCATTGTTCTTACCATCTCTTAAACTATTCTATTTTTTTGGTTAACTACTCCATTTTGTTGTGGAGTTCTAGATACTGAATAATGTCTCTTTATCCCATGGTCTTCACAATACTCAAAAAACTCACCTAACATGAATTCTCCTCCTTTATCTGATCTTAGAAACTTAATTTTCAAATCAGTTTCATTCTCAACAAAATTATTGAATGCTTTGAAGTGGCTGAAAGCTTCTAATTTTTTCTTCAAAAACATCACCCAAGTCATACATGTAAAATCATTAATAAGTAACATAAAATATTTATCACCTTGAGTGCTTTGAGTTCTCATAGGTCCACACAAATCAGTGTGAATAAGCTCTAACATCTGAATGGTCAAGTATTCTTTTGTTTTAAACCATCTTCTAACCTGATTCCCATGTTGACATGGTTCACAAAGTGTGTTGGAGGGCTTTGTAATCTTTGGAAGATCTCTAACTACTTACTTTTTGTTGATATTTACAATATTGTCAAAATTTATGTTTCTTATTCTCATGTGTCATAGCCAACTTTTCTCAACTTGATTCAAACAATATTTTTGACCTTTGATATCTGATAACATATACAAATTGTTGTTTGTCCTTTGAGCATCTACAATCAATACATCTAGATCTTTTCTCCTAATTTCAAAACCTTCTACATAAAATTTTAGTGTGTGTCCCTAATCACACATTTGACTGACACTCAAAATATTATGCTTAAGACCTTCTACATATAATATATTTTCAATTTTAGTTCTACCATTATCCAAACTTAGTGTACCTTTTCTGCTAATTCTGGTAGTAGTATTGTCTCCAAATTTTATTATGCCACCAGTGATCTTCTTCAAGGTTATGAACATGTTCTTATCTCCTATCATGTGCCTCAAACATCCACTATAAATAAATCATGGCTTTTCTTTATTTCTTACATGTAAATCTATCTAGACCAACATAGACTTTTTAAGTTGTTTCTTCTACCATGAACCTATCTAAACTTTTTTCTTGATGAATAGAGCCTTAAAAATCTGGTCCTTCTTGACTGACTCGAATATGCTTCTATAGTATTAGGCTATGTTTCTAAAGTTATTAAAATTGTAACATATTATGACCTCTTCATTAAATCCTGATAGAGGAACAAAAGAGTTATGGCTTTTGCTTGACTCTGTATAATTTTTCTTCTCCTTGTTTCTGAAATTGTTAGCCTTTTTTGGACATTTTATTTTCTTGTGACCATATCCATTGCAATAAAAATAGTAACCATAAAAATATAACCTATTCATGTATCTCTAACCTGATTATCTTTTGTATTTATGTTCCTTCCATCCTTTTTTTTGAGATGTCTTCTATAATCTTAACTTCTTCCTTTTTCATTTCTTCTTTTGTAAGAGCTTTAGCATAGCTCTTTTCTTTTTCTATGTTAACCTTGTCTATGAAAGTAGTGGCCTCCCCTTTCTCTTTTTCAAATCTGATAACTATCTTATCTGACATTGATCTTTGAATTTCTAATATCTTATTCAACATATTATTACTATTCTCAAATTTTAAATAATTGGCTACTCTATCATTGACTGCTTTATTTGTTTTCTCATGATCTACTTTTAAAGAGGTAATTTCAACAACATACTTTTCACATTCTTTACTTAGTTTTTGTAATTAAGCTATTAGATCTTTTTCAGTCTTTTTGGCTTCTTCAATGTGTGCTTGTAGATATTCAATTATTTATTTTGATTCCTTTTCATTTTTCTCAATTTGGCACTGCAATCTTTGATTCTTTTTCTCAAGAGCTTTTAATTATCCTAAGGTACAAATGAGTTCTCTTTATAGATTCACTTCAACTTCATCTTGTTCTTCTTCTTGATCATCTATACTTTTTCTTGTGAAGGCATCTTCATGTATGGTCATGAATAGAATCTCTTCTTCATCTAAATCACTGACTCCACTTTCTTCGGCTGAGCTAAGATCTTTAGAGTATAAACTCTTCTTCTCAAATCCTTTCTTGAATTTTTCATTAAAATTATTTTTATATGTAGACCTTCTTTATTATCACCATTACTCTTATCTGGGCACTTAGTTGTAAAATGTCCAATCTTTCCACAATTAAAACATTTAAAAGGTAATTTTTCTTGATATTTATCTATGCCTTTTTTTGGCTTATGAATGAATAGAGCTCCATTGTCATCCTCATCATCATTAAAGATGCCACTTGATTCTTAAATATTAGCCTTATCTTTATTTGATGTCTTGAAATTAGCTTCCATCTTCAAGGGTTTCTCTTATTTAGTATATATCTCATATGTTGTAAGAATACCATGTAGTTCATCCATCTTTAGCTTGGCTAGATCCTTCATCTCCTCGATTGCTAAAACTTTTGCATCATATCTCATTGGTAGAGATCTCAAAACCTTTTTTACCACCACTAATTCTTTTAAATTTTCTCCAAATCATTGAATATGATTAACTATTTGATCAACTTATAAAAGATAATTCATTATATTTTCTTTCTCTTCTATTTTCAAACTCTCAAACTATCTTCTAAAATTCTGAAGCTTAGCTTTCTAAACCTTTCCATCACTTTAGTAAATATTTTCAAGCTTTACCCAAGTATCATAAGTAGATTTTCATTGTATAACTTTAAAAAAAATTGATTCACATAAACCAAATAAAATAGCATTTAAAGCTTTAGCATTATTTTAACTTTCCTTCTTTTCTATCAAAATAGTCACAAGTGTTTATAGTTCTTCGTATTCCTTCACAACTGCTTACCAAATGTAGAATCCAAGAGACATTAAATAAATCCTCATCCTTATTCTCCAAAAATAATAATTTATCTTATCAAAAAAAGGTGCTTTATTTTTATAAAAACCTTCATGTGATATAGCCATCATGTTTTCCTTGATCTACCTTCAAGCTGTAAAACTCTTTCCAAAGGAACCTGCTCTGATACCAAATGTTAAGCATGGGATATGCTAAGAGGGGGGTGAATGAATATATCATTTATCTTATAAATTATTACTTAATCAATCTCCACTTAACCATACATTCAAGATATGCAATAAATCTAAAACAATAACATGCACCACAAGAGAGAGAGAGAGAGAGAGATAGAGAGAGAGAGACCAAATTTTTACATAGAAACTCAATGTGAGAAAAACCATAGATAACAATCTCAAGTATAAGAATGAACAACTCAAATTAAAAATTTTACAAGCACCAACTTGTATGAGCACCAACCCCTTTGCCGAGTACCAACACAATAACTATTTATGAGCACCAACTCACAGGAGCACTAGCCCCTCTTGTGTATAAAACACAACTATCTCTCAATGTTGCTTTCTTAACAAATGATAGAAATCTACAATATCTCTTTATATTCTCTCCTCTTTTATTATATAAAACAATTACAAACCATGCACTCTCTTACATATTACAAATGGCTACTCAATCCTTTATTTATAGCTTTCCAAATATTTTTTGGCATTCACCCTTTGTGACCCTTCACTCTTCATGGAAAATGGTGCCAAATTTTCATGACCCTTAGAATCCTTGTATTTGAAAAGTCACATGGTGACCCTTCATAAGCAAATGTGTCTTTTCCTCTTTTGTCTTTATTTTGGTGACCTTTCAAATTCCTTAAGGTGACTCTTCATGAAAAAATGCACCATACCCTCTTTTTTCTTCACTTAGTGACTCTTGAAATTCTTTAAAATGTCTCTTCATGGGAAAGTGCATCCCATTCCTCTTTTGTCTTTACCCCGTGACTCTTTGACTTATCCATGGGCCCTCTTTTTAATTTTATGCAACCAAAAATATATTATTTAATATTAAATAATATCAACATATTTTATCCAAAATATGAACATTAAAAACACCTTTAGATAATAAATGCTATGGGGCCTTTATCACCAATGCTAGACCTTTGACATCAATGACAATATTTCCAACAATGAAGAGATAGAATATGTTGAAATGTTTATGGGTAACGAAGAGATACCCCCAACTTCACAAGGTTATTGGGTAAAAAGGGAAGGCCAACATCAAAACAAGATGTAATAGTATGTCTTGTATCACACTCATATACCTTGTGAAAAAATAATTTTTTTATCAAAATTTAAATATGTTATTTAATTAACATGAAATAAATAAAATATGTAAATAAGTAAATTATCAACATAATAAAATAATTCTTGGAGAGCATGATTTAGAATTTTTGACATATATAAATATTTTTATGAAATTTTTTAAATATTTGGACATAAAATATTTGAAAAGTGCTAAGAAGCAAGGCTTTGAAACTAGAATAAATTAGAAGGATCTGAGCAATCCAAAAAAATGTTTTAATACATAGGATGGCAAGAATAAATGCAAACAATGGACCCCCAATGTATGTGTAAGTGAGTCATATAAATGTATCAAAAATGATTTATTTATATAAGAATTTACATGCCCTTAATTACAAATATACTTTGTGTGCTCACCAAGAATGTAGGAGTATATTAATGTGATCATCAAAGTTTAAATTTTTCCATCAAAATAAAGTGTACTACCATAAATAATGTGCATTGAAATCATTGTATGATAATTGTTTTGGATTGTTTTAATTAGTTTAAAAATTGAGAGGGAAAGTGACAAAAGTGAATATGAAGCTAAGTGTTAGAATAAATCTTAGAATTTAGGATTGAATAAGTATCAATGAATTAAAAGAAAAGAAGTTATGTACAAAATAAAATTAAAGTAGATAACTAATTATGTCTATAAAGGAAGATAGGTATACATAAACCATGGTGTGATATGAAGGAGTAACTTCTTATGAAGAGGAAATGCCAAATATGGGTATTTATCTAAATAAGAATCAAATGACATAATATAATCATCTAAATCACTGCACATATACCCATGTAATAGGATAATATGTAACTACAAGTACCTATGGTGAAGCAATTTGAATAACCTATGGCACCTTAGGAGATAAAGAACTTTTTCAAAGTGGCACTTTCTGGTTAGGAGGATGTATGATGGTCTTTGGAACTAACTACTTATGCTCATGTGTAACTAGATTATGTTCATATATAGATGGAGAAACTAATTTTGTAATATAATTTTGAGTATATAAATCATGTTATTGAATAATTCTATGGTCTATTTCATTACCATGTTTCTTGATGTATGTGCCAACTAAATGTTTTGTAGGAGTAAATATCATTAGTTTCAAATGTTATTCATAGTGTATTCTTGGAATTATGATCACTTGATTACCATGAAAATATTTGAGACATTTTTGTAATGTATAAAGTATTGCTCTAAAAACTTTTGTATCCAAGGGTGTCCAAGTAGCATGTAAAATAACATTACACTTGGTATAACTAAGAATGGGGTGGGCATTATGAGAGGTTCCACTTTTAAAAGTAGTAATATATTTTGAAGAGTATCATGTGTATGACCATAAAATCCCTTGACAACTATAGAATTATTATGTAAGTATTTCTCTGAATAGCCAAGAGAGTGAAGAAGTGTTATGGTGCATGCATTTTCTCTTGATTCATTGTTTATCATAACACTATGTATCAATTGCTTGTCAATATATGATTAAATGAAGAGTGCATGTCTATTTTAATCATCATTAACAACTTCAATATCATAAAATGTAATTATACAACATAAAAGTTTGTTACTTGTAACTATACCAATGATGTCATCAAGTGGATGCCCATATGCAAAAGGAGGAGATTGAACATTGTATGCATAATTTACTTCATAATTATGTTTGTTTGTTGCTTCATGATTTGAAAATGGATATTTATAAATTTTGATATTTGATCATAATTTTCATGTGGCTTATCCTCTTTATTAGGTGTCCCAATATCAATTATATTCTCATCAGTGGGATCTTTAATCTTGTATTTGAGCTTGAAACATTTGTTTGTGGATGTCTAATACATCGATGGTAAGCATAATATGCATTAATATAAAAACTTATATATTTTGGTTTATACATATCTAGTTTCATTGGTGGAGGAAGAGATATGAGATTTCATTCAAATATATTTTAAAACAATAGACAAGGAGGTGATGATAACCTTGAGAATTTCCTCCTTGGTGGATCTTGTAATTGAATTTTTTTTGTTAGTTGTGAGATAAATAACTATAATATTAGCTTCATTATTGCTTTCATTGGGTTGTCTCATATAATTTAGATTGATTTAAAAATTAGAATTTAAAATAGAAAGAACATTTGAAGTATATTTGAGAATACTAAAAGCAAGCAATTTAAATTCCTGTTCTTTGACTATATGGCATAGCTCATCAAAATATTTAAACTTATCAAACATTATTGACTCTTGGATTGGAGATATGAAAATTTGAGTGAATATATATTAGAGCTCATTATCATCCATTTGATTTTTTATTTTTGTTATCATAGTTTTGTATCTTATAACATATTAATTTATTTTTCATTGGACCCTTGCTTGAGCTTTTAAATTTGAGCATATAATAGATTTTTATTAATGTTGATATAAACTGTGTTAAAATTTTATTTTCCAATGGATTGAAATATTTTAATAATTGAAGATGAATATCATAAAACCATATAAGAGAATATTTTTTGAAACTTATTGGAAAGAGATTTGCCAAAAATTTGTCATTATCTACATAGTCTAGACAAGTTTCATGGAATGCACATGAATGTTGTGTAGGGTCACCTTTGACTTCATATAAAGGAAACTTAGGAGATACAAAGCCAATTTGTAATGAATAATTTTAAATTTTAGGTCTTAAATTATTATGTAAAAAATAACATGAGTCTATGGAAGGGTTATTATGATAAAGTGTTTGATCAATTTGAGATAACTTAGCTTGTTAGGAAATAATTATATGCTCAATAGTAGTATTTTTAGAGATGAACTAATGGATGACGTTATGGAAGTAACTGGAGGTGGAGAAATAGGAATGGATGTAATAGTAAAAGTGAAAACATTGGAAGGAATACCTTGGGGACCTTTAGTTTGTTCATCTCTAAAAAATATAAGAATGGGTCAATATTTTCTAGATGTTCATGGAGATAATCCAAAAAAAATGTTTCATTAGTTTCACTAGAATTTTTTTGAGTGTGGGATTCTGAAATGAGAACCATAATGCACCCTGATAGAGGATGTGGATTAAGTAATGTAATATCCTTTGAAGTAGCCTATTTGATATGATGAGTAGCATATGAATCCTCTTTCTCCCAATTTATTTTAGATTTTAAAAAATATATTTTTCATGATGTTTGCATTAGATAAGAATATTGACATGATCTAGTAGTGAAACCATCTAAAATAGGAATGATATGAGATTGGACATTGTTTAGTATACCCTCTTGATTAATTTAACATCAAATCATGTAAAACATAATGGATAACATGTTAAAAATTAATACAAGATGTAATAATGAATTTCATAATTCTAGATAATATATGAATGCAACATTCATTCATTATCTCATTATGAATAAAATACAAGTAAAAATCAAGGTATAAAGAGTAATCTAGGCAATATTTTGAATTATTATGATATCTCTCAAATTTACTTGCTTGTTCATAGATTAATGTCAGCCAAATTTTTCATATCACTAAATACATATGCAAATCATGGTTATATCCTATTATCATGTATTTGAGGTTACAATGAGATAAAATTCCATGGGTGATGTGTTCTTCTCAGGTACACCACAAATCAAATGGCTAAAAAGGATTCGTATGGTATAAACAAGTGACCTTATGCATTTTTAATATACTATGATGTATGGGGAAACTAAAACTTATGTATAGTGTTTTCTAGGGATTAGGTATTGAGAGAGTATCCATAAATTCATGGTGCTAGTAAAAAATATCACATCTTCACCAAAAATGATCTCTCTACATAGTTTTACAACTTATAGAACATAGTTGCTAAAAAAAGAAACAAACAATCGAATCAAAATATTTTTGTGTATAGAGATCAACAAAAATTTTGAAATAGTTCTAAATATGGAGATTAAAAAAATCAACCTATGGCCAAAAATAAATTCTTTCATGTCAGATGTTATCTAAGGTGACAAGATAATTTATTCAATGTCAAATTAATATCCAAGGTAGAATAATATTGGCTCATGATGTCAGATTTATATCCAAATTTGAAGGTTATTTATTTCAATGTTGAGTATTTACATAAATTTTTTATGAAATCCTAAGAAAAAAATCAAGCAAATAGTAAGCAGTGCTCTAATAAAATGGGTTCACTAAAATGTTTAGTGGTTTATTTTTTATTTAAAAAATAAATATTATAAATGCTAATGAATAAAATATTAATTTATATTAAATAATATGATAAACCTAAATGTAAACTATAGAAATTCAAATGAGCTATAAATATTAACTTTCATTGAAATCTAAAAACCTGGCTTGGATCTTATGTATATTGACTCTGCAAACACTATTGTAAAATTGCATGGAAGGATCTATAAATTATGTTGCATCTAAAAATAAAATTATGTGATGCATAGGGATAGGACCATGTTATCATGAATAGGGTCGCACTTCGGCCTTGTCCTTTTGATTGTGGCCATGTTTAGGTTGATTGTGCAGAATATTTTTTGTTTGAATACATATGTCTATCAAATTTGCTCTATTGATAGCCTATGGGTGTTGAGTTATCTTGTGGAGGTACTTATGATGTTGAAAACCTAATTTATACACATAAACCAAATGGATAACAAATGAAAAAGTGGGAATCAAGTAAGGGGAATAGCTAAGTTACCTTCATAAAAGCCTATGTAATATGATTTTTGCCTACATATCTCAAAAGGGCCTCAGGTCGATGTAGTTCTCCCTCCTATAATTAGTATGTGAATATTGATACTTGAACTATATGGATGCAACTAATAAACTAACTTGAATTCTTAACAATAAATTCCCTTTACCTAAATAAAATAAATTTAGACTTAGCCTATGACTGTTAGAATAAATCAAAATTTGAATTGGAAAAATCAAAGCCTTATTGCTCAATGTGTAGTAGAATTACCAAGTGATTTCTAGATGTGTATCGAATGATCTTCATGTACTTATATAGTGACATATTTTTAATATTTTCATTAACTAAATTTAATAAAATAATGCAAAGTCAAAATAAAGTGTCTAAATTTTCAAATTTAACCATTAGATTGCAGGAGATAAGACTATAATAGTTGATAAGGTCGGGTTATCACCATGTCTGACCTAGTGTAGTTTTGTTGTAGAAGGCTAGAGACTATTGAAACTTGGCTTATGGGAATCTATAAGTAGAATAAGGATATTTGAATAATGTTTTCAATAGTTTTAATAAAATGAGTATAATAGTGAAGGGTCTCATAGAAATTACAAGTAAAAAAATGGAAATTAGGTCAAGTAAGGTAAGGATGTCAAGATTCAACATTATCAAGCACTTAATGATTAAAATTGAGTGTCTACAAATCCTTCATATTCATGATATTATAATTATATCGGTATCTCTATTATTTTCCCTTATCAAAGGAGGATAATATATTTCATGTATTTACATCATCACTTATAGAAAAGAGGAGGCTTAAAACCCTCACTCGAGTTATTCCATATGCACACTCACAAACTATGTGGATTTTTATTTACATGCATAAGGGATGTATATTTTTCAATTATACCTTGGTGATTTAATGAATCCATTAATTTTTATATATTTTTAGAGTGCCAAGCTAGGTAAAGTAGGAGATTCTTATATTTTGAATATTCTACCTAATAGATTAAAAAATCAAATGTACAAACATAACAAGAAAGTGAAAATGCATGTGATAGAAATATCCTATAAAACCCTAACATGATAGACATGACTATAGAAAGATAAGCATGGCCCTAATGGATTTTCATAGTTGGGACTATATAGGATACACCCATGCAATATAATATTCTGTTTAGGAGCATAATATAGTTTCCAAATATTTAGGAGTAGGTTACATATAGTCTATATAGTTGGTCTATAGTCTCAAATTTACAAAACAAAAATTAGGTGTGATTGTCCCTTATCCTTTTATCATTTACATTACTTATTCTAGTTTCATTGTGGCACTTGGATTTTTTTATATTCATATCATGTTAGATATGAATTTTATACTTTCATTAATGTATACTTATATCCACTTAATTACAATTTATTTTTTATATAACCAAAATTAGGGTAGACACCAAGATTACTCTTACATCTTCATCAAACTCAAGTAACTTTATCTAGGATGGAATATTTTAACTAATGAATTTCTTCAAACATGACACAAGAAAAAATTGTATTTTAGTTAACTAAGGCAACTTTAATTTTTAGTTCATGTTCCAAATTTTATGTAATATCTAACAAGGATCATGAAACTTGTGTGACAGATTGTTATGCTTTTTTTTTTCTTCAAGGACATTTGTTTATATGGATAAAATATGAGAAAAATCAAACTCCTAGTTTAAAATGTATTTCACTCATGTATTGATCTATTTATTTTCCATTTAGTTTTATGCCATGGCTAAGTTTTATTTGAGACTAGAGTATACCTATTTTTGGTACTAAATATTCTCTTCAAATTATCAAACTCATGATATTAATTTCAAGGATGAGGTGATGGATAATGGAGGATATTTATACAATGAAATAAATGTGGACATCTTGAATGAATTATGAAAATACGTGTTATAACACCATTCTACTAGTGGAAGATAGTTAACTCATTTCCCTACTTATTAATAACAAATAAAATGAGATATCCTTTCAAACACTTTTTGACCACCTGAATTTTCCCATTAGAATGGGGATGTTATGGAGATTAATGAAATAGATTCATGCCCAAACAAGAGAATAAATCATTCAAAAATTTACTAGTAAATATGAGGTCACAATCACTTACTATAATATTTTGGTTGCATGTAACTTTTCAATTCTCTCCATAAACATTGTTACCATTATGCTTGCAAGAAAAGGAAGTGATAACACATAAAAATGAGGATATTTTTTGAGCCTATCAATGACTAACATGATGACATTTTTACCTTCTCAATTTAGAAATACTATAATGAAATCCATGGATACCTCCTCCCATTGTTGGCTATTAATAAATAAATTTTTCAAAATACCTAGAGTCTTTATCATTTGTTCTTATAGCACACCAAACATTCTACCAAAAAAATTATATATCCCCCTTTAGTCCTTCCCTCAAAAAAATATCATTGAGTCAATGATAAGTCCCAAGGAATTTTGAATGTCCATGGACTAGAAAATTATGGATCTCTTCAATAACCTCATGCTTAAGGCTTAAATTACTGCATAGGTATAGCCAATCCTTGTAGTACAAGGTGTTCAATTTCCAACTAAATTTATCTAAATTATTTGGATCTTGTTAAAGTTTTTAAATGATTTTATGAATATATGTGTCTTAATGCCATTTAGATCTTACCTCTTCCACTAAATATGCATGCAATATGGAAATATCAAAAAACCAGGACTTTTTATTTTTGTTTGTTCACAAGAGTGCATCCACGACTATATTTTCATTCCATTTCTTATAGATTATTTCAAAGTTTTACCCA
Organism: Torreya grandis; assembly: GCA_037957365.1. Lineage (NCBI taxonomy): Eukaryota > Viridiplantae > Streptophyta > Pinopsida > Cupressales > Taxaceae > Torreya > Torreya grandis. The sequence continues at coordinate 1,027,223 of JARHVA010000246.1, read as the reverse complement.
AACATCTTCATGGCCCAATTTTTTTTCTCTTCTAAAATTTACTATAAGTCATATTTTAGAATTTTGTGATCCATATTTATCTTAAAGTGACTTCCATTAAAATAATTCCTTCTTTACTTGACCACATGAAGAATATACAACATTTCCTTCTCATGAATTAGAGTTAACAAGTTCCTATTATTAATTAGCTGAATTTCAAATGAAATGGGTCTATAATCTTTCATGAGGAGTGTACCCATACCATGCCTTGATGCCTCACATTATATCATGAAAGTTTTATAAAATTTATGAGTTTCTATAACTAGAGGGGTTCAAATTGACTTCTTAATCTTCATGAATTCCCTAGTTGTTACCTCATTCTATTAGAATGAATCCTTATTCAAGAGGGTTATGAGTGGTGTTTTTATGCTACCACAATTTTGAAAAGTATTTGATAGTATCCTATAAGTCCTAATAATCCTTATAGGCTCTTTAGGGTTAGAGGTAATTTATACTCCAATATGTCCTTGATATTTTGAGGATCCACTTTAATCTCTTCATGATAGATAATGTGACCCAAATATCTCAAATCCTTGACCCCAAAATAACACATATAAGGCTTTGCATAAAACTAATATTTCTTAATAATTTTTAAAACTTGATTGACATGGTAAAGATGGCCCTTTCATGTTTTTTAATAGATCAATATGTCTTCAAAGAATACCAACACAAACTTCCAATTAAATAGATTAAAATTTTGAATTCATCAAACTCTAAAATGTATAAGGGTTATTTGTGCAACCAAAGGGAATCACCATAAACTCATAATGGCCCTAAAGTGTTTTTAATGTCATCTTAGGAATATATTTTTGCAACCAAAGGGAATCACCATAAACTCATAATTTTTATTTGATGATACCCAAATAAGATATTTAGTATTTTTAAATAAACAACACTATATAATCAATTATAGGAATAGGAAAATAATATTTGATGGTGAATATATTGGTTTCATTGTAGTCCATACACATTTCTAAGTTTCATCCTTTATACACACCATTGGAAATATAGAATATTATGTGCTTTGACTACAATGAATAACAACCACTTCAAACATTTATTGTACCTTTTTATCAATCTCACTCTTTTACACATACTAATATCTATAAGTTTTGATATTTGGTAGTTGGCCCCTTGCTGAAACTTGAATGACATGATCATGATATATTTTTGGATGAAACCATTTTGGTATAACCCCACTACTAAATACTTGTACATAATCACCTAAATATCTATAATTGTTGATGCATCTGATTATTTTTATACTAATGAAAATAATTGTGCCACAAAACCTGATCGCCCCTTTTTTATCAACTTCTACATTTTGTGATAGCTTACCATATGTGGTGTTTTTTCTTACAACCCTCTCAATTTTAATGTCTTTCCTTTAGAACAAATTTTAGAGTTGGTTATTATGTTTGTTAGGTTTTGTAGATAGTTTTTTTCTATTTCCTAGTTTAACATTTTGTGGATTTATCCCACATTAGTTAGTTTGACTTACTTTTTATTTGTCCTTGCCTATATATGAAAGGATTCTCATTTGTAAAATATAAAATTTATTTTATGGATATTATATGATATTGATTTTGTCTTTGCATACCATCTTTGAAGATCTTATAACTCTTATTGTGATTATTTTACTATTAATGCTTCAAATCTTGGACTTGGAATGATCTTGTTGGCATTTCTTTCATGTTATCAAAGCTAGAGGTGTTGTAGCCATCCATTTATGAGTTTGTTTCTATAAGGGTTTGTCCATTTATAAAAAAAAAATCTCAATGTAGTGGAGATGTTTTGTATGAATATTTGAGATTTTATTTGGCCATTGACATTTGTTTTTGGACAAATTACAAATTGTTTTTGTAGAAAATTGTGACTCTCTTGTAGATCATTTTTCTTCTCACATAGATGTCTAATTTAGAAAATTCTTTCACTGGTGGAAAGAGGACTTTGAGAGGTTTCTAGAAGTGGTCATAATAAGGATTCTAAGTAGTATTGAAAGAGATATGGGGATCTTAATTTGACCATGTCAATCTGATTTTCTACAATATTTTTATGCACGATCAAGAAAAAAAATCATACCTTGTATTTAAAGTGAAAAATCAGCATGGAAGATTGATCTATGGGGAAGATTATTATTTTCCTTTGTTTCAAATTTCCTTTAAATTCATTTTTTATAGATCTAGTAGAAATAATTTAATTTTTATCCAAGCATTTAATTTTGTGCAATGTTTACTTATTTGGCTCATTTTAATAATGGGAAACTTGTAAAAACTATAACTTTTGAATCGTGACTCAAAATCGAGTACTATTTTTTCAAAAGTGTAGGTTCTTATTATTATCCATCTATTAGGTTCATTTATCTTGTAAAATTAACTAAATTATAAAGTAACAAATTTTGGGGGCTTACACTTTTTAGGAGTGTTCATTATTTTTATCAAGAGATGTTAAATTGTCATGTAGGGATTTGTCTTTTTGAGAGGGTTCTTCTTCTTCTTCACTTTCTCCTTATTTTTTAGCAATGAATTATTTCTTCTTTGAGCCCCTCAACACCTCAAACTAAATTATTTAGAAGATCAAAATCTAAATACACTCATAACAAAAAGGTGTTTGGAGTGTTATGCTTGGTGACATTCCCCACTTTACAAATGAGGAAGATCTTGCCTGGATTGCATTTATGCAAGATGAGGCTCTTTGTTTTATTCTCCTTCATGTTTTAGATAGTTTTTAGTGCTATGTCACATGTGCCAAATTACCAAAGGAAGCTTTGGATGCTATTGTAATCTTATTTGATAAGGATACTAAGTCTTCTAGGTCTTTTGCACCCTATTTTACTCCACGTCCTTTTGTTCCACTTCATTTTCCTCTTATTAGAAAGGATTTATCTTTTGATGGTGACACTAATGTTGTTCAAGATTTTAATCTTGATAGTGACATGGATGAGGTACTATTGGCACTTCCTTCTTCACTCTTTACTAGTGACATGAATCAGGATTCCTTCTTCAGTTGTTAGTGAGGACTTGTCTTTTGATGATGGTTTGTTTGAGTCACCTATTACTCCTCATATAGTTTCTACTCTTATTAATTTTATGTGGAACCTTCATCATCACTTTTTTAGATCATAAATGAGACACCATCATGAATTCCTGATGATGACTTTTATTATGCCATAGTTGTTATTCCTTCATCACCTACTCCTCTTTTTTGTGAGGATATGTGTTTTGATGGTGAATTTCATGAGGAACCTATTCTTGTTTCATAATCTAATTTGGATCTTGTTGATACTCCTACTACTGCATTTGTTATTTTTCCCACTTTGGATCCACCTGCTTATGTGCTTAGTTCCTTTGAGAAACATACTTTTGAATTTCATGAGGAACCTATTCTTGTTTCATAATCTAATTTGGATCTTGTTGATACTCCTACTACTGCATTTGTTATTTTTCCCACTTTGGATCCACCTGCTTATGTGCTTAGTTCCTTTGAGAAACATACTTTTGAATTTGGATCTTGCATACTTCACTCTATGGGTTACACTCATGGAGGTATTGAAAAACTCTTACAGGGTATTATATATCCTATTGGCATTGATATTTATATATTTGATGTGTTTTTGGAACATATTATTGTAGCATTTAGGAGGAAGGTACATTAATGGGAAGAACATTTTATTTTTGGGACTATCTCACCACCTATGTAGATGGCTCCTTACATCCATGTAAGATATATAGTAGTGATATTCTTGTTGGGTGAAAGGGTTTCTCCTTAGGGGGGATTCCACATGAAGCCCTTCATTCCTTCCTTTCCTTAGTTTCTCTCTCCCATATATATATATATATATATATATATATATATATATATATATATATATATATATATATATATATATATATATATATATATATATATATATATATTTTTTTTTCTTTTTTTCTTTTTCTTTTTTTTGAGCGGGGGGAGGGGGGGCAGGGTTGTTCCTTTGGGTTTTCTTCCTTTCTCTATTTCATGGATATATTTTGTACATGAGTACCTCATCAAGACTTGTTATCACGACTCATGTTGTGGATATGACACTTTGTTTTTGTCTATTTTAGCTCCTGGCTTCACTTGATGGGGGCTATTAGAGTTGGTTCTCATGTTTTCTAGGTTCTATAGATAGTTTTTGTCTATTTTCTAGTTTGTCATTTTGTGGATTTATCCCACATTGGTTAGTTTTACTTATTTCATTTTTGTCCTTGCCTATATATGCAAGGCTTCTCATTTGTAATATATATAAGTTATTTTATGGATGTTATATCATATTTTCTGTCTTTACATATCATCTTTGTAGCTCTTATAACTCTTTTTGCGATGCTTTTTTTTGTTAATTCTTTAGATCTTGGGATTTAAATGATCTTTTTGACGTTCCTTTCAACAAAAACATATTAAAAAGATAATGGAAGTTCATCTTTATCATGCCTAGTATAATTAATTCATTAGTCTCCCAATATAATATCAACTCCTCCCAGGGGAATATAAAACATAGGGCTCTCCAACATGTAGTACCCCATGTTGAATTTAATACTATGGAATTTTAATGAATTTACCCATATACATAATCATGATATATAATTTTGGTGTTTTGCACTAAAATAAATTTAAACATGTAACTAACTTATTGTTGATGACATTGAGAATGCTCCCTAAGTCAATAACTATTGCCATTATTTGTTTTTTATAAATCGTACTACATTGAGTGTTTTTGGGATATTAATACCCAACAAAACATGGAAATAGATAGTTGGATGTGGATATTCTAATGTTTCATTTGAATCCTCTAATATTTTAGTTTTATTTTCATATTCATCTTATTCTATGGCACATTCAATCTAAAAGAGTATTTTTACACATTTATGTCCTCTATCGTATTTGTTATCATAATTAAAACATAACCCTTACCATTTTTCCTTTAATTTTTTAATTTTTAATCTGGTTGGTTAAGGGAGTGATTTTGCAGTAGTGATATGATATATGTTAGTAGAGAATGCATTTCCCCTATTGGAAAACAATTTTTTCTTCATATTATGTGCTAAGATAATAGACTTAAATATAATGTACAAATTAAATGTGTATAACTCATGCAAAATGTTTTGCTTGATTTCTCCATAGAACATGTCATTTATGTTCTCCTCTATTACCTTATCTATTATCAAGCATCGCATTTAAAACTATTGAATATAACATCTAACCACATGTTTGTTACATCTTATACAATTGACTAAACTAGTTATTTGTTAAAATACTATTGTGTTCATACCATTCCTCTATGAAGACCAACTAGGTGAAGTTGTGAGTTTTTTATTTTATTTTGATCATAAAAATAATGATACCAAATAAATTTCACAAGTTAAAAATATAAGTGTTTAAATTTAACCTTTATCCCACATAGATTCGTATGTAGATCAAAAAATCTACATTTAGGTGACTAAGTGAGTGGGTCCTTTCCATGAAAATTAAGCATCTCCACATTTGATATAAAGTTTTGAGACACCAAAGTAATATTAAAAATGGGATGATGTGGCCCTATATTTATATTGGAACTAGTTTATTCTACCAATCCCTTAGGATTTAATGTCACACTTTTTCATTGGTCTTAGGAATATAGACTGACATTTTAAATTAAAGTAACACATTAATATTTGATAAATTAACTCCATAGTTTTATGCATGATATTTTAGAACTTATAAATATTCTTATTCTAACCATATTTTTAAGTTAATCTTTAGCATCAATATTATCTTTCCAAATCTTGAACTTCTCTTTTCCAAACATATTTTAATTTATAACTTTTAGCTCTATTAAACTATATTTGATCTTACTCGATATATCCTCCCACTATTTTGGAATAAGTTTTTTAAGTCCTTCCAAATTACATCCCTGAATATTTATCTTCTTTGTTTGGTGTCTTCCCTAATGTGATTATATTCTTACCCCTGTCTTTGGTATAACTCTCACCATTATTTGAAGAATGTTTAAATGGATGGTTTCAAATTTAGGCCAACTTTAAATCCAAAAATTCAAAGAACAAACCCACCATAAATGTTTGAGATCTTTCTGAAAATGTAAGAATTAAGAAAAATAAAAAAATACAACCTATAGAGAAAATTTATGAAAACCTATAAAATTATAATAGCTTGATAAAAGTGATAAAAAAAACTTAAAATTGTATTATGCCTCCCTTGTCTTAGTATCCAACTTCATATAAAAAATTACAAAAACAATTGCAATGGTTTGCGAGATATGAGTGATTCTTAATCATTATGGTTTCAATTAAAAATTAGGTCAATGGAATAAAAATCCTCGCTATATATGATTATTGAAAAAGACTTGAAATAAATTCCCCTTATTGCTTTGATGAGTAGTATATACTTTTAAAAATCATGGCTTTAATACCAATTATAATGAACTTAAGATATCATAAAAGTATAATCATAACAATAGATCATAATATAATAGATTGCATATGTTAAATAACACATGCACTTAAAAATAAGACTAGATAAATGCAATAAAGTGAAATGAAGAGTAAAATATATATAACTAATCCACTTTGAGTGGGAAACCTTCCAAGTCCTTATAATAAGATACGAATATTGAATATATTATACCTAATATCATAACACTACCTACTATATATATCCTAATTAGACAATGGGAAATCCATAAACTTAAATAGGTTGACTACTCCTAATATGCAACCTAGAGATTAAAAAATGATTATGTCAAAACTTATGCATGCTAGAGCTCATCCACATATATCCAAATAAAATCTTAGCTTAAGGGAATATCATTTGCTAGGAATATGGAATGTAGAGCAATATTAATGAAATAAAGATGGAAATAAAATGTAGAAAACACAACACAAGAGAAACATATATTTAATGTGATTCACCCAAAATGAGATATGTCCACATATAAATAGCCAATTCTTCTCTTATTCGATCTAACAAATTAAGGGATAAACCTACAATACATCCACTGCAATCTCCTCTTCACTCACACACATTGTGTCGCCATGATTACCATGCTCTCATATCAAAGGAGGGTTGCATATTAGAGAAAAAATGCACCAACATAATTTATACTATTAGATCTGTGACCTAATAGTGAATGGTCCACATTTACTACAAAATTATAATATTTTACAATGCATTTTTTACAATTTTTTTCTTTGGGGGTGCTGCCCTTGAACCCCCACCATGGGGGGATCAAAAGTAGGTCATCACCCCCATAGACCCCCATGGAGAATTTAGTGGGGGGAAATTTCCCCCCACACCCCCTATTTAAAATTGGGCATTATAATAAGATCAAGATCCACCATCTAATTATATCCCACTTGGAGACTATTTGTTGCAACTCCACTGCTACAACTCTTCCTTGGACTTTTCTTTGAGCTTTGACCCTAGCATGTTTCTCATCTTCTTTGTTATCCCTAAAGACCTATTGAATTTGAACAACTCTCCAACTTCTCCTTTGTGACTACCTTTGTTAGCATATCTATAGGATTCTAACTCATGTGGATCTTTTCCAACTTTAATTGACCATCCTCCAAAACTAAATGAATGAAGTGATACCTGAGTTGTATATGTTTGGTTCTTGAGTGGAATGCTAATTTATTTTCTAAATGGATTGCACTTTGACTATCACTATATAGCCTACAATCTTCTTGCTTCTACCTCAACTCTTCCATGAACTAGTGCATCCATATCATCTCCTTACTTGTTTCTATAGCTGTAACATATTTTGCCTCTATAGTTGACAAAGAAACTATCTTTTGCAATTTTTAAATCTAGCTAACTATTGTGTCACCAACATTGAATACATAACCAATGGTACTCCTACCATATAAATATCTAGCTATGTCTACATCAACATATCCTTGTAAGTTAACATTTGACCCTTCATATACTAACTATCTATCAATCATACCTCTCAATTACCTAAGAATCCACTTGAATGCATCCCAATGCTCCTTTCTTGGATTATTCATAAACCTAATAACAACTCCCACTATATGCATAATGTTTGGTCTCATGTAGACCATAGCATACATTAAAATTTCAACTACTAAAGCATAGGGAACTTTGGAAATGTAATTGATTTCTTTCTACATTTTAGGACATTATTCCTTGCTTAATTTGAAGTTCCCTCCCAAAGGCGTACTCACTGGTTTTGCATCTTGCATATTGAACATAACTAACACCTTTTTGATGTACTCTTCTTGAGACAAGGTTGATTTTCTATTTTTCATCTCTTTTTATTCTCATACCAAGGATTTGTTTTGTACACCCAAACCCTTCATTGAAAATGAATTTTATATTTTTATTTTGAGCTCATTTATATCATGCATGTCAAACCCTAAAATAATCATGTCATCTACATAAAATAATAAGATAATATAGTTACCATTATCTAATATCTTAAAATAAAGACAGTGGTCAAAATGACATTTAATATAATCTTTGTCATAAACATGTCAAATTTCAAATACTAGTATCTTGGAGCTTGATTTAGGCCATATAAACTCTTCTTCAACCTTCACACCATTTTCTCTTTACCATTGACTTTGTATCCCCATGGCTGCTCCATATGTATTTCCTCCTCCAAGTCACCATGAAGGAAAGTCATCTTCACATCAAACTGTTCAAGGTGAAAATATTCTACTACTACCAAACTTAAAATAGTTCTTATATAAGTCATTTTAACTACTGAAAAGAATATTACATCAAAATATATACCTTTCTTTTGTGTAAACCCTTTTACAACAAGTTTGGCCTTATACTTATTTTTTCCTCCATCTTCTTTCTTCAATCTATAAACCCATTTATTCTACAATTCTCTTTTACCTATAGGCAACTAAACCAAATCCCAAGTTTGGTTATGTACCAAGGAGTCCATCTCCTCTTTCATGCCTTGATCCCACTTCTTTTTGGTTTCTACCATCATTGCTTCTTCATAGCTTTCTGGCTCACAACCATCAGTCAATAATAAATAATAAATTGAAGGAGAGTATCATTCAGGGAGTCTACTTACTCTGGTAGATCTTCTAACTACACTTTTATGAGTTTGAGGTACTTGTTGTTGTTGTTGTAATTCTTGCACATTCTAATTTTCTAAAACTTTTGGAATTTCATTTCTAGTGATTTCATCAAGTACTGCATATTTTTTATTTGGCTTTTCTTTTTTCTTTCCCTAAAACTGATCTTTATACATGACCTTATTAAAGATCACATCTATACTCCTAATGATTTTACAATTTTAAAAATCCCATAAATGGTAACCAAAATCATTAACTCCATATCCAATAAAAGTACATTTCTTGGATTTTAATTCAAGCTTGGTTCTATTTTATTTATCAATATGACAAATGTTTCACAACCAAAAGTCTTTAAAAAGGAATAGTCTACCTTTTTACTTGTACATGATTCTTCTAGAATACCACCATCTAAAGGACTTGAAGTCCCTCTATTTATTAAGTAAATAGTAGTAACCATAGCATCTACCTAAAATTGTAAGGGCAACCTTGAATCTAATCTTATGTTCCTTACACACTCCATGATTGTCCTATTGATCTTTTCTGACACATAATTTTATTGTGGTGTTCTTGGAACCATCTTCTCTCTACGAATCCCATGGGATGAATAATAATTATCAAATTTATAATTATAGTATTCACCTCCATTGTCTGATCTGACACACTTTAACTTATTTCCTGTCTCATTCTCAACCAAATATTTCCATTTCTTAAAAGTATCAAAAACATCAATTTTTTTTGTAGCCAATAAACCCAAGTTTTTCTAGTTGCATCATCAATAAAAGTAACATAATAAAAAGAAACACTAAGGGATGATACCTAAGTTGGTCCCAATACTTCTGTATACACAAGATCTAAATTTTCATCTTTCTTTATCTTCCCAACTCTAAAAAATTTAAGTCTCTTATATTTTCCATACACACAGTGTTCACACCTTCCTTAAAGCTGGCAACAAATTCTTTGAGTGAAAAACTTGTATCCCCTTCTCACTCATGTGCTTAAGTCTATGGTGCCATAATTTTGTATCTACTTCTATAGAAGCTAAATCAATAGAATAGTCAACATTATCATTAGATAAATATAATGTACCTACCTTATCTCCTTTCTATTATATCAATAATCATTTAGTGACCTTCCATGAATTTTTTGCAAATGTAACGATGCAGCTACACTTCCCAACAGTCATACTAAAATTACATTTATTCTCAAATCAGGGACATGCCTCACCTTTTTTATCAACCATTTTTTTCCATTCTGTAATTTTATCTATATCTTACACTTTCCTACAATTTTATAGGGTTCGCCATCACCCAAATAAACCTATCCAAAATCACCTTGAATATAGTCTTGAAAATATTTATTATGGGGTGTAACATGAAATGAAGCCCCTAAATATAACACCCAATAATCATTAATATTATCTAAAGAAAGGATTAAAACATTTTATAACACATCACTTTCTACATTTGCTTCCTAATTTTTATCTTGTTGTCCATCTCCTTATTTTCCTTTTTGAAACCATCTTTCTTCAAGTGTCCTTTCTTCCCAAAAATATAGCACACCAACATTCCTATGGATTTGGAACTGCCCTTCTTAGACTTCCCATGATTCCTTGAGCCCTTTCCTATATATTTTTGTCTTCCCATGTTCTCCATATTCAAATCATTACATGATGTCTCATCTATGTTTTTTTGTCATATTTTCTCACTAATAATAACACCAATAACATCACCAAACTTTAAAGTGTTTGAACCAGAGACAAAATTACTCACATCCATGACCAAGCCATTCCAACTTTCTAGCAATGAGCACATAATCAAAATATCCCTAACCTCATCATCAAATTTTACTCCTATAAAACTTAACTAATTTGTGATTGTGTTAAAATCATTTAAATGATCAGACATAGACCCACATTCTAACATCTCCAAATTAAATAAATGCTTCATAAGAAATACCTTGTTGGAGGCTGGGCATTTTTCATACACTCTATCCAATGCCTTTATCACACCCACTATTGTCTTTTCTTTTTAAATATTGAAGGCCACTGACGCTACCAAGAATAGCCATATTATTCTTAGTGTCTTTATGTCAAGAACCTCCCAGTCTTCATCCTTCATAGTCACTAACTTATTTACTATTCCACTCAATGGTAGGAAAAGATCCTTCTGATATAGATAGTCCTCTATTTGCATCTTTCATAGCTGGTAGTCTTAGTTGTTGAACTTCTTGACCTTAAACTTGTCTTCTTCCACCATGACTCTCACTCAAACTAGGAACCCTCTTTTCCTACAAGTTTATCTACCAAATAAACCTTTGGCTCTGATACCAGTTGTTAGGAATATGGAACATAGAGTAATATTAATGAAATAAATATGGAAATAAAATATAGAAAATATAACATAAGAAAAATGTAGACCTAATTTGGTTCACCTAAAATAGGCTACATCCACACAAAAATAACTAGTTCTTCTCTTATTTAGTCCCAAAAATGAATGGATAAACCTTTATTACATCCACTACAATCTCCTCTTCACTCATACATAGTGTGTTGTCATGATTACAATGCCCTCATATGAAAAGATGGTTATATATTAGGAAAAAAGGAACCAACATAATTTCTACCATTAGATATGTGACCTAATAATGAATGGTCTAGATTTACAATGAAATTATGATATTTTATAATAAATTTTTCAAAAAAAAAATCTTTGGGGGTGTTTCCCACAAACCCCCACCATGGGGGGATCCAAATTAGGTCACCTCCCCCTTGGACCCCCATGGCGACCTTAGTTGGGGGGCGTTACCCCCTTGTCAATAATTGGGCATTATAATAAGATTAGGCTCCACCATCCAACATCATTAATGAGGATGGAATAATAATACTATAACCTAATGATATTATCTAGTCTCACTACAAGAGGATATAGACAAGGGTGATTATTGAATACCTTATCAAGTCGAATATTCTACCATAAGAAGATGCAACATGGTAAGATCAATAATTCATGCTTAAACATCTAAAGTTTCTAAGTGTTGAGGGAAACATTTATCTCAAATAGAATGGAATAGAATTCCCCTAATATTATACCTTATTAAGTGTAAAAATATAAGGGTGGGATGACTTGTGGTGCACATTATGTTTATATTTTCATTTATTAGTTATAGATGTTTATTTATGCCAACTTATATAAGACAAAGGGGTGTGACCCTACCTAATTATGTCTATAAGTAAGGATGAGCATTGTTCTCCCATATCATCATATGAAGAATTGTGTTCTTATTTTAAGGCTATAGAATTTTCTTCGTAAAAGTGGCTTAGTTAAAAAAATTCATATTTTGATATGTTTTCATCTAATTATGTGGATCAACTCTATTCTGATTCAGCTAAATAGTAATTTCATTACAATCCAATAACAAGGATTGGGTACTTATGCAAAAATGAAGGAAACATGAATGGTTGATATGATTCCTACCCCAATATACTCACCTAAAAAACTCCAATAGTTGTCTAACTCTACTATGAGGCCAATTATGGAGTTTGATCTTTAACAAGGGTAGGGTGCACCAATAAATTGATCACATTTTTTGTGCGATCAATTTTTTTATATTTTTTTCCTTTTGACTTTTTTTTTAATTTTCTATTTAGATTTTTAATTTTTTATATTTTTTTATTTTTCTCTAAATACAAATGTGTAAGGCTATCAATGAGTTCTATAAGATTGCAACATAGGAGATCCTATACCTAGATTTTAAAGAGAACTTAGAAACCAAGACACATAGATACTCCTAGGCCTACACTATATAATAGAGTGTTATCTCCTAATCGATTGTTCCTCAAGTGAAAATTGGAGTGGGAAAATAGAGATTTTGAGTACTCCTTAAAAATATGTAAGATGTTATAATGATGACATGTTAGTAACTAACCACAAGAGGGGATATTTTTATTTATAAAATAATTAGAATAATAATATTTGGAGGTATGTGTGAATGTGCATAAAATAGTGTAATTAGTATTTGAGTTTGGATGTAAGCCCAAGGGTTGAGAGTGATATGGAGGAAATTGGTAGAAATTTCACTAGAGAGGACATATAAACTAACATAGGTATAGCATAAGAAATTATGTAGATAAAGTCAAAGAGGGGGAAGTATTTCATGTAATTTAAAAAAATAAACCAAAGTTATAAGGAGGAGCAATGGATGGATAAACCAAAGTAAGAGGTGAATGAAAACAAAGTTTCCAAAGGGACAAAAAGGCACAATGACTAGATAAACCCAAGAGGTAAGTACATAAAATCAAAACTATTAAAGGTCCATAAAGGCATAAGGGTGAAAATAATTAAGGGTTATATGAAATAAAAGTTAAAATAACAAAGTTAAACAAAGAGAAATGACTAGATAAACACACGAATAAGTTTAATGGAAAAGTAAAACTATCAAAGCGCCAGAAAGACATAATGGCTAGATAAACCCAAAAATGAGATGAATCTAAGTGTAAATTAGAGTAATATGACAACCATAAAATGATAAAAATGATCAAATATATGATATATCATAAATGTTTTATAATTTCATTGCATACATCATCAACTTCATATATTTATCATTGTATTTTTTATCTTGTTTTGATCACTATTTTTGCACTCTCTACAAGATCCGTTCAAGGTATGCTTTGTAGATGGATTTAATAGAGAAAATAGTGAATGAAAAATTAGGAGGACATTTATCATTTGTATATGCATGAGCTATATGGGGAGGTCTATCCTCCATCCAATTAAGTGGCTCTTGGGGTAATTATACTTATGCAAAATTAAAAAATTGTTGCTTTAGGTGTGACTATTCCTCTGGTAATTCAAATAGTTGATTATTTTTTTGATATGATCAACACTCATATGTTGATTTACAATTACAATATGTCAAAAATAATAATTTCATTCTTTGGGAGCTATGTGGGTATTTTTAATGAGATTTACCATCTAATTGATGTGAAGGTGATAGTGATCGACTTCATTATGTGTGAAGGGATTCTTGATATTGCAAATAGGCTAAAAATATAATTGTAAATAGTATTATGGTACTATGATACTTGAAAATGTTCCTAGGTGGAGAATGGAGTGTGATTATTGACTTTCCATATTAGGGGCTTGTGATTGTGATCCTAGTTGGTCAATATTTTTCTTGTGTGCTCTAAATTTTTAGAAAATGTGTCCATTATCCTTATGCCATATAGATTACTCTACTAGGTATTTACTATATATATTATGAATTGTAATTTTTTCTCTTGATTTTAAAGATGATAAATTTGGGCTAGGATCACTATCAATGAAATCCATTGGTAGAGACCTAACATTAGGGACCATAGTACATTAGTGATCATAGTGGTGTTAAATTTGTTAGGTGTGTCGCTAAGAGTGGTACAAATTAATAATAAATAATCATCATTAATGTTAAATTAAGAATAAATATACACCACATTAGTATTAATATTGAAAGTATTTTTATCTTTAATTCTTTGAAAGGAATTTGGTAAAGTAGAATATATAAAAGAAATAACCAACTAGATATGAATAATTTAGCATATAACCATCATCATACTTAGGAGTGTTGAGACCAACATTAAGTGTTTATACCATGATTTTGATAGGATAATATGTATATTTAGGATATTTCTTCTTGAACAATGTTTTTATGATAATTCCATTATTTATATTCTTGCAAGATATAGGTTTCAACTTAGGATTAAATTGGGATATTATATTTTGAGTTAAATTAGATATTTTTATTAAGGTTTATCTCTTCAAGCTTGTCATCATTGTAATCAATAAGTTTTGGTGGAATTCTCCCAATAATCTCATCATGATAATTATAGCCTCACAAGGAGTTGATGTGATAGTTTAATATTGATATCTCTTCAAGGGAAGGTAATTTATAGACACCACATTGTTGGAATTGATCAATGTTTTAAGAATTTGTTTTACCTTATAAATTTTATATGGCTCCTAAGTAGATAAATTTTATGCATTGGAAACTAGAATTTATGGAACTTAAACAATGTGTCAAAGCATGACTAAGAAAGATATTATAGATGAGGATAAATTTGAATATCATAACTTCCACCCTAATCATCTAGGACACACCATTATGGGAATAAAAATGCATACCCTAGGATATATTTGTCTAATCATATCCTTAGAGAATGCTACAAGTTGGCTTAATATCGTTTGTGGAATATCTGAGAGATTCAGTGAATAAGAAAGTGACACGAGTAAAAAACCCTTCATCAAAGAGTGATATATTAACTTGAATATCACAATTTTTTACATTGATAAAGAGTGGGGGATCATTACCCTTAAATGATTTTTTCATCTAGAATCATTAATTGAATTGGAAATTTGAGTGATAACACTTGATCAGTAGTTTGGTTAATTTTATTAGACAACTCTTCACATTTTCAAATGATAATTAATTTAACCATGCAATGGATATTATTTCTTGATGGATTGTTATATACACTCATACACTCACAAGATCACTCCTACACACCATTATCAAAATGTTTGAAACATTTCAAATAAAATACATAATAAAAAATTTGTACAATAGTCTCTTAAATGTATTCACAATCTATGTATGGGTTTCCACAACTGACCAAGTCAAAATACATTGGAGTGCGTATTAAATAGGCAATATAGGTTGTTTTTTGCAACAAATTATTGCTTCATATATAACCTATAAAATAAGAGTATCTATTATTATTGTGCACTTTAAAAATACATGCAAAAAATAGAATAACATCTCTAACAATAAAACAAACAACTCCCAAATCAAGCGTATATGCTTTAGTCCAACACTCTCCCTTAAGTACATAATAGGGAGTGAAAAATGTGAAAGCAAAGAGACTAAATGGGTCCTAAAAACTAGGACTTATAAAATACCCATGTACAAAATCATAGTAAAATACAAAGTGTCCCTATGGTAACCAATCCATCTTACTATAATACATGGTTGTCGAGTCATTGTAACTGCTAAGATAAAATAGGAACTATTACTCTATACGAGGCTTGCTCTATAAAAATAGTGATCACAAAATACTGGGGAAAAAATTTACCAAGGATGAAATGTGTCACTATAAGGTACCCAAAAACTAATAACAATAACTAAAGTTGAGAGATAAAAACATATGTTTAAAGGTGTCCCAAGAAAGCAAATGGCTTAACACTTGAACATAATGCTAAGAAAGGTGCACTAGATGGAACAAAGTCCATCAAATACAAATACACTATGTGGACTCAAAAGTCTCAATGGAACTCAAATATACATGAGTGGTCTAGATCCACTGCTCGATCACAAAAAAAATTGACACTAGAATTCACCATAATAGCTCTTATGAAAAAAAGACTGTTAAAGGTGTTGATAGTGCATAAAAGATTAACCAACTAAATTTGATCTACTACTAGAAGATGTGGTGTACCAATGGTTAACAAGGAACATAATAATCAAAGTAGGATATGCACCATACCCCCCATACTGCTGACTAGGTGGAGTGATGCAAAAAAAATCTATATGAGGGGGCTAAATCCACTACTCAAACACTAATAATCTAACATTATACTCACCAAAATAGCTCCATATTATGCTTAAAGAGACTATTAAACTATTAAATAAGACAAGATGACACTGGGATTGATCAGAATAGCTACACTTTAGGCTATGGGAAACTGTCAACTATCAAAAAAGTGTTATTGAATATACAGAAGAACTATCTCTCAATAATATGGCCTTGGTGTTGATGGAAAAGTCAAGTAACTGAAAGAGTGAAAAGATGCCAAAAATAAAGAACACAAATACATGAAGGTAGATGCTGTTAAATCAAAAAAACCCATGGCACTTTATAACTTACTGCAATTACAAAATATCCCATATATAAAAAACACCATATGACACAATAAATCCTAGAATACTATCAATTTGTAGAAGACACCATCAAGAACAAGAGAGTTGCTCCTAAAATAAGGTAGTTGTGAGTATAAAATGAATTTGAAGTGTGGAAGAACCATTCTAGTAAAATACTCAAAAAGAACATTGATTTCACTACCAAAATAAATCCATCTTAGTTAAACATGGATGGTGGATGAATATGTCTACATATGAGTGGGTGAAAATTCCACAATAGAAGAATATGAGGTAACATCCAAAAGTGTGTCAGGGTGATCAATCCTAACACATCCTCAAGAATCTCATGATTGAGTGAAGGTGGAATAAAACTCATGTGTTTCTCAACATTCTCATTAAGAGTGGAAGATACAAAAAATAGGATTTATGTCATCAAAATGTCCTAGTCCAATTGAAACACCTACAAAATATCCAATGCCATGATGAGAAATTCATGTAGTAAATTGAATAGGGTTAGCTAGTTCCTGTATATTCTTATCAAATCCCATAAGTCAAAGCATGCGAGAACCAAAAAATAGTGGTATTGTATTCAAAATAAGTATGCATATTTGTAGGTGGAACTAGAGTGGGATGTTTAAAGTGTGAAACCATAGTAGGTCCTGTAGCATTAGCTACAATAGTAGGAGTAATGTGTAACCAAAAAACACAAGTGGCATAAAATGTACTCTAGAATGTAGGACATTAGGCTCTACAAATAATGCATCTATGAGTAAAATAAGTGGCACATAAATATAATGCACACTCAAAATGGGACATTAAACATAGTCAAAAATGCATCTGGGAGTGAAAGGAGTACAATGGGTGACAAGTGAAATAAAATCAACCTCTAAATAAGGTGAGAGCAAGAAATATGTTTGATTGACCTGTAAAGGGATCTAACTACCTATCAAACTAGACCTCCCCCTTTATTTTTGACAAGTAAGAGTAAAAGAAATAAATCATGACAAAAAATCTCTAGTTAATAAGGTTTACAAAATAATAGCTATAAAAGCCATTTTAAAAAAAAGTGTACCCCTTAAAATATAATGCCAAATTTAAAATTATAAATCCCCTTTACATTAAAACACCACTTACAAAGGTTTAGTATTTATGTAAAACAAAATGTATATCCCCTCTAAAAAATAATTCACCATCATTTGAAAAATATGCCACCCCATTTACAATAAAAATTTGCCTCCTTTTTAAAAATTCATAAGGAGTTTAGAACCCCTATCCCATATATATCCAATGATTGAAATAAAACAAACACACCTTTTTGTAGTTATGCCCAGGAGAAAAATATGAGCTCCATGTGGAAATTTCAATAATACCTAGTTATCAATCATATTTGAATCATTAGGTGTTAGGGGGAGCACGTTGACTGTTTGCATAATAAGAAGACACCCTAATCAAAAAAATATTGAAAGACCATGATCCACAATGCACACAAGATCAATAAATATCATAATCCACATAGAAATAATCTTTAAAACTATAAAATTTATGAGAAATAACAAAATATTAATTGAATTTTAATCACCAAAGCTTAACACCAATTTTGGTGCCTCATAGGTGGAGATGGATGCATATGATCATCCACAAAACATTGACATAAGAATTCATTCATAGATATACATAGCCATCTCCTTTGTAGATCTCCTATGACTTGAATAACAATGAAATAAAAAATAAACTCATCCAAAATAAATAAACCAAGGCATATGGCTAGATTTTCTTTCTTGGCCAAAAAAGCCACAACAAGGTAAATCAATGATTCAATATAATGTTGAATCAAATCAGCATTAAATCAAAAAAAAATGCTGGAAGATATTTAGAATGCAATGGAGGTCCATATAGATCAAAAAGAAATTTAATGGCTAATTATCCACATTGAGTAATGGTTGCATGGAGCAATTATGATACCATAATGGAGTGGTATATGTACTCATACGTCCATAGGATCACTCCCGCACACCATTTTAATAACATTTGAGATATTTTAGACAAAATACATAAAAAATAATTTGTACAATAGTCTCTAAAATATATTCATAATCTTCGTATGGGTCTCCACAACTGCCCAAGTCAAAATATATGAGAATGCCTATTAAATAGGCAATATTTATTTCATGAAAAAAATTATTATTTCATAAATAACATATAAAATAGGATTATTTATTATTATTATGCACTCAATAAATACGTACACAAAATAGAATAAAATCTCCAACAATAAAACAAATAGCTCCCAAATAAAGCTTACACACTTTACTCCAACATTTTCTCAATATGTGTGGTTGAAGAATATTCGTGTTGAAGAGTGTTTTCATTAGGTGAGGTTTTAATTATCTTAGGGAAATGAATTTTTCTTTGGAATTAGAATAGCCTTGCACTATGATCCCATTACTCAATGCTAGGTTTTTCTAATTTGGACTACATCTAAGAGGAGGGATTATATGATATAAAATTTGACCTTGGGAGGGAATGAATCCATTTTTTTTTACTTTTTTATTTTAATCAACATCATCTACTCAAACAATGACATAGGTGGATATAGGAAAGGTGATTAGTTGGACTGATGACATTAACTTAGAAAATTTTGAGATTCAAATGTTATTGTCCCAAATGATAACATAAATGTTTTACAAGACTTCTATTTTTTATGCGTTTGAGGATTATTTATAAGGTGTCTCACTTGTAGGATAAGATGGGGTAGTATTTTATGACTTAGGGATGGTTGTAGGAGTAGGTTGGGTGTTGTACCTTTAATCAACAAATGTGGTGACACATTTCATGCTATTCATGTGAAATGGATTTTCCAATTTGGTGGATGAATTAGATTAAATAATAGTTTATATGAAATTAGTGTTAGGAGTATGATCATTTTGAATATTTTTTATTTATTGATAATATTAATTATTATTTTTTAATGATATGATAGAGTGTAGATACCTAATTAGGATTTTTTTGGTGAATGGATTCATGCTTGTTTCTATTTTCATTATGTTTGGAAGTCTTGATAAACCATTGATATCACTCTTGAGCCACAAAATTGTGGTTAAAGTTAATTAAAAAATGCATAGGATATATATTGAAGGGAGTGACAATTTTCATGTGAATGACCCCAATTAGAATGAAACCAAAAAAACTTTTGATTGGCATACCATTGGAGTGTTAGAATTGTAGGATCTAGATATTTAGGATGAGATTCAAGTATAAAATCTCTAATTTTATAGTCTATTAGATTTTAATTATCATTATTTTAGTTTTAGTTATGGTTGTAAAGGTATTCTTCATAATAATTGGGAAAAAACCCCATTTTGAGGAGAATCAGGCATGGTTGCATGGATTGTTCTTTTACATTCAAAATTATAATCATGAGTGTCTAAAACACCATCATCAATAGAATTCCTTTTTTTAATGTAAAATAAGCATTCAAGTGTTTTTTTTATGGTTGATTAATCCCTAATTATTGTATGAGATGGTCTTATCTTTTAGATTTTTCTAAGGATTCCTCCAATGTCTTAAGAGAGAAGGATATAACCTTGTATTGTAATTTAGGCTCAAACATAATTTTATCAATCATGAAAAGGATTTAATTAGTCATGTTATTATCATATTTATGGGCCAATGATTTCCATCCCTTGATGAAGTCATGGGCTGGATTGTGGTCTTATTTCTTTCAATTGATGAAGCTACCTAAGTTTTCTTGTGTAAGTCATGATATTAAATTTATGAAAAAAGCATTGACAAAGTACTATAATTCAACAATAGAGTTAGGATTGGGTTGCTTATACCTCTTTAAAACATCACTAGTAAGGTTTTTTATAGTATTTTTATTTCCATAAAGGTTTTATATATAATATAGTCCTTATAAAGGTTACCAAAGACCTTAATATGAAAAATAGAGTTATTAGACCCATCACAAGTGATAGATAGGGTGGTTCCCCCAATGTCCATGGTTACAATGTAAGGGTTAAGGGTTAATTTTTTGAGTACTTTTTTTTATAATAGGAATCTTAGGATTGGGTTCCAAATATGATCCTCAAGGGGGGGATGGGGGCATGGGCATTGATTATAAATTCCCCATTAAATTTGTTATGGTTGATTTTTTTAAATCTAAGTCAATGTTTCATTTACATGAATTGATTTTCACTAGGTGTTTGCATGTGGTTCATTCATTCAAATACTTGCATGATCATTTGTATAGTATCTATTGTAGTATTTTGTGTTTCTATAGTGGATTGAGAAATATTGGTTACTTGATTAGTTTTGTTGGAATTTTCTGTTTGAGAAGGTAAGGTACTAGTGGTAGCACCTACCATGGTTATAGTTATAGTTGTAATATTGAAATAAATTTGGATAATGAAAGACATAGATTGGCATACCCCTATGCTTGAAAACTAAATTGACTTATTCATGAACAATGAGAGCCTAGATTTATGTGTTTAACTTTCCTACATGTTCAATATTTTTTTATTTTTTAGGTAGATATGAGGTTTTTCGTGTGGCCCCTAGCCATATGGATCAGCTTTTTGAGTAGAGCCAATGAAACCAGTCTAGGACATAAACAAAAGGCCTAGTTCCCCCTTACATCGAATACCAACATTACTTAAATCACCATTAGCCACCAAAGGCCAACCTAAATCACCAATAGTCACCACTGGCCTACCATGCCATAGCAGGATTTGAACCTGGGTGGGGTTGGATATAACCAATCCACTTAACTAATGCACCCACATCCCATCGGTCCACATGTTCAATATAATCAGCTAGAAAAAAATCATTTTAGAAGGGAGTTTAATGTATTAATATTATTCTCCCTCTTACTCTGAATCCTCATGGGGTGGGAAAAAATATTTTTTATTGGTTTTATATATTGTGTCTACCATGTTCATGGGAATGTGATTTTGTTTTTATTGATGTTGGTGAGAGCTAGGTTGCAATCTTGATATTTAGATAATGGGAACCCTTGTGAGGCTCCTACTTAAGAGAATTATAAAATTTCAAGATTGGATTCGACTTTAAAATCATTAATATATTATATTTTAGGAAGGAGAGAGTAGACGTTAGGTTTTATAAAGGAATAAAAGAAAAATTGAAATAAAATGATACTTTTCAAACTGATAACATTGAGTTAGGAAAATAAAAATGTGAACATAACCCAATCAATAATGGGGTACATTAGGTTCACCAAAATTTATGTAAGTGTAAGATAGTCTTGAATAAATATCCAGGTAAAATATGAAAAGGTATAATACCATTATAGATACAACACACATATAATACCTCTATCCACAAAGGTGTCTGGAGCTAAAGACAAGGGTCATGAGCATAGGAGGTTGTAAGGGATCTAAAAGGAGAATATATGCATAAAATAACAAGTGAAGATGTTAAATAATTCAAGGGTTTGTTTATATGTTTAATCAAGAGATATAAAATGAAAAAAGGGTGTGTCACTATAAATAATCAAAATATATACAAATAAAAGTGTTATAAAATGCTAAAGTAAGATTTGTAACTAATCTAAATGTGTTATTAGATGTTGAAAATATTTTTAACTAATATAAAGTGTCATTATATGTCAAATAAAGAGTTGTAACTAATATAATTTTTTAATAACAAATAAAGGTGCCTCTAAGCATAATAAATACTTGTAAATAACATTTACATAAAGATAATTGGGAAGGAACAAACATGTGCTAATATATATATGGGAAAACAAGAAGTAAATTGGTTTAATAACACCAACCAAATTACAAAAGAAATATTACAGGGTTATGGGTAGTTGTTTTAGGTTGTCTTGATGGTGGATTAATCTACCCATTTTTAGTACTTTGTTTTGAATTGGCCGTTCTACGATTAGGTGCCCACTATATTTTTGTGATTGATTGGACATTTTTATGATTTGATTTTACATTGTCAAGAAATGGTTAGCATTATATGTTTTCATATGGGCCATTTGGTCCAAGTATTTCATGATCATTTGGGTGGAATTTTTTGAAGGATTTTATGTTGTTTGAGAGGTTTGAGAAATTTTGGTTTCTTGATTGGTCTTGCTATATTTATTAGCTTGATTAGTAAAATCATTAGTGGTAGTACCTATCATGGTTGTTACTATGACTTGAATTATGGAAGAATATGGGAAAGGCAAATTCATGGATTGAAATGTCTCTATGCTTGAAAATTTATTTATTTATCTATATTATTGAATAAATCAGGAACCATGAGGGTTTATATTTATATGTGTCACTTTCCTACATGTTCAAGATTTTCACCTATAAAAATTTACATTTCAAGATGGAGTTAAACTTCCTTGCTATTGTATGTGTATAATATCCTTTTATATCTCTTTCAACCTCATGTGCTCATGACCCTAGTCTATATCTACAAATAACTCTATGGATTGATGTCTTATATGTGTGTTGGATCTAGAATGGTATTTAAAATTGACATATTTTATATGATTAGTATTAGAGACCATTTTAGGATTACATACATTTTGGTGAACTTGACATGAAATTTACCCATTGCTAATTTATCTATATGCATATTTTTATTTTTCCAAGCTCCTAAGTGTTATCAGTTTTTCAAGAATCCCTTTCATGCCTAATTTATTTTATTCCTTTACCAACCCTAAAGGCTACTCTATCCTTCCTAAAATGGAATACATCAATGATTTTAAAACTAAATCCAAAAAAAATTATCTTTATATTAAGAAGGAGCCTCGTAAAAGTTCCCTTTCTTTAAAAACCAAGATTTCAACTTGGATCCAGCAACATCAATAAAAATAAAAAATGAATTCCCACCAACATGGTTAACATAAGATTCCAAAAAAATAAAAAATAAAATAAAAATTCCACACCACAAGAATTTATAAAAAGGGGGAGAACATAATGACAAGAGCCTAAGTATATCCAAGGGGTTATTAATCAATGAAGCAAGATATAGAAAGGAAATGAAGATGGTGTCAATAAGCATGTTAGTAGGCAAAGTAGATTTCACACACATTTTTTAGAACTTTGTATGTGTGATAGAGGCACAATTTTATATATTTTAAATAATTTAATTGTTCATGTAAGTTAATGTATCGAATGGAATATTGAAATTTTACCTTGAAAGGCTAAGAAGCCTAAAAGTCATGTTTTCTTTGAAGGCTATATATACTCATTCTATTTTAAAATATATGGTTATCTCTCTGATATAGTTTTAAATTAACATAAGTCTTTGAATTATTTATCATTCAAAGTTAATTTTATATATTGAGTATGTATTTATTGTGAACTTTTGTATCCTTATAATTTCACAAGATTGTTAAGAAGTAATTTCTATTTTACGAATGGAATGAAAATAAGTATAATAATATGTATGATATTATGAATAATTTTATATGTATGAAAATGTATTTTTTAGTTTACATGAATCATTTAATTAACTTAACATATTTCATGTACCATTTCAACCTTTAAGAGAAATACAACTAGCATGTCCTAATGAGGAAATCCAAGGACCATCGTTAACAATGGCTTTGTTGCATGGACCATAAAATGTTATCATTACCTAGACAAAGGAGATTTAAATATTGTATAAATTTGAGGATATGTGAGATCACAAAATAATAAGTTGTTATATTAGGATTGCATGCCAAAGAGATTATTTACAAGAATATACATTATAAATTTTATGATATTTTATGATTAAATATACCCTAACTATTAGATATGTGGTTATCCAAACTTGAATATTTTTGCTTTAGACCTCACAACACATGAAACTTTGTTAGGAGTGAAGAGAATCTAGAGAGGTTGTGAGTTCTAGACACTGAGTAGACCCGGGTGATTGATCATTGGCTAAATACTAACATTGATGGGTACATTATTTATTTTTAAATACAAGAATACATCACGTTTGAAGTTGTATATGATTTTTTTATTTGATGCATCAAAGGTAAATTTTTGAAGCATATTCCTTTATTATTGAAATTGATAGCTATGGAAACAACTATGGTTTTGATTCTAGCTAACATGGAATTGTCATATAGGTAAATATTAGGGTTGTTAACTAGGGTAAGATGAATGAAAGATAAATGATCCATGGATACTAGACTAAATAAAATATATAAATAAATTAGGATAAATTGATAAATAAAAGGCATAAGATTCCAAAAATATTATGTAACTTAAGAGGAATATTTGATAGTATAAAATATGGGACAATAATAAATGAAAATCAAAAGATAGCTGTGAGTAGGGTTAGTAGAGAAATTATGTAGGAAATAGGTGGGAGTAAAACTCAATAGAAGAGACCATGGTTGATGATCATGGGGAGCTATAAGATAAGGAATATAACATAGAGAATGAAGTTCATGTAGATATTAAAGGGGATGTAGAGGCCTTTTAATAATTTGTGACCAATTAAGAGATTAAAAAATGAGAGGACCAAAGAATGAATGATACAAACATTGAAGGGTTTTTTAAGCTTGTAGATATTATGTGTATTGATCAACTAAATAATCAATGTTTAAGATGGTAATGAAGGTATTTTTAGGATGGTTTGTTGGAAATAAGGTCCATGCTAGGTTTAGAAGGGGGTTTGATTGACAACCCAGGGATAGTTCTTTCACTTCATGGGGATGCATCCACTATGCCTAATTTAATTACAAGAATTAGTATACCAAGAACATTTAAAGAGCTATCAGGTACTATGAAGTGGTTTTAATAAGCTCTAGATGTTATGGAAAGGAATAAAAGTGAATTTATTAGTGAATATATCATAGTTCAAATTAAATTACACTCAACACACCCATCAGTATTATAGGTAGACCACACAAATTGATAAAGACAACTCTAAAACTAGTTGATGGTCATTAAAATTTAGGAACCATGTCACTTCATGGGGGAACTTTTGCCATATTTATGCCATATGATGGATCTTTTGACCCTGAGCAGTAAATAAAGTGGCACACCAAAGGTGTCTTAGAAAATGTAGATGATAAATGTGAAATTATAGAAACCATAAATAATAAAGTTATAGAGTTCATTTTTAATACTAAATACACCAATCTATCCTTGAAGGAGGTCAAATATAAGATTATAGGATAATTTAAGATGTAGAAGTGCATAAGTCACATCATATAGGATCTGAAGGAAATAAAAAAAAATCTTGGAGAATCAATATGGGATTGTGATCATTGGTTTTATGATGTCATTACTAAGGTGAATTTACAATTTCAATATCTGAAAAAAGCTTCTTGGTTTATCAAGGATATATGCACCAATATTTGGTTCACCATAGCTCAAACTCTATTTTGAATAAAATCTAAAGCCAGGTAAATTGTGATAAGGGTAGACAAAATAGAGGATAGTGTAGAATACCTTGTTGTACTATAAATATTGATGCTAAATTAGATGATGTAATACACCTAAGGGAATAAATGTGATATGGAAAGATACCAAGATTGGTTATCTAGTGTATTAAGTGTAGAAAATAAGGCCACTATAGCAATGAATGTCCAATAATAAAATATATATTTATAATATTTATGTTGCACTATAAATCATGCAACTGTGATTTTTCATTTTTTCAATAGTATGTGTGACAGTTACATAATATATATTGCACTTCCTAAAAATCACATACCCATGATGATAATAATGTTAGGGCTCTACAATAAATACAAGATGATATCACTAGAAATATATTTATAGACATGTAATATCCTCCTACTTTCTCCTGTTAAAGGGTCTATTGTAGTAACAGTCAAATAAAATCATAACAAAAAGGTGGATTGGTGCCCCCCACCCCTAGGTTAGTTTAAAATGAATTTTTATGGTGTCTCTAGAGGCAACCCTAGCACTTCTAGGGTGGGCTACATCATCTGGGACTATAGCTATCCTTAATCAAGGCTATTTCAAAGAAGTTGCAAGATGGTACTAATAATGAAGCCGAAGCTCAAACCTTGGCACTGAGCTTAGAACTGGCATCTCAATGTGGCATTAGGAAACTCCAAGTGGAGGGTGATTCACAAATCATAATTTTAGCTCTCAAGAAGTGTTAATGTCTTCTTGGAACCTCATAAAAATTCTCTCTAAATATTTGGAAAGTATTTAGGATTTCAATTCTTGGGAAGGATCACATTGTTTTTTAGAAGCAAATATTATTGTAGACTTTCTAGCTAATTATGGTGTGGACCAAAACACTTCTTTCATAGTTGATAACTAAATAGGGGCTTGGGAGTAATTTGATGGCCTTTCAAATATAATTCTTGGATCTTAAAATGAAGGTCTTTATAAGTTCCCTATAATTGGCTCTCACGTGTGTGAAATGGAGGTTGCGGTGAAGTAAGCTCAAGGAGTTATGATGGGCATTGATTACATCATAAGATCAAGAGACTTATCCTACTCTATTTTAAATGCCTTACTTTGCATTTTATTACTGCATTTGGGGTTTAGTGTCTATTTTTTTAAATAAGGTTGGTATAGATCCAAATTTAGCTTCTACCCTCAGGTTACCTACAATACAAGGGGGAATCTCTATCAAGGAAATGGCATTTTTTGGAGGAGCATCCTAAGCTCGTCTAAGTAATATATTTTAGGCCCCCATTAAAGAAATCATGTAGGTGATCATTTTCACATTGGGTGAAGAATTTATAATGGAAAGTGTGCTTAGAAAGGTTAATTTTGAAGTTACAGCCCTATTTGTCTCAAATATCTTGGTCATGTAGCAAGACAAGAGTTTGATCACAAGAGTTCTAAAATTATTTGTAGCACCTATGCACAAAAAGGGTTTGGTTGAACACCTATCAAATTTCAATGTAAGACCATTCAAAGTGCATATTTTTTTAGGTAACAATGGATTTGGGTTTCTTCCTATTTCTATTTTTAGAGATCTATAAATTACGTATGTCTCTCTGATGGGGTTTATTAATAATTTGGAAAATCAGCTACATAATCCTCCACTAGTCAGAGGACAAATCATCTTTTTTCCTCTTTAAAAAAAAACATAGTGCTCCATTGCAAGTATGGAAATTAGGTATGTCTCTCTGATGGGGTATATTAAGAATTTGGAGAATCAACTACATAATTATCCACTGGTCAGAGAACAAATCATCTCTTTTCCTCTTTGGTCAAAAATTTAGTGTCATTCTTGTGTGAACTACTTGATAACCCTCAACATGTGGTTCTTCTATGGCTCATCTGAATCCCTCATCAAGCTATCACTGAGCCTATGAGTGGTCATCTTGTGAGTAACAAAGCAGTGTTATAGTTGGGAGGGTTGAAAGTCTAGCTTCATGGGTCTGTGGCATGTGTGGGAATGGTTGAGGTTCTGGATGTTAAGGTGGAAGAAGAGGATGTCTGAGAAAATGGCATTGTGGTAGGCCATCAATTAGCATTTTGTAAAGGGTGATTGTTTTTTAAGTTTTGTTGGTTTTCTTGGTGTTTTTTGCTAATTTTATAGCCTTCTTGGTGGTTGTGATGCCCATTGGTCATCAGTTTATGTTGCATATCTAATGGATGGGTTTTTATGTAAAACTTTTCCTTTTAATATATCAAGAAAGGGACCCTCCAACCTTGGTATTTATCAAAAATAATATCCTCCTACTTTGAAACCAACTACACCAGCATGAGATGTCTAGGTACCATAGTAATGTGGATGGGGTTCTATATTAGCACATATTTCATTAGTATGGACCACTTTATATCCTCATTATTATCCTATATTGATGACTCCATCTGCTCAGTATCAATAAGGATGGGCCCCAGTATCATACCAATATAAATCCAACTAGGTGCATCTTATGTAACCATATTAGGATAATTGGGCACATTCATCTCTTCTAGGTAGTTTGGATGGTATTATAATTAGTATAAAGGATGGAGATCACCTAAAAGGTAGGGAGGTTATCAAGTCAAAAAACAAATTAATAGGTAATGTAATTGCTATCCATGTCAACCAATTATGTGTTTATTGTGTGGAGAAAGATGTCATATCGCACAAATTTTTCCTTAAAATACTCAATGAGAAACCTATTTCACCTATTTTAGAGTCATATAATAACATAATACTAAATATTGTCTAGTGGAATATAAAAAATGGAAGGAGAGGATGGTGCATGTTGGTAGTAAATTATGAAGTCTAAAATCATAGAACTATTGTATAAGTGACAAGTGTGTGATAAAATTTATTTTGGATGAAGTTGGATTTTGTTTGAATATTAAAAGTATGTAGAATATTAAAAGCCTTCTTCAGTGCTAGAATTGAATGGTCATGAAGATGAAGAAAAATAACCTCATCACATCTCTATAAATACTTTATATTGTAAAGGAAAAATATTTATAATTTGTGTTTGAGAAAGATGATATAGAGATCTTTTTATGGTTTCCTTTAAAGTTTCATGTGATATTTTTTGCCACACAAATTTCCTTGTTCTATTCAAATCTATGTCTATCTTAATAAAGATTTCTTATCTAAAAAATTATATTGGTTCTAAGTGAATGTACCCTAACTAATAATAAATTTAAATTATCATAATTCCATACCTATTGATAAAACATCTTGAATTATTTCAAACCTATAACCACCTTTTCACAAATATAAACACTAACATGTTATGATGAGGAAATTATAGGAACGACTGCTAATAGTGGTGCAGTGAGCATGGGAAAAAATGTCAATATGGTTACCTATTCAAAGAGACATTGAAAACTAGTTGGATGAAAGGATACCAAATTTCATAGAGTATGAAGCTATAAGAAAGGCACTATTAGAGAAATCATAGCTAAACATACTCATGGATAGATCTATTAGATTTTATGGTGAAAATTAACTAAACTACTAGCCACTTAGTTGCCAAATATTGAGTATTATTATTTTAGGCCTAAATAAATGGAAAATTTTATTTGGATCGCATAAAATCTCAAAAATTTATGCAACTTGCATATTGACTATAACCATGTGATTGATCACTGGTTAAAGACTATAATCAATGGATGCATCATTAAATTTGTTTTTCAAGGGTATATTTCATTTGAAGTTGAAAACATATTGTTTGTCAAAGGAATTCAAGACAAATTATTAAAACCACTTCCTATTTTGTTGAAAATGTTGGTTGTGGAGAAGGCCATGGTTCTAATCCTATTCGACATGGAGTAGTCACTTAAGGTGATATGGGGATTCAGATTAATAGGAGTTGAATGATGATAATTGAGATAAGGAACCTAAAACTAAACCTTGAATATGGATGATGAATATAAATAGAGTGAAATTGTAATTATGTAACTTCAAAGAGAACTATGACAATAGAAGAGAGGAATAAATAGAGTGATACTCAAGGAACTTCTAGTATGAATATGATAGAGACTATGAACACAAAAGGAGAAACTAGACCTCCAAGAGAATATGGATGCTACATAGATAAGGAGTGTAGAGACTTCAAATGAACCACAAAAATAATATAAACTAAATAAACCATTTGGAATTTGGAGACTGACTCAAAAAAAGAAAAAGGAAGAGACTAAAGTGTTCGAGAAGAAGCCACAGAAAGGAAGCTAGATCAGTCAGATAGTAGTTTCAGGGGAAGATATTGTCTTGTAATGATATAACATGGTATTTTAAATAATTTATGTTGAATCTTAGGGTTATTTCATGTTTAGGATTAAATGAGGTAGATTCTTCATATAAGGATAATTCATTCCAAAGGGACACATACCCTTTTCTAATTTATCAATTGGAAGTAGTTCAAAAGATAAGAAAAATAATAATTGGTTTGATGATTTCATAGAAAATTTTAAAAATCTTAACATATATACTAGTTTTTTTTTGAAAATAGGGGTACTCATACTCAAAAAATAGTTTTAGCAAATTTTAAGACACTGATTAGATCGATTCTAAAACAATCAGTTAGATCATGTGTAAATACATTAAATATGGATTTTAATATGGGTATTTTTCACTTTGACACCATATGATGGGTCCTCTAACCCAAACTAGTATCTATTGACCTATAATATGAAATGTAAAGTTAAATGTGTGACTATTGATGATGAAAAGAGGTGTGAGCACATAAGAGATTTGATAGGAATAATTCTAGAGTTTATGTTCAAAAGTAACCCAAAACTATTAAATTTGAAACAATTCAAAGATAAATTTATTTTGTATTTCAACATGCAATAAAGTATAAGTTAGACTATTTAGGACTTGAAGGAGATCTATAGAAACCATGAGAATCAATTTAGCACTATGATCATAGGTTCTCTGATGTAAGGAATGGAGCAAAATTTCAATTCCTATACTCATATGAGGTCGATTAGTTTTTGGAAGACATGTGACCTAATATTAGGTTTTCCATTACATAGGCTCAAGTCTATAGTTAATTTTATGTAAGATCTAGTAAAATCCAAGTATAATAGATAGAATATTATGGAGAGTGTCCTCTTACTACTACCAAAATGAATGTAAATATATATGTTATCTTACATAACATGGAGGAATTACATGAAATAAACAAACCTAGATTGTAAATATGGTGCATTGAATGTGGGAAATAAATAAATCATAGGAATGAATATATGGATATCAAAACATAATTTTTTGAGATTGTTCACACATTCAAACATTTTACTTTGAAATGTGATTTATTGAAATAGTACATACAACAATCCCACTATATTTTATGCAAATTTTACAAATCACACAATCATGATGAGAAAAATTATTGATATTTTTATGATTTGAAGGAATATATCACTCAAAATGTCCTTGCAGTATCCACATAACATTATTTAGCTATGAAACAAGGTGTGCCAAGTCTAGAGGTTGAAATTATAACTCAAAATGATTGGGTTCCACTATAAATGGAGTCTACTAATGGATGGATGCCATAATATCCATAGTGCATTCTAAATTCACCACAATACTAATCAGTATAGACAACACAGTATCCATAGTATTAGCTAGGGTGGACACCTCCACCTCGACAATATCAACTAGGATGAAATCTTGAATCACCTCAACAATAATGAGGATAAGCACATACTTCATATTAGAAACAATATGGGGGATATGATGGTCAAAAATAAGGATGGGGTCAGTCCAAAGGCAAGTAGGTTACAAAGGTGGAAGCTAAGGATATATCATAATTTTAGATGAGGGGATAAATAGGATAGACAACCAAATTTTTGTTACCTATGTGGTGAGGTCGATCATATCACACATAATTATCTAGACAATCCAAAAATATAGATGTATTTTGCATATTTTAGAGTTATTTGGAAACAAAATATTGAATATTACCTTATATTAGAGAAACAAAGGAGATAAAAGGTATTTTGAAATGTCAATATGGTAAACTATCAACCTAAATATCCAAATTTAATAAAATCTATCGCCATAAATCAATATAAGGATTAAGGATTACCACCACTATAAATGCCCTAGGATAATATGATTAGAAAATTTTGACATGATAAGTACCTAGATCCTACAAGAGAAAAATTCTTGATGAGTGAAGTAGCATAGTTACTCCAATCTATAAAAAAACAAATAACTTATGAGGAAGATGCTATGATAGTGGATAAATAGATGTATGGTTAGATTATTTTCATACTAATTCAAGATGAAATGGTTACCTCTTTGATATATGATCTCAATTTTGTATTTACTATACATAATGAAGATATTTCTCAAAAAAATACAAATTTATTGCATAACTTGTTAGACTATGTGAAATATGGACAAAAACGAACTAAAAAGGTAGTCTAGTATGTGAAGACAAAAAATACATAAGATGTTGATATTAGATTAGAAATATAACTCACATGATATGAATTTCCCAATGTTATTTTTGACTTTGGGAGTATGATAAATACAGTTCTCAAGTCAACTTGGGAGGCCATTAGAATACCAAACCTTAGTTACAAGCCTATGACATTAAGTCTTACAAACTATGGATGTGTGGAGGACATTGGGAGATTGGATGATGTGGAGATAAAATTAGTTGATATAAGTATACATGGATAATTTGAATTTATTGGTATGAAAAATTATGAAACACACTACATTGTATTAATTAGGAAGAAATGGGTGTATGATGGTCAAATTACCATCAATATAGTAGATAACTAGTTGGAGTCACATCAAGGGGACAATATAATTATCATACCATTGAAAAAGGCTGATATCAAGCCCTACATCATACCAAAAGAACATGTTTCCATATTAATATAAGGGAGATAACTAGTTTAAGGTAAGCTTATAACCCAAGCCCAAGGCCCTATAAAACAAAAAAATTATCTATCTCACACATCAGACATAAAAATTTATAGAGTTGAAACAATCTAAATAGTTTTCATACCAACTTGTTAAGACAATTAAGCAAGTTCCATAATTCCACATGGAGGAAAGCAAATATCCATTGGTAAAATCTCCAATAAGACTAGAATTTAATCTCTTGTATTAGATTACTCTTACAGATATGGATTACTTAGAACCCACTAACGAGGGAAAGTTTTTGTTTGAAGTTGTATCTTCTATAAGTTGTGACTTGGATACACATATGTTGAATTGGGCTTGTGGATACCATGAGGTAAGTCCCATGAGAATGGTTTACATTACTAAGAGATAATTACCTCAGTATTTTACAACTAAATATCTAATGTAATTTTTTTTCAGGTTGTAACATCATGTCACCAATATAGATGTGTGACTTAGGGACTAAACTATACTCTAAAAGGTGTTAATGTGACATGGTGAGTAGTTCATATATCAAATCAATTATACTAGGAATAGACCTATGAAATGATACAAGATCAATTCTAGGTGGTGCCTTCAATCTTAGAGTAGTGTCTATTTTTCTAAGAAGAATAGTTCCCCAAGTTGCATATCCAAAGGTGTGTAGATATATGTTCATGATAGGCTATATAACTAAGATACTAGGTGCATCTATTCTAGAATACATTATCACCTTTATGGATATCATGTTACATGCATTAGAATTATAAACACAAAACTAAAAATTAGCCACATGTCCAACATGATTTTATACAAACATTTGTGTTTAAGGATGATAACCTAATGGTGCATAAATTTATACAAAAGTTGATAATATTTTTATGACGTGGACATGGGGAGGACATACTTAGTATGTAGAATCAAATTTCACATGAAGAATCAACTATGGAATTGAATAAATCTATAAATAAGTATTGAGTTGAGGAGAGGTAATATTTTTTGATAAAATACTATAATAGAATTCTAGAAAACATAGGGCAAGTAGAATCTAGTGAAAGTGAAGAAGACTTAAATCTTAAAGAAAATTGATCTTGAGCAAGAGAATGAGGAGCCTCAAGGTCATCTATAAATAATAATATACACACTTATGAAACATAAATATTCAGGAATAATAAGGGGATCATATACGGTGAGACTCCATTTTGGAGGGGCACAATAAAATATATCTGGAACTAGTGAGGAATGTAGTTGAAAAATTTGGTGCAAAATTTATACCAAAACTTGTAACCATTAGATATTATTGGATTCATCATAAAATTTCAAAGGCATTAAAATTGCTAAAATATTATGAGCATGTATTTACAAAAAAAAATTAAGTCAAGGGTGGAGACCCTTCATTTGGGGAGATAGATGTTGAGCTAAAAGAGTGCACTAGGCTCATTCAAAATCTACCTTATGGGTTAAACCCAAACATGAAACTGAAATTCAAGGCAGAGATTGATCGAATGTAAGAAGCGTGAATCATATAGCCAATCAAAAAATCATATTGGGTAAGACCCATAGTGATGCATCATGATAAATCAAGATAATTCCAAGTTTGTGGTGACTATATAACACTAAATGATGCATGTGTGAATGTTCCTTTCCCAATTCCATTCACATATGAAGTTCCAAAGTCAGTCGCATGACATGAAGTTTACTCTTGCATAAATGGCTTTAGTGGCTACCATAAAATTCCTATCAAAAAAGAAGATTAGATTTATAATACCTTTGTGATAAAATGGGGGTCTTTTGAATACAAGGTAATGAATTTTAGTCTAAAAAATGATCCTATTGTATTTTCTAGAGTTGTGGTCATTCCTTTTAAGGATTTCATTCATGAATTTATGGAGGTTTATCTCAATGACTAGGTTGTTTTCTCCTTATTCAAAGATCAACTTTAAAAACTGTGAATATTAGGAAGGTGTAGGGCTCTACGAATAACACTAAATTTAAATAAATGTTTATTATTTGCACCTTTTGGTGTCTTTCAAGTACATATTGTCTATAGCAATAGAATTGTTTTTGGATCAATAAAAAATTATAGTAATTATGGTATTGAAACCTAATTTAAATTATTTTTAGGTGTGCTCATTCCTATGTCATATTAGGTATTATCACATGTTTATACGTGGATATTATGCTATATCAATACCATTAGATAAAATTCTATGAAAGGATATATAATTTGAATGAAATCCCAAATTTCATTCAAATTTTATTAATCTAAAGCAGAGATTAGTCACCACTCTATTCTTGGTATTCCCTGATTAGAATAAGACATTTTGTGTTCATGTGGATGCATTATTTATAATAGTAGGATCTACACTGACTCAACCTAGGGATGGAGGCCTTGATAACCCCATCCACTTCGTAAGTTGTAATCTTTCACTTACAAAAAATAATTACACAACCACAAAATGATAAGATCTAGCTATGGTGTTCACATTCTAAAAATTTATACATTATCTATTGGATACACCATTTGATTTCTTCATAGATTAGCAAACACTAAGATACTTGGTGAATAATCCAATTTTAATATGGTGGATATCTAGGTGGTTGATGTTATTTTAGGAATTTTAATTTATAGTCAATGTGAAATCGAACAAAGAAAATGTGGGACCCATTCTTCTAATTCACATATAAAATGGTAAAAATCCAAAGAGTTAAAATATGAGTCACTACATGTGCATTTATTTAGAATCACTATTATTATAGAGAACATGGAAGACAAAACTTTATGGAGCAGGGTGTTTTCCTTAGGCGTTATGGAGAAAAATATAAAAAACAGCTAGTCACATGAGCTCTGCCATTCAACTTTATCAATGGATTCATTTATAAGTTGGGTAAATATGATTTTATATGAAGAGTAATTTTATATCATGAAAGACAACAATTTATAGGAGAATCACACCATTGTGTCAAAAGAGGGAATTTCACAAGATAATCTAATACGAGAAAAATATTTCAAAGCAGTCTATGGTGGGTTACACTAGTATAAGATGCACATAGTGTCTCTAAGAACTACATAATATGTTAAATATTTGTAATAATGAATCAACATGATGAAATACATTTGAATCCAATATTATATGTGAAACCTTTTGAGCAATGGGAAATTATCTTTTTAGGGCCCATCAATCCACCTTCCAAGTGTAGGAATGCTATATATAGAATCATTATGACTGATTATTTTACATAATGGGTGGAAGCTATTATGACTTTTAGTTGTATTACAAAAGATACAACTAAGTTCTTATATTAAAATATCATAACAAAATTTGGATGTTTTTTTAATGTAATAAACAATAGAGGAACACATTTTTTAAATAATTCCATACAACCCTTGATAGAAGAGTTCATGGCTTCACACCACAAAATCGAAACTTACCATCCCTAAATAAATGACCAAGAAAAATCATCAAACAAGTTTATATAAAATATGTAATGTTTATATGGATGACTGGGAAGACTACATACCTACAATTCTATGGGTTGACAAAACCAATTACAAATGAGAAATTAGGTTCACAACATTTTAATTAATTTATGCCATGGAAGTAATGATGCATATGGAATAATACATAGTTTCAATCTAGTGAATCACATTAATAATGTGACTATGATACTAGGATTCACTTCGAGCACAGTTGCTTGATTTAACAAGAATAGAGGAAACCAGACAAAGGGAAGGTTAGACACAACGAATCTTTAAATATATTTAAAAAAATTATCACTATAACAACCTACAATCAAAGGAATTTAGACCAGATCAAAAAGTCTTGTTATATGATAGTAGATTCATCTTTCACCCATGAAAATTATACATCAAGTTGAAAGATCCATATATTTTCATGAAGTTTTGTAGTAAGTCATTATAATACTCAAAACTTTAAGGAACCATTACACTTGGGTTGGTAAATGGTTTTTAGATTAATTTGTACTACCAATGATCTCTAAACAAAGCATGCATAAAATGAGTGAGTGTTGAGTAGCACCATGTAGTTACAATATTTAATTTTACATTTTTTTTTTGTGTTTTGAAGGTTGTAACAATAGATGTACATAGTGTGATCTCTATATCATAGATATTCAAATCATGTACCATAATCAAGTATTAGAACAAGAAAAATAAATAACATAGTTTGAAGGAACACAATTCAATCAAAGAATTAGTCAAAAGAATAAGTCTAGGAGCGACGTGGTGAATAAAACATATTATGGAGTGGTACGAAAATAATAACTATCAAGTTAGTTAGTGAAAAACACATCAAATATTATGGCATTTCCAACATAAACATATTTTTTCATATGAATTTAATGCACAATTAAATAAAACCTCAAGGAAAGATAAATTAACACATCACACCATCAAATTTTATAAAAGGAAACATTGAACTTATCCACTAAAAAGTCAAAGGTTAAATTACATCAACTTTCAAAATTTAAATAAAAAAGGATAGCAACACAAAAATCAAATCAAAAAATTAAAATGAATGTCAAAGATGGTTTGGGGGATAGAAATATATATAAGGTAGGAAAATAAAACTTATGATCCATAGTGAAAAATATCCTTCTATAAATCTAAGCTTTATCCATTCAGTTGAGTACATATTTTTACACACATTCACCACAATAATGTCAATGCATAAGATTATAATTTCAATGTCTAATTCACAAAAGGAAGAGATGGGTATTAGGCTCACTCTCAAAAAAATAAAATGGCATGATCCATAACCATTCAATTTCATAGACATAACAAACATTGAGTTGTTTCCACAAACACAAGTAATCACTTCTCAGTCAGAGCCCCAACCCTACTTGACAGGCTACAAGGATCAAACATAGAGTGATTATTTTGGCTCCCCATATTTGGACAACATGATGAATTTATGATGAATCTCTTGATTTACTACAATGAAGTAACCATTCACATTTTAAAGGATGTCACCATCTATATCAACACTAGCACAATGGTGTAGGACACTAGATTCTAATATGAGGGAAGTCATTGGCACTATATAAAACCAAGAATCTTATAATCCATTACAATATCAAAGAGGTGTATGCAAACACATCAATAGTAATCCCAATCGATAAATTTACTAATGTACCTACATGATTTTTGATAAAATACATAAGGAAGATGTACTAGTAAACTACTCAGAGTGTTAGATAAGTGTTAAAAGGGGTAAATGACATCACATCATATGATAAAGCTTGGGGAATACTTAAAATGGCCATATTTACTTGTATTAGTTTCTCACCAAAAATATAGATAATTTTATTTAAGGGACATCATACTATTTCTAATAACAAATTTTGGTGTTACTTCTCTGATTCACACAATGGCAATTTATAGAAGGCTAAATCATGCCAGACATGGATTACTAGCCAACAAATAATTTATCTAACCTATCTTAGCAATGATAGGGAAAACACTATGCAAAATTAGGGAGTTTCAATCAATAATGGATTCAAATTTAAAAATTGATCACCTTTCACCCTTAGTGCCTTAGGATGTGCTTAAATATTTGGGGCCAATTGTTATGGTAACCAAAATGCACAATGGGGTTCAAATCCACATTTAAAAATTGAAAAAACTACCAGTCATGTTGCACTCATTCTTCATTTACATAAATGATGCAAAGGTGGAAGTAAAAAGGTATAAGGCCTTGGTTTCAAGGTCTATGCAACCATTATGATCAATGCCTCTAGGAGCATAGAAACCACTACCACAAGAACAAGCAAAGGCAAATGCTCTACTACCAAAAAAACAAGAAACATAATCAATAAAATAAATCTCACAAGTTTAATTAGTTATATCCAAGTGGAATACACCTACTCATAGACCTTCACCACCACCAAACAAGAATCATAACACTGCCCCATGGCATATCACTAAGTGGATGCCAAAAATTGTAGTAGAGTATTTCTTAGAACCATTTGAAGTCACACCCAAGGAAGTATACAAATCACTACTGGAGGATATAAAAAATTATATCTACGTGGGTGATGAAGTAAAATATTTTTTATTTTTGAAGGCGGTTCACACCTGCCAAGTGTAAAACTAAGTTCCTACTATTTTGTTGGTCCAAATTCCCTCACCTCCATCATATATCATTGTAGATATAGTTGTTTTAAGAGGAATAATTTAATCAAAAGGAAAGAACTATATTTTAAATAGGGCATTAAGATCAATTCCTTTAGTTATAGTGACTTTATTGACATAGTTGACCATGTAATAAATACTGCTAGAAAATGTTGTAACACGATAGGAAAGTCCCTTGAGGATATTGACATGAATACCTCACACATAAGATACATCAAGGCCTTATATTACCATATCAAAAATAATGGGCACATTTGTGATCATATATGAACTTGAGGAGGAAACTAAAGAAGAAGAAAATAAAAATGAACAAATTATAGTGCAACCCCATGTAATTAAGCACCAAAATAAAGTTTCTATCTTGCTTGCTACTCATTTAAAATAATATATGTGAAATCACAAAGTTTTTATATTCCCATCTTCATATACACCACCTTCACCCCCATTATACCCATATTCCCCAACATCACCACATGTAATTCAAATTATTCATCCTTTGGTAATAGGTGTGTAACAACAACATACTCCTTTGGATCATCCTCTAACACAAGATTGCCCAGACCATACCAAGCCAAAATATGAGACAAAAGAATAAAGAGTTAGGAAAATATGAAGTCTAAGGTTGAAAAATATAAGGTGGATGAAGAGCATACCAAAAATGAAAACTAAGAACATAGGAAAAGAGAATAATATATACTAGATACACATGAGGCATAGAGAAAGAAAGTGGAGACTGAATAGGTATCCAAATAAGATGAAGAAAATAAAAAGGAAGACCTATCAAATTAAGAGGAGAAATAGAAAAAAGCTAAGGTTAATTAAAAATTCAAGGAAGTTGAATAGAATAACAAAGAAGACCTATAAAATTAAGAATAACTATAACACAAATTTGCATAGCAACAACAAGCAAAGAATGTCATAAATAAAGTTGTAAAGGAATAAGATGAGAAAGCTATGAGATAATAGGAAAAATAGGATGCCAAAGAATAATAATATAATGAGAATAATTATAAGGAACCAGAGGAATAAAACTTTTAGGGAGCCAAGGGATAAGTAAAAATTATGAAAATATAACAGCTAGTTAAGGTGACAAAAGACATGACCACCAACATCTAGGTAAAATTATCAATCACATTTGCAAGATTGGGGTTAACTAAAAGAGGAATCCAATAAGAGGAATCATGGGATAAATATCAAACTACTAATCATTGGATGCTAGATATTCAACCACATTTATTGTAAAGAACAACTTTCACCCTCCCTATCACACAAATTAGAAACCAGTGTATGTCATCAATAACTACTATGACTCCATTAGAACTAGCAAGACCAAACCATGAGGTATGTTTGGATGTTTCAAAATTACCCTTGAAAAATTAGATTGAATGATTTGTTGCATTTTAAGAATCCATATAGTATAAATCTTTTTGAAATATTAGCACAACACTCAAATACATGAAGAGGATGTTAAACTCCATGAAATATTGAACAAGACATGCAAATTAATTGATGATGCATGCCTAGTGTGTGTCATATATTTCTTGGGAGAGTAGGTGATGTCTATCTACAAAAAAAATAATCCATGGCCCTACTTATTCATCTCACAAAGGATTGGGTTTCCACATTGAGGCAAAAACAACTTTGAGCTCAAGGTCAATAGGTGTAAGTTGAATCTAAAGTTGTCTTTGATTTAATTAAAAAATATGAACAGGTTTTTGATACTACCATACACTAAGCCATACAACTATATCTAAACATGCTTGTCTAGAAGAATCAACTGGCCCTACTTACTCATCTCATAAAGGATTAGGTTTCCACACTAAGGCAACAACAACTTTGAGCTCAAGATCAATAGGTGTAAGCTGAATCTAAATTTGTCTTTAATTAATTTGATAAATATGAATAGGTTGTTGACACTACCATACATCAAAACATCCAACTATATATCAACATGCTTGACTAAAATAATTAGATTCAGGATGCATAGAGTGAAATAAATATAGACCTATCTGAAACTAACAACCTTAAATCAATCATAGAGATTCAAACATCCACATTAGATACCATGGATGATACATTGAAATAATATGACATATAGAGATAATGTGATGGAAAGGATGCACACTTTGGAGCTAGAGATGTTGTGTAGTATACTTTTAGGCATGAAACCATAGAGGTATGTGGACTGATTGGATATAGTAAGCTAATAAATTAAATATAAGGTGGCTCAGAATAAACAAATCATCACAAATTCTAATGATGAATACATATATAAAATTATGTAGAGCCAATCTCAATTACACAAATTATTTAGCTTGGTATGATATGTATTGATAGATTAGAGATGATATAAGTAAGACTTAACAAATATGGACAACTCATTCCTATTTTTTATGGATTAACCTTAGCTCATTCCACTTGGACATGACCACCAACATCCAAGTAAAACTATCAAGCACATCTGCAAGATTGGGGTTAACTCATAGAGGAATCTAAGAAGAGACATCATAAGATAAAGATAAAACTACCAATCATTAGATTTTATATATTCAAGCAACATTATTATAAAGAAAAACTTTCACCCTCCATATCACACACATTAGAAATCAGTATGTGCCATCAATAACTACTATTACCCCATTTAAACTAGCAAGACCAAGCCACGAGGTATGTCTAGATGTTTCAACATTAACCTTGGCAAACCAAATTGAAGGATTTATTGTATTTCAGGAATCCATATAGTAGAAAGCTTTGTGGTATACTAGCAGAACACTCAAATACATGAATAAAATGCTAAACTCCATGAAATATTAAACAAGGCATGCAAACTGATTGATGATACATGACTAGTGTTTCTCCTATATGTTTTGGGAGAGTAGGTGATGTATAAGGGGAAAAAATTCATGGCCCTACGTACTCAGCTCACAAAAAATTGGGTTTCAACACTGAGGCAAAAACAACTTTGATCTCAAGGTCAATAGCTGTAAGCTAAATTTAAAGTTGTCTTTGATTTAATTAAAAAGCATCAATAGGTTGTTGACACTACCACACACCAAGCCATCTAACTATATCTAAACATGATTTTCTGGAAGAATCAGCTAGCCCTACTTACTCATCTCATAAAGGATTGGGTTTACACACTAAGGTAACAAAAACTTTGAGCTCAAGGTCAATAGGTGTAAGTTGAATCTAAATTTGTCTTTAATTTACTTGAAAAATGTGAACAAGTTGTTGAC
Source organism: Torreya grandis (assembly GCA_037957365.1). Classification (NCBI taxonomy): domain Eukaryota; kingdom Viridiplantae; phylum Streptophyta; class Pinopsida; order Cupressales; family Taxaceae; genus Torreya; species Torreya grandis. Next base: position 984,561 of record JARHVA010000246.1, on the reverse strand, counting down.
ATTATCATACACCAAGACATCCAGTTATATCTCAACATGTTTGACTAGAATAATCAGCTTAAGGATGCATAAAATGAAATAAATGTAGACATATCTAAAACTAACACTCCAAATCAATCATATAGAGTCAAACATCCAAACTGGCTTTCGTGGATGCTACATTGAAATAATATGACATTTAGAGATAATGTGATGACAAGGATGCACACTTATAGATGTTGTGTAGTATGTTTGTAGGCATGTAACCATAGAGGTATGTGGAATGATTGGATATAATAAGCTAATAAATTCAATATAAGGTGGCTCAGAATAAACCAATTATCACACATTCTAATGATAAATACATATACACAATCATGTAAATCCAAGCTCAATTGCACACATTATTTGGCTTGGTATGAGATGTATTAGCATATTAGAGATAATATAAGTAAGACTTAATAAATATGGACAAATCAGTCCAATCAATTGTGGATGAACCTTAGCTTATTCCACCTGGATAACTATCACAAGTCTTGGAAGTGAGGAAATCATCTTGTACAACACAAAAATCTCCTCATTCATAAACACCTCCACCATCATAGTAAAGTAATATGTATATAATTTTTTTTCATTTTTTTAATATAGTTGATTTTATGAAATAAATAATCTTTGTGAGATGTTCCATGAAGATTGAAAACCTAAAAAATGGAAACCTCCTAGTTACTTTAATATATTGAAAACCCACAAAGGGTAGTATATTGGTATGCTACTTATTTGAAAAATTTAAATGGAGAATAAGTATTACAAAAGAGGAAAAAAATGGTAAACAACACTTAAGTGATAACCATAATCATTTGCTTCTTCACCAACACCACAACTTAGCATAGGTAACTCTACTAGTTCCAGTTTTCAATAGACTCCTTACAACCCCGTCTCGAGATGAGATAAATGTTTAAGTCAGAGAAGGTGTTGGTAGTAAATTTTGAAGTCTAAAATCATATAACTATTTTATATGTAATAATTGTGTGATAAAATCTATTTTTTATGAATTTAGGTTTTATTTGAATATCAAACTTACATGGAATATAAAAAGCCTCTTTTGGTGCTAGAATTAAATGGTCATTAAGAGAAGTGAAAAATCCTCATTTTAGATCTATAAATACTTTTTTATGTAAAATTAAAGTAGTTCTAATTTATGTTTGATGAATATAATGATATATATATATATATATGGTTTCCTTGAAAGTTTTGTGTGCATAAGTTTCCATTTAATGTTTGAATATGTGTCTATATTAACGAATATGTTTGATATAAATAAGTATATCGATTCTAATAAAATTTACCCTAACTAAGAATGAATTAATATTATCTTAATTCCATACCTATTGATAAACCAACCTAAATTATTTTGAACCTATAACCATCTTTGTATAAATACAAACACTAGCATGTTCTGATGAGGAAATTCTAGGAACCTTTTCTCACAGTGTGTAATGTGAATATGGTAAGCACTTGTTTAAAGGAATAATATTTTACTCACACTATTACTATAAAAATATAAAATAATAAAATTATTCCACCTTTATATATTCCTTCAAAAAACCAAATCTAAATGGTGTGGGAGGATAAATATCTAGATCTTGTGAAGGAGAAGATCCCGATGAATGAACATGCTCAGTTGTTATAATACATACAAAATAAAGATATTAGTAAATGATACCTTAAAAATAATTATTCCCATATGTATGGACAAATTGTATGAATATTTTGAAAGGATGGATTAGTTGTGACCCTAATAAACCTTATATAACTAGTAAGTGCTTTGTGAAACAAATATATTTTTCAAAATATCACAAGTGTATGGTATATTTTCTATAATGTGAAAAGAAAGAACATAATAGCTGGTGTGGTATATAAATTATAATAATCCATTAGATTTAGATACAAGGATGAGTATCAATCTTAGAGGATATGATATCAAAAAATTCATCATTGACTTTGTGAGCATTATCAATATGATTCTTAGATCAACTTGGGAATACATTAAAAGGTCACCTCTATGTTATAGTCTTGTCACTTTGATCTTGGATAATTATGGTTGAATCAATCCCATTGGAAGGATAAAATATGTATAAATAAAGCTATCTAATCTAAATTTGTGATGATTTTTGGAGAAATTCACATGAATACTGATTAAACTTAATATCCTACTCTAATCAGGAAGAAATGGGCATATGATGGTTATATGACCATTAATACTATGTAAAACTAATTGGAAACACATCAAGGTGATTTCATTATTATTATACTTCTAAACAAGTCCAAAGGTAAGGCATATGTAATACCAATATATATTTCTTGTCCAGATGCATATAAGGCAAATAGCTAGTTTAAGGTTAATGTGTAGCCTAAGGTGGAAGCACTAAGAGATAAATACTTTCCTTATGTATCATTTCCTATAAAATAGGCTCTAAAATCATGGAGATTATAATTAATATGAATTAAATAGTTTATATATCTCAAATATTTCTTAAACTCAAAATATTGGTTATAAATCACCATCTATGTGATCACCCACACAATCATAAATTGAGAATATCTATCAGTTGGGTGTTACAAATCAAGATTTTATTGATCCCATAAGATAAGTTGAGTTACCATGGGGATCATATTCATTTTTAGACTTAGATGTTGGTATCTTCAATTGGTTCCATGGTGATCTTGAAATCAGGACTATGTGAATGGTTTTCATATAAGAAAGGCAAATCTTACAGTGGTTTTCCATAGAGAATCTTAAAAAAACCATTCAAAAATTGGAAAATCATATTCCACTCTAGGAAATGAAGGCAAGTGAATTTAAATATGTGCTAAATGGAGTTGTAACCAATTTATGGGTTGTAAAGAGATTAAATTATCTCTATTGGGAAGAAGAGTGTAAAATTTTGTGGGCTAGATTCTACATCACACTTTCCATATCACAAAAGTAGCTAATGTTTCAAGAAGGATAGTGTCCATAATTACATGTTCATTTAAGTGTGGATGTATGGAAATTACATAATATATATTAAAATTATTGGGTCCATGTTTTTTAAAAATACTTTAGTTACAATACCAAGAGCTTGGTACATGCATCAACAATGTAGAATAAGACTCAAACATGGGCTCAAATTCAATAATATTTTGATCATACTTGTCTTTGAGGATGGAAAATTTTTTAGTGCATAAATCTCTATGAAAATTTAAAATATTATTATTCCATGTATGAGTTGATGATATAGCTCCTACGAATACATAAAGTTCTAAATCCAATGTTGACATAAGCATTTATGAACCTATATAAAAGTGTAGATATGATTGGGATCATAAAGGTTCATTTTTAAATTATGTAATAGGATTTATAAGAGTGAAAGTCACTTCAAAAATTATGGAAATGAGGGAAACCTACATCTAAAATGATTGTTTGAGGATGAAATACGTATAAATTTTCCAAAGAATAAGAACGTAAATAAAGCTAAATATGATCAGCTACACAATCTTAGTATTATACAATAACTAGTTCAGTGGGAAGTGTTGGATTCCATGAAAGTTGAAGTAAGTAAGATATATCAATAACCTATATGAAAAGGGTGGGAAATATTAGTGCTAAGGAAGTACCAAATTTAGAAACTATAGGATATTATTGGACCCAACAATAGGTTTTCAAGCCTATTCAGTTATTGCATGATTAAAAATATGTTTTCCATACAAATTTCAGCAAAGTCAAGGGCATTGATTCTTAATTGGAAGAGATGCATATTTAACTTAAATATTTTACATGACCAATTAATAAATAACCATATATATTAAATCCCAACATTAAAATTAAGGTGAAATAATAAATTGACCATATGGTGGGACCATGAATCATTTATTTGGTTGAGAATTTAGACTAGGTAAGTGTCATAGTCATGAAACCCAAGATAATAGGATAAATACATGTATGTGGAGATTATCATGTACTGAATGATGCTTTTGTCAATGATCCTTTCCCTATTCATTTCACTGATGAGGTACTTGAAGCTATTGCAAGGCATGAGCTCTACTTTTACACAAATGGTTTCATTGGATACCACCAGATTCCCACAATATATTAGGATTGCATCAATATGAAATTCATAATTGAGTGGGTGTCATTTACTTATAAAGTGATGTCTATTGGATTGAAAAATGCTCCAAATATTTTATCGATATCTATCATTAGTAATTTTAAGGATTTCATTCATGATTTTCCTAAAATTTACTTGGATGATTAGTTTTTTCCTCATTATTAAAGGAACATCTATCTAAGTTTTCAATAGTGTTAGAGAGATGTCACACTCTATGAATCACACTCAATTCTAAAAAGTGCTTATTCTTTACACCATTTGGAGTGTTTATTGGACATGTGGTCTTTAGCAATAGGATTTAGGTTGACCAATAAAAAGTCACAATGATAATGGGGCTCAAACCACCCACTAATACTTCATAAATGTGATCATATCTAGGTCATATTACATATTATCACAAGTTTATAAGGGGATACATATCCATTTAAGAACCATTATAAAATATTTTGTGCAAGGATAATAATTTTTAATAAACCCCATAATGGCAAATAGTGTTCACATACTTGAACCATATACCGGTACCAACCCCAATTCTAGTTTTCCCTAACTAGAATAAAACCTTTCATGTTCATGTCAATGCATCTAGATTAGTATTTGAAACAGTTCTTATTCAACTAGGTAAAGGAGGTTTAGACCATCCCTTTCATTTTTCAATTTAGAAGTTGTTTACAACTAATAAATATTACACTAATATGGAGTCTGAATCTCTAGTGATTACCTTCACACTACAAAAAATTTGACATTATTTGTTGGACACTCCCTTTCATTCTTTCACTAATCACCCAACACTACGATGCTTGATCAAAAAAATAATTTTGGGAGGAAGGATTTCAATATGGATAATAATCTTTCAATAATTTAGTTCAAAATAGATTTGAAACCAAGAAGTAAAAATGTTAGACCATACCATCTCAGTCACATTCAAATAGGGTAAGGATTTGAATACTAACAAGATAAATATACATATGCATAGTTATTTAGGTTAAGTACAATCTCTGAATAACTAAAATGGATTTAAAAATTTCTTCAACATGGTTTTTTTATATAACACTATATGAAATGTGATAAGACACATCCTATCACATAAACTTTACCTTTCAACATAATTAATGGATTTCTCTACAAACTATGTAAAGATGATGTCCTCCAAAAAGTAACTTTGCAACATGAAAGACCATAGGTGTTAAAAGAGGCACATAAATGTGTTGAATGAAGGAACTTATAAGGTGAATATATTATGAGTAATATATTATAGAGTGGGATATGGTGTCCTATGGTGTTCTATTATGCATATAAATAGACATTACAATATTTTTCATTGAATCCATTTTTGGCCACACCATAATTTAAATAGTGGAGGATTTATTTTTGGATGTCTATTCATCCACCATCTAAGTGGTTCAATGATAGGTATATCATCACTATAATACATTAATTTAATAAATGGGTTGAGTTAAATGCAACTCCAAGCTACAATGCAAATGATGATGTGAATTTACTGTATGAAAACATTATAACAAGGTTTGTGTGTCACTAGAATTTATTAAGTGATAGAGGGACACACATTTTGACTAATAATATCAAAACCTTGACATAAAAATTCATTATCTCGAACCACAATATTAAAACTTGACATCCTTAATTGAATGACCAAGAAAAGGTTTCTAACAATGTACTAGAAAATTTGCTCATAAATGTATACAATATTCAAAGGATGACTACGAAGATCGTATCCTAGTGATATTTTGGGAATATAATAATATTATAGATGTCGTATGGGGTAAACTTTGTCATATATAGTCTATTTAATGGAATCCATCATTCCAATGGAACATTTACTACCTATCCTATGAATTTTTAATTTCACATGGCTTGGAGATAATGAAGCATTGGAAATTTGAGAGATAGAGCTAATTCACATGGAGGAAACACAAAGGATGGAAAATTAGAACAAGAAGTACATAAGTGAATCTAAAAAACATGGTATGATTTCAACCTATGATATCTAAAAAAAATCAACCAAAGAAGATGGTCTTTCTCTATGAGAGCAAGTTTTAGGCACACCCTAACAAATTACAAAGCAAATGGAAGGGACCATATATCATCCACCAATTATCAAAGTAAGGAACCATAGTTTTGATAAATATAAAAGGTGATATTTTCCAAGGGATAATAAGTAGTAGTAGGCTCAATCCATACCATAAATTATATCCCCTGAAAGCATGCATAAATAAGTGTCATAAGGCACAAATTAGATTATGATTTTAAGTTTGTTTTATTTTGTAAACTTTTTATCAGTAGGAGATAAACTTAGGAGACTGTAACATAAATACAATCATGTGAGATAAAATAATTCAAAAAAGGGAATTTATCTATTACATTTTATCCTATCCTTAATGAACAAGACTCATCTCAAAAAAGTAGTTTAGATTATTACTTAATATGGATTATTCAACTTGGTATTGTTGTGGTTGTTTTTTTTATGATCATTGTAGTTCTCATTTTGAAACTTTAATTTTATCATATTCATTCATAAAAAAATGTATGATTAATTATTATTTATTTTTTTATTCTAATTTAGATGTAACAATTTCACTTATAACATTTATTTTGAGTTAATTATTTTCAATAGTTTTAACATATATGGTAAAATAGACTAATTACCTTTCTCCCTAGTTGAAGTGGATGTAGAATAGTTCTTTTATTATCCATCTCAGAATATTCTTGATGGATGGAATCATAATAGAGAAGGTGATATATCATGAAAACTAGGGGAGAACATAATAATCTAGGAATAATCACACAAATCACATAATATTGCTTGAGTATTAGTTGTTGAGTTGTATTTGATTTTGGTGTATATTTCATAGTTTTTCCACTTTTCATGTATGATACTTGTCCATATTTTGGTATATAATTTATAATTATTACTACTTCCATAATGTGTCATAAGCAAAGGTTTATGTTTACATTATTATATTAGGGAATATTTGCATGTTTGGAGTCATGTGTGGAAAATGTTAACTTAGTTGTACACCAACTATTGTTTGGTAGTCTAGTAATATGTAGCATTTTATTTGCTTGGTCATTGTTATGATCAATAATAAGGGTGTATGTAGTCTCATCACTACCCATTTAAATTATGTTATGATCGTGAAGGGAAATAATGTTTTTTCCCTTATTTTATAATGAAATTAATAAAACACATAACCACCATGAGTGATAGTAGTGACTTATCCATTTGTCAAAATATGAAACACAACTTTAATTTGGGGTCAAAATGGGGCCAACATTAAATGAGATAGGGGTTCCCATAGATAATGGTAAAAAATATTTATTTGAAGGAAATTATTATTTTAGTTTAGGAAAAATGAATTCAAAATAAATCATTTTGATTTTTGAAAACTCTAGAAACAAGGGATTTGCATGGCTGGGTTAGCAAGTCCTATGGAGGACTTAACCAATAGTAAATGCATGATAATAAGTGGTTCTAATATCACCTAGTAAATAATTAGTAAATTTCATGATGAATTAATACTGAGGCACATGAAGTTGAGTTTTGGATTAAAAAATGAAATGAAAATGGCATGCATGCGAAGTAAAGTGATGGAAATTATGGGGTTTAGAAATGGCTAAAAACATTAGAAGGAAAAAAAGAGAAGGAATGGAGAGATGCGCAAAGGAGAAAATAAGTAAGGTTCAAGGATCATGGCACTCAAAGAGAGGAAGACAATATTTTTATGTACCAATTCAGGCAAGTAATAAATTGCCAAATTAGGGTATTAGATTATTACTATTTTAGATGGGGTTTTTTCAGACATTGTTTATGCATACCTGCTAGGAGTTTTTATGAAATGTGAGTTAAGAGATTCACAAGATGAAAACTTAATTTTTATGGGGTATCAAATTTATCTAAACTGAGTTTATCCTTAGTGACCATGGTTTTTCCTACCTAAATAATTATAACATCATATAGCTAAGAAAACAAAAATAGGACCATTATCTTTCTTTAAAATACATGGGTTTATAGAGGCATTTTGTACTATTTGTAACATAATTGAACATATTTTTTCAATAGGTTGGATTATTATTTTAGATGTTTACAAACCCTTAATTTATTAATGCTTTTATTGGGATTTAAGACCTAGGGGTGATAGTACGCTCTCACCCATAGGCCTATATAAGTGATTTATTTGTAAACCTAAATTTTATGTTATACATCTTTGAAGGCTAGTAATAAGTATTAAAATAAAATTCAAGTATTAAGGATGAGTTTTTAGGTGTGAATTAAACATGGTTTTCTAGATATATATATTTTTTAGGAATGTGATATAGTTATGTTGGTGTGATATATAAGATTGAGATATGAACTCTTTGAAGAATTTATTAGTAAATTTTTTTTGAGATATCAATTATGGTAGGATAGTTTATGTGTTTTATGTTGTATAATTAATGTGAAAATGAGGAATAAAGCATTGAGATAAGAGTTGTTTGAGAAATAAATTACTACATAGTTTATGAAATAAATTGATTTGACAAATATAGATTTGCAGATATTTGATTTAACCACCTACATGCCTATGGTTGAGATGAATGAATTTATTTGATTAATATTAAAATGGGTAAACCATGATATTAGATGGTTTAAAATATATCAAAACCCAGTTCTATTTATATATGTTAGTTGTGTTATTATACCCTCAACTAAAACTAGAAACATGGGTGTTGTGACTTTGATATAAAAGTGAAACAAAGCCAACATATGAAAGTTTATGATGAACTAGATAAGGTATTAATTAAATGACCATATTAATGTGAGGGCATGATAAACAGGACAAATATATTAATCATTTTAAAAAAACTTGTCGCTATCCTTATCACAAGCTTATGGTTCTATGCAAGGGTTGTTTATGTTTGATTACCTTTTTTAATATCTTTAATATATTTTATGGTAGTGAAAGTAGTAAGGTATATTCTAGTTGAAATATGTTTATGTAAAAAGAATATTTACCTTAAAACTAGCTATATTGTACAATTATTAAGGATATTTAATGTTGTTAACAGATAATTAAATGCACAAGCATGTAATTGTGAAAATCTGCCAACAAAGTCCTTGTAATAATTAGAAACCATACTCCTAGTTTGAAGGGTGATGATGGATGTTTTGGGAAGCTAAAATCCATGTCCTCATTCTCACTCTAACAAGAAACTCAGTCAAGCTTCTGATACCATAGAGTATTGCACATGTGGATGGTGACCTAGGTTTTCAAAATCTTAATTCTATAAATGATTTGGCCAAAGTAATGTTATAACTATATACATTTTCATTTCACATTACTTTCTATTTTGTGTGTTTTCTTGAGGTCAATAGATAGAGGTTTATCCATGGTTTATGTGACAAACTATATTCAATAGGCATTGCACTTCACACTTGTTCTCAGATGATTTTGGATGCTTGCATCATCATTATTTATCCCTTTGTGAAGGGAAGGGCCATTACCAATTAAGATGTGTATGGGGAGCTATTGGTTTGTGGTTGGAGCAAAAGTGCCTAGATGATGTTCTCCCTCTACATCTAATCAGAATTAATCCTAGATTCTTTAGACATTGCTTTATGTTGTTCAACAACATTATTGTTATATCATGCTATATATTTCATCTGAGATAAATGAAACTGTTATATATTTTATTTTATATCATGTTATATATTTCATCTGAGATAAATGAAACTACTATATTTGGTGTACATCGTGTTATATATTTGAAACTGAGGTTGAGGTTGAAACTATTATTATTTAACACCCCTTATGGTATTTTACTACACAATATTTCAAGGCTACCATATCTAATGGATAATCACTATAGTAATGAATTTTTAGAGTCCCAAGAAGACTAGGATATTTGAATCTTCTACTTATTTTAATATAATTAATTTATATAGTGAAATGTCTAATTACTATTTCATTAGCAAAATAGATTGGTTAATATTATGTTTTGGATCAAAAATAATGATTCTTTTGGGAATGAATTTTTAATTTTTTTACTAGATATTACTGATGATTATTTTAGTTTATATTATTAGAAAAAATATCTTAAGTTAATCAAATCAGAGGGGTCATAACATGTGGTATCAAAGAGTAAATTTAAATGCTTGGACCTAATAAGTCCTCTATTGTTGATTTATATATTTATTTGATATAAATAAGATAAAAAGGTTCATGCAAGGGCTATCACAGATGTAAATCCATCCAACTAGGATCAAAAACTTGATCCTAACATGTTAGTAATAGAACAAGCTGTTAATATAAATCATATCCTTGTTGCCCTAATTGAGACTTGGCATAGAATAGTAGCTTTGTAACAAGAAGTTCATTGGCATGTCGAGGAGGAATATAAATAGGTACATCAAGGTGATTAGGAATAAACCAAGAGCAAGATCATGATGAGGGGAATCAACCTGCAAGATCCCACTTTATAAAAGAACATGAACACGGTGAATCCACTAAATTTTTATGGAACAATTTTGGGTGATGGAGTAAAAGGGTGGCTCAAAAAATTAAGAAATACTTTGAAATATAAAACTAACCTGAAATAACAAAAGTGGTATGGGGAGCATACAAATTAACTGCTGAAGAAATAACATGGTAAGCCAACAAGAAAATGGATACGGGCCTTGACTCCACCACTAGTACTTAGGATAAATTTATAACTTTGTTCATGGTAAGGTGGTTGCCACAACTTTGTTTTTATTACAAAAACATGTAAATTTTTAGAATTTAACACAAAGAGAGCTATTGATGACTAAATATTGGGAGCAATTCATGAAAATTCTCAAATATGTTCCCAAATATCATAAGGATGAGCATTTACAAATTTGAAAGTTCATCATGGGTTTGAAACCATTGATTAGATGTGAATTGCATGTGCATGGACCCAACTCCATGGATCAAGTCTTTGAAAAATTATTCAAACAAGAGCATAAGCTCAAATGTCTTGTTGAAGTCAGAGATAAGTATCAGAAAAAGTTTGGAGGTTTGAAGCCTTCATTTAAAAAATAATTATTAGAAGTGAATCAGAGATTTTAGAAACAGGTTCAATAGCAAGAATCCCAAGTATAAAAATGTTTCTGGGGAAAATAAGACAGCAAATGGTTTTGATTGCTAAAATAAAAGAGGTAACCCATAATAAAGGAAAAAACCACCAGGGGTATGTTTTACTTGTGGGTGAAACGTTTATGTAAAATATTGTGCGTAGTGTAAAACTGGTAATAATTTTAATAATCCTTCTTCCTCTCGTTATGGGACATTTCAATAGAAAATTTATACAACAATTAAAAATCATCAAGTTGATTTCCCATTTTCACCCATTGAGATGTTAGGTACATTATTTGGATATTATGTTACTATTTTGATAGATACTAGAGATACAAAATGTTTAATTTCTCCACAATATTTTTATAAACTTCTAAAAAAATTTGGGTGTATGGAATATAATTGTATTGTGCAATATGAGAACCAATCTATGGTCAAGGTTGATAAGTTCCTTATAGAAGCAAAAGCTAGAATTATTTGAATTCACTATTGTAGTAGACTTGTTTGTATCTTTGTTAGGATCATATGATGTGATATTATGATTAAAATGGATTTGGAAACATAGAGAAAAGGTGGATTATTTAGATGATCTGGAAATTCATGGCAAGAAAAATGAATTTTAAATTAAGACAAATCTTAGCCATGCAATTAAACAAACCTCAATAGAAAGGTTCTAATATTTTTATGATCAAAATAGATGAGATAGGAGATCTTAAGGAACTTACCATTGAAGATTATCCATTCTTACATGATTCGTGGCATGTGTTCCCATAATATTTACCTATGCTACCTGCAAAAAGGGAATTTGACTTCATAATTGATATCATCGCAGTAATTGAGCCTCAATCCAAAAACCATACAAAATGACTACAACTAAAATTTTGGAACTGGAAAACAAAATTCAACATATTTTGTCAAAAGGATTAATCCAACATAGTGTACCACCTTGGGGAGTGCATGTGGTGTTTGTCAAAAATAAATATAAGACTCTTCATATATGCATAGATTACATGATGTTGAATAAGGTAACTATTAATAATGGGTATCAATTACCCTGTATTGATGATATTTTTGATCAGATGTGAGGAATAATGGTATTTTCTAAAATTGACCTCATAGCAAGTTTCCATCAATTGAGAATCAAGGAAAAATATATCCCTAGGACTAATTTTAGGATAAGGTATGAACACTATGTGTTTATAGTCCTATCTTTTGGGTTAACTAATGTACCTTCATCCTTCATGGATCTCATGAATAATGTGTTAAAATATTACCTAGATCAGTTTGAACTAGTCTTCTTATATGATATTTTAATATATTATAAGGATGAAAAAGAACACTTATAATGCTTACAACTAGTATTGAAATTTTTACATAAGCATAAACTCTATGAGAAAATACCAAAGTGTGATTTATTTGAGAATAATGTGAAATATTTGGGGCATATTATTTTAGATGAAGGGATATTCATAGATCCAACAAAGGTAAAATCCATCATGGAATGGTTGGCACCTAAAAATTTCTATGAGTTGCGTAGCTTTATTGGTTTAGTAAGGTATCATAGAAAGTTTTTACCTAACTTATCTATGATAGCTAACCCCATCACCTCTTTGTAACACAAATAACAATGTTTCCTTTCGAGTGATAAGTGTGGTTAATCCTTTTAAATATTGAAGAAAATGCTTCCATCTACACTAGTGTTGAGTGTTCTTGATCCAAATGGCCATTTTTTTGTGGTAATAGATACTTCCAAGGATGGTTTAGGAGGATTATTATTACAATAAGGTTAAGTTGTGGATTATGAGTCAAAAAATATTAATTCTTATGAATAAAATTATGTTGTGCATGATTTATAACTAGTTTCTATAGTGCATGCATTACAGGTATGGAGATATTATCTATTGGTAAAAAAAATTGATCTCAAGACTGAAAACTTAGGACATAAGTATATCTTCATGTAATCCAATTTGAATGCTTAACAAAGATGAGGGATCAAGTTTTTTTTAAATTATGACTTTGATAAAATTTATATAAATGGCAAGGATAATATAATAGTAAATGACCTTGGCCATAGAAGGTACATAACAATACTGGCTACTATCCAATCAACCTTCAAAGAGTAAGTTTTGAAATTCTATGCAAGAGATGAGTTCTATGAGAAAGTTAAGAAATATCTTTCAGAAAATCCACAATATCATATATATGAAGGATTTCATTTTGAGAAAAATGGACTCATAAGGTTGAAGGAAATACATTATGTGCCAAATCATGATAATTTGAGAGACACATTATTTAGAGAGGTAAAAATTGCACCATATTCTAGTCATCCAGGGATGACCAAATTAATGGAAGAATTAAGGTCAACGGGTAAAAGCAGAACATGTCAATCTTGCAGGATTACTTAACCCCCATGACATTCTAGATTGGAAGTGGAAAGTTATTAGCATGGACTTTGTCTAAAGACTATCAATGTCTATAGATATACATGAAATGATTTTGGTAGTGGTTAAAATAATAACAAAGGTGGCACATTTTATATTGGGTAATTGGACATATGATGCACCAATGTTGGAAACATGTTTTGTTCAGAAAAAATTTAGATTACATAGAATTCTAGAGAAAACTATTTATGATATGGATATTCATATGACCTCTAGATTTTGAAAAACTCTAAATTCAGCCTTGAGAACACAACTCAACTTCAGTACAACCTACCATCCTAATAAAGAAGGGAAAATAGAAAAGGTAAACCAAGTATTATAAGATTTATTAAGAATGTATATCATGGACCAGAAATACAAGTGGGAATAATATATTTATTTGGTTGAGTTTGCATATAACAATTATTTACATTCAGTTCTATAAATAACACCATTTGAATCCATATATGGCATAAAATGTAGAACACCTATTAGCTAGGACATGTTAGAAGATAGAGTATTTTTTGGGCTAGAAATGCTCGTTGAAATGGAAGAACATGTGGCGTTGATTTAGAAAAGATTCACTAAAGCCAATGACATATATAAAATTTATGATGGTTTAAAAAGGACAGCTATGCATTTTTTAACTGGACATAAAGTTTTTGTGTGAGTTAAACCCAAAAGAGTTCAATTAAATCTATAAAATCAACCAAAATGGCACCAAGATATGTGGGATATTTTGAGGTTCTATAGATATTTTGCGGTTATATAAGTGATAAACCTTTTTGCATATAGACTTATTTTACCACTAGCACTTTCTTAAATTCATAATGTTTCTCATTTATCTTATTTGAATAAATATGTGGTTGATCCTTCACCTGTGCTTGATTGGATTTTTTAATAGGTTCTAGATCTAGGAGTGGCAACAATAGAACCCCTTAGAATAATTAAGTCGTGTAAGCTTAACTTTCATAATAGATAAGTGGTTCAATGCAAGGTATAGTGGGACCAATATTTTGAAGAAAGTGCCACTTGAAGGATTATGAGGAGTTCCAAAAACTGTTTCCACACTTATTTGATTAAAATGTGTTGAACTTATGACAAGATCATATATGTTTTATTTTAAATAACGTAATCAAGACAATGACTTATCCAAGGGGGGAAGGATGTTACATTATGTCCAATCCCTAATGAATAGTACTTACCTTAAATAATTAGTTTATATTATTTATTAATATGGATCATTCAACTTGGTACTATTCTGAATATTTTTTTATGGTTGTTGTACTACTCATTTTCAAATATTTAATTTTAGAATATCCATTCAACATAAAATGTATGATTAATGATTAGTTATTTTTGCATTTTAGTTTAGATGTAACAATTTCAATTATAACATTTATTTTGAGTTAGTTATTTTGGTCATTTTGACATCTATGGTAAAATGGACTACCTACCTTTCTCCCTAGTTGAGGTGTATCAAATACAACTCTTATTTTTTCAATAGAAAAATTTTCCTGAGGGGGAGCATCACAGGGGGAAATGAGATAAATCATGACAGATGGAGGTAAAAAAAATAATCAAGTAACAATCACACACATTCACATCATACTACTTGAGTAATAATTGTTGAGTTGTATTTGATTTCGATGATGATTTTATAGTTTTTCCATTTTTGATGTGTGATACCTGTCAATATTTTGGAATAACATTTATACTATTGGTCGTGTCATGAATGGGTTGTATGTAAGGGTTCCCATTTACATTGCTATGTAAATACAATACTTGTGTTTTTGGAGTCATCTATGGAACGAGTTATCTTGGTTGTACACCTACTATTTCTTAGTGGTCTAGTAATCAATCGTCTTTTCTTTGCTTGATAATTATTATGATAATGAATAGGTGTGTATGTAGTCTCATCATTAACCATTTATATGGTATTATGACCTTAAATGTTAATAATGGTTGTGTCCTTATATTTATAATGAAATTAATAAAAAACATAACTACCATGAGTGATAACCATGACTTATCCATTTGTCAAAATATGAAAAAAAAAAAAAAAAACTTTTGTCTAGGATCAAAAGGGGGCCATCATTAAAAAGGAGCTTGGGTTCCCATATACAATTTGATAAATGATCAAGTTACAAGGAAATTTTGTTGGTATTTTAGTAAACATGAGTTCAAAAGAAATCATTTTTATTTTTGGAATCCCTAAAAAGAAGGGGCTTACATGGCTCATTTGACAAGTTCCATGGTAGACTCAGCCAGTAGTAAATGCATGAGAAAGAGTGGTTTTACTAGCACCCAGTAAAAAACTAGTTAACTACATGATGAATTAATAAGGAGGCACACAAAGCTAAGTTTTGCATTAAAAAATGGAATGAAAATGGCCTACATGGAGATTGAAGTGAGGAAAATTGTGGGGTTTGTAAAAGCCTCAAAAATATTAAAAGGAAGAAAGAGAAGGCATGGATAGAGGTACATAGGAGAAAATAAGTATGATTTAAGGAGCATGACACTCATAGAGAGGAAAACATTATTTTATTGTACCAATCTAGGTAAGTATCAAATTATTATTATACCATGGATTTGTCTAAATTGAGTTTAGCCCTAGTGACCGTGGCTTATTTTACCTAAACAATCATAACATTATAGTTATGAAAACAAAATCAAGATCATTATCTTTCTTTAAAATGTATGGGTATCAAACGGATTTTTTATACTATTTGTATTGTAGTTAAACTTATTTTTCAATAGGTCAAAATATTATTTTAATGTTTACAAACCCTTGATTTATTAATGGATCTATTAGCCTTTATAGACCTAGGGATGAGAGTATGCTCCCACCCATAGGCCTACACAATAGATTTATTTGTAAACCTAGAGTTTATGTTATAGGTCTTCAAAGGCTAGTAATAACTATTAAAAAATCGTTCAAGTATTAAGGAAAAGGTTTTCAAATGTGAATTGAACACAATTTTTGAGAGAAATTTGTTGTTACGATTGTGTTATAGCTATATTCGTATGATATATAAAATCGAGATTTGAAATCCTTGAATAAATTCTTAGTAAATTTTTTTTGAGATATCAATCATGATATAATATTTTATGAGTTGTACACTATATAAGTAATGTGAAAACGCAGAATAAAAGTGTTGAGATAGGAGTTTTCTAGCAAGACATTATTATCTATTTTATGGAATAAATTAGTTTGATAACCATAGACATGTAGGTAGTTGATTACACAACCTAAAATCTTATGGTTGAGATAAATGATTATCTTCAGTTAATATTAAAATGGGTAAACCATGAGCTTAGATTGTTAAAAAGAGATTGAATCCTAGTTTTGTTTGTATATTGTAGTTGTGCTATTATACCTAAACTGAAACTAGAAAAATAGATGTTATAACTTTGATCTTGAAAGTGAAATAAGGAAAAAACCCACATGTTTATGCTAAATTAGATGAGGTATTCAACCAAATGACTATAGCAACATGAGGGCATGATATATTGGATGAATTAAGTAATCATGTTTAAAAAAATTGTAGCTATCCCTATCACAAGCTTATGGTTGTATGTAGAGGTTGATTGTGTTTCATCACTTTTTAAAGATTTTTAATAATTTGTTTGGTGGTAACAGTAATAAGTAGCTTCTAGTTAAAATATGTTTATGTATAAGAAATATTTACCTTAAGGTTAGTTATAATGTAAAAGTATGTAAGGATATGTAATTTTGTTAACAAATAATTAAATGCACAAGTATGCAATTGTGAAAATATGCTAGAAAAGTCATTGTAAGACATAGAAACCATACTCCTAGTTTAAAGAATGATGAGGGATGTGGTAGCAAGCCAAACTCTAGGGTTTCATCCTCACTCTAACGGGAAACTCCATTGAGAGTCTAATAGCATAGAATATTGCACATGTGGATGATGACCTAGGTTTTTGAAATCTAATTTATATATATGATTTAGCCAAAGTAATGTTATAGTTTTATACATCGTCATTCCATGGTACTTTTTGGTTTGTGTACTTACTTGAGGTCAATAGATAGATTTTTATCCATGGTCTAAATGACTAATTGTGTACTTCACACTTGTTCTTGGATAATTTTGGATGCTCCCATTTTACTTATTTGTCCCTTCATGAAGGGAATGGAAACTCTCAATGGGTAGGTGTGTGGGGTACCATCTGTCTATGGTTGGAGAAAAAGTACCCAAATGATGTTCTCCCTCTAAAGCTAATCATAATGAATCACAATTGCTTACTCATGTTTACTTTAAAATTTGATTTACATTGTTCAACAACATTGTTGTTATATCATGATGTATATTTTATCTAAGGTAGATGACATTGTTGTATATGTGTTATTATATCATGTTCTATATATCATCTAATATAGATGACACTCTACTATAGATGACAGTTTTGTATATTTTTTATTATTTCATGGTGAATATTTCATTTGAGATAGATGACATTGTTGTATATTTGTTGTTATATCATGTTGAATATTTCATCTCAGATAGATGACACTATTGTATATTTGTTGTTATAGCATGTTGTATATTTCATCTAAGATAGATGATAGTAATTATATTTGATGTGCATCTTGTTATTTATTCATGATTGAGGTTGATGCCATTTACAGAACATTGCAATTGAAATTGTCATTTTTTTTATACCCATTATCCTATCATGTTCTTTTATAGTAAATGGTTCTTCACCACGTTGTAATGCAAATTGTATCCCAAAATTATAGCTGTTGTGGATTTTTTGAATATTGCCATGCAAAATGAGATCTATTGTCCCATGTAACCATCTATTTTCATACCAATAATTGACAAGGAGATGAATAATATGATTTATAAATTTACTCCATATTATTGGAGCCATTTACACAAATAAAATATTAGTATGAATATAAATATTAAAACTTCGTTGATTATTTCTCATTGTTCCACTTCTTAAACTGCTTCTTCTGGGCATATTAATGTTGGTTGACAGACATTTCTCTTATTAGTGCATCTAGGAAACTATTTTCCTTTCATGGGATGTAATGCACTGTGAATTGGTATTGGGCTAGTATTTGTTGCCATCAAGTGTATTTACCACAACATAGTTTTGAATTGATAGGTCAAGCCATGAACTATTTTTAAAAAAAATTGTTCTAATGAAAAATTCTTCTGGCAAAAGCATATTTTTCCATTTTTCTAATACTTTAATGATAGCAAGGATTTCGTTTTTAGTTGGCTGATAATTAAGTTCATGTACTTGAAACTGACCGTAATTATACATTGAAAGTTTTTCTACACCATTTCTTTCTACAAGTAGAATTTCAGCCTAGGTGTTTTTGAAAGCATTAGTCTGAACAATAAATGGATCACACAAACTTGGTTCTAAAGGAGGAAGGTTTTTACAATCATCTTTTAATAAATATACAACTTTAGTAGCTTCATGTAATTTTTTTTTTTTTTTTTCATAAACTCTCTTTATCGGTTTATTTTTTGCTAATAAGTTATTGATATACTTATGAAAATAGTTTAAGCATATAGTAAATCTTTGACATTGTTCAAGATTTTGTAGCTTATTTGGCAAGTACTACATATTCTAAATAACATGTGGTTGAATATCAAACTTACCATTTATAAGTAGAATACCCCAAAATTGTATTTCCTTCTAAAAACCTAATTCTTTTTTGGATCATTGGATAATCCAATGCCATGTTTTTCAACAAAATCAAAAAAATATCTAAATCATGATACTGTTCTTCATGTGTTATAGAAAACCATAAATTCGTCAATATAATTTTCAATGAATTGATATTGTGGTGGAAATATATAATTCATGTGTTTTTGTAACTAAGAGAATGCATTATTCAAATCAAATTGCATAAGTATCCATTCAAACAAACCTACTACAATTGAGAAAGTTGTTTTACGAATATCTTCTCTTCAAATTCTCATGTAATGATATCTTGACTTATAATCAAATTTAGAAATGATTTTTCCCTAGGAGACTCTTTGAATGAGTTGTTCTTTGTCAAGAAGTGGCCATTTTATATCAATTGCAATAGAATTAAAATGAATATAACTTATCACCATTCTTGATTTACCAAATTTTATTTCAGAATGATTTCATACAATAAATCAAGATAAATAGTATTAAGAGGATGAAGGATAAATCAATCCTTTTCCTAAAAATTATTGAACTTAATTTCTAACTTCATCATCATCTTGTTTATTCAGTACTATTTTATTCCCTTGAACTTCCCAATTGTGAAAAGTTGGTATTTTACCCTATGGTCTATACTTACCACATAATTGCAATTGATTATCAATACAACATGCATTGATTTTATCATTAATCTTAGCAATTATTTTTTATAAATCAAGAGGGGACAAGTATTGTAATGCATGTAGCATATGTGTAACAGAAAAAACCTTCTACAATTTCTTCTTCTGAGAAATCACTTGTTTGATTAAAGACTCTTTCCACTATGCTTACATTTTTTTATGGACTATGGCCTTTTGTAGTCTAGAGACTGATATTTTATTACCAAAAATGTTTAGAACTATATCATTTTCATAAATGGTATATGGACCAAGAGAATTCATAAAAGGACCTCGTAACCCGAAGTCATAACTACTATCTTCAATTTAGACAAAAGTGGTATGCACAAGACTTTTACCAATAAATATAGGGATGAAAGTGATAAAATATAGAGTTTGATGACTTCCATTCACAGTATTTATAGTTTGATGCTTTGGATGGCATACCCAATCTTTAAAAACTTTTGGATGTGAAAAATTCAAACTAGAACCTATATCTATAAGGCATAAAATTTTATAAAATCAACGCTTTTATCAACATCAATTTTTATAGGCATCTATACTAAAGTGCATGCTTTCATTAGGGCATTGATATAGGGTTGATCAAATTTTGAGGCAACGTATTTCAACTTAGAAACCTGTGTTTGAAAAAATGGTGGCATATTGACTAACTTCCTAGACGGGGTTAAGGATTTTGTATCTTGCAAAGGATTATATAGGCTGACCTTAACTTGTTTTCATTCAAGATCATATTATGATGACGAACTTGAACTTGAATTTTCTAACTTGTATTCTAAATTATTTTTTCTTATATCATTTTCATATTGGCTTTCTATTTCAAAATGTAAAGATACATCTTCAAGATCTAGCATATCATGATCTCTTTCACAATCATGATTGTAACACCAATATTTATAAGCATTTATTTCTTCATCAGAATCAATTTCTAATTCACCTTTGACCATATTAAAAACTAAAAATCTATTTTGTCAAAAGATAATTCATCTTATTCATCATTATTAATTTCCTCATCTAAATTTTTAGAGGTAACATAAATATCAATAGAATAAATTTTAATAATTATTTAAATAAATTTCATCTTCAACAAGATCCCACCATTTAGCAATATTTTCATCAGCTAACAACTCTTTAACCTAATGAGGTGTTTTACTTGGACATGAATGTGCATAATGTCCTTTTTTTTGGTAGGAAAAACAAAACACATCTTTGGGATTTCTTCTTGGTCTTTTGTTAGATATTCTTTTTAAAAATTTGTATGGTTTGAACCTTTTTTGTCTAACTTTTCTAAAACTAAACTTTTTAGACTTAAACTTGTATATTTGTGTTGTTTCTTAAAACATCAATATTGTTTTACACCATCTATAGTTAAATGTTGTTTTGATGAGATACTTGTAAATGCACATTTTTTATTGAGTCATGTACACAAAGTATCTTTATTTCAATTCTCATTGCTTCAATAATGCCAACAAAATACATTTGCTTTAAATCTTTTCCTTAACTAGCTAGTCTATCCCAAACTAGATGACAAATGTGCTTTGGCAAAGCACCTAAATATTGAACCTTGATAAAAATAATTTCGTACAATATTTAATTAATAAATTTTTCTCTGATAATCCATTGTAAACTTCTTAAACGTTGATAGATCACATGACTTCATTTTAGCCAAATCAATCGATATTTTTCTTTCATGCAATTTCAAAGACAAATTAAACTAGTAAGGTTGTAAGAAGATCTTGCAATCCATTCTTCATTATATTCTCTTTTGATTCCACATAATCATTATTGCACCAATGGAGAACAATACTAGACAAGTTTATTGTTGCTACATCTATAGTTGTTAGATGTGTCCAGTTGTTTGCTTGTTGTAAAGTTATATAATGAGTAATCCATAAATATATTGTGTCTTGAGGGTTTGGGTTACCATCAATATTAAGCAACATCACTGCATTAGACCCATAAGCATGTATATTTTTTATGACTTGACTTAATCCCCAGTCTTTAATTATTGATGTGGATACCTTTTTATTTTCTTTTGTCATGTTTATTACTCTAAATGAATATTTCTCTCCTTTTTATTTTGAGATTTCTTATTTTTATTATTTACAAAGCAATTTATGTTGTTCTTCCTTTGTAATTATTTTAGGAATTTTGGCATCTACTTTCTCTTTTTCTTTTTCAATTTTACTTTTCTTGGTAAATTGGGAGACATTCAATCTGACAAACTTTGTCATGTCAAGATTTAATAGTTGACCTGCCAAGAGGAAAATATGAATATATTCACTCTGCGTATTTTTTTTCCTCAATAGCCTCTTTCCTTATATTATTTCCTCTTTATTTTTCTTTTTGAGAAAAAAATGCCAATTCTTTTAAATTTCCTTATATTTATTGCAATTCTCTAGTGGTAGAATCTAGTTTGGAAGACAAGGCATCCATGTTGGCTTCAACATATTGAGTATAGTTATTCAAATAATCCAATTGATGAATTACATCTTTCTGGACATCTATTGAACTAGCAGTATGTTATAATATAAAAGAAACATTTGCTCTTGTGGTTGGCATGTCAAAATATTGAATACTTGTGTTAAAAGCTTGTCGTAATGGCCAACGACCTTCTTTGTAATATGTTCTCCCCAAATGCTTCCATTCGATAAAGGTTAAAATTCCAAGCTTATTTTGTCCTTGAAAACTATTTATGGTAGGACCATAGTCACGAATAGACACAAAAGGTTTTGGATTAGAAGTAATTATAATTATACTTGACACTTGACTATGAAAACTTGCAACACTATCATCTTTGTTTGGAGATGACTGAATACTATTAGACTAGGTATTTGCAGGGCTAGATGGTGAAGCTAAAAGAGTTTTTAATTGAACCATACCTAGATGTTTGGTAGTTTTTCTAGGTTTTTTTATCATTTATTATTTTTAACAGGTAGCTTAGAAAATTTAGTGTCTTCAATAAATTCTCTTATAGAAAAAAAGATTGTTGCAAAACCAGTTGTCTACTATACAACCACAAGTTGTAATATGTTTAGACCCTTTTGGATATGACACTCCTTGAGGTAAATTTCTAGGGGCACACAAGATATTTATCAAACAAAAAATACTATGTCAACCTATAATACAATACACTAACCCTTCTATTAAATCTACACCTTTCATTTCTACACAAAACATCAAATCACTATAAATATGTTTGTCTGATAAAGCAAATGTAAAGTTTGGACATACACAACAAATAGAATTATAATCAAATTTCCTTTAAACAATGTTATTTTACCTTTCTCCCAAGTTGTAGCACACACATAAAGAAACATAGCCAAAAATACAGCACTAATGTCATAATTAAAATGTGGATGTACTACTATATCAATCTCAGCAATATGGACATGGAAATAACCTTGTCCTTTCCACTTAGAAACTTATTTTGATTTGATAAAAGGGCCTCAAGTGGACATTAAAGGGATTTTGGGAGCTTGGACGTGAGACAGTCATTAAGGGGTCCCACTTTCCATCAAAACAAAAAACATAACTTAAAACAAATAAAACGAGAAAATATTAACTATTTTTTAGTTAGGCTTGGCCTTGCAGGGCCTTGGTTGCCATGTTCACCTTGAAAGCTTTCTATGAAGCCTAGCATTCTCTTAACCTACCCAACCAATTTTCTATTTCGTCATAAATTTTAAAAAAATAAATAAACTATTTCAAGTGGAGGGTGAAAGAGATATGACTATGGATAATTCATCCTCCAAACCCTCTTCCCCCTTTTTATATCTAGATTTGTAACTTAGTGTGTTAGTAATATATATAACATTTTCTCAGGCTTCCTAAGGTTTTCTTCCCTTTTCCAAATCCAATGGATGAGATGCAAAGAATCTAGTGGTGGATATTGACTGTTCCAATCTCAAAGGGATAAATAAAGATATTTTATACACCCGTTGGGGTCATATGGAGCCTATTAGCCCCTTTAGTGGAGTTTTTTTTAATAAAAAGCAATTCAACTTAGAATTAGAATCTAGTTGTGACTTGAGGTACAATTTGAGCCCTATAATTGGCCGAAATCATTTAGGGTCCTATTTGAACCCTATTAAGCACACAAATGGGTTGTTCATCTTTGGACCATGTTGGAAACCTTTCCACATTAACTAAGTCTGAGGTGAGATCATGAGCCCTGCTAGGCTCGTGAAGGCCATGTAGGGCATGTGGATCATAGTATGTCAGTTGTCATATGCGAGATCAACATGGCCTCTACAAGAACCATGCATCTCCATGTGTATTGATAATCATACCCATTATTCTATGTGGCATGTTGGTTGATTTGTAGGGCATCACATGTCTAACGGTTTGGGTATCATACATTCCCTAAAAATAAATTTGCCTTATTTTTATTTTTGTGTCGATCTTTAAGGCATGAGAGTATTAATAACCACCACCACTGTTGCCCCTCACATGAGGGTTGGTAGAGGGAGAAAGAGAGTCATTGTTTAAAAGAAATTAAAGCACATCCTATCACGAGCTTCAAAATATTATATCTAGTTTTTAAGATCAACCACTACATCCTCTTAATTTTTAGACCTTCTTTTACACTACTAACCTTATTTTTACTAGTATACCAAAGAAAAAAACATTGTAAATAAATATTACTCTTTGTATGATAAAACATGGTATCTACCACCTTTACCAAGTTAAAATTCATGTGGTCCCTCACACCCAAATATTTGTTAATGTATTAAAAACACACACATGTATGTATGTATGCATGCATGCATGCGTGCGTGTGTGTGTGTGTGTGTGTGTGTGTGTGTACGTAATAGAAAGGAAATTTTCATCGAATATTCCATCAAGGCTATGTCACAATATTTTCCAAGGTTACAATCTGATTTTCACTAATGACTCCCTCCAATAGAAATCCACATAAATTATGATCTAAGTGTGATGAAACACCTAACAAAAGCTCCCTCAATGGTTTTTTCAAACAAAGTCATCATTGAGATAAAAATAAGGGAATGAAAGGACATCGACTCCATGTCATTCCCTATCATTTTTCAATTAGCCTACAAAACATTTTGTCATTGTTTGAGAGCAAGATTTGTCATAAAGTGATTTTAAGGGTCAATTTGAGTTACATTTATCCATGGGACAGATTTTGTGGGGAGTAAAAATACCTAAAAAACCTAGAGAAGGTCTATAAAACATGGGGTATAGTGGAATAGAAATATATATCCATTACAAAACCAAACAATTATATAACACGTAGGGGAATCCACCGAGGGGAGGGTGAAAGCATAAACCTAGTTCTCACTTTTTGAGGGTTTTGGATAATTGGATTCTCACATATCCATTCTATTTTATTCTCATTTAGATGTTTGAAAATCAATAAAACCAACATGTTTGAGCTTCAATATTTGATATTGTTGGGTCTACATATGCTTTTTTTTTAAACATTTGTTACATTTTTTAGTTATTTTTATTTTTCTTTTCTAGAAAGTCAAAACCATGTTTATGCTTTTCCTTATGATAATATTGGATGGGAAGTTTACCTAAAGAAAGGAAAACGGATGAGAAGCAACAATGTAAATCACAATGTTATGGCACCCAAATGTAGAAGAAAATAAAAGGAAAATATTGAATGAATTTGATTGTTGGGTATTTGTTGTATACTTTGCATGTGTTAACACCCCTTACGTACTGTATAGCCAGGCATGGAAATTGGGGACTGGAGTATTGCCCCAATTAGTGGGCTTGGGGGCAAGAGCCTCTGGAAAAAATGTTTTGGGAACAAATTTATTTTTTGTGTCCCTATAGATATTTTTACCTACATCAATAATATGGGCGGTGTTATGACCCATAGTTTTATGGTGAACCGTTATGGGTTGTATTATTGGCCCATGGTTTTGGTATCCATGGTAATTGTAAGATTCGTTAGGCAATTACCTATCGATGTGCCTATATATACTTTTATATGCATATGTGTTAGGGGAAAAAAAGAACTAAGAAGTAAATTATTATATTGCAAGACGGTTAAGTTAATACAATAGTAAACGAATTTATTGTGATAGGGTTTTTCCCATAAGGGTTTCCTAGATCAATTTTTGTGTACTGTGTAATATTGTATACAATTTCCCATGTTCAATTTTAGCATAAATATTTTTTGAGTATTGGTTCATCGATCGTTTTCTTTTCACTAACAAGATTCTAGTGACAAAAGAAGAGGAAATAGTATAGGAAGAGGTAGGGTTCATAGTTTCAATTTTTCAATTAACTGTTTTTTTTCTAAATTCTAGAAGTTAGTTAACGTTTGTAGATTAGGTGTTTTCTAGTTTCAATGTTTAGAGAGGCTTTGCAAAACTATGGTTTCTAAATCAAAGGTTTTCAAACCGAGCACTTGCAAAATTGGGATTTTGTAAATCGTGTTTATAATTTGGGAATTTACTAAATTGAGGGTTTGTGAGATTAGAGGTTTACTAGTTTTCATTTTCTACAAAGAATCCAATAAACCAATGTTTTTTAAACCATGAATTGTGTGAACCTCCAATTTTGCAAACCCTCAAATTGTAAACATCTAAATTGGGGGCTTGCAAATTTGAGGATTTAAAGGTTTCCTTCAAGAAATCAAAAACTTGTCCCATTTTGGAATACCCTCAAATTCCAAAACACTAATTTGCAAACCCATGATTTGAGGTTTTAAATCAACGGTTTGTAATTTGAGGGTTGTGTAATCTAAACTTGTCAACGTTAGATTAATGCATGACTTATTTCCCATGAACATCAGTGGCAGTTTCCCTTGTTAAACTTGTGTATTGAATTGTGGGTGCAAGTACATGTAGGGTCACTTACTATATTTCCCCTTATATATCTCAAGGACAATTATTATGATGTGACAAAAGTAAACCTTATAATCTCTTATCTTATTGAGAGGCTTATCAATAAGAGGGTTGTTCCTTCCATTGTTTACATCAAACATATGTGATAAGTGGAGGTACCTTTGGTACCCATCAATTGTACCACTCTATTATGTTATTGATCTACTGTGATGATGCTATAGTAAATGAAATATAATGATATAATAGATTAGGTGGTGTTTCATTCTCCAATAACTTTGGTTAAGGGTCACTTACTATATTTCCCCATGTATATCTTAAGCACAATTATAATGATGTGACAAAAGTAAACCTTATAATCTCTTATCTTATTTAGAGGCTTATCAATAAGAGGGTTGTTCCTTCCATTGTTTACATCAAACATATGTGATAAGTGGAGGTACCTTTGGTACCCATCAAATGTACCCCTCTATTGTGTTTTTGATCTACTGTGATGATGCTTTGGTGAATGAAATACAATGATATAATACATTAGGTGGTGTTTCATTCTCCAATAACTTTGGTTAAGGGTCACTTACCCTATTTCCCCATATATATCTCAAACACAATTATTATGATGTGACAAAAGTAAACCTTATAATCTCTTATCTTATTGAGAGGCTTATCAATAAGAGGGTTGTTCATTCCATTGTTTACATTAAACATATGTGATAAGTGGAGGTACCTTTGGTACCCATCAAATGTACCCCTCTATTGTGTTATTGATCTATTGTGATGATGCTTTGGTGAATGAAATACAATGATATAATAGATTAGGTGGTGTTTCTTTCTCCAATAACTTTGGTTGAGAGTTAATTTGATCCACATAAGAGGTTCTGACATGGTATCTGAGCTTTAGGGTTATCTCGTAAGGATTTGAAAATTTTTGGAGAGATTTACTAAGCCAAAAAGAGCACAAGGTTATCTAATGAGGGCTTGAGCACAATTTCAAATTTGCGATTTTGGAGCCAAATTATAATTTTATATTTTATCTACTGATAGACCAAGTCACAAAGAAGCCAGGGTTTGCATGACACTTTCCATATTTTCAAGGTTTCGGAGTAATCAAAGAATCAAGGGTATTTAAAAAAACCCAATTGAAGAAGCTACCTTAAAAATTTTCTAAAACCTTTTGCAAGTCTAGAATCTATGTGAAAATATATATGACCCCTTAATATTAATTTTGAAAATTTTATCTTTTTATCTACAAACATTTTGTATTTGTATTTGAATTTGAATATTGAAATATTCCAATTTAAAATGCAACCAATAAAAGATGAATAGTGGGGTGAAATCACAACAGGGAAGTAGGTCACATGAGGGCTAGCAAAAACTCGTAGGTACAAGGTAGATCAAGTGTCGACACAAGTGTGAGAAAAGGGATTATTGTAAGGGAGTACTCAACCTCAAGTGGAACTATTGTGGAGGTGACTAATAGAGTTAAGTGAGGTCAAATGCATTGACTAGCAAGTGGTGTGTCTAGCTTGTGAGGTTTCCAACCTCGACCATAAGTAATTTTGAAGCACTTGTGGTTGTAGATCAATGAGTCAACATAGTTGGTTGATGTTCCTACACAAAGGGACTAGAAAGGATGAGGTCATAAGGTTGAACTCAACGCCCTCCTCCTTTAGTAGGTTGTTCTTCTCATATGTGGCATTTTGATCCAGGGGATTCCCACTGAAGATTTCGATCAATTATTTACAAGGATGAAGTGACAAATAAATGAGATTAAAATATTTTCTCTTTATATTATAATTAATTAATGTTACGGATGCAGATGTGGCATTATCTGGCCAATAAAGCCAAACCTCCACCCGTAATATTTATAATTGATTTTGTTAAATTGTTATATATATATATATATATATATATATATATATATATATATATATATATATATATATATATATATATATATATATATATTGTTACAGAGGCAGATGTGGCATTATCTGGCCAATAAAGCCAAACCTCCACTCGTAATATTTATAATTGATTTTGTTAAATTGCTACACACACACAAATATATAGATAGTTCACCAGTAAATATATTTTCCATTAGAGATATTTTATTATATCTTTATTTCTTATATCTCATTTTTTAATAATTTGTACCACTCTTATTTCAAAACTACATGGATATTAATCTTTATTAAAAAATTACATGTGGACACATGGCGTCTTTGGCATATTTGTTAAATCAAATTTGGAAAGTGTAAGTTAAGCGTAGTAGTCTTTACTGCCAACCATATTTGGCATAGACTCTCCACCTAACACGTTTTACATGGCAACGTTTGCATGGTTGCATGTTTTATTAAGCTCAAGTCTGTTTCTACGAGGTATCATGAAAAGGATACATGGATCTTGGCACCATCCAAAGTAACACTTATGCATGCAAATTTACCAACCATGAGTTCCAAAGGCAAGCATGGTATCTTGGTGCTAATCTTCAAGTATGAACAAATTTGCCAATCTTTATTTCAAAGAAAGGCATAATTACTATCTAGCATTGATTACCTTCCACCTTGGCGCCAATCCTTTTATTACAATAGTGTTTGGCAGGTTGTTGACAGATTTTGGCGTGATCATCGACTGCGTTTGGCAGCTTTGTTGTAGTTATCTACTTGGCGTGGAACAAAACGTCATCTTTGGCACTAACCCCACCTACACATGCACTGTCAGTTAGAGAAGAAACTCACCTAAAATAGAATCAGGTAACATAATTAACCCTGTACGTCCCTATGAATAAGGAATTTTGACATGCAATCAAACATTCAACGCCATGTTAAAACGAAGTCTAAATTCGAAAAAATGGTTAGTGCCTAGCCAATGTGTGAAGGCAGAAGAAAAACAAGAAAATATTGTCCAACACAAAACTATTAGCCAACGCTCAGCCAATGCCAAGGAGGCATTGAGATATATAAACTACAAGTGTTTTATAGGGGCAACAGTGATTTTGCATAAAAGTGAAAAATTAAAGAACAGAGAAATATCTAAATTACAAAGGCAACAAAAACCTCTAATAAATTAAAGAGGTTTGTTTTAGTTGCACAAACAGATTATCTGGTACAGAAGTATTTTATTATACTTAGATTTTGTAAATATTCTCAAAAAGTTTTTAATAGATCAAAACACTCATAGAGTGAACCCGGAGACGTACCCATTTGGTGAACCCCATAAACAAATCATTTGTGTCATTTTTTTAAATTTCTTCTCTGTGATCCGAAATTCTTTCAATTTCCATAACTAAATTACGAAATTTTTAAAAATCAATTTTCGGATTTACTTAAAGGGAAATTGAAATTTAACATTCCGTTTTAATCCAATCCAAGCAAACTGTAAAGTTTTATAAACTTGAATTTTTTGATCAGTTTGGTATTAGAGCTTGTGATCAAGGCCATATAACATTGTTTGGCAATTGCAATATAGTCTTGTATGTTAACTAGGTTTAGATCAAGACATGGTGAAAGAGAACTTGCAGAGTTTGATCCTAAAATTAGTATGAGAAAAAAACATAAAAACATCAGGAAGAAGTTACATTTTCTATATTTTTGACACTAAGAAACATATGACCAAAAAAATGAGAAACAAATTTTTTTCTTCTTATTTTTTTTCTTAGACACTAAGTGACATATGGCACAACGACACATTTAGTAAGAAATATAAAAAATAAAAAATCAAGGCAACACTTGTTGAGCTCTTATTGGTTGAGAAATTAAACTATACATTTTCCATGGAAAGAGGTATCTTCAATGCTCACTCAGTATACAATGCATGAAAGTGATGAGGTGGCACTTGACATAAGCATGTTAAATGTGGGAAAAAATATTTTTTTCTTTTCTAAAATTATTTTGCACATTTAAGTAGTTTGCAAGGGGGATCTTTTGCTTGTGACAACTTAGGAAAACATACTCAGATTTATTAATGATTTTAATTGTTATCAAGCTTCAAAATGGATCTTTGCATTAGGGCGCGTTTCAATAGTGTTTGAGATAATTTGTATCGAACCCCACTTAGATTGAGATGGGCTCAAAATTATGGATCAATATTTTGAATGGTGAAAAATATTATTTGGCAATTGGGCATTGAGCTATCAAAATGCAAAGGATTGTGAAAAATCAACTCAACAAGATGAAAACAATTAAAAGCGAGAAAAATCAATGTTTGAAAAAAGATTCAAAAGCATGTGAGATCCTCCTCCATCATGTCTACCACAATTTTCAATTAGTATTCATGAATCAAAAGACCCCAATGGATATGTAGGAAACCCTGTACTACATTGAAATGTAGATGTGGGAAATGACCTCAAGCCAAGGCTACATCAGTGGTGAAGACCCCCGAGTGTTTTAGCATTTTGATAAGAAATATTTTAGTGAAAATAGAGAAACTTGTCAACCTTATCCTACTATTATCATAGATCTAGATGTTGTCAACTCCAACGAAGGTCACAAGAAGCTCCTTGTATGCATTTGGCAAAACATTGGAGAAAGGTGTGATGATTTTGTTTGCCCTTAGCATTTGATGTTCAATTTTTTCAAATCTTTGACAAAATTATAACTAATTAAGAAGCAAAACACGTTTTTGAAAAGGAAAATATGTAGTTGACCAATAGATCCTAATCTTGCATCATTGATTGTCATAATAATAAATTAGAAAGTAGTGATAAGGAGAGTGAAGAGTTAATATATTTGAATCTAGAGCTAGTAACAATAATTATTGCTGAGGAAAAAAAAAAAAAAAAATGCATTTATCAAAAACTCTAAATAGATTATATTGGACCCACACCACAAGGAGTGACACTTCCTCCTATCTCTATTAATAAAGATTGTGGACAATCTTCATCTTGTGATGTTTCTCACCAAGACAAATATATTTAATAGTGGTTTTTCACATTCTTCCTATACCCTAAATGAGCTTGAGGGCTACATCATGGTTCCTAGATCAAATTTGCTTCAGTGAATTATTGGTCTAAAAAGAACATGCAATCATCAAAAGAGTCCCTTGAATATCTCAATGCAATGAGGGGAAAAGAGTATTTTGAAGGATATTCATTAATCATGAAGGATTATGAACAAGACCTACCTAAAGGAAAAGGGAAGTCAATTGAGTGTGATTCATCTAAGAAGTTTTTTCACTCATATAGTGATAGAATAAAGTCTCCACAACACAAATAACAATGTTATGGTCGGAGCTCAGTGTATGTCATTGGGCTTGACTGCATGTAAATTGTTGTTAAAGCATAGAACTCCTTACATGAATATTTGAGGCGATCATACAAATACATATGATCAATTTTAAGGCCTCTTGGCCCACACCATTGATGTTTTTCCCAAATGGGATTGGTGATCATGAGCACATAAAGTATCATCCTATGCTTTCTTTGGCATGCATTTTTGTGCTTCCTAATGTTGAATTCGGAGGATCTCCAATTGAGATGTTGAAAAGCTAGTTATTATATGGCGTGCACAATTGATGTTTTTGAAATCATTTATGATGTTGACGAGGTTGTCAACAAGCTTGCACCACACACACGCTAATAATATGTATTGAGTTGACAAACATTATAAATGGTGATTGAGATGTTGAGGTCATACACTTGTTTCCTATTCTCCATCTACATCATCCTATACTTGATGGGTCTACACATTCCTCTGTATATTCTTCAACTTCCTTTATCCAATGAGTCTCGTTTAGCAGGGTGATGAGTTGGGCAATCTACACTTTGACTTACAAATGGATGCAACACATATAATTACAAATCAGTGACAAAGAGAAAAATCCAAGACAATTCAAGAATCGATAACAAATTAAATTTTTCAAAAACATCAAGTGACAAAGTATTGAGTAATGAGACTCAAGACACTATGTGATGTGAAATCAAACTCCATAGTGGTGAAAAAACTCCTTTGAAATGGAAGTGACAAGTGATGTGTAAAGAGACCCTAGAGTGGTGATCCCACTCATATACAAGTGAAGTGACAATTGATGCAAGATGATACTCTTGAAGTGGTGAGCCCACTACTATACAAGTGAAGTAATGACTAATACATAATGATACTTGAGTGTTGAGCCGATTCCTATGCAAGTGATTTGACTTGTGACAAGTGACAAAGTCACGAGTGAAATGTGGATGCCTATAATGCATTGACCAAATTGTATAACTGAAGAGTCAACACAAGTTTCCTAGCAATGGATTAATGTTGTGGCTTCCTCTAATTCAGGAATGGCGGGGGGGAGCGGGGGGGGGAGATGTTGGAGCATAATCACAACATCATGCAATCTCAACTTATCAGGGTTAGCTTAACCTATGGCTTATTTTGCATGAGATACAAGTCTTTGAGATGGCCCTCGGAAGATGTGTGCATTAGATTGTGGGTGCACATGCATGTAGGCCCACTTATCATATTTCCCTAAATATAACCCATGCCCAATAATTGTCAAATGTGACTGAAGTGTAGCTTATGTCTTACCCTAACAAGAGTCATATTAATAGGAGGGATGCACCTTCTACCATTTACTATGTGTTTAATTTGTAAATGTATTTGTTTTTATGTAAGATAAATTATAATTATAATTACAATTTATAGTTTTAAATATTCCTTGATTTCAATTATAATTTATATGGCTTTTATTGCATGAAAACAATACGGACAAATTAAGAGGTGGAACAAATACCTAAATATATATCTTTCGAAAAATGTAAATCACTTGATAGATCAATAAGTTGAATTTTCAATAAAATAAAATTCTAATTTTTTTTGATGTATAGGTTATTTAAATCGTCTTAAGGTTATGAGTATTAATGCTAATTACTTTGGCTTTTATTAAAATGATTTTGGTTATGTCTAGGACAAGGCGTGTATAAGTATATGAAGCTCTTGGAGGACGAGGAGAAATTAGGATTTAAAATACCATTGAAGATGAGGATGAAGACAACAAAGACCATCAAGCCGGTGGTGCTAGTGCTTGTGGTTAGGGCCATGATCAGGGTGACTTATCCTCCTTTTTGGGTACTGGGTGAGAACCGTCAAAGCATGTGTTCAACATGACTCCTAGTGGATGTAACCAATGTGGTGGCAATGATCATGGGCCTCAGTCTAATAATCTAAATCTAGCGTAGTATGCATATAAGGGGAGCACGTATAGAGTAGGTCGAGTGCCAACCCCTATATATCTAGATGGCACTAGGGAAACACATTGTTGACTATTAAAAGAGTTTCTCAAGGTTCACTAGTATAAACTTGATTTCCGATGAAACCAAAGTTTCCTTTGCTAGTCAAATTCCTCCTCTTTTGATTCTTCAACAAGCTTTAAAGTGTTGATTTGGAAAAAGTTAAAAACTTGTGTTAGATCTTAAGAGAAACTTTGGTAGAGGAAATGTAATTGATATGGCAATCAACTTATATGCAAGTTTTAGCAGTCTTTCAAATGTTGGAGGGATATATATGCTTTGTCAAGATAAACAAGATTTGGGGAATTCACTAACTAATCAACGTGGGCATTTGTAATAAAATTCATATAATTATTTGACAACCTCAATACTTACTAGCCCTGAAAATGTGCACTCTTCTTTCTATTTTATGCAACATGCACTTTCGTGCCCTATTGCATACCATTTTAAAAAAAAAAATCATCTCCTTATGCTAATGGGTTCAATGCCATAACGGAAGTTGCCACCTAACGTAATGGTTGAATGTTTGCAAGATGAGCATGCTTTCTTGCTTGGCCTTTCCCCTCTCCTCTGTGGCTTCAAGAATCATGTTAAAATACCTCTAACTACACGTTGCCCTACCCCAAGATGGATATACCTCTTCAATGCATCTTGGAATTGATTTACAATCATAAGATCCTCATTCATTCAAAACAATAATTCCACATTGGTTGGTAGGCTTAGTTTGCGGCAACATATAGACCCTATAGACCATGATCCTTATGACAATGGGGGTGATGCCATGATGGAAGTATCCCTCCTACTAACATAATGGTTCATTGGTTGCAAGATGAATAGGTTTGCTTGCTTGGCCTTCCCCTCTCCTATGTGGCTTCACAAACTCTAAAAAAGCATATTTGAATGCCTCTAACTATTTGCCTTATTATCCAAAGTCAAATATGCCTCTTCATAATCACAAAAAGAATCCGATCAAATGCCTCCAACACTTACTACACCAAGTCAGATATGTCTTTTTAGTGTATCTTGGAATTGCTTCTATGACTCTAACATCACAATTCATTCCAAAAATTAAACCCACATTGGTTGTTAGGCTTAATCTATCGTACAACATATAAACCCAATAGACCATGATCCTTGTACCGATGGGGATGATGCCACAATGGAAGTGGCCCTCCTAC
Organism: Torreya grandis; assembly: GCA_037957365.1. NCBI lineage: Eukaryota > Viridiplantae > Streptophyta > Pinopsida > Cupressales > Taxaceae > Torreya > Torreya grandis. The sequence continues at coordinate 949,358 of JARHVA010000246.1, read as the reverse complement.
AAACATATGGGTTGACCAATTGTGGGATGAGTAAGCTTGCTTGCCTAGCCTTCCCCTCTCTTTTGTGGCTTTATAATCCCAAAAAACCCTTAAGCCTTAGATATGTTTCAACCCCAAGTCGGATTTGTGTCTTCAGTGCAATGGAATTTCTTCTACAACTCTAAAATTCTCATTCTCCTATAGTGCAAAACGTTTGAAATTAACAACTCTTTTTAATGATCTTACAGAGTAATGAAAAAGTTATAGTTAAAGACTAAAGCTAAAATTCTAATTTAGCTTGTTCAATAATGTGTGGTTCAATCATAAATTAGGCTTGCATTTTCTGTTTTATAACCCGCATAGGCCCAACAAATAAATTTTATAAAGTTTTTCCCTTTCTCAATATTTTTTTACATTTCCAACATTCATGATTTTTCAGTTAGTTATTATTTCTGTGCCCAATGGTAATGATATTAAAATAACAAAAAAAAAAATCTGATTTTACAAAGTAATGGAAGTGATAGGCAGTGAGCCACAATTTGTGGCACAACATTCTCCCTAACAAACCAGATGTCATAAATCATGCTTGCATTTTCTATTTTTATATTTTCTATCGGCCAATAACATCCCTTCCAGGATCACCAAAGGGAGCAAGGGAGGGTGCGGTCATTGTAATAAAATGTAAATTCAAACAGGGATGCATACAAATCTAAAACCTAGATACCTAGTACATAAGTGAGCTTTGGGATGGAAGGAAATTCTTTCTAAATGCAATGTTTTAGTGTTTTTACAGAATTTTACGGAACTGTCAGCAATCTCATATAGACAAATCTCAAGGACTTAAAACAAAAAAAATGAGTAAAATATTCCTGCCATGACAAAGAAATAGCTCGTCCCAAAACAGTAGGAGAAGGAACAAACTTCTTAAATAATTCAACCCAAATCAGTGGAAGGTACAACCTTTTTAACAAAATAACTCAACCTAAATCAATAGGAGAAGGAAAAACCTTCTTTAAGTAATAACTCAACCCTAAATCTTAACGTCTTTAAGTGGTTGAAGCAACTATAACAATTTGCGGTCCCAAAGACTGTTAGGTCTTCTGGACATAATTAAAATCATTTCATTTCATCTCAAAGTTTGCTGATGTCAAGTGACAAAACTAAAAGGACCATTAAGAAAAAAAAAGTTAATAAACATAATAAATGGCCCCCAAGAGAAAACAAGGGAAACAAAATAAGGTACATGCATGCTGTAACTTAAGTTAGGAGTCGAAGGTATCAATATCCTGCCCAAAGTATTGAGCTATTTGATTCCAAAAGTCGTTACAACAAATGAAATTGTTAAGAGGACTAGAAATAAATTTATAGAATCATGGTAACAAGAGAAACAAAATATAGGGCTTCGGATGAACCGCTCCTGCAAATTTTTATATTTATGCTCCCAAACCTTTTTAGCTTGGACAGAATCATTTTGCATTTATTTGCATATACGCCCATTTTATATGTTTACTGTCTAAAAAGCCTCCATGAATACATTCTTGTCACAGAAAATTCAAATATGAAACTGGAAGAAAGAACTCGTACAATTGCAAGAGGATATTGATAGTTCAAATGGCAATCCATCTCTATGCTGAAAATATTTCTGAAGCTAGACGCATTGCCAGAAAATGAAATTATATGCAGATCATCCTTTCCATTTGAATCATGCTGTTATTAGGGAAATCATCTTAGAATGTCTACCACTTCAATTTAAATAGACCATTAGATAATGCACGGCAAGACATATATGCTGAATCCTTGATTTCTCTATATAGTTTACTCCCCAAAATCCCTTATATGTTATTTTCTTGGATAAAATCAACTTTTTAAAATATAGAGGGCTTTGTAGATCATGATTAAATGACCACAACAAATGACCATACTTTTGAAACAGATTACCATCTTTTATCTTCAACATATCATCAGCGACATAGAACGTTTAAATTCAAATGAATATAACATCTCCATTTGCCGATAGACAACTCCTGTGCCAGAAAATACAATGTATGCGTTTACTGATTGAGCACTCTTCAGTTTACAATCCTCCAGTATTTGCAAAGTTCAACACAAACGCAGGCTATATTTTCAGATTGCTATAAATTATATGATATTTATTTCAAATGATATACTTGAGCAAATGTCTTTAAAATGATCTTTATAAATTGAAAATAACATACCTCATCAAGCGAAGAAATGGGTGGCCACTTGAGAAAAACAATACAGGATCCCCAAAGAATGAAGAGATCAAAATACAAAATTGTCGTCTTCTATTAGTTATGATCATGCTTTGCACATACACGCTCTGTTAGACAAGAAAATATGTGTCAAAAGGATAAGATATTTGACTACCATAGGAAAGCACTAGTCTTTTCCTCGCTGCTTAGAGAAATCTCTTCCAGATAGACAATTTTGTTAGCCCTTTACGGTCAATTCGTTTATTTATATTTCTCTAAATATATCAGTGGCCCATAATGATAATGCATAATTAAATATATCAGCAACTGAGCAACTCAATTCTTTTTTAATCATTAAACGTGGGTTTGAAATATTTAATGGGGCCCTTGCTTTTCAACAATAAATATTTAAAAAGTGCAGCTTGGCTGAACCAAGTTACAGGAATTCAGGGCACCTAAATACATGTTTCACTATCAAAGCCAAAGAATGAAAGCGCTTTGGTCGCTCTTTATTAACAAAACAGTGTGTTGAACACATTTACAACATCCCAAATGAATCCCGAGACTTCATAGACCTGCTATCTTAGAGTTTTCATCATTCGGACTGCTGCTATCTATTATAGTATTAAACAAAAAGTTCTCAAGAGATTTTAAAATATGAGAAAAAAATGTTTATGGTTCTTGTGTGCTAAGTGGGTCTCCTTACCTTGGGATTATTACCAAAAATACTTGAGGAAAAATGGCATTAGGATCATGACTCCTCATGGAGGTCATCTTGAGATAACTTAAACACACACGAGTAAAATCCCATAAAAATTGATAATCTGTTTTACAATATTCTTCATACTGCAGATGCCTCCAAGAATGCCTACTGTTCTTGATCTGATATTTTCAATTAGTAGCACAATGCATGGCCGAGAATGCAACGCAAAAAAATTGGTAAATTGGATTTTATTCCAAAAACTAAACATCTGATAGTGCTGTATACTGCAGCTGAAGCTCAGATTCGACCATGTCAGGAGATAGATTCGAAATGGGGTAGGAGTTTAACAATCTCGTAGATCTTTAAAATATAAATGCAAAGCTAGTTCTAAACCTTGGAGGGGTCCAACTGCCTGTGCTACATTATTGGAGCCATTTTCCACGCTGACAGAAATCCCAAAGAGGCTTTCCGTTGCAATCTCTGAATAAGCCTCTGGTACCAGCTCCATCAAAATTGAACTTGATCCTGCCTTTATCCAGAGGATACCATCTAGCTACTGCTCTGCATGATAATTTTGGACTCGCACCTTTATAGGAATAGCTCATTATATAATTGATAGGGTGGATTTACTTAGTATAAATTTTTAATACAGCACATATAAAACTGTTATTTGTTTATTACACACAAAGTGAGAACTCATGGTCACTGTGGGATAATCTTTTGATTATCTTTTCATCTCACTAGAGCTAGAATTTTCCACAGTACATTAAAAACTGCAATTTTTTTATTATACAAAACTATGAGAATCATAGCCAAAGGGTGGAACCATCGTTTAATTTCATCTCATCACACTAAAGCTATAATTTTAGCAGACTTCTAATTCCACATATGCATGCATACCACACATTTTTCCATTGTAGACGTAACATCACATGAACCACTCAATTTTTGTTTTCAAATTGAATGCTTGCATGACACATTCTATATTGTTCTTGTGCATTGTATATCATATTGTTATTTTTGTATATGTAGCCTGTCCAACATCTTTTTTTTTTCAGAAATTTCTGTGCGCTTGAAGAAATTTGGTAGGTTTATGATGGATCCAGCAGTTTGGCAGCGAATCTGAGAGTTTTTCAGCAAATTCAGTAGTTTTGGGCAGGTATTTATCTATTTTTTGTCTTCCAATATTTGCAATGTGGGGGAGGAAAGAGCAGATTTATAGCTGTAATTCTATTTCAGCATCTTTATTAGCAGATTTTTTTTTTTCCAGAAAGTGGCTAGTTTGTCCCATATAATGTTTTTTTTCCAGAAAGTGGCTCGTTTGTCTCATATAATGTTGGAGGGTAACCAAAAGTTTTTCAAGGAGAACTACAATACCTGGAAACAAAGAATGTTAGCCATTTTTTTAGTACAGATTATTAGATCAGCTTGTTTTAAGGAAGAAACCGACTTATAACAGCAGAAAAAGACTAGAACAAGTTTGATGAGTGTAATAGAGAAACAATGGTGCTGATAAAGTTATCCGTGACTGATTAAATGCTACTAGAAGTGCAGACTGGCAATGATGTGTCAAGCATTTGGAAGCAGCTAAAGGAGTTGCATGAAATACCTGATAAAGGTAGAGCTTTCTTTCTTATGAATATATTTTTTCTATTAAAATGATCATTTGGTAAAGATGTAGGATATTAGAGAATTGTTAAATGCCATTGGGAGGAAGATGGAAGAAGAAGATATGGCAGTAATCACTTTGAAGAGTTTACCAACTTTGTTTGAGCATTTTATTGAATCCCCTAAAGATTACTGCTACTGACGTTGACTTGAAGTTTGAAGAGTTAAGTACTAAACTATTGCAGCAACACAGGGGGAAAATGTAGTTTGACAGTGGAAGCTAGACTGAGGATTCAAAGAAGGATTTCGAAGCAAACTTCAAGGGCAATGGCAAGTTTTCTAAGAAAAACGATGAAAAAATAGAGAGGGCAAAAGCACGACAAAGGACTCAATTAATTAGAAAACCAAATCCTTTAAGTGCGTTTATTTTGGGAAACTAGGTCATAAGAGAAAATTCTATAGAAAATGGTTATGGGATGAGAAAATTCTTATATATGGGAAACAAGTGACATGGCTGCGTTTGCACACTGGATGGATGGATATGGTCAGTGTGAGAAGGAAGTCCCTATACCAGTGCTGATTTGAGGGAGAAGAAACATAAGAAGAGACCAAAATGGTGGTACATCACCAATGGTGGTGTTTGAGAAGTTGAGCTCCCTTATATAAGAGAGGGAGGAAGACCAAAATGATGTAAGTCATTTGATAAGGTGAATTATGCTTTGGTGGCTAACCTTCAAGATTCTTTTAAACCTAAAGTATATGAAGAAGCCAAACAAAAACTAGAATGGGAGAAGGCCATGCAAGCCAAACATGGAACTTTAATGAAGAACCAAGCATGGGTTCTAGGATAGCTACCTATTGGGAAGAAACCCATTGGATGCAAATGGGTAAATAATATCAAGTGTAAATTAGATGGCACCCTTGACAAACATAAAGTAAGGTTGGTCACAAAGGGCTTTGCACAAAAGGAAGAGACTGATTATGAAGAGACATTTTATCCTACTACAAAAATGAAAACAATCCAATTGGTTCTAGCCACGACAACATGGTTTGGATGGAAAGTACATCCGAGGGACATGAAGAGTGCCTTCCTCAATGGAGATCTAGAGGAAGAAGTATACATGTATCAACCACATGGATTTAAAATTCCAAGGAAAGAACATATGATGTGCAAACTAAAGAAATCTCTTTATGGGATAAAGTAGGCTCCTAAGGCATGGTACATCAAAATTGACAGGTATTCAGGATAACAAGGATTCAGAAGTAATCCTTCTAACCTCAATTTCTACATCAAAAGAGAGTGATGAGGATTCAAAAGAAATCCTCCTAACCCCAATTTCTACATCAAAAGAGAGTGATGATGTGATGATTCTAGTGGTATATGTTGATGACATCATCATCACAAATAGTGAGATCAGAGTTATTGAAATGATTAAATCAAATTTATGTTCCACTTTTGACATGACAAATCTGGGCCCCTACATTATTGATTAGGTGTAGAAGACTGGTGAACTAATAAACATAATTTTTGCTTCTCAAACAAAATAAGCAACAAGTTTGTTAGACAAGTTTAAGATGACATATTGTAAAATCTCATCTACACCTATGGTGACGGGGCTGAAACTTTCAGCCAAGCTTGATTCAGATGAAGTAAAAGAGTCAATCTTCAAGGAACTAGTTGGAAATTGTGTCTATCTTACAACCACTAGGACTAACTTGTGCTATGCAGTCATCTATATCCCTTGATTTACGACAGCTCCAAAAACACAACACTGGATAGTGGAAAAGAGGGTGCTATGGTATGTGAAGGGAACATTAGACTTTGACATTCAATATGGTAAGTGTAATAAAATTACTTAAATACTCACAATAAGGGAATATCTCAAAGAATTAAGAGCAAAATAATCAGATCCACAACAATAATTGACAAAAGAGCAGAATCCTTGATAATAATGACTAAGTCGCTTTGAGGGAGAAACCTCCACAACAATGCAATAAGAGCAGAATTCACAATATGATGATAAAAGACTAACCACTACCTCCTATATATACTCTACTTAGCCATGGTTATTCCATAGGCCAGCCATGGTTATTCCATAGGCCAGCCATACTAAGAACATAGATAAATGCAATAAAATAATATGAAAGGTATGTGAGCCACAAGTTGGCCACACATACCCCTATATGCAATATAGGTTAACGGCATAGCATGCCCCTACCTTCAACACAATGTTGCTCTCAACGTTGAATTAACTTTGGGCGTTGCTGCAGAAAATCTTTATCCTCCCATGTTGCATCTTCACAATTCAGACTCTTCCACTTGATCAAATACTCTTTCTCTCTTGTTCGTAGCCTTTTTGTGCGTGTGAAGGATCTCCTTAGGTTCTAAAATGACTGCCTTCTTCATCCAATTTAGGTAACTCAGTATGGGTTGAAATTCTCTGACTAATAACCTTCTTCAAACAAGATACATGAAATACAAGATATATATGAGTGGATTGGGGTAGCTCCAGCTTGTATGCCACACTACCAATTTTCTACAGAATTTGATCAAGGCATAATTCTTAGGAGAAACTTTGTTATCTTTTTTTTGTTGCTTCAAAGACATCTGCTTATATGGCTACAAATGCACAAAGACCCAATCGTCGATATCAAAATGGCCCTCACTACAGTGTTGATCAGCGTCTTGCTTCATTCTATTTTGTGTTATTGTTAAATTCTCCCTTAAACCAGCTACTACCTCCTTTTGATGTTGAATGTGTTCTTCAACAACTCAAACCTTGGGTTGCACCTTCAAAGATGAAGTGATGGATGCGAGCTAATAGACAAAGTGTCATAAAGGCAGACATTTTAGAATAGGTATGAAAGGAAGTGTTGTACCACCATTTTGCTAGTAGCAGCCAATGGACCCAATGTTCATGTTTATCTGATGTAAAACAATGAAGATACCCTTCTAGGCATTTGTTGACAACTTTTGTTTGCCCATTAGATTGATGATGATAAGATGAGCTATGAGCCAACTGAGTACCCAAACTTGTAAAAACTCAGTTCAAAAGTTATTGGTGAAGATAGTATCACAATCACTTAAAATGATTTTTGGGGTACCATGCAACTTTTGAATTGTATTGAGAAAAGCAAAAACAATTGTACTAGCTACAAATGGTTGTGATAAGGAATAAAAATGAGCATATTTTGTGAGTTTGTCCACAACTACCATGATGACATTTTAAACTTCAAATCTCGACAACCCTGTAATGAAATACATGGAAACCTTCTCCCACCACTGGCTAGGGGTGGATAATGGTTGTAGAAGACATGGTATCTTAATTGTTTCCCCTTTATTCTATTGACAAACCATGCTTTATGCCACAAATTTATGTATATCCCCCTTGAGTCCCTCTCAAAATAAATCTCACTTGATGTGATGATGTCTTCAAAAATCTTGAATGCCCCCTATTAGAGATGATGAAGCCCTTAAATGATCGTGTTTGAGGACAAAATCCTTACATAAGTACAATCTATCATTATACCATAATGTGGTTCCTTTCCACTCAAATTTGTTAGAAACACCCAAACCATACCGAAGATTTTGAATCAAGTCCTATGTATCCTTGTCATGCTCCCATTCTAATGTTGCTTCTTCTAACCAATATGCTTGCCAAATGGTCATTGCGCATAATAGTGACTCAATTGATTCATCCCTCCTAGAAACTGCATCTACTACCACATTCTCTTTGCCTTTCTTATATACTATTTCAAAGTCACAATCCAACATTTTAATCACCCATTTTTGTTGCTCTTTTGATGACAATTGTTCCAAAAAATATTTTAGACTATCATGATCAGTGTTTAGCCGAAAGTGTCTACCCATCAGATTAGGTCTCCATTGTTTAATTGCATGAAAAATAGCCATCATCTCTTTCTCATAGATTGGCTTGAGCTTGTTTTTTCCCTTGAGTTGACGACTCTCGAATGTAATGGGTCTTCTTCCCTGCTTGAGTATTGCGCCCATGCCATATCTTGATGCATCACATTCAACAACAAACTGTTCTCATTTTTCAAATAAAGTAAAAAATAATAAAGTTAATGTTTTAAGTTGTCTGACTTACTTTTTATTGAAAAAATGACAACTTAATATTATTTTATTATTATTAGAAATAAAAGAAATGGGTGAGAAAATGAAAAAGTGAAAATAAAAGAAAAAGGTGAGAAAAGGGAAAAGTGAAAATAAAAGAAAAAGGGTAAAAGTAAAAAGTAAAACCCTAAACCTAAAAGTATAACCCTAACCCTAAAAGTGACAATTGAGTCTATATATTGAGTCATTGTAAATCATTCAATTTTTATTATCAATATTTCTCAATTGATTGAGCCTTTCAATTCACTTGTTTTCAGCGTAAGGACGAAAACCCTTATAGTTGGAGCAAATTGTGAAAATAAAAACCCTCACCATTCGGATTTAGATTTGAAGACAAAAACCCTCTAATCCATTGAGGTGATTCCATCCAGGAATCATAATTATGCTTGTAAATCATGATCAAATTCCAGTTTCAGTGTGATTGAAGATTATTAGTAATTTTCAATTTTTTGTGAGTGTTCAGAGTATTTTAATCATTGTTGTGCATCCTTGGGAAGCTTTCGTACCTCATCTAGACCTGCCATTCATTGCTTTGGAGCATGTTGTTGCCATTACCAAATAGAAAATAGCCCTAGACTGTTGCATTGGGGTTTCATGTACAATTGGGGCTTTTGCATTGTGGTTTATGTTACCAGTTGAGTCTAATTTGTGCAAATCAAAGTGGTTGTTATGGCCTTTATTTTCAGCTGTAACCTTACTTCAAGCTTCATTTGTTACTCATTGTTGCATGTAATTATTTTACGGGGGTTTATTCAAGTACGAGTTTTGTTTTTTGGCCTTGTGATGCAAAATAAATGTAAGGATTTTATTACAATGTTCTATTATAGTTTATAGATTGTTTCATTATCATAATTTTGTACACTTTCATCTCATTACAATAAGGGTTTCAGTGAAGTTCTAATTAGGTCTTCAATGTCAATATTGCATGTGGGATGTCTTAGTATTTGTTTGATATCCAGTATTGAAAAGAAATCACGAAAAACTTTAGAGTTGATAAATTATCCAAAAGGGATATTACACAAACATTTTGAAAAAATCAGGGGTTGCCAAAACTGAAGTGGTGCACATAGCCTCTTTCAACTGCTCAGATGCCTCAGTAGTTGATTCAGTCCAATAGAATGAATATTTCTTCAACAAGGTTATGAGTGGAGCTGCTATGCTGCCATAATTTTTTACAAATCTGTGATATTACCCTGTTAGCCTTAAAAATCCATAGGTTCTTGATGATCTTTGGCACTTGCTACTCCATAATAGCTTTGATCTTCTTAGGGTCGACTTTGAATTTTTCATGTGAAACAATGACCCAAGTACTCCACCTCATGGACACCAAAAACACATTTGAAAGATTTTGCATAAAGTTGATGTTGTCCCAGAACTAACAGTACTTGTTTCACATGCTTCAAATGTTCTTCCAAAAATTTGTTATAGATTAGGATGGCATCAAAAAACACCAACACGAGCTTCCTTAAAAAAGGCCTAAAAATATTATTCATCAAACTCAAAAATATAAATGGTGCATTTGTGAGACCAAAAGGCATGACCATAAACTCATAAATGCCTTCATGAGTTCTAAAAGTTGTTTTATGGATATCCTCATCTTTGATCTGTATTTCATGATACTCAGAACGAAGATCTAGTTTGGTAAAATAAACAGCACCATGTAATTCATCTAACAAATCATCAATGACTGGAATAGGTAACTTATTTTTGATGTACTTATTGAGTTCTCCATAGTCGGGGCACATCTTCCGAGTGTCATCCTTCTTCTGCACCATGACCACTGGGGAAGAATATTCACTTTGGTTATGTCAGATATTCCCTGCCTCCAACATCTCATGTACTATTTTTTCAATTTTAATTTTTTGAGCATATGGATACCTGTATGATCCGATATTCAGTGGTGTGCTACCTAGAATCAGTCTTATGGCATGATCATGTTCTCTACTGGGTGGTATGCCTTTTGGCATTGCACCAAACACTATTGGATGGTCATGAAGAATCATTTGTAAATTGAGATGTGTAGACACGTGTTGGCTGGACTTTTAAAGAAAACAACTATCACAAATCCCTCCGCCCCTTTTTAAGAATCTGATGTGAACTAACCAATTGGAAAGACTTTACCTGTAATCCCTGTAGTTCAAATGTCCTACCTTTAGAATGAAAGTGCATGAACAATTCTTGGTTCATCTCTATTTTTTCCAAAGTTGTGAGGCATTGTACTCCCAAAACAATGTTAAACCTACCCATGGGAATAACAATCATAGGAGAATTAAACAGGTAGTCCCCCATGGCAATCTTAATACCATGGCATTTTCTAGAACAGTTGACTATGCCACCATCTACAATCATGACTTGAAATTCTGAAGCTGGATAAATAAAACAATTCAAACGAGTGGCCAACTTATTATTGATAAAGTTGTGTATTTCCTGAGTCAATCAACATTGTCACCTTTTGTTTTTTGAGGAAGCCAACCACCCTAAGAGTTTGAGGAGTACTTATACCTAAAAGGGCATGACAGGGGATAGTAAGGTGAAAATATTTAGATTCCTCCTCTAGTTCCTCCATACCCTCACATGCAGCCTCATCATTTTCATCTTCATTGGCACCTTCAATGTTGAACTTCTTTTCGACACATTTATGTCCTTTGCTCCACTTGTCACAATGAAAACATAACCTTTGCAACGATTCTATTCAATTTGTTGAGGGGTCAATCTTGTAGGTTGCAAAAATGATGGTTCTGTGAAATTGCATTCATGGCCATGAGTGAAAGACCGTCTTTAAACCAAATCAAATTCCTCTACCTGGAGCGCGAATGGTATAGCATCAGAAACAATCAATGGATTAAAAATATGAACCTCAAGTTGGATGCTATCCTTGAGCCCACTCTAAGAACAACTCAGTCAAGTTGTTCTTAGTGATGTCATCCACACGTAAGGATAAATTCTAGAATTGTTGAAAATAATCCTTAATAGTACCTGTCTGTCGCAACTTTGCTGACTAATTGAAATAGTTTTCAAAGACATTGTTGTGATAGTGTATCTGTAACTCAATAAATACCGAACAGTTAACAAGAACGCCCTTTTTTTCTTTGAGCACACAACCACCTATACCAAATGAATTGCCCAGGTCCCAGATAAAGGGATGTTGTGACCACCTTTTGCGCACATGGAGTCTGATGTAGATCAAATAATTTTTCTATTTGATTGATCCAAGTGAGTGGATCCTTACCATCAAGCTTGCGCACTTCCACTTTTCATAGCATGTGCTTCGAACCAGTATTGGAGTTGTGATTGTTCTGAGTGGGCAAACTTGATTGGAGCGATAGAGAATTATTTTGTGGAAGTTGGGCACCAATAGAAATCAACTAAGCACTCATCATTCACAATTGATCCTTCGGAGAATCCATTTCCCCTTTTACCACATCAAGATCATCCTTAGCATGCTTTTGATATCTGACTAGATTTGTTGAACCACCTTAGAAACTAACGGATTTGAAGTTCCAAACTCTGTCATCTTTGTGAAAAGTTTTTCAGGAGTCTTGACCTTTCCTGCGTTTTCGGACTGACCATACACAAACTCTAGGATGGAGGGTTTCAAGCCCCAAAAAAAATGTACCAGTAGATTATACCATTGTGATCATCTCGTCGAGACAAATTGTAATGTCCCCAAATTGAGACAAATCAAGAAATAAGGGTTTGCCAACAAAACCCTATCAAATCCAAAACCCCTTCCTATGAAGAATCTGAAAATGCAAATTCAGCTAATAATACAATTCTAAAAATGAAATCAATATTCAGAAATTCCTTTACCAAACCCTAGGCAACTAGTGCAAAAATTAGATTTGATACTTCTAAGTCTCCAAAAATTATGAAATAAGTTTGATATTGCAGCCACTAATTTTAGAAGTCAAAATAGTCACACAAAAAGTCAAAACTTAGAATTCTGGGATTTATTAATGCAAAATACAGTTGAAACTTCATAAATTTGTATCTCTCGAAATACTGGGAGTTACAATGCCCATGATAGCTCAAAATGACCATAAAAATGGCAACTATCAAACAAAACAAGAAACAAAAATTTTCCACCATGGGAACTCCATCAAAAGATGTCTCGATATTCTGAAAACCCTAGTTTACTGCAATTTCTTCTCAAAACCCTTCCAAGCCAAGTCACCAAAGTGCAGAAATATTATAATAAATCAGAATATTATTTAGCACACAATCACCCCAAAACATATGCAAATCATCCACCAGCCAAATTGCTAACCTGGAATAAAATAGCAATAAATCCACAAACCCTGGGATAGGGTTATTTCTTTGTAGCACAACCCTTAATGGGGTCTTCAACACAAGTGCCCAGGTCGCCACTCTAGAGCTCCCCAAAAACCTATAAATGGCATAGTTCCATGGAGTTTCTTGATGGAGGGGATGGGGGGACAGGGGGCCTAAGTTTGGGGATGACGGAGGGGAGCAATAGGGGAGCGGTGCAAATACATATAGTACTTGAAAAATTAGTTATAAAAAGATGTATAAGGAATAAGTATATTGCATTGAACATCAACAATTTAACATTTAAGTTTTAACTTCTTAACAATGAAGTTTCAAGTTTGAACCACTAAACCAATGAACATTGAAAATCAAAATCAAAATATCGAATTCAGAATTTTTAAAATTTCATAATGATGATTCATGATTACAATCAAGTATCAACAATGTTCAAAAACAAAATACTACATACTAATGAGTCAATGGCTAATCATCCCCAAAGTTCTCGCCAAACTCCTCATCACTAGAACTGTTGGACTCCACATGCTCAAGCTCCTCCAAACCAATACTAACCAGCGCTGTCTGTGTAGCATCATCATCAATCTTTGTTGACTCCTCTGGCTCTACAACCCATCTCGCTGTTGGATTCTCCTTGTAAGTGTATTGCGGTCAATGAGACGCAAGGCACTATGTACAGCCACAAGCTTCTCTACCCTCCTAGAGGTAAGCATGTTCCTCTTAACAGAGTGGATGAAGTTATAAGTAGATTAGTTCCTCTCAAAAGCAGAAGAACTAGAAGCAGAAGCAGAGGACACACAAGATGAAATCCTAATTTGACTTCTAAGTTCTAATCTTGGAATTGAAAAAAACCTTACAAAGCTACAACCTAGAAAGCAAAATAAATTTGAAATTTAAGCATTTGATTTGAATGAAGACTTAAAATTTTAAGCATTTGAATGAATCGTAAATAATTATAAGAATTTTCAATTTAGAAATGAATCATGAATCAAAGAACAATACAATTTGAAAATGAGGCAAAAATTCAAAAATTCAAAGAATCAAATGCATAGTGATAGGGCCTACCTTGTGGCTCAAATGATGAACTTGAAGAGTCTTGGGTCTTCTTGGCTTCTTTATCCTCTTCTTGATCTCACTTTCCCTCTCCTAATGCTCTCTCACTCTTGCAAACTTCTCCCTCAGCTTGTTGCCTCTACTTTCAACTCTCTACTTCACTCAATAAAGTTTTAGTGTGATTTCGAATGAGAGGGCTGGGGCTATTTATAAACTTTTGGGAGGTCTTGGGGGTGGGGGTGAGACCTATTAGCAATTAGAGTTAGGGTAGAGGGCTCACAAACCAAAATCTTTTTTAAATTTAAAAAAAAAATATTTTTTTTGCGTCCACCAGCATGGGAGACGTCTGTGTGTTCCCTGGGGGGGTCAAGGGATGTCTGGCATCCCATGGACGTCCCAGAGTCCCCCAGATGCCCCCTTTTTGAAGGGATGCCACAGAGACGTTCCCTATTAGAGAGAACATCCCGAGGATAGTGGCGGTTGGGGGCGGCGATGGAGGTGCGATAGGGGGACGTCCCTGTCCCAAAAACGTGGGGATTTTTTGGGGGGGACGTGTCCCCATGGAACATTGGTAAATGGCTTCCAATAGCAAGCCACACAACCCCAACACATAGTGACACTTGATAAAACAAGTCACCACCCTAGAAAAGGGTGCAAATTTGCAATCCATAAATCTAAAGCACAAATACAACTTTTGAATAGAGCTGCCCTAGGTGGAAGAATGGAGGTTTTCGTCCTCAAACTCCTTAGTGCACTTGAAGGGTTTCATCCTCAAATCACTTGTTCAAGCTTGACATACTTGAGCATAAAATTCAATATCTAAATTAGCATGCCTTCAAATGAAACTTTCCTTTGCTTTTATACAACTTCCCCAAAGAGGCACGCCCAAAAGAGAGGGAAACATAAATTGAAATCATAAGGAAGATTGTTTTTAAAAATACTCATGACCCTTAAAGGGCCCCAACCTAAGTAATTCTTATAACATTAAGTACCTTTTACATGTATTCATTCAAAATCACTTATTTCTCTTTCCCTTCTTTATTTTGCCTTAGCCCTCGAGAAATGGGTTAAGGCTAAGAGTCTTCAAAGATGTCCCTAACAAAAGAGGGACATGACATGAATCCAATGACCACAAATTTGCATAAGGGTACAAAAATAAAACCTTTTTTTTTTAAAGACTTGTTGTCAACCTGGAGTTGCACCCTGATCAAAGATGTGCTGAAACGACTAATCCTCGTTCTAGTTGAAACAATGGGATCTGGTGGGTACCTCAATGGTGAGAAGAACCTCCAAAGAAGGTTGGTTCCTATAAGATGTATCTATGAGGATCTCAACTTCTACGCTACAAACTACCTGGAGAAAAGGGAAAAGAAACTTGAAAGGAAATCCTAGCTAAAATGGTGATACACCTAATTTGCTTGATCCACTCAAATTGAGCTTCTGAGAACATTGATTCAGACAAGAAAGAGGCAGAACTTCTACTCCAATTGATCAATACACAAGTATTTCACAAAAAAGTTTAATCTAATGATCTAAGCTTGAGAGAAATAGAAAAAATAGCCCTGATGAAAGGCACTAAATAGCCACTGATACCCACTATAAACTCAACAAAAGACAATCAAACACAGAACGTGATCTGCATAAATGACCAACTAGCAACTAGGTACAAATCTAGATTTGACAAGGAAGAAGGAAAATCCATCACCTAGGCAAATCTATAACAAAAGTACACTATACCAACTGCTGAAAATTGAAAAAACACAGTCCTCTATTAATTCTGAAAAAGGTTATAGCACGATCTTTGGCAAAAAATTTCTTGCCAAAAGAGGAATTATTTTTACAAGGTTGAAAAGCCATTAATATAGAAAATTACAAAAGCCAAGAGATGGCGTTGAAATAGAAGAGACAACTCTTTCATTAGCCCAAGTCCAATTTGCGTTGCATTAGCCTTCCAAATTTGTCTTTTCTATGTCTTTTGTCTTGCATGAAGACTCATTGGTATTGAAATGGACAGTGGCTAATTTTAAGATGTTAAACTCTTATCATGCAAAAATGTTACGTCCACCTCCAAATATGGACTTCTTGAGCTGTTTGATCATTTGAAAGCATGAGATAAACAAGAGCATGCATGAAATCCACGCCATGCTAAAATTAGAACTTGAATTGAAACATTGGAATTTGAGTTGGAACGTTTGAAAGCATGAGTTGACCTCAGAGATAAACTTGACTTCAACAACCAATTAACTGAAGCTTTGACCAGTCAACCAAAAATAGACTTTTCTTGCATGTATTTTCTCCTATTTAGGTCTGCCTGTTCGTGTCTATTTTCTGTGGACTTCTATTTTTGGATAATCTTATTTAGTCTCGGGATTATCTTGTTTTCACTTCCCGTGGATCATCTATTTTCTGTCCCTTTTCGTTGACTTTACCTTGGTCTAATGTTCTCGGACTTCTTTCTGTAGATTTTATGTCTGCCAAATTTTCCTGCCTTGGATTTTCTTTCTTTCGCTTTTAGCTTAAAAATGCCTGAGTCCTTCAACTTTTGTTATCTCCCTTAGTCTCTCCTTCGGATTTTTTATTTTTTTAAATTCCCGTGGACAAAAATTCCACGGGATTTGTCTCCTTGCTTTCCAAAGACAGCCCTTCGGGCTTCCTGTCTTAGTCCTTTCCCGAAGGGCAGGTGCCCTTCGGGCATTTTGTAAAAGCCTTTAAACTTTCTAGATGGACCTTCCTAAAGGGCAGGTGCCCTTCAATTTTTTTGCAAGCGTCCCTACCGATCCTGAAATGAGCCTTCTCGAAGGGTACCTACGCTTCGGGTTTTTTGTCAATGACCCTTCCGAAGGGTACCTACCCCTCGGGTTTTTTGTCAATGACTCTTTCGAAGGGTACCTGCCCTTCGGGTTTTTTGTCAATGACCCTTCCGACAGTCCCTTGGACTCTTCAAATAGTCTCTTCCTATCGAATAACCTTTAAGAAAAAGGCACCTGGGTTTTTTGAAGGGCACCCAAATTTTTTTGGAAACGTCCCTTCCGAAGGGTACATTGCCCTTCGGGTTTTTTGGAAGTGTCCTTCGAATATTGACTTGTCTTTTGAACTTTTCGGGCTTTTTGTCCGAGTATATTTGCTTGTTCTTCAATGTCTGCAATTTCAAACTCTTCACTGGCACCTACTTCGGATTCTTCATTGCTTGTTACTTATAAAAAGCGATAAATCATTCACCCTGAGAAACCCGAAATGCACTATCTTGAGTAATTCGGGTTTCTAAACCCGAATTAGTTCTACTGATAAAACTTTCATAAGCAAAGCACTTCTCAAAACCCGATTTGCACTGTCAAGAGTAATTCGGGTTTTCCAAACCAGATTACTTCTACTGAGGGGTTTTAACTGTTGATTACTCATAAAAGTGAAATAAGTTGTCTCTTGTAAAACCCGAAGACTTCTTCCAAAATCCCGAAGTCTTTTGCTGTGTAAAACCCGAAGTCTTGCTTGAATGCCCAAACTCTCACAATTAGGCAAAATTTTGGTATGTAGGCCAAAAAATGGCCAACAAGACTTGAAAACAATACTATAGTGGCAAAAAAATTAGATTTTTTCCGGATCGCAAGTTATGTTTTTTTATCTTTCAGCTCTTCAAACAACAGCAACACCAAATCTAGAAAAAGCACCGCAAAACTTAGCCCAAATCAATGCTCTAATACCACTTGTAATGAAATTACTTAGATGCTCGCAATAAGAGAATATATCGAAGAATTATGAGCAAAATAATCAGATCTACAACAATAATTGACAAAAGAGCAAAATACTTGATAATAATGACTAAGCCTCTTCGAGAGGGCAACCTCCACAACAATGCAATAAGAGAAACACTCGTAACATGATAAAATACTAACCAATACCTCCTATACATACTCTACTTAGCCATGGTTATCCTAAAGGCCAACCATACTAAGAACATAGAGAAATACAATAAAATAATATGAAATGTATGTAAGCAACAAGTCAGCCACACATATGCCTAGAAGCACTATAGATTAACGACATAGCAAAAAGCAAGAAGCTTTAGTTGTGTCACTATTTATACTCGGATTGCATAGAATTTGTAGATGGTAGGAAGTCTAAAAGAAGTTTTCTTTAGTTTAGGAGTAGGGGCAATTTCTTGGATCAACAAGAACCTGTAGTTTCACTTTCCTCGATAGAAGCAGACTATAAAGCTGCAATAAAAGGGGCATGTGAAGCAATTTGGCTTAGAAGAGTGCTTGTAGATTATCAAGTTGATCAAACTAAGCCTATAGTACAATTTTGTGATAACCGAAGAGTTCTTAAGATGGCAAAAAATCCCATGTTTCATGAGCACACAAAACATGTTGCCATACATTATCAGTTCATTCGATAGCTTGTACAAGATGTAGTAGTTGAGCTGCAATATTGTCCAACTCAAGACTAGACTGTAGACATTCTCACCAAAACTCTTGGCTCAAACTTTGTAAAATTTAGAGATAAACTTGATGTATTTTCTAGAATGACCATAAAGGGAGGATGTTAGAATTATAATGGTCATATTAGACTTAGGCTTAATAAAGTCTAGTTAATAGCTTAGTTTAAAGTGGTGTAAAAATGACTTCATAGTCACTTAAGCCATTTTAGGGCTAAGGTTTATGTCAATGATAAATTGTAGTATAAAGAGACGATTGATCTCTCATTCTAATATCTAACAAGTATTTATCTCTTTAAAGTTCTCTCGTGTTCTTGCTTGGTTTCTTTGTGTGTCCAATTTCCGTGATAAGTGGAACCTACTGTAGAACAATTGTATTCTCCAAAACAATATCTTCACCATGGATCATGTGGCTAACCATATGAGGAGTGCATGATGCCTCATGGTTAGGATGGCAAGGATCATGGAAAGATGGTAGCAAAGGACAATCATCAATTTCCTTGACATTTGTAGGAAGTGAAGACAAGTAGCTTGGTTGTGTAAGTGGAGCCATGTTTCTAGGTGGAACCATTGTGGAGATGATGTATGGTAGTTCATGTGGTCGATTTTGCATAGGCATAGTCTTGAACACTCATCATTTCTTGCATTAGTTTGATTTGGTTCTCAATATGGCTGGCCAAAATCGACTCAAGAGCACCAATACAATTGACAAGGATCTATTCAATAGTGCTAATACTCATCGATTCTTGAGAGGATTCCCTTGTAGTTTTTGGATCCATTTTGGGTCAGATATGGGATTAAGAAAGAGGATCCACCAAAATTTTATAGCTAATGATCTTTATGCAAGTAGATCTGAAAATGTCCTTAGTGCAAAAAACAACGCTTGATTTGCTCACCCAGATTGCAAGATATAAAAAATTATGTTTATTGCTTTCTAAGTCTTGATTGTAAGAAGGACAATACAACGATTCTAGAAGGCCAACTTCTCAAGTTTGTAGATCCCTCAATATTGCTTGGAATTGTAACTAATTAACAAAAACCTCTTGAAGAATACTTTTTGATGATTCAAAAATAATTTTGATTGGATGCTCTGCTAGGATAAGTCTGCACTTTAAGATAAGGCACTTTTTATGGGATAATAATTGACAAAATGACTGCTTGTGCAGATTTGCGAAGTTACATCCTATTTAGTGTTTGTGGTGCTGATCTAATGAAGAGCAGCAGCATTGAAGTAACTCCCAAATCTGAAGGTTGTTGAAGAGAGTAGATCTAGTGGATGGTACAAGGTAGGAACCCTCAAGGAGACTAGATTTAGTGCCTTGATTGAGAGAGGCCTAAGGGTGTTAGATTTATTAAGGGCAAAAGATGGAAACCCTTAAGATTACAAGAGCTAAATGCCACAATTGATAGGCTCTGAAGTGAGTTGATGAGAAAAGGATCTAGTGGAGGGTAAGAAGCATAAATCCTCAAGGAAACTAGATTGAAAGCCTTGATCAAGAGAGGCCTAAGGGTGTTAGATCTTAAAAAGGTAAAATGATGAAAACCCTTGAGAGGACTAGGTCCAAAGGCCACGATTGATAGGTTGTAATACCAAGTGATATAATTTAGTGGAGGGTAGGAGGTAGAAAACCTCAAGGAAACTAGATCAAAGGCCTCGATAAGGAGAGGCCTAAGGGTGTTAGATCTAGTCAGGGTAAAAGATGGAAACCCTTGAGAGGACTAGATCTAAAGGCCATGATCGATAGGCTCTAATACCAAACAATATGAACTAAAGGAAGACAATTGGCACAAGAAGAAGATAGACGAGATTGCTGCAACCATACATGTTCCACTCTCATTTGTGTTATGTATATATAGATTACATAGGATGTACAAGGAAGCTTCCAAATGAAGGACATTTCTATGAGGATAAAGATGTACATAGAAACATGTACAACATTTAAGAATGCACAATACAAACATTTGACGATGTAAAACATTTAATAAAGTACACTTAGCCCATGTAACTATATTAAATAAAATACACTAATAGCCCATGCGGCTATGTCTCTTCAAGTTGTAAACTATTTATTGACATCTAATGAAGAGTGTATTGCATGAACAGTTGTGGCCAACAATTATGTCCTCTCATGCTCTCTATATTTCTTATATCACTTCATACTTACATGTCCCAACATTTCTATGTCCTGACTCTAGCCGGAAAATGAAATCTGAATGTGCCAACTTGTAGCTGCAAGGATGGAAACCAGTATGCAATTTAATAGCCATGCGAAATTACAACACATTTTAATTTGGGCTACAGTTCTGAATACCATAATTAATTTGTTGAAGCCAATAATGGCTAAAAAACTAAGTATTTGACCATTCTATCTAAAATTTCATTCTAGTCATCTCGAAAATGCACTTTCCTTCTTGCAACTCAAAATCAATGGCACCTCAACAAGTTGCAGTATGGTATTAGTCAAGTTGAAATGTCATTCAACTGAAGGGAATTGATGACTTGGTTCTCAATATTTTAATTACTTAATTTTTGATATTATGCAGTAATGCTTTAGTTTGTTATCTGCCCAATGGATGGAAGAATTAATCTGCAAGTCAAACATACAGTGTTGTAGAGGGCAATTGGGGTACTTAGCCAAATATATATAGATAACATGAGAGATTTTTTAGGTTGAAGACTTTAATATGGAAGTTTAATTGATAAGTTATTATGGCGTTGAGAGTCTCCACCCAGGAATTTCAGCTATGCTGCCCTTGGTGGTGCACTTTTGATTATATATATTGGCATTCCTATCTGTTATGAAATCATCATATTCCTACTTTTCAGAGTGTTTTATGTGTTCATGCTCCAATGGCCATTCGTGATGAATGCAATCTGTTTTGTATCTCTATTTGCTGTTAGAATTCCTGGCAGCGAAGTAGCTTTATACTGGTGATCCTGGTAGCAGCAATCGAGTATGAAACCAGTTTATGTTCATGTACTTGTACAGTAAAATCCAAAATCAGACCGGCAAATCAACACCTATGAGTAAAAGAATAAAAATAAATCATCAAGAAGACAGATAAACTGGATTGTGGATAAAGAAACATGAACATAGCACTGATATATGTCAAGTCCTTATTTCATAAGTTGATGTTGACATAGTATCAATACAATAAGTATAGTTAAACATGTTTAAAGAGGGTTTGTTCTCAGGTTATAAAACACCTGCTATAAATTAGAAGTTGCTTGTTTATACCTGGAGAAGGAAAAGATCTCAGCTGATCAAGGAGTCCTATCACAAAAGAGAACTATTGAGACAAAGCAAAGACCTTTGAAAAGGCAAAAGATGGAACCCAGGCACCATCTCAAATCAAGACCAACCAAGTTTGGTGGCAAACATAATGAAGACCCAACAACCTATTGTTTGAACTCGGGATATTATTAGAATAATGAAATTTTGGATGAAAAGACAATGTATGAGCTCTTTCCAAGTATACTGAAGGTTTGTGTCATTAAATGGTATGACCCACTAGCCCCGAGAAGAAGACATGGGCAGATACAGAGACTCAATTCAATATATGATTTAAGAGATGGCATATTGATGCCTAAATATATAATGAATTATAAAGTTAAAACAAGGGAAAGGGGAATCTATAATCAAAGGATGTTGAATTTTAGACAAATGGTAGATAAACCTGTAATGTCCCCTTAGGTTTAGGGCAGGATGAAGACCCTTAACCCATAGTTCACATAACCATAACCAACGAGTACTCGCCAAGGGATAATTTTGGGTAACCAACAGTTATTCGATAAAGCAGGGCAAATAACCAGGAATAACTGACAAAGGCAAAAAATACTTAAAATTATTTTAAAAAAAAAAAAAAATAGAAACTGCGGAAGCAAAATAGATCAAATGGTTTTGTAAAACGTTGGGAACGTGTTTTCTATTAGATTTGAATACAAATAAAGTACAAAATCGCATAATCATGTGAATACAACATACTACAATGATACTTATAGTCTTATACAAGAATCTACAAGTACAAATTACAAGAATCTATAATTTTCTTTTCCCTGCTCTATGGAAAACTAAGGGAGACTGAGAAACTCTAGTCCTCCCACTCGGCTGCCCTGCCTCGCTCTATCTAGAAGGCTGCACCTACACCTGTGGCTCCACCTCTACCTTTGCCTCTGCCTCATCTTCAAGGATGCCCTCCAATCCAATCTCTCCTCCTGTTGCAGCTACACCCTCCGTAGCTTGCCTCTCGAATTTAGCAATCTCGTCCTCTGTAAACATGGGGGCCTCCTCTTGTGCAATCCAACCACTGTAGGGATCGATCTCGTATAGATCGATAGGCTCCTCTAATGCATTCTCCAACTTCTTTGTGCGAAGTCAAAGGTTGTATTACACAAACCAAGTTATTGAGGTGTTGTCGGCTCAAATTGTTGCGCTTTTTCATGTGAATGTCGTCAAACAAATTCCAATTGCACTCACATCCAGAAGCACTACGAGGTTGAAATAAAATGCAGAGGGCCAACCTTTGAAGATGTGGGGTATTCCCACCCCAATCTTCCCACCACGACCCTATAAACAAGATATTCAAAATTTTGTAAGTAATTAATACTTATAAAATTGTAATTGGTAAGGTACAAGTAAAGACTTCATTTTCTATTACCTGATGACTGCATGGCTCTCCCTCAAATAGCTAGTGCTAAAGAAAAAATCCTCCCCTTTGTCTACTTGTAGTTTTGCAACTCTGTAATAATGAGTCCCCTCACCTCAAAGTCAAGTGTCATACTCTCAATGCATCTTGAGAGCCCCTCCATAACCTCTCCACTACCATCTGTGAAGCCATCGGAGTTGAAAACCCTGGGGTTAAGGTAGTACCTTATCATATCCCTCTTTTGTTAAGGACATCTTTGAAGACCTTTAGCCTTAACCATTTCCAAGGGGCTAACAGAAAAGAAAGAAGGGAAAGAGAAATAAGTGATTTTGAATGAACGTACTTTATAAGGTACTCTGTGATATAAGAATCGCTTAAGTTGGGGCCCTTTAAGGGTCATGAACATTTTAAAAGCAATATTCCTTATGATTTGAATGTGTTTCCCTCCCATTTGGGTGTGTGCCCTTTGGGGCAAATTGTATAAAAAGAAAGAAAGGTTTCATTTGGAGACATGTTATGTTGAATATTCAAAATATTGGTCATTAAACACGAAAATGCATGAGCCATTGCTTTGAAGACGAAAATCTTCAAGCAAAGGAGTAATGACGCAAATCCTCATCTCTCATCTAGGGTAAATTCATCTTGAGGTTGCATTTGAGCATAATATTCAGAAAAGACGAAAATATTGCATTTGAAGAGGGGTGATTAGGGTTTGGAGCCTTGGGAGTTGCTTGGATAGGTTGAAAACCCCTCATTGGAGGCCTGCGTGGATTTTGTTGTTGGAATAGAGCGACTTGGTTGTGAAGCTGGTTTGTAGGGTTTTGGGGCTTATTTCGAGCCAAAACATATGATTTTATTTTATTATTTCTGCAGTGTGGCAACCTGATTTGGAAAGGGTTTAACCTTATTTTGAGTCATTGCCTTGAATATTCTAAAAATATTTTCTATAATTTTTCCAACTTTAGTGAATTGATTTGAAGGGCTTTGTGGCTCCAAATACGCTCAGATTTTCATAAAAAATTCTGCTTATTAACTCAGTAATATTTAAGCAAAATTATGAGGATTTCACTTGATATATCAATTGCAAATTTCAATTAAATATTCTAGCTTGTAGGTGTCTAGGGTTTAAGGATTTATTTCCATTTTTGGGGGGATAAATTGCTTTTCTGGATCAGCTATTTGTTGCTTAGAGCCTACATATTTTCGTCCAGCAATGCAAGCTCTACAATCATCTCCCATTTTGTCTTTTCTGTGACACTGGGACAAGGCATGACATCACGGGAAGGAATGCATGAAAGGTAGTATTTGAAGCAATTAAAGCTTCCAGTCATCCTCTTCGAGCAAAATGAACAAGCTAAAGTTGTCTCGGACGTTTCAACCTGCACGACATACTTCCAAGCAACAGTGTGAGCATTAGAGGGAGCCGATTGACTACCATTGACTGAATCTGACTCTGATGCACTAGCAAATGTTATTGTTTGTTAATGGATAACCTGCAAACATGTTCAAAACAACATTAAAAACTTAAAAATTAAAAACATTTAACACAAATTAAAATACGATAAATAAATTATAATGATAAATTATTAAACGGAAACTAAAATACATTTTGATTTAACAAATTGAAAACTATAACAGTTAAAAAACAACATTTTTAATAAAAAATTATGCATAAATTTTAAATACTAAACACTAAAATTTCAGGAATGCATGAAATTTGAATATTAAAATTTAAAATATTTATCAAACATGTCTATAATTAAATTACAATTCCTTTACATGCTCGTTTTTTTTTTTAAAAATGTACTAACCTGAAAATCACTTTGCTGAATTTTTCCTTCCAATCCGCTCTTGAATACTCTAAATCTTGTGTGAATGAAATGAGAGAGGGTGTGTTGCAATTTATAAAACAAAATTCAGTATTTTTACAACATTTTTGTAGCGTTTGGCACCATTTCCGTGGATTTTCTGCATGGTTATTCCACGTAAACTGGTGAGTACTTCCAGTTACTCGTGAGTAACCGACGAGTACTCACAAGTTTAAAAAAATTGTGGTTTTTTTATTTTGGCTAATTCGAGTGGTGGTTATTAACCTAGTGGATTTACAGGCAAGTAGCCGAGCAACCAACGGTTACTCACTGGTTATGTAGTCCATGTCTATCGATATTTTTGTGCCAAAAATCTCAAAACACCTCGTACCTTAAGGGAGACCCATAAAAATTTTTGAGAAAGGCTTCAAAATGACTTAAAATACCTTTTTCCAAGACCCGAGCAAAAACCAGAAATTTTTGTGCAATTTGCAACTTTGCAAAGTTTCAAAGTGCACCCAAACCTCTGCTTTCCTGCTTACCTAAGACCTAGCATGAATCGGAACTCACATTACAATTTTCAACTTTGCAAAGTTGCAAACTGTAATCCGGACTCTGCTTTCCGCTCTTCATTAATACCTAGCGGGAATCGAAACTCATGTTATAATTTGCAACTTTGCAAAGTTGCAAAGTACAACGCAGACTCCGCTTCCCGTCCTTCACCATGACCCACCAGGAATCGGAACTCTTGCTACACTTTGCATCTTTGCAAAGTTGCAAAGTGTAGCTGGGATTCCGCCACCCGCCTCCAAAGCAATTCCCACTTCACCCCCCTCAGAGGAAAGTGGAGAATTGAAAACATCTAACAAGTTTGCAAACTTTCAAACTTGCAAAATGACTCTACCAACCCACTTTCTTGTCGTTTTCCTATCTACCGCAGTTGATCGACATGCTTGGCATTAATTAGGGGTTGGTTAATATAAAATTTAGGTTTTTTGTTGTTAATTAACATTGAAAATCAAAACTAAAGCTCCGTCGTCGAGTGATCACAAACCAAAGCCTAAAGCCAAGCAATGCCATGACACGAACCAGACCTCCATTGCCGAGCAATGAGCACCAGATCTATTCATTGCAAAGCCCTGCACACGCATCCACAACATTCCTCTAGGTCACTTGCCTTTTCTTTTAATCTTTTCAGTATCATTTGTCGCCATTGTTATTTTCAGCAAGGTTTAATCATTTCCAAAATCGTTCTTAGGGCTTTTCTCAGACATTGTCAAAGGCATCTTTATCTACAGTTTTGTTTTGTTTGCAAATTTTGCAATTTTCTAGTTTTACGGCACTTGTTAGAAACTTATTGTTAAATTTGACTAGATTCTTCTAGGTACTTGTCGTACTTAGGGTTTTCCTGAAATTTGTTTGAAATCTAGGCGAAAATCCCTCCTACTATTGCAAATTGAAACTCCGCAGAAATTCTAATTGAAGAAACACCATAAAACCCCCGTTTAAATCTAGGTAGAGATTCCCTTTGCTTTAACACCTTGAATTCCCATCGGAGATCCGACATGCAATTGTAAACCGCAACCCCGCCGAAATTTTGGCCGGACTTTGCAAGTGCAATTGCAAGTTAAAACCCCGTCAGACCATTTGGTCGGACTTTACATCTATTGTTGCACATTATATTCCCATCAGAGCTAAACCCTCCAAAAGCATAACAAAACCCCGACATGTTCAAAGCGGAAAAATAGTCGATAATTGCAAGTCCAAATTCCGACCAACTCTGTAGTTAGTTTTCCTTACCCATTGTACATGTCTGGAAAAGAGATGAAGTTCAAGTCAAAAGGACCTGGTGTCCCATCCAACCTAGATTCAAACATCAATGAGATAACTGACACAGATCTAGGTCACACAAAACTAGCAGACTTCGAGACTAGAGTCAATGCAGAATTCAAGAATGATTGGATACAGAGCATTTATGACAGTGGTTTACCTTAGGCTGCACCCTTCCCACTCTTAGTGCAAAGCCCCGAGCTTGTGCTCACCATGGCTAAACATTATGATGTTGAGAAGAGAGTAGTGAACGATAAAGGGGAGAAGATTCAAAATCTAGATTCAGATTTTATTGATATTGCTTTCTTGATCCCATAATTTGAAAGCTACATAGACATTACTCTTGATTCCTCTAATAAGTTCTATCAGGATAATAACTCAGTCTATTACGGGTTTTAAACAAACAGTGGTTAAAACCCCTAAATCTTCAGCGACAAGAATGCTTAAGACCCTGGCTAGGATAGACTTCAAGGATGAGGTAGGAGATATCATTATACTCTTACATAGAGTTATAGGGAGCCCAAATACAAAGAATTATCAAGATTGGATATACCAGTATATCTGGGTAATCCATCAAAACAAACAATACATTCACTGGGCCCAGTTGATCAATGACTCCATTCATACACAGTTGATGGAGGTTCAAACTACAGGGAAATTTTATATGACTTCCTACCTTGTCTATATTTTAGCAAAAGGGAGGGCATTCCTAAGATTAAACACAGTGCCAAATCATATCAACAAAGTTTATAACTATTACCTTGATCTCACTTTAGAGGAGAGCAAACAACAATTTAGAAGAGTTAATGATGCTTTTATCTACTGCATCATAATCATGTTTAAAAAAGAACTAAGGACAAGATTTTATGATGCTGCAACAATAGAAATAACAAATTAGGAATCATACTTTATCTAGTTCTCCACATATTCATACATCAGAGTTGGTGGTTTTAGTGGGTGTCCTTATACCCTTCTAGATATGTAAGTGACGAATGGGCTTTAATGGAACTTGTGAGACAACTAGTGGAAACCCACAAGTTCTTATCAAGCAGGCACAAGACAAGGATACACTTCCCTATCAATATAGGGAGATACAACTACCCTTCTCTATCTAAGGCCAAATGTGTGGATGCAAAGATGACCCAGATGACCTTGAGAGCTCTCGATGCCACACCCTTCTATAATGTGATTGGTTATATTACTTGTATAGTGGGTTCCTCATATTCCCACATTCCCTTCTATGAAGATTATTGGGAGGATATGCAGGATGAAGAAGAGGTTAGAATGAGAGATTATTCCAGAACGACCTTGCAACAAATCAAGACTTATGACATCGCACCAATTCCAGAAGATTTGAAAGATGAACCAGTGGATAGGGCATATTATGATAATCAAATATACCTCCAATCTCTTCTTCAAGTCAGGTGATCTACACCTGAATCCTTCTCCTTATTAGACAGAACCACCCCAATTATGAACAAAAAATTGAACTGGTTAAGGATCAAGGGGGTTAAAATAAGCCAAGAGACCATGAATATCACATATAGGTTACAAGAAGTAAAGGATAAGGGTGTAGTGGCAACAGTAACAGAAGGTTCCAACAGCAGAACTCAAACAGATCAGTTGTCTCGCACAAGCAAAAGCAAAAGGAGAAGGCAATAAGGGCTTCAACCAGCACCCAAGTACCAGCAACCCAGCTAGTGGATCAAGCACTACTAGCTTCCACAAGGGACACAAATGCTATAACCCCTCTTTCTGTCTCTACTGTCCAACAAGTGCAAGTAATTACTTCTCTTGTTTCTACCAGTGAACCAGTGCAAGTAATTGCTCCTTCATCTAACCAACCAGTGCAAATGACTCCTTTGGTAGTAAGCCAATCAACACAGTTATTCCAACTCCACCTTCACTTTCCTCTTCCGCAATCACTTCCACCTCATCCCCTATATCCACTACCGCCCCATTAATAACCAACACCACCCAGCAATACATGGTTGTTGACTCAGTCATTCTAACTGCAACCCCACTATCCATCACAACTACTGGGTCGGATACACCCCCATCTTCATCATCCATCACACTTCCCATTTCATCCACTCTAGCCATTCCCATTATGTTGATTGATTCTTTTGTTGCCTTGGACTCCACCCTTCCACAGGTTCCCTTGTTCCAACCACATGTGCCTATCTCTCCACTTATGTCACTTCCAACTTCCACATCCCTTGTAAGCACATCCACTTCACCCATTCAAGTATCCTTGCCTTCTTCCACTCTCACATTAACCCAAGCCCCCACCAAGGAGATGGAAACAGAAATGCCTACTGACACAACTGTGGTTACTGAACCCACCAATGGGTAAGAGAGTCAAATCATCAACCGAAGACCTCAGCGGCAATATCAGTGGCAGATACGGCACTTGTTACATTAACCACCAGTGTAGCAACTTCAATTGCAAACTCATAGGTAACAGTGTCCATTGGAACAACACAAGATTCACTAGTAGCCACTCCAAGTCGACTGGCAACATCAGTATCTAGGAAGAGGAAACAAATGATATCTCCCAGCACTCTAGATTTTGGTCTATTGGAAGCATCCAAATGATCACAGAAAGGCCCCAAAACCATCTCTAGAATCTCATATGATGCAACAGGGAAAAAATATGTGGAGATAGCATTTCCCCCTCTTGACAAACAAAAAGAAGATTCAACGGTGGGGGATTACTAGATATCTAAGGTGCACCTAGGTCGTCCAACAAGAGGTCTAAAACATAATGTCCAGACAAGTATATAAGTTCTCTCTTTGAAAAAATGGATAGTGACAAGGTCACTAAAGATGAGCTAAAGAACAAAGTTGAGCAGTTGACAGCTGCCTTAAGAAAATTCATAGACCCAACAAATCCGCCTAAATCTGCCCAACCAAACCAATCTCTCTCTCAATTCCCTGACAAAGAAACATTTGAGGTGATGACAGATATTGGTACCATGGAAAGAGCTACAAAAGATTGCGCTGAGGAACTAATCACACAAGGGAACAGAGTAATAAGGGTGGCCATGGACTACTACAAGACATTGTAAGATGATCTTGCATCTCTAAAGGCAGAGATAAGTAAATATGAAGAGGTTGAAAGGCTGAACCTCTACTTTCTCAAATTGCAAGCCATTGCCCTGATAGAGAGTGACACCCTTATGTCTGAGAAAATAATCAAAAACCCTTTGGAACATGATGAGATGGAGAGGGCATATAAATTCAAAATTAGAATACTCAGTGAAAATATTGATAAGGCCAAGAGCACACGTGACAAGGCCATGGATGCAATGTATGACATTGAAGATTCAATTTGCAAATTGTCATGTGATGCAGCCGATTACCAAGATAAATCTCTCCCTCTTCAAAAGGTCCAAGATAAATTCGAAGAGGTAATTAAGAAAGAGTCAACACATGATTCAACTTTCAATTTGAATTCCATCCACCGGTTCATCAAATATCATAATACACTTGATCAAATGGGAAAAGATATCTAAGTCTACAAAATTGCTTTCAGAGAGTTATCTGAGGTAACTGCAGAATGTGACATTAGTAATCTTTACACAGTTGGTCCTGACGAAGAGCGTCTTCAAGAGATCTTCAACAACATTGACGCTTATATCAAGAAGATACAAGCAAAAAAGGACAAGGAATCCTCAGAAGTCACTTGTGTAGATTGATTATTTGATTATTTGAAAAATACATTCTATACACTACAATTTTTGTAAGATATATTATAAAGTTGCAAGTTGCAACTATCATTTTGACAGCTCTTAACTTTAATTGAAAAGAGCTACTTGTAATTTTCAATTATCTTTCTATCAAGCTTTAGTTGTAAAAGCTCACATTGTATTTTGCAATTTTCCTTTTGACAAGTTGAATGGCTTTAATTGTAAAAGCTCACGTTGTAATTTGCACTTTCCTTTTTATCAAGTTAAATGACTAAAAAGTTGTAAAAGTCTCAACTGCAAATGGCAAGTTAGGTTTTGCAATTTTAGTTTTAAAATATCCATATATTAAAAAGCATTCAATTTTTTATCAAGTCATGGTTCATTTTGGTGCCCCATTTCTTGGGAGAGATTTCTTCAACAGAACTCAAGGAGAAATGGTTTAACTGAAAGACTCCAATAGATTTTTTTCCTCCTTCAACACTTGGTGAAGTGCCCAGTTGTTGCAGAGTTCTTTCCTCCTACTCCACAGATGCCTTTTCAAGCTGGGAATGATGAGATTTGTATGGAGGTTACCTGATTTCTTGCTCCAGAACTGAGCGTAAGGGTTTTTTGACTTCTTCTCTCTCAAGGGAGTGATTTTTGGTATAAATATG
This sequence comes from Torreya grandis, assembly GCA_037957365.1. Taxonomy (NCBI): domain Eukaryota; kingdom Viridiplantae; phylum Streptophyta; class Pinopsida; order Cupressales; family Taxaceae; genus Torreya; species Torreya grandis. The sequence continues at coordinate 918,321 of JARHVA010000246.1, read as the reverse complement.
GGTTTCCTACGTAGCCCATGGATCTTTTTGTTATTAGATAAAATTTTTGGCCATTGAGGAATTTATCTACATGCTATAACCTAGAGAATACTAATAAACTGAAGTTGTCTTCCTTGTGTTATCTTTGTGTATATATGTAATGTTGACAATTCTTCCACAGGCCAAAAAATTATCAACCTTACTATTCGGAAGATGGTCTTATGGTACCAGTTTGTCTTGAGATTCAGTTTTGGGTACTCAATAATGAAAAGGAAAAGGTTTTGCAAATTTCAATCAAGCCTAAATGCATACCTATAGCGACCCAAGGAGCCATCTACAGCCAGTTATAAGCTAAGGAAAGAGCCTACAATGAGGTAAAGTTTTGGTCATTCAAAGGATTCGAAGGGGCGTTTTCGTTTTCAGATTTGGCAATGTCCACCTACAGCCATCCTTAAGGTTAACCTACAAGCCTGTAGGTTCGCTTATGAATGAAGGCGAGTGTTTTCTTTCGAACACCTACGGAATACAGCTTTGTCCTTCAGACTTACAACGACTATTCTCTTTCCCAAGTGCTTTCTTTCCAAAGTGTTGTCTTCTCAAAATTTTGTTGGGCTAAAAGATGGACAATTTCCTCGGACTTTTTGTCCAAGGGAAAAGATTTTTCAAAGGACTTGGGAGAAGTCCGAGAGAATTTCAAAGGGACAATTTACAAAGTATTCAATTCCTTCAGACTTTTGTCCAAAGAAATTAAGGAGACAAAAACCTGGGTTTCCTACAAAAAGCCCAAGTACCATACAAAAAGCCCGGGTGCCTTACAAAAAACCCGAGTGCCCTTCAATTCTTCTGAAAAGCCAGTTCCGGAGAGATAGAAGCCCTTGCAGAGGGCACTTGGTCGGTGACAGGACCTTTCCAACTTTCTCGAAGGGCACAAAGGAAGGACACAAGCCCTTGCGGAGGGCACTTGGTCAGTGACAAGACCTTTCCAACTTTCTCGAAGGGCACAGAGGAAGGACACAAGCCCTTGCGGAGGGCACTTGGTCAGTGGCAAGTCCTTTCCAATTTTCCCGAAGGGCATTTGGCCGGTGGCAGAATTAAGACAAAGGAGACTAATTCCTTCAGACTTTTTGTCCGAAGGAGCAATTTCCCTGAATTAATCCTTTGGACAAAAGTCTAAAGGAATTCCTTCGGACTTTTTGTCCGTAGGATATCCTTCCTCCAATTTTGTTTTCTCTTTGCCTTTGTGTATTTTCCATCGAGTTTTTCTTTGTCCCAAATTTCTTCGGAATTTCCATATCCTTCCTCCAATTTTGTTTTCTCTTTGCCTTTGTGTATTTTCCATCGAGTTTTTCTTTGTCCCAAATTTCTTCGGAATTTGGAAATTCCGAAGAAATTTGGGACAAAGAAAAACTCGATGGAAAATACACAAAGGCAAAGAGAAAACAAAATTGGAGGAAGGATATCCTACGGACAAAAAGTCCGAAGGAATTCCTTTGGACTTTTGTCCGAAGAATTAATTCAGGGAAATTGCATAACAAGAAGTCCGAGAGAATATACCTGAGGAAATACAACCAAGGTAAGGCTAGGGAGATAAACAGAAAAGTCTGCGGGAAAAAATTGTCAAACGAAAATTCCAAAGAAAATCAAAGGTAATAAGCCAAGAAGGAAATCCAAAAGGTCCACAGAAAAACAAATGTCCGCAGAAAATAAAAAAATCCAAGACTAAGGTGAAGTCAATGAAAATCCAGGAAATAAAATCTGCAGACAACAAAGGCAAGATAGAATTCGGAAGGAATAATTGGACTTGGACAGAAAATAGAAGTCCGCAAAAAATAAACATGAACAGGCAGACCAAAATAAAAGGAAAATCCATGCAGGCAAAGGCTATTTTCGGTTGACTAGTCAAAACTTCAGTTGACTGGTTGTTGAAGTCAAGCTCATCTCCGGATCAACTCGTGCTTTCAAACGTTCCAACTCAGCTTCCAACATTTCAATTCGAGTTCTAATTTTAGCATGGCATGGATTTCATGCATGCTCTCATTATCTCGTGCTTTCAAACGATCAAACGGCTCAAGAGGAAGTCCATATTTGGAGGTGGGCGTAGCATTTTTGCATGATAAGAGTTTGACTTTCAACAAACTCACCGTCCATTTCCTCTAACGCCAAGGAGCTTCATGCAAGGCAAATAGACTTTTTGTAAACGCTGAGTTGGATGGATTTAGACTCTCTTATTTTTTCAAACGCCAACTCTTGGCTGTTGTAATTTTCTATATAAATGGATTTTCAGCCTTGTAAAATCTATCTCTCTTGGCAAGACCAGACTCTGCCATTGGTGAGTTGTGTAACCTCTTCAATCAATAGGACTGTACTTTCAGATTTCAAGTGCTGGCATAGTGTATATTCATTCAACAATTTGCTTATGTGGTAGATTTCTCTCCTTTCCTAAATTTTGATTCGTACATAGTTGCTAGCTTATCATATTATGCAGGTCATGTTCAGTGTTCTATATGTCTTTTGTTGAAGCTGTAAGTGGATGTTAAGTGGTTACAAAGTGTCTTGTATCAGACCTCTCTCCATCATTTTCCCTCATGTTTTGGTCATTGGATCGAACCTTCTCATGAAATATTTATGCATAGTGATCAATTGAAATCAAAGGTCTTTTTTTTCCCTTGTTTGATTCAGTGTTCAAGGTTCCAAGTAGAGTGGATCAACGTTTTGGTGTATCACCGTCATTAGGTAGGATTTCCCTTTCAAGTTTCTTTCTCACTTTTCCTTGGTAGATTCACAGCACAGAGTAGAGATCCATTGATACATCTTACACGAACCAGCCTTCTCTGGAGGTTCTTCTCACCATTGAGGCACCCACCCTCGTGAGAAGATCCCATTGTTTCAATCGGAGAGAGGATTGGCCATTTCAACACGTCTTCAATTCAGGGTGCAACTCCAGGTTGACATGTATTTTATTAAATTTGTGAATGATCTAAGTCTTATTTCAGTTATATACGAATCAATTGTGGTAGTTATCTTGCCCTTTTCAAATATTATTGACAAAAAATCAAGAACTTTGTTCCTTGTTTGATAAAATACCCAATATTACCTTTGATCTCATACTTGTGTAAGATTGTGCTTAAAGAGATTTCAAGATATTATAGTTCAACTGTGTTCAATCAAAGCAAGCATTAATTTCCACTAGAATCCTTTGGTGCATCACTATTTTTCCAGTTTTAAAACTCCTAAAAATATTTTCCTTCACAAGTTAAAATCCTAGTTAGGAGCAAGATCATTAAGAAAGCTATAGTTTGAAATGAATTGGTCATATATCAGTTGCACTAAACTTAGTGAAAGGAAGTCAGCGTTCTCTGAAAAGTCACCTCAATTTGCCAAGGTCCCACAGCTTGGAGGTGATCCCATTGTATCATTAGATTTTTCACGTACTACAACTCACGTTACTACAAAACAAGCAGGTGCAAGATCTAATTGATAACATTGTCTTAGCCTATCTTGTGGTTTCTTATAGACTAGGGGGATGAAGAAAAAAGGGAAACATGGTTCTTTTTTGACTAAGTTGCCAAAAAGTAGCTTTATGTTGGCAACTTATTTCTAATTTGAAAATTAAAAGGGGATCACTTTTTAAATATATTATTTCTCCCCCCCCCCCCCCTCTAAAGCACCCCACTTTAGAGTTTGAGTTGTGGAAAAGGTATAAATAAAGATGCAGAGGTTTGTTTTGGGAATCTAGGACCTATCACTTGATTTTTTATGAGTTGAGCATGCTTGCTTCTACTTTCAGCTATTAAGGACGAAAACCCTTTTCAACAATCAGATATTGGAGACGAAAACCCTCAACATTCTACAGGTGGCTTTATTCAAAGATAACACTTGGGTGAAAGATCATTGGACAAGGCATAGAGGTTCGATTTGTGTGTGGCGCAGTAGCTAGGGCATCACTTTAAGGTTGGCAAAGCAGCTAGGAGGCAGTTTGGAGGTTGGTGACCTGCCTAGAGGGGTCTTCACATGCTTACATCACCCCTTTGAGGGCTGGCATCGCCGTAAGAACAATAATTTGAGGGCTGTTCAACATTTGGCTTCATCCAGTTGGTCAATTGTTCTTAAATTTTCATTGGTATAATCAGCTGTAAATTATTTAATTTGCAAGCCTGAAAATTTATTATAAAATCAGATTTGGTGTTGTCAGAGTTCTACCATAGAAATAGATTGAATTTCCTTAATTTTTTGATAGTCAATGTGGATAAAAAATTTCCTATCATGTTTTATGGATCATTTTCATTATTTTGTACTTTCAAGTTAGGGTTTCAGTGAAATTTTAGAATTGTATAAATCTGTCATTAAAGAGATATTTCAGTGGTATTAGAGCATCTCCTTGCCAGATGTGGGGATGAGCTGTCTGTAGGGTCTTCTACATGCCAAGCAGTGACAGAGAGCTTACATATTACGAAAGAGAGGAAAGAAAGGGGCCAGAACAGCAAAAAGAAAGGTTTGAACTAGGGAACAAGAATATGGATATTTAGATGCAGATCGTGTTCAATTTAATAAATTTGCTCAAAATCAAGAGCGTATGATAAATATGATGGCTGAAATGATTTGCACCATGTGGGGCATGGATACTTTATGTCCGTCCAATGGTGAGGGGAGTGCTTCAAGAGACAACCCTCCTACACAATGAATGACTATTGGATCTATAGCTCGGCCTTTCCAACCTACCTTTATAGAGAGGAAGTCCTTGAGGTGGAGATGCAGTATTCAGTAATGGATGATATTGCTGCCAGTTATGCAGAGTATAGGACCCTTCCACCTGAGATTAAGGGAGAAATGAGCCTCATTAATTTCATGCAGTTGAAGAGGAACAAAGAGAGACTTAGAGCTGGTCGTAGACCTCAAAATAATCAAAGAGATCTTCAACAAGTTTTGGGAAAGCTCACGCTTTCTACATTTAATGGATCTACCAAGAAAACCGCTCGAGCTTGGATCCAAAAGGTCGATACACACCATTCTCTCCAGCCTATGATGGAAGATGAGGCCATCAAATTTGCTACTTTACATCTTGAGGACATGACACATGAGTGGTGGTACCATGGATTGGTCACACAAGAGCACAACCTCGTCAACTGTTATAATGAGTTCAGCAGGTGGTTGATTAAGAGGTTTGATAGGGCTAATCCAAAGATTCACTTTGGGGAATTAGCGCAGCTGAAACAAAAAACTTTCATGGATGATTATGTGGCTGAATTTCATAGAGTTTCAATGATGGTACCGGATGTATCCAAAAGGAGGCTTGTGGTGTTGTTTGTTGAAGGGTTGGTTGATCCACTCAAAGGATTGGTCAAGGCTTTCAACCCTTGTTCTCTCCAAGAAGCCATCGAAAAGGCTTTTGATCTAGAAACAACAGCTCCTAAGGGTAAATTTCTACCTTTAGGACAGGAAAGAATATTTTCTTTTGGACAGCCTAGGACTTCACTTTCCGAGCAGCCAAGGACAGCCCCATATGAACAGCAAAGAAGGCCATATCAACAAGATAACGTACAGCAAAAAGAGTTGCCAAAGACAAACAAAGAAGTAGAATCAAGGAATGAGTTAAGGAGGAGAAAGTTGCACTTCACTTGCAAAGATCCTTGGACACCGGGTCATCATTGCCATAGCAAAGGGCAAGTTCATTACATTGAGGTAGTATCAGATGGGAAAGAAGAAGAAGAGAAGCAGCAGGAGTAGGAAAGGAAAGAAGAGGGTGACCACATGGATGGACCCTTGTCACATTGACCGGTGCTCCTAGTTATCACCCTTTTAGAGTGAGAGGAGTATTACAAGGTAAGAAAGTAACGGTGCTAATTAATAGTTGGGCAATACACAACTTCATTGATGAAGGCTTAGCATCTAGATGTGGACTGCAGGTTGTAGATTTCAAAGGCTTCAATGTAATTGTGGTAGATGGCTTTACCATACCATGCACAAAGAAAATTCAGAAGCTGAATATCACTTTGGGAAGGCATAACATTGATGATGATTTCTGTGGTTGGGATTGGTGAGACCGACATCGTCTTTGGGGTGCAATGGCTGCATTCTCTAGGAGAATTCACCAGAAATTGCCAAACCATGGAGCTGACATTCAAATCAGCTGGTAAAAAAGTAGTGTTGCATGGTATAGACAATGAACCTTCTATGGTATTGACAACGAAAAGGATGGAAAGGGCTTTCCATAGAGGGCAGATTGCTTGGACAATAGAGTGCTTTGTGAGCTCTACAAGTCAGAAATTGGAGTTGCAACAACGTCATAAGGATATTCAACCCATCCTTGATAAGCATGCCAATGTTTTCAGTAGTATTCCACAAGGGCTACCACTGGAAAGGGGTTTTCAACATATCATTGAGTTGGAGCCCAAAACTAAAGTGGTAATAACAACTCCATACCACCATCCTAAAGCCTACAAGGAGATTGAGAAAGCCATCAAAGAGCTCTTGCATATGGAACACATAAGGCCTAGTTCTAGTCAATTTTGCTTCTACGGTTGTTCCAGTGAAGAAGGATGGAACTTTGAGGATGTGCATCGACTACCGACTTTTGAACTCAAAGACCATCAAAAATGGGTACCTCATACCTAGAATTGATGAATTGATTAATGAACTACATGGGGCCATCTACGTTTCCATGATTAACTTGAGGATTGGATATCACAAAATTCGGGTAAAAGAAAAGGATGTTCAAAAGACAGCTTTTAGATGTCATTATGGGCACTAAGAATTTTCGGTTATGCCCTTTGGATTAACCAATGCTCCAACAACTTTCCAATCTTGTATGAACAGCGTCTTTAGACAACACTTAAATTTGCTTTGGTTTTTTTTACATCTTAGTATGTAGTAAAACATGAGAGGAGCATCTTCAGCACTAGGACATAGTGCTAGGAATTTTGGGACAGCAAACACTCTTTGCAAAAGAGTCTAAATGTGATTTTGGGATTTCTATAATCTTGTATTTAGGACATGTTATTAATACCCAAGGAATCCATGTTGATGAATAAAAGATCCAGGGAATCATAGATTGGCCTCCACCTACAACCATGACACATTTGAGAGGGTTTTCGGATATGTGCAGCTACTATAGAAAGTTTGTCAAGGGATTTTCTCAACTTGTTGTTCCATTGATGGATTTAACTAAAAAGGAGCCTTTAAGCTGGTCCGAAAAAGCCCAAGTAGCGTTTGATAAACTCAAGGAAGTGATTGGTTCATGTCCGGTACTTTGTTATTCCAGATTTTTCCATCCCTTTTGTGCTGGAATGTGACGCTTCAAATGAAGATATAGGGGATGTTTTGATGCAAAAAGAGCACCCCATAGCCTTTGAGAGGCAGAAGCTCAAAGAGGTGGAACATAGGTTCTCGATTTATGATAAAGAAATGTTGGTCATCATGCATGCATTGGCCAAATTCAGACAGTATTTGATTTGTGGTCAAAACTGATCACAATAGTCTGAAATATTTTCTCAACGAAACAGAATTGAGTGATAGACAAAAGAAGTGGTTAAGTAAACTTCAATCTTATAACTTTGATATTGAATATGTCAAAGGGAAAAACAATGTAGTTGTTGATGCATTGTCTAGAAAGCCTACTCTTTGTTCCATGACAGAAATTACAGCTGATTGGAAGGCTTTTATAACAGCTAAGTATGCAAAGGACGAATTTACAACTGTTGTCCTTGAAGATAAAAACAAAAATGACATGTACAAGGTAGTGGATGGTCTTATTTTCTACACGAATACAATCTTTTTAGTCCCTGAATCTAAGATGAAGCATAAGATATTGAAAGTTGTTCATAAAACGCCCTTGGTTGGTCATCCGGGGTATTTTAAAACATATAAACAAGAGAAAGATTCTTTTGAAAGGGACTCAAGGGAGAGGTCCTTCAATACATCTAGGAGTGCTTAACTTGCCAACAAAATAAAATTGAGCAAGTTTTTCCAACTAGTTTGTTGCAACCCCTACCAATTCCTACTTAGAAATGGGAAAGTATCTCCATGCATATCATCACCGAACTCCCCATTGTTCAAGGTAAGAGTTGTATGTATGTGGTAGTTGATAGGTTCACCAACTATGCTCATTTTTTTGCAATTCCAGCCAAGTACAATGCACCTCTAGTGGTTGATATTTTTTTCAAAAAAGTTTGTAAACTTCATGGGCTGCCTAGAAACATTATGAGTGATAGGAACAGTAGGTTCATGAGCTTGTTTTGGCAAGAGCTCTTCCGTTTGAATAGTATAGAATTGGCTCCTAGCACAAGCTTATCATCCACAAACCAATGGGCAAACGGAGATAGTGAATAAATTGATTGAAGGGTACCTACGGAACTATGTTATAGGGCAGTAATCAGCTTGGATCAAGTGGCTATACATAGGTGAACATTGCTATAATACATCATACCACATGTCCATTGGTATATCTCCATTTAGAGCCTTGTATGGGTATGATGCACTTTCTTTTGTAGATTTGATCTTGATATATAGTAGAGTCCCTGGGGCCAAGGATTTAGTATAACAGAGTTGAGATATATTGGAAGTGCTCAAGAAGAACCTCAAACATGCTCAAAATCAGCATAAATTATATGTAGACCAGCACTGGTCAAAGAGAAATTTTGAGGTGGGAGACATGGTATTTTTGAGGTTGCAGCCCTATACACAATCTTCCCTCAAGCATAGTGGGGTAGAGAAGCTGAAACCCCACTTTTATAGCCCTCACAGAGTTCAGAGGAGAGTTGGAGAGGTTGCTTATGAGTTAGAGTTGTCAGAGCATAGCTGGATCCACAATGTGTTTCATGTTTTGTACCTCAAAAAGGCACTAGGGTAGCATATAGCTCCTTCGGCAGAAATACTACATTGGATGATGAGGGAAAGCTGATTTTGATTCTATAATCTATCATAGAGGTTAGAGAAAAGAAGTTGAGGAATAGGAGCATCATGGAGTACTTGGTTCATTGGAAGGGTTTACCCATTGAGGATGCTACATGGGAAGGGGCAGCGATTTTGCAGCATCTTAGCTTGCAATTGCTTGAGGACAAGCAATTTCAAGAGGTGAGCACTGTAATGTCCCCTTCTTGGGTTTAGGGTGGGATGAAGACCCTTAGCCTACCTTGTGGTTCCCTGTAGGCTAAGGGGATGAAAGAAAAAGGGGAACATGTTCTTTTTTGTCTAAGTTGCCAAAAACTAGCTTTATGTCGGCAACTTATTTTCTAATTTGAAAATTAAAAAGGGATCACTTTTTAAATATATTACTTTTCCCCATTTAGAGTGCTCCACTTTGGAGTTTGAATTAGGGAAAAGGTACAAATGAAGATGGAGAGGTTCGTTTTGGGGATCTAGGATCTATCACTTGATTTTTAATGAGTTGAGCATGTTTGCTTCTACTTTCAATTATTGAGGATGAAAACCCTCTTCAACAATCAGATATTAGGGACTAAAACCCTCAACATTCTGCCAGTGGCTTCATTCAGGGGTCACATTTGAGCAAAAGATCATTGAACAAGGCATAGAGGTCTGATTTGTGTGTGTTGCAGCAGCTAGGGCATCAGTTTGAGGTTGGCGCAGCAGCTAGGAGGCAGTTTGGAGTTTGGTGACCTGTCTAGAGGGGTCTTCACATGCTTACGTCATCCCTTTGAGGGCTGACATCACCCTAAGAAAACTAATTTGAGGGTTGTTTAGCCTTTGGCTTTACCGATTGGTTAATTGTTATTGAATTTTCATTGGTATAAACAGCTGTAAATTATTTAGTTTACAAGACAGAAAATTTATTATAAAAATCAGATTTGGTGTTGTAAGGGTTCTACCATGGAAATAGATTGAATTTCCTTACTTTTCTGAGGTCAATGTAGATTATATTTTTCCTATCATGTTTTATGGATCATTTTCAGAATTCTGTATTTTCATTTTAGGGTTTCAGTGAAATTTCAGAATTGTATAAATCTGCCCTAAAAGGGATATTTCAAAACCCATTGGGAATGAATTGAAAGAGTAGTACTTCATCAATGGACTGTGAAGCTTTTGTAAAGAGAGTTTACAAATTGTGCCTACATCTAGTAATAAAGATACATACCAGACGCAAGATGTTGAGCATCAGTATTTGCAACCAAAGAACCTTATAGTTGATAACAATGATGATGACGCATTGGGGTAGAAGATGATCATGAAAATCTTCAATAAAGTCATGAAAAGAGAAAAACACAAGCAAGAGAAACCTCATGTGCTGAATTTGAACTGCTGACTTGAAGGCAGATCGAAGATGAATATCCAGTTAAGTCTTTCATTTTTGATATCCAGACACACAAAACAAAGGATTATCAATTCAATTCAAAGAATAAATTAGAAGAAGAGAAACAATGCATGTTGGCACAAGTACCAACTAATTGTGGATATAAAGATCAGAGATCAAATACCAATGCAAGTAATAGTAATCAGGGCAAAAGAAAGCCAATGCTGGCATTGTAATAAACGGGGACATTTTATAAAAGATTTCCCCCAAAGACAAGTGCAAAAACTATGTGCATTGGATGAGTTCCATGAGACCACGAGAATGAAGCAAGTCCAAAGCTCAATCAGCCAATCGGATTGATATAGACGAAGACAAAGATCAATTCACAGTCAAAAGAGATGCTAAGAAAGCAGTTAGAAATGCCAATCAAGAAACGACAAATAAAAAAATCTATCCAGGTTGTGGAAGACATAAAAAAGCAATCTAATGACATAAACTAAGTAAAAGCAGCAGCATCACCACTGGGTGAAGAATAACCTTTATGAGGTATGCCAAAAATAAAAAATCTGCCAATCAAAGAAAATCAGAAGATAATATACAGAATCAACCTGAGAAAAAGTAAATTTCACAGCAAGAAGGATTATCATCCCCATTTCAACAATTAATATCCTTAATAAATGACTTAAAGGTGGTGATAACCAAAGAAATTGTTATTGGGATGCATGCCTCAACTAATGCAAACAAAGATACCAGGAGCCAAAAATGGAGATATAGATGTCCTTGCCTTGGGAACGAAAGGCATTCTCAAAATTACAATTGATATCAATACACACACGAATTCAATTTATAGATTCATATTTATAAAAAAAAAAACACACGTCGCCATGATAGATCTCAGCACAAACAAATCAAATTACAATCCAATCAAGAAATATACCTTTAGATGTTGCATGTACAACTTATAGTTGCAATAATCTGGTCTTTGAAGCCTTTAAGGTACATTCCCTAGTCATCTAGATACTGTTGCTGGTTTTATAGCTTCAAATCCTCAAACAACCTCATTTTTATCTTGCAACTATCCTTATAGACGTATAAAGATTCAAAGATACATAAATCACATAAGTGTATCATGTTTTATGGCTTAGAACCTGTGTTGCAGGGATACGCCCCCCAGCCCCACGCCTCCTGTTCGGAGACGCCTCCGGCACGGGGACGTCCCGGGTACTCCCGGAGGCGTCCCGGAGGCGCCTGCCGGCGTGCCGGAAACGTCCGGCAAGCCGACGGGCGCCTCCGGGACGCCTCCGGGAGTACCCGGGACGTTTCCGGCGCGTACCCGAGGGATTCCGGCAGAAAAATGGCGAATTGTTTTTTAAAAAAATCCAGAAAATCCTTAAAAAAAAAAACCCTAAAAACTAAGCAACCCTAAATGTAAATCTAGTCCGACCCAACGTATAGATTTCTTATACTTTAAGTTATATTTTATTTATATACTTTCAGGGTGTTTGAGAGGGGTTTCGGACTACTAGGAGCTATAATGCAAATTCTAGGTTTTGGAGGATCCTGTCATATTTCAGAGTTAGTCAGATTCCAGGGTTTCAGGGTTTCAAACTTAGCCATGTTTCAGGGTTTCAAGATTTCAAGGAGACATCATAGGAGGTATGAAGGCTGCATGAAGGGATGTATGCGTGATAGAATAGTTTGAGAATATCTCTGGCAAAGTGCCACAAGCCGATCCCACCCCATTCCCTGTGCACCCCTTAAGGCATGCACTCGTGAGATTCAATGCACCGATGAGCCCTTGTGAGAGAAAGTGTCAGTAAATGATAAAGTTGAAAAATAATGGGAGTGGCATTCATGATTTTGTGGACAATCGAGATGATTTATTCTAGATTTGAATGTACATCTTGTCTTTGAAGTAATGAATGAATGAATATTATATATTTTTAAGTGTTTTATCATTTATAGACAAATATTTTCACACTATGTAGTTTCAAGTGTTTTACTAAAAAAATGAGTAATATATATATATATATATATATATATATATATATATATATATATATATATATATATATATATATACAGACGTACCCACGACGTATCCAAATCAAGGTTTTTGAAAAATGACGTACCCGCGTACCCGAGACGTCCCCGTATCCGTACCCGTACCCGTACCCAAACAACATAGCTTAGAACCATATGGGCAGTCATGTAAAGGTATGTTTTTTGGAAGAACTAAAGCATTTGTTGAATTAATTCTCTTAGATCTTTGAGGACTTCAAGAAAAAATCTTAAGTTTCTCCTCAGACTTCAGGCAGTTTTTATCTCCAGAATGGTGATGGTGATGATTACATATTAATTAATGCTTTAACTGTTGATACAAGCCCGCCAAAAACATTATTTCAAGATACTGACTTGTATATCATATTATTTCCTTGTAGTTTTGCGAAATGGGGTAGCAAGCTAAGCAGGCCTGATTGCGCACTTGAGTTGGAGTAGTATTGGGAGATGAGTGACCTCTTAGAAAGTCCCAATGCTTCAGCCTTGCAAGCATCACCTAGATGCAATGAGCGCCAAGTAGACCATTTATGCTCATGAGAGATGGGTTCTTGTGAACCACCACTCATGAAATATGAGTCAATGGTGAGTGACTCCAAACTACGCAGTCGAATCCCAAAAACTGATATTATAGAATGTTACATATTGTCAAAATGATTTTAGAAGACTACTTTCTAATTGCACAACTTTCATTCCATGATTTACCCTTAAATGCCACGTATTTTTTCTGTAAAGATCTTCAGTCTTTTCTGGGATACAGGCTCACTTACTAGATTTTTACAACATTTCACTAAGTTCAATGTTGTGTTGCATATTTTGATATCAAGGAGCTTGAGCCGTGATAAAGATGCACTATAATACCATGCAACCATATGTCTAGATCCAACAAAGGAAGAGGATATATTCATTTTATAAGAAATCTGTAGACATAATAGTCGATGATGCTCTATGGAACAGTGTTATATCCCAAGTGAATATTGAAAGCATGACACTTTGTTCCTTGATAATTGCACTGGAAGTAAAACCTGTTTGATGTTTTGAAAATAGGCGGAATGAAATATTTGAACTTTTCCCTGGCTTGAGGACATCCATATCAACTCTCTCCATCAGCAGGAAAGTGACTAGCCCAAAACAAAAAAGTTCAGTGAAATATTGAATGGGATAAAGAGCAAAATAATTGAAATAGCAGGCATTGAATTTTCCATTAAAAGTTGACAAGAACTGACAAATCCATTTGCTTACAACTTTACAAGGCTATTCTTTAGACACACCTTTCTACATTGCAACTTGAGGTTCAGGGACCATTTTGAGAAATTTGATATGGAGAACACAAAAGCCTTTAATAAACTAAGGATCTTTCTGACAAGATTACATAGAAACCCTATTTCAACTTGGCTGACTGAAAATGCAGGACCTAACATCCTGAGGAACAATGGTTGTTCAGGTGTCAAAACATTTGAATACTGTAACTGCCTTCAAGAATATAATCGGGTTGAATACTTATCTCAGAGAGTTTACTGGTCAAGATGAGTCTATCCATATCAGGTTTCACTGAAGTTTCTTGTGTTTTGTGTCAGAAAGGAGAAACTATGTTAAATTTCCTTTGGCAATGCAAAACATCTAAGAGATTTTTTGCATTGTATCCTAGAAGATATGGCAAGCATTTATCAGGCCACTTACATTTGAAACAAAAACTTCGAGGAGATATCAATGATCAAAAGCCGTTTGAAAGAATTCTAGAGAAAGGGGCAATCATATTTCCATGGAAAGGGCGATGCAGATTAATCTTCCAGGGAGATTAATCTCCTTTGGAACTAGGAAACTTTTCGGAAAGATACAGCTTAAATTGTTGTGTCTAGATTAGATGTAGCTACAACAAGTGCTAATTCTTTTTATGTTGGTGCAAAAGTAGAGATCTTTGCTTTACTCACTTTTGGGGGGAGAGAGGATATCCCAAACACCATTGCTCCTACGTAATCCTCTAGCATTTCATTATGTAAAATAAGATGCACGATTTCCAAATGTGATATAAGACAGCCATTTATACAAGGACTACAAAGTTAGTACAAAAAGCACTTGAAAGAGGATTAAAAAGAATTCAATGAAATAAAAAAAAAAGATCAGATAAAATTCAATACTTCGAGTGCATAACATATTTCATTCTCATCTAACAAAACCTCCTAAATGTCTTTAGCGACCTCAAAATTCTAAAACTGTCATTGAACTCACTAGAAGTTTCGATATTCGATAACTATATGGTCCATAATGAATTGGCAATGTGCAAAAAGATAGTATTCTTTTTTTCAGTTTTGTTAATTTAGGCAGCAATTTTCTTGTATAAGCAATTAACTCATTGTTAGTCCACAAAAAAGTTCATTGGCCACAAACTAAAGATGCTAAGGTGCACTTTCATGACAACCTATAAGCCATTTAAATTGGTTAAAACTATATGCCTCTTTGTTGAGTTTCACCACTTACTATTGTCCGATAAGTAAAATGAGCGAACCAAATAATAGAATTAATATATAGCACATAAAAGAAAACTTAATCTTTGTAACTTGACTGTTGTGACATGATGAGGAAATCATACTTAGATATTCATAAGCTAATATCATAGATGTACCCCATGCAGACATACTAATGAAACGTGGCCCAATTCCTCGATACAAACCCCTCCATCCATCCTCATCTATTAGCCTTTTAATTGTCAGTTTCACAGATGGTTTGCTTTCGGTGTCCATAACCTGCTCAAGTCAACCAAATATTTCAAATTTCAAAAATCTAGAGTAATTTCAAGGTGAAAAATTAAATTCAGTGCTAGTGACCCTTCATAACCAACTTACTGATCTAAGACATGCAATGGAAATTATCAAACGTCAAAGACATTTCGTAAATGTTGTATGCAATACACACAACTTTAAAGAATTGTTGCAATGAAAATATCATGCAATACAGTTCTCATTTATCAATAGCAATTTGAATGTAGAAAGACAACACGCGATTTTAAAACTTTTGTTGCAATGAAAATATCATGCGATACGGTGTTCATTTATCGACAGCAATTTGAATGTAGAAAGACAAGTAGTTGAAGAAACATTGAATGATTCACAACGATAATATATATACACAGTTTGCTTTGTTACTAATGTCAATATAATATAGCATGACAAAGATTCATTCTTTCGAAAATTACCTACCACTTTGGCTATATTTTTTCATACTCCAAGACAAAAACTCTTCTTGGGACTAAATAACACCCAAGAGAAACAAATTTTCTGCAAGTTATGGTCTAGTCACAAACACGAGAAAGTTTCTTTATTTCAGAAGGTAAAAGCTTTCAATACAATGTAGATAAGTTACTTTATTTTAGGTTCTTAGAAATGCAATCTAAGTTATATATAAGGTATGAAATGTGGATCTTTAAAATTGGTAGGATGAACCACTCCCACAAGGATTCTTGACATCTCCATTCACTGTTAGAAACATAGAATGTCATCAAGAACAGACATTCAAATGATAAAACTAAGTGGTTATCAGGTGACCAACTAAAAAATGCTAAGCAAAACACTCTATAGCCATTATTTTTTAAATAATATTTTTTCTCTATGTTTTGGGATATTTGAGTTAGTGTTATATTGTGCTCAAGTAAGATGATAATCAATTAGCGTGTGTTCCAACCATGTATGTTTGTATTGCCATATTTAATTTTTGGATTAGTCGTGCTTATGATTATTACTTGTGTTAAGTAAGAGTGGTTTTCCAACTGACACACCTCTCAAGTCTTTCTATATATGTTATGTTTGGACACATGTCTGGGGAGCTCTCTTGTATTATCTCAGGTTGTCATTGTTGTTCTATTTTGGAGAATCTATATATTATACATGCTATGCTATCTTTCGGTACATGAATGAAGTGCCAGGTTCTATTTCCATTCTTGTGTATATTTATTTCTGCTTCATTTGTGATTACTCTATTGCCATTAATTGTTGGCGTCAATACCTCCTCAAATTTGGGCAAAAGGCATCAAGCGTGTTGACAACTGAATCTGTTGAAATAAAGAAGACGATAAAGATGGAGTCTCGAGTGTCAATTCAAGAGTCTTTAATGGGTGGAGAATTTGAAGCACCTCAAACAAATCAAGCAAGAAGAATTGTTGGCCGAAAACTTCCAATTCCTTTGGAACATTCAATTCAAAAATACATTAAAAAACCAGTCAAGTACAGGAAACAAATAAAGTTCTTATTGTCATGATCATGAAGTCATGTGAAATTGACAAAGCAAACCAGTAGAAGGGATTGCCAACAATAATGTCAGCGCATCAAACAACCTACAAAGTGGCAATGGTACATCCTTCGTCCTAGTTAATGTACAACCAGGAAGCGGTCAAGTAGATGGAATTTTCAGTTCCAAGTTTAAAATTTTTCATTGAAAACAAACTCAATGACCATGAGAGCTTAAGGGAGAGGCTCCAACAATTGGACAAGCTAGATGAATGAGAACTAATGGCTCATTGGATGGCGGAGGCCATGCAAAGAAGACGCACTGACACGATAAACATTTGAGAAGAATGAACTTTAAACCAAGTGCCTAGTATTAAAATTTAATGAACATCAAGACATTAAACCAAGAAAGTTCAAAATGTTGTGGTTGGGACCATCTAAAATTATAAAAGTGTTTGAAAATGGATCAGCTCAACTAAATAATTTGGATGAGACGCCTTGCAAAGATAAGTTTAATGGGTTCAAATTAGAAACTTATAAGTCAAAATATCTATGAATGTAGAAACCCAAAATTCTGATTTGAAAAATATTTCAGCTTTTAAAGTGCCTTCAAGCTGCTCAAATGAAAAAAAATTATAAATTTTTTCCTAAGTTATAAAGTGAGAAATAGATAAAAATTAAAAGATGAAAATAAAATCAAAAAAAGGAAACAAAAGCAAAAACAAAATGGAAAGCCATTGGAATCCTTCAATCTACTTAGGCAAGCCCCTATTTAAAGGCAGAAAGTAGGAAAGCTATTGGAATCCCCTCCTAGACAGATTTCAGAGAAAACTTGCATGATGGAAAGGTTGTCTACTCAGTCAAGCTAGTAAGTTACAACTTCTAATATTTTCTCTTCAAAGCTTACCTATCTATTTCATGTCTCTTCTCAAAACACTTGGTAAGGTGGAAGATAAGATGTAACAAATACAAAGCAGATTCTTATCGATAGGTGTTGAAGAAAAACAAAAAGAAGCCTCGATTTCTTGGGATAAGGTCTGTCAACCCCAACGAAGAAGGAGGCTTGGGATTAATAAGATTGAGACCTTTGAACAAAGCCCTATTAGCTAAAACTGGATGGAGATTCTTGAAAGAAAACAACCAATGGACAGATATTCTAAAGACAAAATATTTGGACAACAATAAGTCTGTCAACTTTCTCGATAATGAATCTCTTCCTACTGGCTCTATTTGTTGGAATGATCTGGTTGAGTGTAGAATTCTTCTAAGGTAGGGCACCAAATGGAATGTGAGCTCTGGCAGAAAAGTTCTCTTTTGGGAAGATGCTTGGTTGCTGAATACCCCCCTGGATAATATGGAACCTTGGAAATCCATTAGCACTCCCATCAAATTTACTATGGGGGAAAAAGTCGTTTAATCTATTGAGATTAGAGACGCAATCAAAACTTGGAAAGCTGTTAACTGAACAATAATAACAAGTAAGTTGTTCAAAATGTTAACTCTTTATCAGAGTTACTGAAAGGATTCCACATCAGGCAAGGTGAAAAAGATGATGAACTAGTCTGGTCTGCAATGGCAAAAGGTAGCTACAACATTAGTTCTGAATACACCATGCTCCTTGAAACATAGCCAAATGGTTTTCCTCAGATGCAGGTATGGGACAAGAATCTTATCCCAAAATCAACCTGCTCTTTTGGCTATCAATTCAAAATAAGATTCTTACCAAAGATGATCTGACCAAAAGAGGAATTATGATTCCAAACAGATGTACTTTATGTGAAGGAGACTCTGAAACTGTTTATCACCTACTGCTAGATTGTCCCTTTACCTAGAATATTTTGTGCCTCATTCTAAACAAGTTTGAAGTCTTATGGATCCAACCAGATCTATACTTGATTTGGTTCTAGAATGGGTTTCACTATTCTTAGATATTCAGCTAAAGACTCTTTGGAAGTTTTCTCTGCCACACGTATTGTGGGGTATATGGATAGAAAGGAACTCTATTACTTTTAAGGAAAAGAAAAGTAGTCGTAAAAGAGTGGGGAATAGGACTGTTCAGGCTATTAGATAGAACTTCTAGGTGATAAAACTGAAAAAAGACAGTGACAAAAGCAACAAAACCCCATTGGAAAGAGAAAGGAGACTAGTGGCTCATTGGAAAATCAAGGAAGATAAAGAAATGAGGACAGAAATGAATAGACTTGATAGGAATACAGTCAAATCAAAAGGGAACCTATGGAAAGCTGAAGGAGGAGGAATTTTAAGGGATCAAAATGGCAAGTTAGTTGGAGCCTATGCTATAGGCTTCGGGACCCAAAACAATCACTATGTAGAAGCTTTGGCTGCTTTTTGGGGCATACACCTAGCTAAAGAGTTGAAAAATTCTCATCTTGTCATAGAAGGGGCCTCTCTAGAGTCTAAATATTATCAATTGCCTTACGAAAGAAAGAACTCCTAGTTGGACCATCAAAAATATTGGAGATGATGTCACGTACTTGTTACAGTCCTTAAATGAAGTAATAATTGGCCATATCTTTAGAGAAGGAAACAGAGTCGCAGACTAGTTAGTGAACAAAGAAGTGTCTAGCGAGAGACTAGTAAAGTGGTCTAAAGTGAATTCTCTGCCTTGCACAATGATGAATTTAATTAATGAATAAGTGATGGTCACTCATTAGATATAGTTTTACTACCTATCATGGGTATATGACAATAACTATGCTATTATTAAAAAAAAAATGATGACATCTCAAGTGTCAAGTCCCCTTACCTCAATCTAGCACGTATAATTTGCAAGTTTGGTGACACTGAAGGTCATATAGTCATTGGTAATACCAATCATTACTAAAAAGCATCATATCAAATCACTTTTACTGGGCTCGTCAGAATCTTCAACCTAACAATTGTTCATTTCAAGCCTTTCACTATAAGGAGGAGAGAGAATGGCTTGGAAAGAAGAGCAGTATCAGAGCAGATTTCCAGGACTCAAGTAAATTCGCTTTAGTGCCTATGGGTGGAGAAAGGGTGAGAATGGAACCATCGTCTTGCGAAGGAGTCAAGCAGAATGCTACTATGTGGCATATCCTTGGCAAAGGAGGACTAGCAAACTATATGGAGAGAATCAAGGGTTATGACCTTGTTTTGTCTGTGGAGTTTATGAAGGCATGGGGAGCGAGGAAAGTGACTCACAAAGGTTTGAGTTTCGAAGCGATGGAGGAAAGCATTGCCAAAGAAACCGGTATGTCCACTAAAGGGTGGAAATTTTTCAAGGATAGAAGATACAAAGATGAAGCTATAAAGTTGTTTCTCAAAGGTAAAGAGAAACTAAGTCAATTCCAGGATGGTTATTTCAAAGAGTCCCTCCCGACCCTTGGAGTGAAGTTAGCCTCCAAATCATTAAGTAAATTACTCGTGAATGAAGGTATAAAATATTATTCTCTTATCACTTTACTATGTTAAACCATTTCATACATAATATGTTGGTGAGTTTCCCATTCTTTTTTTTTGTCTTGGGAAAATTCCATCATTGATGTCCAATTGAGTAAATAGGAGTTCCCAATTTGCCAAGCCCTTAGTTTTTTGTTGGTTCAAGAAGCTTAGTCTCAGTCAGTTAAGCGCACTATTTGGCATAAGATTTCTTTAGTGGAATTGAACCCAATGAGAAGAGTGTTGGAGGGGTCGCATAGGAACGAGAGGGGAAATGTTTTCCCTAATCTTCAAAATAAATCTAGTAGGACTGAAGGTGGTAAGGAATCTCAGGTCCATAGGTCTATTACCATGAAAATCCCCACTGAAAATATATAGAACTCTGGTAAGGTCATTGAGGGAGAGAGAATTAACAAAAAAAAGTTAGACAAGATCAACAAAGACACAGAGAAGGAATGGGCTGAAAGTGTAGAAATGGTTGTTGGTAAGAAGACTAGGATTGAGATTGGAAGTACCTCATTTGAATTGGTTGGCAGACCCCTTGTAAGGATTTTGATATGCATGGGAAAGAGGAAGGCTTTTCACCTAGAGAAGATTCCCCAAATTCAATGAATAAGGGACAGAATGGGAAAGGGCATAGGTCAGTAATTGTCAAAGGGAAGAACCCTGTGTTGTTAAGGAGAGTATAGACTCTGATGGGGACCTACTGGATAATATCGATTCCTTAAAAAAAGAGTCCAACATGCAGCTCAGCATTCTCTAATAGTTCTTTAATGAAAATAGCAGACTGAATGCCTAAAGTTATAGAACCAGTTTTACACAGAATAAAACATCGATATACTCACAAATAATTATATTCAATACAATCGAGATGTTTACACACAAAATATTAGCCATATATATAGGCTTCCATCTTCCTATAATCTAGGAAACTAATCAACTATAGAATCTTACCTAGACCTATTTAGGTGGGGTCAGTATAACTCACGTAACCCACTAACAATACTATTAAATATGAGTTGTTTATTCAACCAACTCATTTACATATAGTAATAATAACTACACCGTAATTTATCAATCCATGTGGAGTGCTAATTTCCTAACATTCAAAATGGATTGAAGATGTAACTGGCTTTAGAAGAACTATATTATTCTCTTACATATCGGATCGGGGCTACCGTAAATGGAACTACCCCACACAATGCTCAGAAACCTATACTGCTCTAGTACCAAATGAAGTTATAGAACCAGTTTTACACAGAATAAAACATCGATATACTCACAGATAATTATATTCAATACAATTGGGATGTTTACACACAAAATATTAGCCATACATATAGGCTTCCATCTTCCTATAATCTAGGAAACTAATCAACTATAGAATCTTACCTAAACCTATTTAGGTGGGGTCAGTATAACTCACGTAACCCACTAACAATACTATTAAATATGAGTTGTTTATTCAACCAACTCATTTACATATAGTAATAATAACTACACCGTAATTTATCAATCCATGTGGAGTGCTAATTTCTTAACAATGCCAAGATCCACCTTCTCCATCAATAGATTAATGGGGATTTACCTAAGCTTAGAGTTGAGAAACGTTTTAATAAAGATCAATGGAATTTGTTAAATGTTTGTGAATTAAAAGAGGAAGTTTCAAAATTAAAAGAGAATTGAATAATTGGAAAGAGATCAAATTTCAGTTAAGCAAGATCTTAGGAAGGTGCCCCAAATGAGTAGGACCACCATTTAAAATCGTGCTACTAGTATTTAATTAAGGCAGGACGGTATAAGAAAGAGAAACAAAATCTCTCTTCCAGCAAGCCCAAGCAAAAGAACTAGAAGAGGATTTCTCGAAAATCAAGAAAGGGGATCTAGTTTCTAACATCACCTAAATGTGCAGACATTTAGGTAACTTGCACAGACATCGAGGGACCTTGAAAAAAGGTTGACGAAAAGTAGTTAAAACTCAAAAAGGCCCAAGTAAATCCCAACATCATCACGCATCCTAAGGCACAAAGGTTGGCCCACAAGGTTGTTAGCATCAACCTAGCTAACATAAACAAGGCATTAGGTTCGAGGAGGGGCATTGAGAGCATGTTGGTTATCAACAGAGCATAAGGAATTGTAGGGTGGTTGGTAAGGCGTTTGCTGATGTTTGCAAGATATTAGGAGCACCAAGGGACTCTATGACATTAGTGGTTGATGTCAGAGCGGCAAGATGTTGTTGATATCAACACGACATCAGGGGCGATTTGCTGACTTCAGCAAGTCAGCAATCAGTTTAGGAACTCAACCTTGACTTTTGGTTTCCAATTCATGTTGTTTTTCAACTTCAACCCTAACTTTTTGCTCCATTTGGTGTCGTTTAAAAATTAGAGCAATTACTCTAACTAATAATGGTGGCCACATGGGTTTTCAAAGTTTGTCATTTTGACAAGATTTAGGGTCCATAGATGTCGTTATGAGGAAAAAACCACAATAGGTGCAGCCCGAGATCTTGAAGGGGTTATTGTAAAATCAAATTAAATCCTCCAAATATGTAGTTGACCAGAATCTTCATGCATACATAGCTTTACTATCCTACCATCACATAAAATAAAATGAAGGCACTAAGTACATTAAAAAATAGGTCCATAACATTCCTTTATTAATGACATTCTCTATTCATGGTTATATACAATGATGACAACTCATGTAATGACAAAACACCACTCTGCATCAATTTCTCCTTTAATTTAATCAATGTCCTTATCAAAAACTAGTCTGTAGAAAAGCAAGGAGCAAATGATGAAGAAGGATCTAGTGGCAGCATGGGAATAGAAGTCAAGGATGTTGAACTGGGTTCCATAGATGTGGAAGGATAAAGTGAAGCACCTATGCAAACACCTCCCTTTACCTAACAATGCTCTATCTCCAATTTATCATAAGATCTTCTAAGTTTGTCTGAAGCCTTTGTAACTTGGCATGTAAGTTCTTTGATATTGTTGAATTTTCCCTCAACCTGCATCAACTTATAATTTAATTATGTTTTTTATTTATCTAGACTTGCAGACAACAACTGCCATTCTTGTTCTTTGCATCCGATATTGTTTCTTCCATTTCAAAATTCATAGCCTTAAATCTATGTTGTTTGGGTACAGGTATAGAAACATTTCGGAAACCCAAAAATGCCATTTTTCATAAACCTAGGTTTGGAAATGCCATGGAAACATCCATACATTTTATTATATATATATATATATAAAATATGCATATTGCTCATTTTCTTAGTAAAACACATGAAAATGCATAGTATTCATTCTTTCATTGCTTTAGAATTTCAAAGTAGACATTGAAAATACATTCAAATCTATAATAAATCATCTAGATTGCCCTCAAAATCATGAATGCCACTCCCACTATTTTCAACTTTATCATTTACTAATGTTTTCTCTATCAGGGGCTTGTTGGTGCATTGAATCTCACAGAGTGCATGCCTTAAGGGGTGCACAAGGAATGGGGTGGGATCAGCTTGTGGAAATTTGCAAGAGATGTTCTCATACTATTCTATCATACATACATCCCTTCATGTAGCCTTCATACCTCCTATGATGTCTCCTTGAAATCTTGACACCCTGAAATAAACCTTGATCTGACTAGTCTGAAATATGATAGAATCCTCCAAAACCTAAGAATTTGCATTATCGCTCCTAGAGGTCCAAAACTACTCTCAAACACCCTAAAAGTATATAAATAACATATAACTTACTGTATCTAGATACTTAAATGTTTGTTTTATTTATATACTGTCTAGTTCATCTTTTGTTTTTTATTTTTTGTTTCCGGAATCCCTTGGAAATGTCGGGAAACGGCCAGAAACGTTTGGACAGCAAATGTGGGCGAGGGGGTGGGGTGGGCAGTTCCTACAACCTTGCCTTAAGCCATCATTAGCTCAAGTATGCCTCGCATTGCTTCTTTTGACCAATTCAATGTCCCTCCACTTGTGCCACTCTGGCACTCAATTCTTTGGCGTGGTCATCCATTTCTTTGTCCATTTGCTGCAGCTGTATTTTAAGAGAGATGACCTATTACCCTGATTCTAGTCCTCTCATCTCAGCCATTTGAGCTATTTTTTGCTCTGACAAAACTATATTAATGTCATAGAACTCTCTTTTGAATTTGGCTCTTGATGCTTTGCATAGTCTCGGTTAAAATTTAGTGTATTTGTGACTCAGTTTCCAAATAATCTAGCTGTTCTATAGCACCATGTATGGATTCATCATGCATGCTCTTGCCCTTGATTATTTCAACTACAATCTCCTAAACGTGTGTATACTTTTCATTTTTGATGTGTGCGAAGATGTAGACTTCTTCGATTCTAATCATCAATAGTTTGGAATGGTATTGTCATTGTGCAATCCCGGCAACATCAATCCCATGGGCCTAAGTCATATGCAATTTAAATAATTGATTATGAATGGCTGCCAAATGACTGAAATTTTCAAAATCCCTCTTCTTCGCCCCTTGGAAAGAGACAAATACTACTGATATTCAACCTAATACTGGTTTGGATTACGTCAGCCTCCACTGCTGCCAAAGTTTCTTGGACAGAAGGAACAACTGGCTGACTGGAGGTTTCACACATTGCTTTCATCAGGGACTGAAATAGACTCAAGGACATGTTGTGCAGGGGTTTCAACATGTGGTTGATTTGTAACAAGCTCGGATTGCAGAATGTCATTCTCTGGCTGCAATATCTCAGGCTTTGGCTGCTCGTTGACAATCACGTCAACATCCATGCATAAAGGTGAAAACTCTGATCTGAACTAGATATATCATGCTCATAAGTCAAGATCCACATCAACCCTCTTAAGAAAGACAATGATATTGCATATACATGTTGTAGAGTTCAAAACATCAAGGTTAGGAACTTCTACACTTTTCACTACTAGACTCAGTCGCCATTGGATTATGGATGGAAGGTGAGGGTGGAATTGTAACTGGTCAACTTGACCCTGCCACTGTGTATTTATTTGAACACGTAGAGTGGAAATAACATTCAACACGTTGGGACTAAAATAAATTTTAGAAGAGAATCCTTGGTATCTCATGGTGTACATTGATGTCCACCTTAGTTGTTGAGTTTGCACTAGTGATAACTCGTCCTCAATAGTTTAGTATTTACCCTCCATCACCTTCATTGTCAACACTATCTTACAATCTATCCTCATCATCATCTGAATGAACAATCTCAATGTCATCCTCCCCCTCCTCTAAGTCGAAGATACTTTGTGCCTCCTCTTCCTCAATCATAAACTTTGGGCATGACTTCTTACAAGGGTGAAGGATTATCCTCATTATCGATGATTATAGTAGCCGCCTTCTTCCCTACTTTCAGTTTGTGCATTGGAGGTGCATATACCTCCACACCCAAGGGTTTCCATTTATAAATTGTGGACTTTACCTCCAAGGCAATGAGACAACATCACTATTGCTTGGAAGCTTCACCAATGCCTAGTCAATTGCATCATATTAAAAAGCCAAAGTATGCAAGGACAAATGAAATTTTTTCTACATCTGGACAAAGTCTTGTTCGTGATAATTGTATACTCACTAGTAAGCCATTTAAATATTGCGCAAACCATATGGTGGATCTAGATTCTCCTACCAATCTATTCAAAATGGGATTGATGTGCATGGTAGCTTCAATATACGCAGTGTATCTTCAATATTGAAATACCATGTTGAATAACTAACTGCCATCGCCTTCATTGTCAACACTATCTTCTAATCTATCCTCATCATCATCTAAATGAACACCCTCAATGTCATCCTCCCCCTCCTCTAAGTTGGAGATAATTTGTGCCTCATCTTCCTTGATATAATTTTGCATGTGACTTTTCCTAGGATGAAGAATTATCCTCAAGAACGATGATTATGGTAGTCTTCTTCTTCTCCAGCTTTAGTTTGTATGTTGGAGATGCATATACCTCCACACCCAAGGGTTTCCATTTATAAATAGTAGGCTTTGCCTCCAAGGCAATAAGACAACATCACTATTACTTGGAAGCTACACGTCTATGTAGTCAATTGCATCATTAAAAATTTGGAATATGCAAGGACATAAAATCCTTTATACATCCTAGACAAGGTCTTATTTGTGGTAATTGTATACCCACTTTTAATCCCTTTAAATATTGCACTTACCATATGGCTAATCTAGATTCACTTGCCAATCTACTTAGAATGGGATTGTTGTGCATGGTAGCTTTGATATACACAAGTGTATTTTCAACATGCATATACCATGTTGAAAAGGCATCTCCATCTGTTCTAAAATGGAAGGAACATACAACTCTATTAAATTAAGCATATCCTCCACATTAAATTTCATCATCTCAACCTTCTAATCAATCATGAGTATTCCCATCACACTACAAAAGTCTACTAGCTCATGTCAAATGTTAACAACTTTGTTATCTATCACAATCACCAATGCCACTGTCTTCCAATTATAGGCCATGAACAAGTCCATCAAATGTGGTTTGTTATTGATCTTCTTGAAGATAACTATCACCAAGGCATTAATGGATGTGGCCTTCATCAATGTGTCTCTCAACATATGTCTTGCAAACAATGGTCCACACCGTGGAGCCCAAGATGGTGGTGAAAAGACAACCCAACAAACTAGTTAGTAATACATGTCATAGAAATTAAATAAAATGAATTGTTACAAATTCTGAAGAAAAAAAGATAGTAAAACAATGCTCTTCTATTCAAATGAAATGAAAAAGGACAATAGATATGCATACTAAGGCCTACAAAGTTGATAATGAAGATTGTCATGATCAGAAAGGTGGGAAATAGTTCCTAACTAATTTGCCTAGACTGGAATGCGGAATGCATATATCTCTATCACAATCTTCGTCTTCTAAGACCTTGTGGATTAAATAGGAATGTTTATACAATTACAAGTAGTTACAAAACGGTTCATCTTTTATAACAGATGACAGTTTACCTACCTATACATATTTCAGTTCGACTTCCAAATATGTGTGGTGTTAATGAGCCTACTTACATGGCGCAAACCCTAGGAGCACAATCTAACATGGTGTGGCATGGCACAAAGGTCAGGCATTGAGTTGAACCTATGCGGTATGCTTCTTGGTTGTGCACCAACTCAAGGTGCTCCAATAGAGTTGATCATTGTGAAGAGATGAGCACCAAAGTGTCAAGTGGTGCACGAAAGTCTAGCACCATAGAACTTACAGCTGAGGTCTAAGTGCTTTGGTGCCATTGCTTGGAGCGCAACATAGCATCGACTTGCAAAAAGTGCTCAAAGATGCAAAAGTGACAACACAAACCAGTGTGGCTATGCTTGGATCATTCGACCTATCTTTAGAAGTGATGGCACCCACTGTGCTTCAATCAAATGTGGAAACTAAACCTAAAGTTTTTAAAGGTTGAAACACTTACCCTGATAAGCATATTGTCACACCTTGATCACTCTGGACAACTGATGTGTACCTTGGCAAATGCACGTAGTTGTGATTTCACCACTGTGATCTTTTTGCATTGTCTCAAGCATTCAGGATCCAAATCAAAAATATGCTAGGTTGTTGTTGGCTCAAGCAAAGGTGAAAAATATGGCCTAAGGAGCTCCAAAATGAATACTAGATGAAGACCCATGTATTGTGGCAAATCAATCAGAAAAGCATTCTCTTCCGCAAAGTGTAATATGACGTAAGGACTATAGAAACACGTGGGAGATCACAACTTGAACACCCTGCATAAGTACATGATCTTTCTTGCATAAATATACATCAAAACAGTTCCTACACTTCAAATTGAATTCTATGCAATAAGAGAATCCCAATAACAATTTAAATGAAAAAAGTAAACCCCTAAATTGTATTACACTCCTAAAAATTCCTACACAACAACATTACATATGCCTAGGTGCTCTCAAGCATCCACAAGACTTTCCTACTTACTACATCTTCTTCCTAAATGTTTTCCCAACAAGCACAAGGGATGAAGAGTGTATTTATAGAATTTTTAAGGCTAAGTCTAGAAATAAACTAATTGGCCAAAATACCTCACCTTTCCTCTAATTGGCTTGGTAACTTCACTCTTCAATCCTATTGCCCAAGTGAGTTTCTTAATTGCTATTGGTCGCCTTACTCAGGGATGATTTTTCTAATTTTCTAATAAATTAGATAGGAAAAATAGAAATATTCTAAGTTTGGGTAAAATCGCTAACCTAGCTAAATCTAAAACAAGTGTAAATAATGACTTACACCAACACCCCCTTAAGTGCAACTTAGGGAGTGTGTACAAAAAGGAGGCTAAAGCCTCTGAAAATGAGCTCCGAAAACTAGACCTGATCTGCTACCCATGTACAATAACTCAATGTTGAAACATTACCATAGATATGAGTCTCCTTATGAACACCATTCCATGTTTCTAGAATACATGGGTATCTAGCCACTATAACTGCCCAGGGAAAAAGGAAATGGTGTTGAATATGACGACCACTCTAAAAATGCATGATCGCAAACAAAGTGACAAGTTTTGGGGCTGCCAATATTGCTCCATAAGAAGTCCAACTGTTCACAATAATATAACTATAAAAGACTACATGACTGGTCAAAATCTACTCTCAAACATAGAGAATTTGACAGATTTTGGGGCCACCAAAAGTTGCTCCACACACAAGGAGATGGTCACTATGTCAATAGTGTCGAAAATGTTGGAGAGGTGATGCATAAGCAACGAGATAAGGTATCTGGCTAATCCATCACTCAAGTGCCAAATGAGGACGTATGGGCTGATCTATCACAAGTTATCAAAACCAAGGAGTTAGTACTGATGGGCTGGCTGATCCATCACTCAAAGCTATCAAAACATAGTGAATTACACCAAGGAATTGGTACCCAATACCCCCTATGATATTGAACAAGGGTTATGCCTAAAAGAAGTTGAGGACAATGTTGAAGAAATCTAACACGAGTAGCAGAATAAAATTCTCCAAAAAAAGGTGTTCGCACCACCCCATAAAAACACTTCATGCACAGGTGGGTTGATCCATCATACAAACAAAAAAAGGTCACTGTGCAGAAAGGAGAAATTGCCTAGAAGTATCCATTGAACAAGGTCAAAGAACACTAACAAACTATCCACAAATGTCCTAAGTACATGAAGGACAGCTTCACATACACCATCACTCAACTAAGTACATAAATGCATAAACGGTAATGTCAAAATGGAGAAACATTTAGAAGGACTACTAAAAATAGATGTTGCATATTGTGATTTCGCAATTGTTGCAGCAAATTACCTCTCAACATAGCAGATTATTTGTTCAACAAATAATAAACAAACAAAATGTGAGTGCAGTATAGAAAGAAAACCACAATAGAATAAGGCAATAAAATTGATACGAAGATGCCCCATGAAGAAGCTCGACACAAGCCCCAAGTGTGCTGAAAGATGTATCCTAAGAAATGTCCCCAAAGATCATGGCACAAACCGAAAGATGTATCCTAAGAAATGTCCCCAAAGATCATGGCACAAACAATAAGAGTGCTAGAAATATGTCCTCCTAGAAGAACAAGGCATGAAAACAAATGTGCCAAAAGATGTGTCCCACCAAAAACCTGAGTTTTGGCACCTTATAGAATATTGCATGACCAAACAAACCCCCCCCAAATTGCTTAACATGTTGCAAATTTTACAAAAAAGTCCCCCTAGTCGACAAGATCTGCACTTCCTTCATAAGGGGATATGGAAATCTCTATCCACTCCTTACTGTGAGTGGCATAGGGTCTACCAATTCCGGCTAAACCCTTCTTGGTTTCGACTCCAACTCGAGCTCTAGCTATGACTTCTTATGCTTCGGCCTTTTTCGCTTCGTAATTGGCTTGTTGGATTTTTAGAATCCACCAATCAAGTAGACCATTTAAATTTTTGGTCCCCTCCCTCGCTGTGTTGCCATCTTTTCTGGCCTTTGTTCAGAGTCAATAGCATGAATTATTTCTCCTACACATCAGTCTCCTTTTTGAACTCTTTGTACCATTTTAATATATGTTGTTGTGTTTCACAATTATGTTTGGCACATAGATCTTATAAGAAAATGGATTTCCTCGTCACGCTTCTCTTTGAACTAACTTTAACTTGACCCTAACATTAATTAAAGGAACGATGCCAAAATGTACAATGATTATAGGGATATAAGACTACCAATAACAATGTACACATAATTGTATAACATACCATGGTAGAAAAGAGTATTCAAACAATAACTTTGTATTCATAAACAATACGTCTCGATACTATTCATATAGTATAGGGAGGACCTGTTACTAACAACCATACCCTGTTCTATATCATTATGTTTATAAGACAAGGCTTGATGGTTTTCGGTTGAGACAATCGTCAACACCCAAACATAACCAGCAAGTGCCATCACAACTACCTAACGTTGACAATACAATCAAAAGACAAAACACGTTGACAACTAAAATATGTAATTACACTGATGACAATACTAATGTTACGGTTTATATGGCCAAAGGAAATGACATGTTTGAATGACCAAAAGGAAGAAGGACGACCAGGAAGGAGCATGGTTGTACACCTAGGAAAGCAGAGCAATAGCATAATGCATCTGCCCAAAAAAAGCATATGGCCACAAACAAGGACTGTACGTCCAACTTCTAGCCACAAAGACCTTGGATATGCACCTGGATATGGTTAGAATTTGTTTCCCTCTTCATTCCTATTTTTATCATATCATATATGGGTTGTGTCAAAAGGAACTCCAACTTGTTTTAAGGAGAGGACGCCATAGCCCATCTTATTAGTATTGCCATGGGTTTCAGTGTTTGATTAATTACATAGTTTAGTAGTCGATGCTGTTGCATGATTAGTGATTGTATTGTCGGCTTTAGGTAGTAGTTTTGTAATGACTGTCGTTAGTATGTTTGGTTGTTGACCGTTGTGTTTAACTGACAACCGTTGAATCTTCTTGTCATATAAATAGAATGATATACGTCAGGGAAAGGGCACCAAGTACCAAATCCTCCCTATATCAAACAATATGTATTGAGCACTACCTATGAATAAAGCATTGACCATTCTCATATTCTCCATATTGTAATGTGGTATGCATTTACTATTATGTAATTGATATTCTTTGGTAGTGTAGTTTCTCTGTAAATACTAGGTGGAGGAGGACGATCTTTGATCGAGTAAGTGGCTGGACAAGGAGAAAGAAATTGAATGGAAATATATTGAAGTACCTCACATGGTGGAAAGGCACACTGTGGCCCAACTCTTTAGGTCAAAAAGTGGTTCTACCACCCAGTATGGTGCTCACAAACCAACTCACCTAGGTAGCATGATGCAGGAGCATCTAGATGCAAAAGGCAATCTTGTAACAATAAAAAAAGGAGTAGGGGTGTGTTCCTATAGACTAGTCAATGTGTTTGCAATTTTGGCATGGTAGAAGGTGATCCATAAGGATCCGTGAGAAACATCAATACTTCACCACTTCCTAGTCATCAAGAACTCCATTACCAGTTGATGGGAAGGGAGGAGAAGATGCAGCAAAGGCCTGGTTGATTGGCATGATCAATTATTTTGACTTGATAGATGTAAATTCCAACACAAAGGCTCGAATTGATCTATTACTTAGAAGGTGAGCCTTCCCTTTAGTAGGATCACCTCAAAGAATGCAAGAAGTATGTTATGTCTAAAGCTTACATGGCAAAAATTTGAGAAACGGTTTCATAAATAGTATTTGTCAGCTCAGTATAGGGACCACAAGTTGACCAAGTTTCTTTCTTTGCATCAATGTACTTTTGTGGCAGAGTATAACATGAAGTTCATGAGCCTGTTATGCTATGTTCACTACATGAAATAAGAAAGCTATGTTACCAATACGGATAAGGGTACGAGAATCGGATACATGGATACGGAGATTTTTTTTGGTGGGGGTTTGGATACGTTTTGGATACGGCCGTACAAAAATATATATAAAAAATTAAAAATATAAAATATATAGCCATATAAGCAAAATTAACCACATAATATGCAGAGGAAACATAATAAGTTAAATAACCACAAAACATACTAATAATTCAATGCCAAATATCATAATATTCAATTGTCAAACTTAGATTAGTCTTATTACAAGTACATAGTGCAAATGTTACAATGTATGGACAAAAATAACGACAAAAGAAAATGCACTCTGCAGTTTGGTGGTGAAGATTACAATGAGATGACCTGGTGTTAAATCAGCTTAAGACTATGCCATGTTCTCTTCTTTGAGCTTATTCATGAGTCGAGCTTTTGTATTATACCTGTGCAAATGATCTTACCGTATGTACTGCACAAAAAGAGTCCTGGAGAACCATATTTTGGAAC
This sequence comes from Torreya grandis, assembly GCA_037957365.1. Taxonomy (NCBI): domain Eukaryota; kingdom Viridiplantae; phylum Streptophyta; class Pinopsida; order Cupressales; family Taxaceae; genus Torreya; species Torreya grandis. The sequence continues at coordinate 885,975 of JARHVA010000246.1, read as the reverse complement.
ATAAAGGATAAGTTAAAAAAGATATTATTGATTTCAACTTCTCCCTCGTCTTGATCATGTTACAGACAAGTATTCAACACCAGCTTAAGACTATGCCATGTTCTCTTCTTTGAGCTTATTCATGAGTTGAGCTTTTGTATTATACCTGTGCAAATGATCTTACCGTATGTACTGCACAAAAAGAGTCCTGGAGAACCATATTTTGGAACATAAAGGATAAGTTAAAAAAGATATTATTGATTTCAACTTCTCCCTCGTCTTGATCATGTTACAGACAAGTATTCCTTTATTTTGGCAAGGCTGAAACACAATCCAATAACTGGAAGACTTGCTGACTTGCTCTGGCAACCTTCATAGCTGTTGTATACAGCCCTAATAAAGAAGATACAGATGAATCGACTGAGGCTCATGTTTTGAAAACACAGCCAGCCATTGAAACTGCAGAGAGATTTTCATACTTTAATTTGTTTTTTGAAGTTCGTGTTTGACTTTTTATTAAGTGAAATTGGAAAAAAAAACATTTTTAGGGCAGGAAACGCCCAGTAAGAGTCCCTGGGCCAGCAGATACGTCCGGATACATACTGGGATGTATCCGGGCATATCCGCAGGCCCAGGGATGCTCCCTGGGCATTTCCACTGCGTTTACCTGGCGTATCCGTACCCGGGAGCATTTCGTTTTCATTTTTGGGGCCTGCAGGGGCATATCCGATAATGTAGGAAGAAACTGATAAAGTTAATAAGTTCATTTTGGGTTTGAATAAGAATTTGATGTTTGCTGCTAAGTTAGTAAGGCCTGAGAACTTAACACAAAATGCTGAAGCTGCCATTGTGGCGGAATAAACAACAAACTTGAGAAGAAGCAGAGGATCTCGACTAAGTTGTTAGGAAAGCCAATTAAGAGTTTTCAAAAGTCTGAGTTTCAGAAAGTATCCCTTTTAATTAAAAAAGTTCCTAGTTCTAGGAAGACGCAGTCTTTTTGTAAGAAAAACTATTGGCAAGGAACTAAACCCCCTCTTCCAATTAAAAAATGATCAGCCAAAGACCCAGTCTCCAGGAAGACCTGAGCAGCAATTTGTGAATCAAGGAAAGAAAAGACCATTGGGAGGATATTGGATATGAGGTAAGGACCACTATGAAAGAGATTGTCCTAAAGAACCCAGATATAAACATGCTCAAGCCAAAGTCTATGTAGCTGTTGATAAGAAAGAAGTGGAGCTGCCAGGTATGTTTTTTGGTCACCAAGTTTCTATTTTGGCTGATTTAGGTCCCATTCATTTCTTCTAAAGTATTGAATAAGTGTAATGTGAAACCCAAATCTTTGTGCTTCAATGAAAAATGATCAACCAAAGACCCAAGCTCCAGGAATACCTAAGCAGCAATCTGCGAATCAAGGAAAGAAAGGGCCAGTGGGAGGATGTTGGAGATGTGGTAAGGGCCATCATAAAATAGATTGTCCAGAAGAACCCAGAGTTAACTATACTCAAGCCAAAGTCTATGCAGCTGTTGATAAGAAATAAGTCGAGCAGCAAGTTGCTCTGATAGAGCTGCCAGGTATGTTTTGTAGTCATAAAGTTTCTATTTTGGCAGATTTAGGTGCCACTAATAGTTTCATTTCTTCTAAAGCATTGAATAAGTGTAATATAGAACCCAAATTTTGCGCTATGAGAGCATGGTGGTCGGGATAGGGTCGGGTAGGACTCAACATATTAATAAGTTTGGAAAAAAGTTGAACTAGACTTGGGAATAACGAGGATTTGTGTGCATCTTCATGTGACCAAGTTAGGATCCTATGACATCATTCTAAGCATGGATTGGTTTGGACCTAAATGTGTCATGTTTGACTCTTTTGGCAAGAAGGTTGAGGTCTTGGATGACCAAGGTAGACCTGTAATCCTTCAAGGGATTGTTAGACCCGTAATACCCTGTTTTATATCTGCTATGCAGGTTAAGAAGGGTGTAAGAAAAGAGTGTAAATTGTTTTAAGCTCATGTTGAGGAGTTACAGGATGACCCGAAACCCAGTTTCAAGGATCATCCAATTCTGCAGGAGTTCTGCGATGTGTTTCCTGATGAGTTGCAAGGGATGCCTACTAAAAGGAAGTTTGATTTTACCATTGATTTAGCCCTTTGAACAGAGCCCATTTCTAAGGGCCCCTATAGAATGATCACCGTAAAGTTGCAAGAGCTGAATATGCAACTGCAAGGCTTGTTGGGGAAAGGTCTCATCCATCCTAGTGTATCGCCATGGGGTGCACCAATAATCTTTGTTAAGAGGAAAGATGGGACTCTTCATTTGTGCAAAGATTATAGAATGCTCAACAAGGTCACCATCAAAAATAGATGCCCTTTGCCAATGAATAAATATTTGATCATATGAGAGGAGCAACTACATTCTCTAAAGTTAACCTTTGATATAGTTATCAACAACTCTAGACCAAGGAAGATGTGCCCAAGACAGCTTTTAGAACAAGGTATTGGAATCATGAGTTCACCATAGTCACTTTTAATTTGACTAACGCCCCTTCTATGTTCATAAGTCTTATAAATCATGTGTTCCATGCCTTTCTGGAACAGTTTGTAGTTGTATTCTTGGTTGATATGCTGTTTTATTCTAGAAATCAGCAAGAACATGAACATTAGAGAATTGCGCTTCAGCAGTTGCGTGAGCATGTGTTGTATGGAAAGTTGTCCAGCTGTTCGTTTTCCAGCCTAAGATCCATTATCTAGGACAATTTTTAGCGAGTGGAATAGTAGTTGATCCCGCTAAGATACAAGCCATTTTGGATTGGTGATCCCCTAGGAATGTAGATGAAGTAAGAAGTTTCATGGATTCAGCAGCTTGGCTGGGTACTACCAAAGGTTTGTTGAGAACTCCTCCAAGGTGGTCGACCCAATTACTTCTTTGCAATGTAATAAGGCTTTGACATCTACACCAATTCATCAAGAGTCGGACCCCAGAAAGAATTTGTAGTCCAGATTGATGCTTCTTTGCAAGAAGTTGATGGTGTGCTTATGCAAGATGGGTAGGTAGTTGCATATGAGTCAAGAGTATTGAAAACTAATTAAATCAACTATCCCACCCATGATCTCGAACTTGCAGCTTTTGCCCATGCATTAAAGATTTGGCGATATTTCCTTATGGGAAGACCATTTAAGCTCAATACAGATTACAAAGGATTGGAGTTCCTCTTCACCCAGCCAGATTTAAATACTACGCAAAGAAAATGGTTAGAGTTTATCTGCAATTTTGAGATTGACAATTCTTATGTAAAAGGTAAAGAGAATAGAGTCGTGGATGCCCTGCGTAGCTGTGCCACAATGGCAGCAATGTCTCAACTCAATCTCAGAGATTTGATCAAGGATCAGTGTGAAGCTGAAGAGTTTCACCAGCGAACTCATTCCAAGATGTTTCAAGAGCATGGTAAAGAACCAAGAAGTTCAAGTATCAACAAAGCAAGTGGGAAGACTACTTGCATTTGGTACATTTTGCTTACAACTCTTATTATGTATCTTTGCTTTAAAATTATGTTAAAGATCCTAATGATGTAATTAACTGGCATGCTCTATAGGTAGAGGGCAAGGGTAAAATGCACCTTGAACCCCTCAATATTTTGAAATAGCGTAGCATTAAGCTATGCAATAAGGAAATCCAAAAAGTGAAAATTTTGTGAGAATAATATGGTGAAGGAAGTGTTACCTAGGAGGACAAGAAAACATTTTGTAAGGAGTATCCTTATCTTTTTCAGTAAACCAGAAAGTCTGGTGTTTTACTTTGCGAGAAGGGTGTCACAACCCCAATTTGAAACTTATCTCATAAATGCTTATTTAACAATGAACTATGTGAATTTGATCAAGACACATTCTAATTTGGACTTGGATAAACATTATAATTAATGCAAAACAATGATGAACGTGTTAAGATTGTTTTGAATGTCATAATTCAAAATGTAGAATGCATGGAACAAGTAATGTTTAATTATATGCATTCATTGTTTCCATTATTTATGTGAAATAAATATAATGTTGTATTTAATGTTATGCAATAATGGGTTTTACCATTGTTGATAAATATTATTAACACGTGTACTACTGATGATTATATGCATCTTTTGTGAGATCAATTCCCCATGGAGCATACAAAAAGAAATTGAGTGAGGCAGTGAGAGCAACAGCAGATTGTTGTAGCTGGTCAAAGAACCAATCTCACAGGAATCATGTATTGGTTGCATTTACTTATCTAGCATTTTGTATGTATGTGAAATGAATGCATCATTGTCGTACTTTGATATGAATGCTAGTTTGATTGTGTTCAGTGCTTCTAACTAGTTGCATTCCGTCAATCTAATTAATTAAAGATATGCATCATATAGACGATAGTGATTTTGAAGAATGAACAAAGTAGGTAGATCGTTTATCAAACACATAAAACCAACTAATAATTGGAATTTAGACAAAGATAAGGTAACAATATACTTAGATATGAATATGTGCATCGATAAAATAATAGTATTTTCTGTGCATATGTATATACATGTATATAATTATAATTGTTGCACTTCTAGGATTAATTATAACTATAATCTTGGGTCACGACATTTGTAATTAAAAATAGATTTCTAAGATAAAATTAGAAATTAGAAAAAGGAATGGGGGATAAAGGGAAAATATAAATTAAAGAACAAAAGGGAAATAAAAATAAAATAGAAAAAGAAAAGAAAGGGCAAGTGTCCTTCTATAGACACCTAATTTTGGTACAACGCTTTGTTATTGCAATGTTTCAGTGTTGTTTTGTGCGTATGGATTATTGATTTGAATAGAGTCTTATTAGCGCTTTCATGTGTGCCTTCCTTTCTTCTTTGTGCGATCCCATGGTCTTCTCTTCCTCTGTTTTCGCTGTCTATTTTGTGCCTGCAAGCTTCTTTTCTATGTTTTGCCTTTGTCTTTTGGTCTTTCTTCCTTTGGGTCAGATTCGGTGACCCACTGAATCTGTCTCCTATTGTTTTGTGGGCCCTTCTACCCTTTCCTCACATCCTTTCGATGTGTGGACTCGTGTATGCCAATTCTTTACTTTTTCTTTGGTCGACTTGTGTGCTAATAGGTCTTTAATTCAAACTCAAGACATGTATATATATATAAAATCGTCTAATGGCATTTCAAAAACAAGAATAAGAAGTGTTTTGGCAAGTTCAAATATCATCAAAAGGAATTCAAGTCTAGGCACGCTCTACATTGCTAAATTTCTTCTTAAAGATTTTTCATCAATATTTTTTGTTGCATCTTGTACCAAAATAAGAATAGGCAAATATTGATGTAGTAGCATGTCACATAGGCTAAGCCACAAGATTCTTTGATTTTTTGGCTCGAAAATCGAAATTTGTCGAATTTTTCATCCATCAATAAAAATCGCCTAAAATCAATAAAAAAACAAGTAGCAAAAAAGGGGTTCACCAAGATGTGTCTTTGTTGTACCCTATGTTGTATCCGCGAGGGTTGTCTCTGTTGTTCCCTGTGCGTGATGTGGTGGAGCAACAAGGGTTGAGCCTTGGACGACACGGGCAAAGACAGCAAAGGTAGAATCAATGTGGGCAGGGTCGACGCAAGCGAATGTCGACAACAAACAAAGCACTCCATATCTTTCTCATTTTCAAAAACCTCTGCATCCAAAGCACTTAATATCTTTCTCGTTGTTGACAGCAAACAAAGCACTCTGGGCAAAACCTCTACATCCATCTGATTCTCTTTTTTAGAAGCAAGCAGAGCAACAAACCATTCTCTTTTTTATTTGATTAACTAAAACTTGAAACGATATTTTACTTTGCTATTTGCAAAACTTGCGTAGATTGAAACTCTTCTTTATACGGTGAAATTACGATGGTCGATATGAATGTATTTAGGCTTTTTAAAGTAAAATACGGTAAATTTTTGGTTTTAATTTATTTTAGTTTAGTTTATAATTTGTTTTTATTATTTAATTTTGTTTATAATTTATAATTTTGATTCAAATTTTTTATTTTATGACTTTTTAATTGTTTTAATTATATACATTTAATTTTTAATTTTATTTTTCATAATCATATTTTGAATATTTTTTATTTGTTTTTTTAATTTTTATTTTTTATTTTAATATTTTTTACATTTCGAATTTAATGGCAATATTTTATTCGATTTTTATTCGAACTCGAATTTGAACCAAATTTTATCCTCGTCAAACTCAAATTCGAACTCGAACCTTGTGACTTAGCACATAGGGAAGACAAGCCAAAGCCCTCACTCGAAATTATATTCACACTGCACAAAGAACTACATTGGGTCAAATTCCAGCATGCGAAATATGTAGTTTCGACTCCTTGAAGGTTTTTTGACCCAATTAACCCTTTCCTTTTTCCTCTTACAAGCATTTTGTGGCAAATTCGGTCAAGAAGACAAGATCAAATCAAAGAGAATATGCCAAACTGAACAAGGAAGCGAAGAAACAAACATCACCAACATTCAATGGCGCACATTTTTAGAAAATCTGTAAAAACTAAAAGTTAGTGCAGTACAGATTTGACACATCAGAGCACATTCGGCGGAAATGTAGACAAGGCAGATTTGGCCATAGGGCAAATTCAGCAGCAAGCAAACAATCATTGAATCTGTGCATGTATAGTGAAACCTTTAAATTTCACACAGAGCTTTGAAATCCTTTGCACAACTCTAATTATTAAATTTATTAATGAACAGTTATTTATCTATTAACTATATTTTGGTTATCAACCTCCTCAACTAATGTAATTTATTTATGCTTGATAAAAGATAGACACATAAAAGTGTGTGTGTTGTATGCCTTCAATTTCTCTTCATTCTTTTTATCAAACTTACCAACATTAGCATCAGAGCAAACGTTCAACGAAAGCCTAGAAGGGTACGAACGTCAAGGGAGAAGAGGTTCTAAAGCGAAGGCAAAATAAGGTTTGTGTGTATTGCAATTGCACAATTCAAAACATTATGCTAAGGCACATGTAGACCAAAAGAAGCGAGTTGTAGGGGTGTATTAGCATAACGAGTTGTAGTTGTCGTGGTAGGAGAGAGATAGACCAAATCGACAGATCATAGTGCAAAGTACGTGATTTGAGGTAGAGAAGACCAAAAAGCTTATAACGAGTTGCAGAGACAGCGACACGAATAGCAGACTAAGATGTGACGAGTTGAGGACGTGAGTAGGGCAAAGGAGAATGCACACAAATCGTTAAATAAAAAGTGATTTGTTAGGGCACAGATGTACATTGTTGGAACAAACGCAAGAGGAAGAACATAAGTGACTATTTTGCAAATAGTCGCAATTTCGAGGAGATTTTGAATTGTAACACCATAAAAAAACACAATTCACAGGGGAAGTGATTTGATTTGCAAGAAAAACAAACAAAACATCAGAACATACTAGGGCACAAATTTGCAGACATTAAACCTTGAGCTTTTGCCACGATTTTCAATGGCAAGTGCAAAGGAATAGATTTGCAGACTATTGATGGTTTGCTTTGCATGCCGAAGTAGCAATGAAAGATCATGATTTGCAATAAGTGTAAGACATTTCTATTTCAAAATAATTATGAATTCACTATAGCAAATTCAGTTTCTATTGTAGTATCAAGCAAGTTGTTTTATAGACATCGCATTTCCTTTTTGTACTAATATTCAGGTCAAAGGTCAAATATTGTGTGAATCATGGACAATATTAAAAATTTGGTTGTGTCAGAAGTGCAAAAGTTAATTGGTCAAAACTACATCTAGAGTCATAAGATTTTTAAAATTGTGTAATATCAAGATAGTGATAAAATTATTCTCAACAAGAAATCAAGACTTGCTACTAATTTTGCCGATTATGACAAATGTCATAAGTAGGCTCTTCTATTGTAATTATTTGTTTTAGATTATTCGATACTTGAGGTTTGAAATGCCACTATGGCAAGTGTGCATTGAACAAGTCTTTAAAACATGTATCAATCTTCAAAAAAAAATTGGATCTTGTACTTGAAGAATCTTCTATTTTATGCAAAGATGAGTGAGGATATGTCCTTGTCAGAACATCTTTTTTTGATGAAAGATCTCCGAGGGCAGCTCGATGCCATAATCAAAATAGTGGATAATGACAACCTAGTTTCCCTTGATCTGAACAGTTTGGTGCTCTCATATGAATCTTTCATGGAGGCTCTACACTTGATGGCAAAAACCAGGACACTAACATTTGATTAGGCCACTTCTTATTTGCTACAGAAAGAACATGGGCAGACATAGGCAAATTAGTCCAGTACTGGACAAACAAAGATTGCATTTGTTTCTCAATCAAAGGGGAAGTGGAAACATATCTCTTGTGACTCATCTTCCAAGTACCATGAAAAGTGATTTTACTATCATAATGTTGAGCATGTCAAAAAGGATTGCCGGAAACAACAATATTCTCTTTTCCAGCAAATTAGTGAAGCAAATGTGGCAACTGTTGAAGATGAATGAGATTATGAAGAAGAGTATGCACTCGTGGCATCATACTCGAGTGATAGTGCTACCGGTTGTTGGTTCATTGATTCCAACGCACCTAGACATATTACGTCATAACGACTAGTATGTCACATTTATTTCAAAAATATTTCTAATTCAATTTTATTAGCTGATGGGGAGTCATTTGCAATAGAGGGGATAAGAGATATTCACATAATATTGAATAATGCTGAAAACATCATAGTAAGGAATGTTAGGTATGTTCTTAACATGAATTAAAATATTTCATCTACTAGTCAGTTAACAAAAAATCTCAACATTGTTGTAAACATTTTTGAAAAGTAGTATATTGTGTCCAATGTCAAATAGGACAGAGTACTTGCCCTAGATATTGGGCAAGGTCCCTTGTATAGGCTTGTTGACCCTGCAATAGTCAACTTAAATGCACGTGGAGAGAGACTTCATCATACAAGATGTGCAGGAGGCTGAAATGCCTCAATCAAATGCACAATTAGTTGTGTGGGACGCTGCAATGCCTCAATCAAAGGCATTGGCTCAAAGGACCGGAACCAAGGTTGTTAATCCAACAAGCATGGTCATTTTCCTCTTGCTTCTGACCTTTTTATGGAACCTAAAGCACCAATGAAACAACCCATTGGATGCAAATGGATGAATGAAATCAGAATCAAAGCCGTTGGTATTTTGGACAAGTACATGGCTTGTCTTGTTGCAAAAGAATTTTCACAATAGGAGAAAATAGATGACTATGAAGAAACTTGTTCTTTTGCTCCTATTGCAAAGATGGTCATATTCTGGTTGCTTCTCTCCATAGAAGCTCAATTTGGTTTCCAAAACGGAGATTTGGATGCGGAGGTTTACATGGTGTAGCCGAAATGTTTTCCTCGTGATCATTTGGTTTGCAAGTTGATTAAGTCCATGTACGGACTTAAGTAGGCACCATGACCCCATATGTTTTTTTATCAGCATCTCCAAGATTTTGGATTCAAACTATGGCGGTCAAGCTGAAGTTATCAGCCAATTATAACTCATCACTGGTCGATGAATCACTCTCCAGACAATTGGTGGACACCATGATATACCTTATGTCCACAAGACTAGTTCAATGTTTTGCTATTAGTAATCATTCTCAGTTTTTGTCTCAACCAAAGCTCATACATTGGACAGCTGCAAAACATCAAAGGACTAGAGACTTCATAGTGATATCTAAAAAGCACCAGCATATTTAATGACTAAACGTATGTGTTCCATTAAGTTTGTAAAATATTGGGACAAACTTGTAGTAGCCTTTGGTTTAGTCATTAAAAGGGGGTATTAAAGTTATTGATGAAACTATTAGTTATCTATTAACTAATGTTCAGATATTAAACTCCTCAACTGATATAACGTCTTTATGATTAACAAAATACGGGCACACAAGTGTGTGAGTGTGCCATAAGCCTTCCATTTCTCTTCATTCTTTCTTTCAATCTGATCAACATATCCAAATTTAGAATCCCAAGACTCTGCCAAGATGTGTTTGATTCATCACTTTTGCTATATTATTTAGTCCATTGCTTGTCAAAACGTTTCATTAAAGCTAGTTTACTGTTTTTAGCACATTGAGATAGGTCTAATCTCTATTAAGATTGATTTGTCTTAGATTTAACCCTATGTCATAGTTTTACCTATTTAATTGTGTCATTATACCATAGTCTCACTATTTTTATAAAACATTTTGGTGGACCCCTCCATTTTTCGAACACTTATACCTTCTAAGGCCCCCCAAAGTTTCATTTCTGATTTTCTGAGTTTGAGCCGAATTCTGATTTATTCCTGTAGATTCAACCCTAGGTTTCATTTACTTTCAGATTTACATCCACATCTCACATTTGGCTCACCCAAACCTTAGCTATCACTCAAGCAAGGATTTCATGACATATTTTTCTTTGAAGTTTTGTTGCGTTGTTCAATTCAGTTCTGATTTTTCGCATATTATTGGTTAAGGCTTGACTTGGGTTATTCACTTACGCGTGCTCTTATTTATCCTGTTTCATGGCTTATAAATGAAATATGGGATGCAAATGAAATGTCTTTGAATGATGCAAGTGTTGATGTTACATGTGATAGGAACAATAAGGAAATTACACAATATATTGCACAAAATCCTTCTAATCTTCCTAATATTATGCAAATGTTGAACAAAGTAATTTATTCTCATATGGATAGAGATGCACACGTGTTTGTTAATGATATTCACCTCTTACTCCTATCTCTTCTATTGTGCCCATGTTTGAAATGAATAATCAATTGGCCCTTTTGATCAAAGCTCTCGAGTGTTCTACAATCCCTACACATGAGATATTGACTATGATGCATTCTATATGTGATCTACAAAAACAAATGCATAGTGTATCACTCTATTTTGAGTCTTCCAATGCTAGGATTATGGACAATGTTATACCTTCCAATCCTATTCCTATTAATGTACTTGATATGCCTCTCCCACGTGACTTGATCATACCAATCTTCCATTTATTTAAAGATCACGGAGATCCTCAAGCACACATTCACTCCATATTTCTTTCCATAGGAGACTATGAAGAGCGTGACTTGATCATACTTAAGTTGCTTTCTAGCACCTTGATTGGTGATGCCTTAGAATCGTTCAATGTTTTATGTAGTGGATCTTTACATTCTTTCCAATGCTTACAAGAAGCTTTCTTAAATCAATTTATCACCAATAATAGACCTTGTGCCACATTTGAGAGTATTCATTCAATTTAACAAGGTCCCAAGAAGGATATGTGAAACTAAATCTTTATGTTCCAATGTCATATGCACTCCTTGATCTATCAACCATTGGATCTTGTAATGCAACATAGCTTTACCAATAGTCTTTTAGCACCCATCAAAAATAAACTACTTGGCAAGAATTGAAAATCATTCACTTATCTTTGTGTTATGGCTTACCACACATGTAGAAGAGAGATTACCTTAACCTAAGCCTCCTACATTAATTCTTAGGGATTAGCATCTTACCACTAGCCATGTGCCTAACATAGATACATGTATGATTTGGGCTAGTGAAGGAAAGACATCATCAAAGGCCATGCCACAACATCATCCAAAGTTTTTCAAAAATCAAAACATTATATTAAAGAGACTATTAGATATGCACTTGATTGAGTTACCACCTATTTGACATCCTAATTTATGACATATGCCATGATCTTACAAAGACAATGCCTAATGTGGATACCACGGAGTCAAGGGACATGTGACAAAAAGATGTATTGCTTTGCGAAACAAAATTCAAAACCTCATAAATCAAGGCAAAATAAAACTTGACTACTCAACTCCTCAAGGAGAATGTAAGGCTTCCAACAAAGAAAATCAACCTCCTAAGGGTATACTACATACAAACAACAATATACCAAATATGGCTGCCATTGATCCTTTATCAACATATTCTTTGCATACAGAACATTTGGTCATTAGTATTTCAATGGAAAGGAAACAAATAAACAATTTTATGTTGGAGTAGACAACTCAATTCAATATTAAGTGTCTTACTTTCCTTCACACACTTGAGTATGGCAAAGCAAATTTATTGGAACTAGCACCTTCACCAACAATCTTGGGCACTATTAGGCTACTTACATTCATGGGTCCTCTAGCATGTGTGACATTGTTTTATATTGTAACATCCTTGATACATTATAACACTATATTGGGAAATTCATGGTTACAATCGATGAATGCAAGAGTGGATAGAACCAATAGTTACATATCCTTCATGTATCAAGTGCATAAGATGCCTTAAACAACATTCAAAACCAATGGACAATGTCAATGTATTCAAAGTTTTGATTATGACAATGATAATCTAATGACAACTTCTTCCATTCATCTTTGAGAGATAACACATAAGACTTCTTGTGACGACACTTCGTGAGTTGATCACCTTATTGGATAACACTTTGCACATCCCGTTACGAGCTTTAACGCACATATCTTTTGGAACTTCAACATTATACAAGTTACATCACATTTGCTTAGTTGCTTTTTACATGTTACGACACTTGTTTATCGTATTTATTTATTAACTATTACAACACATTTCCCATTCTTTATGGTAACACTATCATGAGTTGCTACACCTAATCATTAGCGACATAAGATTATTTCCCACTTCTTCAAAGTTCCACTACATATGCCATATCTGGATTGCTACATTCACTTCTTAGAAGTGCAAGTGGCTATTATAGCCCATGCTCCATAGTGACTATCTTATATTAATGACTTTGGTTATCCTAAAACCCATGCTTCCATCTTACATGTTGCTTTCGACACTTATTGTGTCGCATCTGACTCCACATGACTATGATATTATACTTTAGATGACACTATCAATTAGTCATGCTTGCCTATATCTAGAGCTTCATCGATATACCATAATTGTGCTATAGAAATTTATTGCACATAGTTGCTTGTTTCTATAGGTCATATCCTTCATGTGATTTCTTCCATTGAGTTTGATTGCATGCCTCATAATTATTCTAAATTTGACATTTTGGCACTTGCCTTCAATTGCATTGATATTCTTATAGCCACTTTTTACGTTACTTGTTATGTTGCATTGGCCCTTGCCTTTTCATTGTTTATCCCATTCCAAACACTTGAACAGATTTCCCAATGACGACAACATATATTGAGACCTTCCATCCTAGAGTGCATAGAGTTCTACGGGAATTTGTAGGTTGTCCAGAATCATCCTCCTCCTTACTCTTGATTGCACCCCTTGGCCCCTATGTCACTTGACTGATATTTTCTTGCTTCTTTTGTGTGATCCCCTTGGCTTGATTGTTACTTGGTTGTTATAACCTCTTATATCAAATTATGAAAAGCCAAAACTATTAGAAAATATTTTTTTTTAAAAATCATTTATCTTTGTCAATTGATACATATAAAGCTTATCTACATGTGTTAGAGGTTTACATATTCATGCTTTACACGTGCTTCTCATAGTATCTCTTTGAATGGATGAGATGCAATATATATATAGGTTATATATGGTTATGGACTTTTCGATGTCATACAACTACTTTTAGGCCCACATCCTAGGAGACATTTTCGCATTGATGGTATGCCTTACCTTTGGGGGCATCTCTATAAAACATATTTATACGGTGATATCTTTTTTGCTTTCCATTTATCATATAGAGCTACTTATATTGATTACATACATCTTTTTATTACCTACATCTTGCATATATATATAGTTGTTACATTGATGCCTTGCATGTTATCTTGCATATCTTGTGATCAATCCTTACCCATTTTTTATGACACCATGACTTGGTGTCATGCTTCCACTAATGTGTGTATGACTCATTGCTATACCTAGCCCACTTAGGGGTGCACTCCTACATCGAGACATATCATTCGTCCCTACCTCGCTTTTGCCTTTGGGGCCATCGTATCCTACTCTATCTCTTTGAGCTTGTTACTATGCATATATCTTGCACATATGGAGTGAACGTTAGGGCATATTATTTTTCCATCTCAACATTGAGCATATTGTCCATATCTTGCCACTTGGAGCCACACATCAACTTTCCAACATCACTAGATGCTACTAAGATCTGACACCTTGGGGGCATCGTACACATTTACTCTCCTTAAGCCTCATTGCTAATATATTATTTATATGGAGCTTTGTCACCTATTTGCCTTATGTTTTACTACATTGATGGGCCCATGTGCCCTACATACAACTCTTACATCTTGTCACATTATGGTTATCATACCTAATACACACATGGTTATATCTTCCACACAATGGTGTTCACGGCTTATACACTACCAAAATGGGCATTATACTTGTAGCTTGCTCATAAGTTATTTACTTTCCTTATCTTATAACGACTAGGACATCGTACTATCACTGCATTCTCGATAGCATGGAACATGCCTATTGTCTTTGGGGGAATACCCTTGTCCTCCACCACTTGGCTACATCAGGGAATCATCTTGCCACGTGTTACCTCATCCGCGTATAAGAATGCTTACACATACTGAGATTTATATAATGTTAACCTTACTACATGGTTTCGCATGGATATGTTATTTTTCCATCTCCCCTACTACTCCTAAAATAGAACATGTTGTTGCCCCCTCATTAACATATCGAGTTTTACACAATGTTATCTAGCATATATGGTTTCCCATGGATGTACTACATGTCTATCCCCTTGCCTACAAGTGGGGCATATACTTTGCCCTCACATTCAACCCTCATACTCCCTATAGTTATATCCTATCATCGTGTTTTCCCCAATAATATCTATTCTATATGATTGCACTTGGACATGTTAGTTGTCTTACTATTGAGCTTTATATGATGATATGCTACGATGGTTACATATGTTTTATACAAATTATCTACAGATTTTACATGACGATATTTTACAATGGTTATAAACATGTGCCCGTACAATTTTACAAGGATTTTCAAAGCTTCAGCATAAGTCACAAGGTTTGAGTTTGAGTTCGACAAGGATAAAATTCAATTCATGTTCGACAATGGATAAAATTCAAGAGAAAAAAATTGCCATTAAATTCGAACTATAGAAAAACATATAAAAATAAGTCAAAACATAATATTAAAGATACCTTTTGCATCAACAAGTTCCATATCATCAAGAGCCAATACACCCTATAGCCTTATAGCCTATTGGCTACATCAAAAAGTTCCATATCATCAAGAGCACTTGGCTCATCAATATCATCGTCGTCACTAGATTCATCACAAAGGAAGTCAAGAATATTTGCTTCCTCCAAGTCTGCTGCAATGGGTTGGGGTTGTGAAGAAGAAAAATATTTTGCTCGTACACATCCGCAAATTGCAGCAAACATAAATAAAATCTCCTAACTTTATCGAAAATACAAAGTTTATTTTCTTAGATTGAATGTGGTCAAAACAACTCCAATTCCTTTCACATGCTGACACACTTGCTCCTTGACTCAAAATTCGAAAAGCAAAGCGTTGTAGTTCCTTTGCACTTGATCCATAAGATTTCCACCAATTGTATGTTTCAAGACACAGCCTATCATAGTTGACTCTTGTTGTTGCAAATACCCCTTGCACCCGAAATGCCCTTGTTTGTTCCCTAATCATACATGCAAGTTTGTGATCTAGAACAAGCCTATCAATGGCTTCATAAAATCCAATCATGACTTCAGAATCACTATCTCAATCTATATGAAAGAGCCTAGGCTCTAGATAACAAGCCATTGCATGTAAGGGTGCGTGCATTAATTTTCATCTCACATCAATCACATTCCATATTGCTTTGCAATCTATCTCCACATCATTGAATGTATTTTAAATGGATTCCTTACGATAGTCCATAGCCTCATAAAGTATGCCAAGACAAAGGGTGTCACCATCAGCGATGCAAAGCACATCAACAATAGGCTCACACATTTTTAGAACTTTATTTGCACTTTTTCAAAGTTGGGGTTTATAATGATTTGTTATGCTTGCCTTCCCTTAAAGCTTGTTCAAAGCGCAGATTGTTACCACTATTGCAACAAATCACTGACTTCATCGTTGCATTCTCTTCAACCACTCTTTTCAAAGTGATATAAAATGAGACAAATCTTGTTTCATAAGGCTTCAACAACTCCTTAGCTGCATGTCGATAAATACTCAATGTGAGATGGTGGATCTTTATGAAGTCTGCAATTATCCTCCCCCTTTGAATTGCTTCATGCACCCATGAAAATTTGGCTAGGTCTTGAAGTAGCAAATTAAGGCAATGTGCTACACAAGGGCTCCAATAAATTTTTGGATACTTGTCCATAATCATTTTTTAGCTCCTACACACTTTGTGGCATTATCAGTAACAACTTGAACCACAGTTTCTTCACCCATTTCAAGAATCGTTTCATCTAAGATTTTAAAAATATACTCTAAAGTCTTCTTGTGGTTTATGGTGTCAATCACTTTCAAGAAAGATATACCTTGAGGGCAACACACCAAAATATCAATCAATGGCCTGACACATATCAGACCAGCCATCACTCAATATATTGCAACCTGTTACACTTTAAGAGGGCTTGATATTTGTCATGTTTTCAGTCACCCTCTTTTGACCTTTCCAAAAGAGTAGTCATAAGCCTTTTATAGCTAGGTGGAATGTATCTTTTGTCAAATTCAAATATTTTTTAACTGTATTTTTAAAGAGCAAACACTTGGCCATGTGGAATGGAATGGCACTTGAATAAAACAAATCAGCTAATGCATCATCCACATCTTGTTTTTGTACCTTCTTCCAAATGTTGGGAATTGTTCCACTCCCACAAGTGTTTGATTGCATACATAAGAATGACATGCTTGTAGAAAAACTTTTTGATGTGTTCTAAGAAAGTTCTTGAATTCCCCATTTTTTTGTCATATGTTTTCCAGCAACTGATTGTTCCTCCTCTTTCTCTAATCTCACTCTGATTTCTGGGGTCATATTAGGACATGCTTTAACACCCCCACCAAGTCCACTCAATATGCCAAGTAGATGGTCCAAGACCCTAGTTAAACTCCCATAAAATATTTTACCACAAATTATATTTTACTTCATTCCTTGATCTAATCCGTGACATATGCTTCCATCCCTCGATTTTTTTATTTTAGAGCCATGAAATCTTTTGCCAAATTTGAATGAAAATTTAATATCAAAATATATTTAAATTTTTAAAAAACAAAGATATATATATATATATATATATATAGAAATAAAACATAAAGTACAATACACCTAATAAGAGGTTTGATAAGGATGGACCCTTAAATAAAAGTTCAAAATTTTGCTAGATGTTTCCAGAGCCAAGTAAAAATAAATTCAATTTTAATGGAGCTTCAAAGTGTAATCCGGATCTGGCTGGATGTGGTGTGTTCAAAGATCACGTAGGTCAATTGATTCTGAT
Organism: Torreya grandis; assembly: GCA_037957365.1. NCBI lineage: Eukaryota > Viridiplantae > Streptophyta > Pinopsida > Cupressales > Taxaceae > Torreya > Torreya grandis. Next base: position 868,516 of record JARHVA010000246.1, on the reverse strand, counting down.
TTTCTCTCAAGACATTGATTTGGATACAAACAATGTGGTTGAGGCAAGAGTGCTCTTGAGAGGTATGCATATTGCTCTCTCTGAAGGATGGAAAAATATAGTAGTAGACGGGGATTCTCAATTAATCATCAATGTGATCTTAAATGGTGCAATCAAGGCATGGAAACTCTAATTCATTTTAAATGAGATATCCCAATTGACTCTGTTGTATGATCAGAATATGTGCCTTCATACTCGGAGGGAAGGAAAGGCAGTTGCAGACTGGGCAACTGATAAAGGGGTTAGTCTTAGACAAACTTAAAATGTAAGTTTATGCTTGTGGAGGCCCCCTCTACCCAATGATTTACAAAGTTTAATCGTAGGTGATGCCTACTTAGGTGGAATAATCTTCTAATTAACTGCCTCATACCTTTCCAAATGATATCATAAGCAGGAGGCAATCATAAGTGTAAGAGCTCATGGCAATGGACAAACTCACACTAGTCGACTAGATACCAAGTTTTAATTACTCCTTGTGGCTCAATGCCATCATAGTGGATGATTTGAAGGCGGCCTTGTCTTGGTGGATGGATTTGGTTTGCCCTCTATCACGAAAAAATTGAGGTTGTGCTCTTCGTAGCTATGGAGAAGGGAAAAGGCATCAAAGCCTGCTTTGTCGAAGACCCAAGTTGGAAAAGCTCTGACAAATTCGCACTGCCAAACAAGGTAGGCAATGGTTAATAGCTTTGCTAATTGTATTGATAATGAAATCAGGAATCCATTAATGCGAATTTGGATGAATAAAATGTGGTCTACAGCCACAAAAATGGATGATGTGGAGAGCAAGGACATTGCCAAGTTTTTCAAGGTTCTCATGCTTGATCCAAAACAGTCGGAGGGGCATTGTAATGTCTTCGACATAGCTCAAGCTATAAGTGGAGCTAATCTTCTTTCAAATGCAGTTGGTACTTACACCCTTCACGAGGAGCACATGGATTTAGAAACTCAAATGCTTTCTGTTGGATTAGAGGCAATGGATCACAACCACTTGATTTTGAGTGGGTTAATGAGAATAAACAAAGGCCAAGCCTTTTTGGGTATGCAATTGGGCACCCAATTGCCCAAGGATTGTCTGGTAGAGCCCCCTTCCTGAAGCCTTGAGGAGGATGAAGAAACCCATGGTCAAAAATTTGATGTAGACTTTTGTGTTGATGATGATGATAGTGCATCTGGTTGAGGCTGTTGAGGAGGTGAATGTGCTTGAGTAACGAGGAGGTCGTTGCCAGGTAACTGGTTACTTTTTGATATAATTGTATATATACCTACTCCAAATATATGGCAGGCCTACATAATTTGCCCTTACAATTTCCCCTTTCTTTTTTGCTTTGAACTGTCAATAGCTATGTCAAAAAACAATATACATGCAATTAATATATATATGGTCCAGTTGTTATCCTGAAATCCTCAAATGGTTTGATTTGTGGGCATGTGGATGTTGTGTCTTCCTTTGTTGATGGAGGTTTCTTATTTCTTTTAAGAACTTTCTGGGTCTTTAAGATCCTTGTCAATATGTTAGCATCTTACTAATTAAATCGACGAGTCTAAATCTTGTTTAGCTTTTTGCTCTTTCGACCCATTATGGGTGTTTCCCCGAGATATTTTTTCCATGTATTTTTTGTTATAGGACAGGTTCCTAGCTATCTCAACAAAAAAACACATAAAAGTAAAAGAGACAAATAAAAAAATTCATAATTAAAAAAAACTAAGATAAATAAATAAATAAATCATTAAAAAATAAATTAAAAAACATAAAAAAATATAAATAAAAAATATATAGACCAAATTTTCAAAACAGAAAACATTTTTTAAAAATATATAATAAATAAATTAAAATAATTTAAAAAATTAAAATATACATTAAAAAATATTTAAAACATAATTATAAATTTATAAAACATATAATAAAAAATTTAAAATACATAATTAAAAAAACTAAAATAAATAAACAAATCATTAAAATATATATATATATATATAAAACAAAAAAATGTTTTTTAATATACATAATAAAAAATAAAAATAAAGAAATAGAAAGAACTAAAAAATTATAAACATAGACTTCCTTAAATTATACAGCAGACTCAATGGGGATTTAAAAATAAAAACATATCCTTAGGATTCAATTTTGTGACCCACCGAGTCTTCCTTGGGCGGATTTGGTGGCTCGTTCAATCTGTCCCTTGTCTTATTTTGGGCCCTTCTACCCTTTCCTTGCATCCTTATCATTTGTGGATCCATGTATGTTGGATATTTGCTTTTTCACTAGGCTACTTGTGTCATGTCCCTCTTTTGATAGGGACATAATAGAAGACCTTTAGCCTTAAAACCCTTCCCGGGGGCTAAAGGACATTCTTATAGGGAAGTAAGGATTGAAATGTTTTTAAGTGAATATGAATAAAAGTACTTTATGTTTTCAAATTCACTTAAAAGAGGGGCCTTTAAGGGTCTAAGATGACTTAAGTGATTTTATAAAAATAAAAGGAAAAGGGGGAAAATAGAAAAGATCACAAGGACTTATTAAAAATCTTTCAAATTACCATCCCTTAATTTGGGCGCTACTCTTGGAAAATTTATTTAAAGCAAAGGAAGGGTTAATCATTTGAGGCATGTTTACATTTTGGAGAACGATTTTCTTGAGTCTAAGCACGAAAAGCAAAGACTTACTCTTGAAGGATGGAAACCCTTTCAAGAGCGCTGAATTGAGGAGGAAAACCCAAGATTCAGATCTAGGGCAATTTCATCTAGGAGTTGCATTGAGCAAAAGCAAGTTTGAAAGGGTGTTTTTAACACCAAAGGTCATTTAAACGTGGAGCGAACCAACAAAAGAGCTGGATACTTGTTTGCAAGGGCTGTCTAGGGAAGCGAATCACCTTGGTTATAAGGGTTGCGTAGGTCTACAGGGGCAGCGACCAATCTTGGAGGTGGGCAACCCACTTTGGGTCCTTCTAAGGCTTTTGAAGATGTGGAACAGCCACACCATTTTTTCTACTATTTTATCTGAATTTTTCAGCCACTTGAATACCAAAAAATCAGGCTTTTAGCTAGTTATTTAGCTATTAAATATTTATATAAATTCTACCATTCCTTGGAATCTTGAATAATTATTTGGAGCTGTTTTCAAATCATTTACAGCAGTATTTTATCAAATTTCAGATTGCTAGGGTTTGTAGAAAATTCTGGAAATTAATATTGAAGTGATTGGATATCTTTTATTTTCCTAATATCCCTTGGAAGAGACATTACAACTTGCATGCCAATAGGTTTATTTATTCAAACTTGAGATGTCTATATATACAAAATAGTCTAGTAACATTTCAAAACAAGAATATGAAGTATTTTTGAAAGTTCAAATACCATCAAAAGATATTCAAGTCTAGGCATACTCTGTTAAATTTCTTCTTAAGGACATTTCATTAAGGGTTTTGGTTGCATCTTGTACCAAAAGAAGGATAGACAAATGTTAATGTAGTTACATGTCACATGGGAAGAAGAGGCAATGCCCTCACTCGAGATTTGATTCACACTACACAGAACCAAATTGGGTTTGATTCCAAGGTGTAGGATATGTAGTTGTATTCTTTAAAGATTTTGTGGCAAATTAAGTCAAGATGAAGAAGATAAAATTAAATACATTCCGCCCTCAAAAATAAAGAAACAATGACACAAGCATGAACGACTTCAGATGGTTCACACTTTCACAAAAATTACAAAACCAAAAAGCTAGTGCAGTATAATTTGGCACATCAGAACACATTTAGCGGGAAAATAGTTAGGGTATATTTGGTAGCCGAATTTGTAATAAGGCACATTCGGCGGTAGGTAGACAGGTACCGAATCTATCCTTGTAGAGTTAGATCATCAAATTTCACATAGAGCCTAAATCCTCAGCACATCCTAAATCATGACTCAAATCCCAAGATTCTACCAAGGTGTGTTCGTTTCATCACTTACACTATTTTGCTTAGTCCATTGCTTGTCACTTTATTGCTTTCAACACATTGAGCTAGGTTTGATATTTCTTAAGACTAAATTATCTTAAATCTAGTTCTATGTCATAAGTTTACCTATTTATTTATCATTATACCCTAGTGTTAGTATTTGGTAACCTGCCTTCATGGAAGAGACACTTGGCATGAGAAAAAGGAATGGGGCAATAATAAATAAAAGGGAAGGGAAGGGAATTTTCATTCCATTTTGTTAGCGAAGTCACTTTGCCAAAATATGGAGAAGAACTAAGAAGGGGAGGTGCTACTGGATTCAAGACTGAAGGGTATTTGCCAAAAGGATGGTATTACTCGTCTTTTCATTTTGTTCAAGTAAATTTATGTTTTTCTTGAAAAAAATAAATGCCCTAGTTTGTACTATGGCTCACCCCTCCTATATGCTTGAATTTTGTTGTTGGTTTGGATAATTATACAAATTTATTTTGCCCTTCTTTGGCAAGAAAATTTTGCAAAATGAAACGAGAATTAGAAGGGTATATTGGGTTTTGTTATGACATTTATTTTAAACGGGACATACAGGAAAAGCACAAGAGTGTTGTGAAAATTAAATGTCCCATAATTATTCATTATTCAACAATGGAAAGTAGTAGGTGTTGGGATTTCAATATCTCGATGCAACAATATCTCTTAGGGGATATGCTATGTTGTTTTGTCTTGATGTATATTCTAAACTTTTTGTTGGAACTGATCGTTCTAACAAACAGGTAAAGCATGACATATTCAAGGCATGACAACAATTCAAGGAACAATAGAATCCAAAGAACCCAATATTTAGCACTATTTTCTACTCTATTTAGCGGTTGCAATGGCTCATTACCCATGTACTCTGATAAGATGGATTGACGACAATAGGGGCATTTGGTTGCATTGTTGCAATGGCAGTGGAACTTCACTTTATTTAAGTTCTTGTATGGACTTAATCTTTTTATTTGTGAAAGCCATCAGCGGGTTTTGTGGGAGAATAGGGAAAAACAATTCGCCCCTCTTTGAGAAAAGTAAATATGGAAATGTAGATGAAATTTGTGAAATAAAATATACGAATTATCATGCATCTTTTTTTCTTAGATCTGCATTGGAAAATTATGGAATTTCATGGGTTTTATTCTTAGATCTGGATGCCCTACATTGATATTTAAATTTTGCATTTGAGTTATAAACCTTCAAAACATGGTTATCCAAGTTAGAGGAATAATTCTAATTTTTAGGGTTTAATAATACAATTTATACTTTATTATTTTTATGGGTTCTTGTGCATGTTATTTCTATATTTTTGGGGGTTTAACCAGACAAACCTGGACACCCTCTTTCTATTAATTAAATTAAATTTTTATGTGTGTAATTGGTGATTTAATGGGAGTAAGTGGGCATCTCATTTGTACATTACATTATGATGCATGTCATAATTTAATTCACCACTTGGACGCCCTTCTTAAGAAATTAAAATACTGGTTTTTATTTCAATTCTTAGATGCCTTGTTGTGTGGATAATTTCTGTATTTTTATAATAGTTATTTTTTATTATGGAATATTTACTTTGGGACATTTGAGACATGTGAAAGCTGAAATTATACACATGAGAAACCTAGTCTAAGAACAATACCAAACATGGAAAAAAACTTATGGAAGCAATCGGTAATTGGGCTGTTTGGTTCGCATAAATTAATGACTTCATTATAATAGAGAACTGATTTAACAGGCTTGTATTCATTAACATGAATGCCCTCCTGTAAGAACGGAAGTTGTGTGGTGTAACCACCTGTTGCAAACCTTGAGTAGAGACAATTGTCGGAATGGTCGTAAAATAGAAACTATGAACTGAGAACCAAAAACTAGTCATATTTTATTTAGTTTATTATAATAATTAATTAAATCACCAGTGTTTTTTAACCTTATAAATTTAACTAGTAACTGCTTGATTGAAAAAATCATCTATTGAAATTACCACTAAAACAGTAGAAAACCAACTTGTGAAGGGTAGTCTAAAGTGATTGTTGTCTTGGAAACTTGAATTGTGGAAAACAAATAGAAACTTGTGACTTGTGGAACCCAGGCTATAAATTTAAAAGAGTGACCTAGGTTCAGGCTGATGCAGGAACTTGGTGTGACGGAGAAGATCTATCTGCTTTCACATCACATGACTAAGCAAATTTTGGCGAAGACATAATTTGAGTGTGTAGCTCATAATCTCCAAGACCTACACTTTCCTTATGGTGGCAACCAACTCATGTAAATCCTAAAACCTATGAATAATAATATTTATATATGAATTCCTCTAGAAGACTCCAAAGATGGAGCAATCAAGGAATTGTGTTTTGTGAATGTTCAAATATTGCTTGCATGTATATAAGTATACTTACACTTTCCTTATGGTGGCAACCAACTCATGTAAATCCTAAAACCTATGAATAATAATATTTATATAGGAATTTCTCTAGAAGACTCCAAAGATGGAGCAATCAAGGAATCGTGTTTTGTGAATGTTCAAATATTGCTTGCATGTATATGTGTATATTGCTTGCAGTGTAAAGGTTAGCTAGGTAAATGTTTGAGCAGCCAGCCAAGTTGACTACCCTGGGACCGATTAGTGACATTACCATACACTAATAAACGTAATGGGTAGCTGACCAACAATTATGTCTTATTGCTCGAAACCTAGAGAGTGGACTTAGGTGGTATATGATAGTACAACATATGGTAGTTACTTGTATGGGCAGATATATTGGCCACTATGTTAAAAGTTAACATGCTAATCTCATTGGATGGATGTCCAAGGTTGAGACTCAGTGTTATGTCCTGATATTTGTGTAGCTCAATTAACTAATCTTGTAGTATGAATAATAAACAATGCTACAATTGATGGTTCCATGTGTGCATGGGTATATTAGTCACTATGTTAATGGTAAACGTATTTACCTCTTAGGATGGATAACCCCAACACAGTATTATGTCTTCATTTGTCACACTTCTGAAATAATTCTATGGACGGATTATGATGATTCGGTAGGCTGGATGCCAATAACTTAATTAATAAATGATAGTGTGAGAGATCACTTGATGTATGTTAAAGATTTCACTTTGTGTATCATTGTAGCAAATTCACTTTGCATGATGCATGATGGATACTTTGCATATAGGTTTAACATTTGACTTTATTTGTCTTAAATAAAAAGCACTTGTACATAATGTATGTGGAATACAGTTTGTGTAATTAACTAGAACATCTACTTCTCAATGATTATAGTTGAGATAAGTTGTTGTGATGTATGGTAGATATTTGTGTGAATATGTTCTTAAATGATTGAGCAAAATGCATATTCAGTTGTATTATGGTTTATGCATACTAGTATATGATTCTTTGTGACTGAAAGATCCCTCTGGCTTGTGCAATCCGTTATTGATTGGTTGGGGCAAATACGGATCTTGTTCATCATTGGTTGGGCTCATCTTGCCCCATTCTTCTTCCTCTTGTTGAAGCAAGTCTCATTGGAGAAACAAGGCAGCAGAAGACTTACCTTGTGACTTTTATACTTGTATTCACTATTGGGAAATATTGTACATTTATAATTGATGTAATTTGTAACCGACCTGAAGTCTGTGAATGTAAGAACATTGTTTATTCCACATTAATATTTGTTCTTGTAATGCTAAGTGAAACAAATATCTTGCATTATGATCTATTATGTTGTAAACCTTGATGTAGTTATGCGTAGATGAATGGATGAATGTGATTAGTACTCAAAAATATGTTTGTAAATTTGTCTAACGCCACACAAGACTAGTCTAAGAAGGGGGCAAAAAGGCTCATGAACAAGGTAACCAAGGAGTATCTTATAAAATCGTTTTAGAACATATATGAAGAAGTGACTCTTAACAAGTCACAGCATACCACTATAATAATCGCTTGGGATGTAGAGAGAGAGAGTAATTTTAAAGGCTACTTTTGCAGATCTCTTTGCAAAGAACAGTCATGATTACAAACAAGTATCTGTCACAAACTACTGAAGCTTGCCGGTAGCTGAAAAGCCTTGTGGAGTTGCAGTTTGGGGATTCTAGAAGTCATCTGCATGAATTTCAGCTATTAGTGCCCACAGGATAGAAATGAGAGGAAATGCTTGACATCCTATCCCAGAAGAGAATTAAAAAATGACATATTAAACAAATCAAGTCAGGTTTGAAACTTGCAATGAAATTTGTGATATCTTGCCTATTCTTGATAGAAAGTTTAAAGCAGCAGTCCTAACAGGTATAGATCGAAATCCTTGTTAACTTCATCTCAAAGAGGGGTCCAGAAACCCTAGTTCAGGTTGTCTCAAACACAAGTTCAGAAATCTTAATGATAGAGGACGTGAAGACATTTTCAGAAATTCATTTTTTTGACCTGTGCCCTAGATTGAGCACGTGACAATTTCAGCAGCAATCATGACTCAATAAAAATGTTAATTGCAATCTGTTTCAGAGCCTGTTTGTGTTGTTGTCTATTCTGTTCAAGTAAGCATAAGAACTTGGAGACAGCATCCTCTCATGTGAAAGTTGGACAAAGATCTATTAAAAAACCTATTTCAAATTTATGTAGACCTGTATCTTCTTTATTTTTTCAAGAGAAGTTTGCAGATCTGTAGTTAAATGCAGTCCAAAGCAGATGTGTACTGATTTGTTTTTGCAGCTTAAAGCCAATTAAATGAGTTTGACTGAAAGCACGGAGTATGAGAAGAGTGGAGCAGAGACAATCTAAGACCATAGGTGTTGCAGCTATTTATGTTGAAGAAAATAACTCACTGTACAGAACAGAAAAAAACATAAGTTGTGGTCATTTTGAAACATTTGAAATCCGTTGCAGGCAAACAGACTTACAGAGGACTTCACATTTTTCAGTTGCAGTGTTCAGAATTGCAATTTGTAGATATACAGATCTCAAGACAATTTGCTCGAAATCCCTTCTTAACAGAAGAGTGTGCCAGGCAGACTTTATTTATGTATCATGAGTTGTACAATGTAAATGCATTTGACTGTTCATCCAGTACAGAAGATTTGCGGACATAAAAACACACAAGTTTGTTGGTGAAGCAGCATACAGAAGTAGGAGTTGAAATTCTACAAAAGGGTGCTAAAGCAGTGTCTCTGCACTTGGAAAGTTTACCGCACCAAATGGACTGTACACTCGCTCACCAAAACAATTTTTTTTTTTAAAATCTGCACTCCTTGCAGAAAAAAAGCTATTTGGATGCTGAGATAGCCAAACAAACCCTCCTTGTAAAGACATCTAGTCATATAGCCTGGAATTATAGGTTAAAAGCAGTTAATCTGCTCAAAAGGAAGGAAAAGAAGGTAAACTAAAAACAATGCAAAATGAAGAAAGAAGAAAGCAACCTTCATGCTAAAGATGTCACTCCAAAATCAGATGATGAGAATGATGAAAGTGAATAAATACCATTTAAACAAAGTTGTGGTGAATTCCAAGTATAGGAACTTTCATTAGTAAGCTCAGAACTTTGTTTAGGTGAATAGAATTCTACATCCACATGGGTGACAGCAGGCAAGCAAACAAAGGTGTCTAGTTGAGTCAGATTGATAGGGTTCTGTTTTTACATTGCTCAGGACCGAAAATAAGCCTGATTGATCGAACTTGATGGAGCTTCAGAAGTTGGTACAAGTTCCAGATCTCAGCGTGAAGACCTATCATTGAAGATTGAAGATTGAAAACTTAATAATTTTGGTCTCTAAATTGATCCAATATTTTGTTATGAAAGCATTTATGTTGAGGTAGGGAGCAAGAGTTATTGGAGTTAGACGTGTTTGTGTTAAGGGAGAATTAAGAGATAACACTCAACTTGATGTAAATGCTCAAATGACCACCATTATATATTAGGAAGCTGTGGTTCATGTACTATTAAGGAACGGCATTAACATCTAAAAGTACTCAAATGGAAGCCTTGGTTTCTTGGAAATGTGTACTTGGTAGTTCCTAGATGGGATGGAAAAGTTATTACAATCCTCCAACAAGTGCCATCTTTGAAACATTCCAAAATATGTTAAATACAGATACAGATCTATTTAATCCAATTAAGCATATAGAATCTGACTCCCTAATGTTGTTGACACAAAAATCATAGCCAACTATGAAAATATGGCTTTTTGGCACGTTTCCCTCTGAAAACAAATTGCCACACTCCATTCAAGGGCCACCCTACCTGTAACCGAGTCTTGATGGTGTCAAGTGGGGTAGTTACACAAGATGCTACAGCACCTGCAAAAAATCCACCAAGGGCTTGAACTAGCATTATTTGTCCTTGGCTAGGCATCTGCATATTATCCTTGCTGCTATAACCCAAATACCTGCATTATAACATATAAGCTTCTCCATTGTACAAAATATTTAAATGAAAACACAGAAAATATGTATGCTAAAAATCACTGGATGAAACAAAGAATGCAATCAAGTTCAACATGCTAAAGACCAAAAATAAATAAGAACCATTTTTCGTATCAATTAAAAGTGAAGAGAAACATCACTTTAAAATGTATACTAATCTGGACAAAGACAGTTTTTTCTATGTTCATTAACACAAAGTAGCAGGTAAAATAGATTTGCAAAACAAATAGAGAATAAGATCAATCTTAGAAACGTTATGTGATACAAACAAAGAGAAATGACCAAGAAAAGTCAGGCACTTATTGTCAACAATGGCCAAAGTTCAAAACGCAGAGGACATGCCCTCACATTGGGGTAACTTGCAGGAGAATTGATTTTCTACAACTCGGTAATCTGACAAAGATGTGAAGAGTAGTTGGCTTCTCAGCCTAGGAATACTGTAAAAATAGTAGGAGGCCCTAATATATATATATATATATATATATATATATATATATAGTCAATTCGCCCCTAAAGGCATAAATTGAGTCGAGTTCCTCAACCTATTGGTTGGGTGCCTAAAGGCCCTCTCATTTTGATCAAGGGAAAACTTCAAACGATTGGTTGAGATCCTCTTACTTACAGTCAAGTACCTAAAGGCCCCCAACCTCTCAGCTGAGTGTATGTGTCTATATAGATAAATAGATAGATGTATGGGTCATAATGTTAATTAGGTGTTCATTTGATGTAATAAAATCAGAAACTAGGAGTTATGTGTAATATCCCTAATCGGACATTTTTAAACAACTCCGGTAAACTCTTTATGACAGTAAACTCTTGAAACAAAATACCCAAATAGTTTGGAAATCACTGATAAACCCTCTGAATATTTAGATTTGATTTCAAAGGTCAAATACACAAGATGGAATCAAATACAACTCAAAACAGAGTTTATTTATTTATTTTCCACATCAAAACCACAGAGAAATACCCGAAGGTTGATTACCATAGTTCCTCCACAAATGATGCTTCAAATGGGAAGTTGGGGCCAAAAGATGATCATGCAAACTGGAACCACGAAGTTCTGCCCACCAAAATGATGTCAGCAATGAAATGTGTTTCCAAAGGGTGACATCAGCCCTTAAGCAGGCCCTAAATGGACTTGAAAAGCTGGACTTAATGATACCCTAGCTGTAATCACAGTTCTGGACATAAAATCAGGTCTAAAACGTGCCCTAGGTGAATTGGAAACTAAATATCTCTAACTGAAGCACAACTGCAACCACTAGATGGAGTTACCCTGGGAGATGAGAGGGTTTTCGTCCTCAAATTCATCTACAAATGAGGGTTTTTGTCCTTTATTGCTGTAGTTAAAGCTTTTGCATCTAACATACATGAGAAAGTAATATGAATTTTCAAGATGATCCCCAAAACAAACCCCCACGCTGCCTTTTATTATTTTCCGTTTTCCTTTCCCAAGTGGGCCACTCCACTTTGGGCCTTTTCCTTATTTTAATAAGGTAACGCTTGTATTTGTATTTTAGAGTTGATTTTATTTAACATTAATAAACACTTTTTTAATTAAATAATAATAAAACATAAGTTGCCATATAACATAAAGTTACTTTTTGGCTAACTTGGTTATATTATTATTTTAAGTATTTAAAAATATTTTTTATTTTAATAATAATATTATTATTAAGTTTCCCAAAAGATTAGAAATGACCAAGCCCAACTTATATAATATTATTAATTATTTTAATCTAGAAAACATGATTGTGTATGTTGATCTTGTTGGTTGCATGCTTCCATAAGAGCGGTTGCACATTAACTGCATGCTTGCATCTTGGCACTTTACACACTAAGATTGCACAAATTTGCCACCATAAGTTTGGGGTCGATCGCCTTCTTCATTGCAGTTGGGGTCAGCTTTCCCTTTTCTCTCCCATTCTAGCAAGTTGCAAAAGGCGAACTCTCTCATGCAGGATTGGGCTCAACCCTTGGTGTTATCTCTCTATTCAAGTAACATTTATTGAATCATGTACATGTTTCCTTGAAAGCAAATTGATGTGATTTGTTGAAAGCCAAGAACAACTGACCTCATAGGTAAATAGAGCGATTAAGGGCGCGGGTAGATAAGCAAGCAGAAGAGCGGGAGAAGATTCTACGAAAGGCCAAAACTTATCCTATTTTGAAATCATTGAATGCGAAGGGTTTAGCTTTTATGTGCAGTAAACCAAGTACGGTTAGAGCAAACAAGGCAATTTTGGCCCCCAATCACCTCAGATGGAAAAGATGGAGGGCGAAGCATGATTTTCAAAAAAGGAGAATGAAGGAGGTAGGAAGCATAGTCACAAGGTTCGGGAGGGCAAAAAAATGCAGAATCCGGAATTCTTGAAAAGGTTCGAAAAAAATCCGAAAAAATCCGGTTTGAAATATATAATGAAAAATATTTCAATCTACTAAAGAATGAACATTAATTTAATGCTTGCAAAATTCAGAAATGCATAAGAGTTTCAACGTATATAGAATACAATTATATAACTATAAAAATAATAAAAATTTAAAACATATCATAATACTATTAAATTTAATTTTAAATAACATATAGAAAATAAAATTATAAAACTTTAAAAAATAATAGAAATTATATCGTAATATTATTAATTTTAATTTTAAATACCCTGTATAAAATATAATTATAAAACTATAAAAAATAATAAAAATATATCATAATATTATTATCTATTTTAAACATTTTTAATTTATATATATATTTTTTAAATTTGATTTTATTATATATTATGCAAATAACTTATTTGCAATATATAATAAAATTTAAATTTAAAATAAAAATAAAAAACTAAATATTTCAAGTAAACATTATAAATTGTAATTTAAATGTAAATAAAATTATATTTTATATTATAAATTACAATTAAAAAATAAAATAAAACCTAAACTTTATTTATATTTTATAATATATAGATAAATTTGAACATAATATAATAATATATAATCTAACATAATATGATATTATAAATTATAATTAAAAAATAAAATAAACCCTTAATCTAAAATAAATACCTAAATGGAAAGCTATTAAATAAACCTAAGGTCCTAAACAACTAAACCTAATTAACATTTCAAAAAACCAAACAAAAATATGATCGAACGGAACTTACCTCTCTCTGCTTTGTCACGCCCGTCCGTCAACCACTGTTCGTTGCCATAAGAGAATACTGCAAGAAGAATATTGTGTTTGATGTCGATATTCTCAACTGTTAGTCGACTGTGATGCGTGATGGTTGTCTCCACGTCGACTGTGACCCTTATCTCCTCACGTCGATCTCTTGCCATGCCAAAAGATTTAAGCTACTCGCCTTGAAACTGTTTGCATCTGCTCGCGTCAAGCTTTTTAGGGTTCGTGTGAGGTGAGTTTTTTTAAGGTTTTTTTTATATGAAAAAATTACCGAACTGGATCAGATTAATCTGGATTGCTGAAAAAATCCGGATTTTTCTGGATTTGGCCAAGATTCGGCCAAACCTTGTGACTATGGTAGGAAGAGAGAAGAACCCAATGCTAAGGAAAAGAAATGGTTGGTGGATAGTAGGCCTAACAAATTTTGAACTAAAGCTATGAAAAAGGTAGTTCACGATAGGAATCAAGGGCAGGAATTCGCACAGAGGAATAGGGATCAAGAAGATAATCTTTCAAAAGAAGGAAACAAGGTAGGACTACTGATGTAGGAGATAAGATAAGATAAATATATTAATGTCCAACTAATGACCACAAAAGTAGGTCAAAGGGACTACAATTTACAGAAATGTGTCAGGAAAAAGTGGGAAACCAAAAAGGTCTCCGAAAACAAGAAAAACAATGCTGAAATAAGTAGTATAAAACATGGCAAAGAGTGACCACGCTCAGAGCCAAACCACCAAAGGACCCAACCACGGTCAAGTCCAAAGAAGGGAGCAAAAGAAATGAGCAATCTCCAAGAATCTGTAAACATTGGGAGCACAAGGATGATCCCTAAGAAAGAAGAACTAGGAGGGAACCCATCAAGAGTTCTATCCAACTCCCATAGCATCCAAGGCCGACGAGAGGAAGCTCTGAATAGAAGTCTGACCTGAAGAAGGGGAGGTATGATGCTTGGTTTGTCCTCTAATCCTCTGCCTAGAAGGAAAAGTTCTCTATGAAGGTCTGGTGGATCTAGTCTGCCCCCTGATGTCGGGTCTGAAGTGAATATGCTAATGAAAACTCGGGGAATTGTGAATAGTGTCTCTGGGCCTCACTGATCTGGAATGTGGGGCTAAACTGATGTCAATATGTCACTTAGTGCCTCTCCTCGAAGGTAGCACCATGAAAAAGGAAGTAATCCACTGAGTGGGGACTGGTCTAGTGAGTCTCTGAATAAAATGATCACAAAGCTTAAGAGCTTCCTATATATATAAAGCCAAACATCTTTGGTCCTCATATCTGAAGAAGTCATAAAGACTCTGTGTCCTCCTAAATAGGCAGTAAAACCTCCCTCTGATCTCATAGTAAATGGGACAACGAAAGATGAAGTGCTCCTCGAACTCCATCTCCTAGATGTTACATAACTAACAAATCCTGTCCGCTCGATCTATCTAGTGATCTGTCTCAATCCTAAGCCTATGAGACCCCACTCAAAACTGTCTTAATGGGATGTTAAGAGAGTGCATCCAATGGTGGAATATATACTGTGGACGAATGTTAAGCCCGTCACTCAGCGCCAAGAAGTGCTCTGCATAAAATGCCATCTTAGGGCGTAACCCCCCAAGAGGGTTTACCCAAGTAGTATGGATAAACTGTCTATAAATATCATCCCTAATAATCCAATTCAACTCATTCTAGTGAGTAGAAGATGAGTTGGTGCATCCAAGGAGTACATAAATGTAGGAAGTTGGTCCATCCTAATTCCCACAGACTCCAATAGATCAGAAACTCCTATATACCAACAACATCCACAGGTCGAAGGAGCTGAGAGAGCAAGATTCTCTGAAGAACAATATGCTAAGTATGGGTATTTGTCATGTCCACTCACAGAATCAGCAAACCTTTGTATGCGATGTATGAAAGTGATCAGATCAAATATAGTCTCCAGTCGGAAGGGCCGGGTTCCAAACTCTGCAAGAATAATATGTTGGGGAACTGTCTACTTACATCTGATCATGCGGCGAAGGAGAAGTGTCTGGACCCTCTCAACAGCAGCGCAATCACTCTCATGTAGAGAGGGCCCCCAAACTACAGATCCATAGAGAACTATGGGTCTAATAAGTGCATCCATGAGTGACATCTTGGAAGACATATCCTGAAAGTGATGCCAAAAACATTGTCGTTCAAGAAGAGCTAAAGAACCATAACCTTTGTTTATTCTAGGCTGGAGATCATAGTGAGGATTTACGAGGAGATCCCTATTATTGAGGTATTGGATCTTGACTTCAATGGGATTAGGGAGGATTTATCACAACATGCCCTGATATGCAAATTTTATTGGTGCCTAGTTTATTGGGAGTAGTTTTAGAAGTGGATTGGACAAAACTAGAATGATTGTCCTAGGTCAAGTATTTGTCTCCTTACAAAAAGATTTTTTACCTTCAATCTACAGGGGATAGGAAAAGACTTTTCATTGGTGGTCCTTGGTTTCTTAAAAAATTTGGTTTGTATTATTAGAATTCTAAACTAGCAAGGATCAAACACAATTATTTTAGACAACTCATATCACAACAAGAAAAGAAAGTCATAGATTCGAGTATAACAGTATACCATATTATTGTATAACCTGCGCTAAGGCCAAAAGATAGCGACACAATAAACCTCTCACTTTCACTTCTTTATTTTGTTACTGAGAGTAAGGGAGAATATTGCTTTTATAGAGCCTAAAGGCTCTCATATATATATGTCAGGGGGTTCCATAAAGTTGATTTTGGTGTGTAACTTGGACTTTAGTGCAAGTTGTTACGAACAAATAGGACTATTTTCTAAATAAAAAATAAGAAATATTAGGATAATTACTTAGTGTAATTAGCAATTTACACCAAAACTTCCCCTTAAGTGCAACTTAGGGAGTATGTACCCAAAAAAAGGGCAAAACCTCTTAAATGGGTCCCAACAATAGCACTAATGAGGTACTCGTACAATGAATATCACTACGATCAACATGTTAAAGTATAAAAAGGTGTTGACATATGCCGCAAGGATACCCAAGAAAGCAATACAACACATAAGTAGTACAATATACTCAAAGAGAAGTGTTTTGGATGCACTGAATCCATCACAAAAGGAGCACTAAGTGGGTTGATACACCACTGAAGAACAACCAAAAGTAGACACTGAGATGTGTTGCAAGGATATCCAAGACAACTACATACAACACCCAAAGAAGGCAATATAACAACACCCCCTCAAAATGTCAAATGGGTAGAGTGCATAAATCTGCATGAGTGGTATGAATCCCTATTCAAACTAAAGCATCTACCAAAGATTGAGTCATTATATGACCAACCATTCAGATAAAGTAAAGTGCAACTTTACAAAAAGATAACACAACTATTTGCAATAGAGATTATTACAATGGCAATGATTTTAACAATGATACTTATTATAGTTCTGATAATTATATTAACAATAATAGTGACGATGATGATGCATTAGCGTTTTTGGACTCATGGGTCCCAAGACATCCAAATTTAGACTATAAGGACATTACCTCATCTACTTATACATAGTATGGTTAGATAGATGGTTTTATTGGTTGGCCTTGTTTGCTATCCTCATGTTCCTGAACTGATTACTATATTTGTACATACTGTCGATTTCCTTGCTTGTGTGTCCCTGATTTTCTTTTTTTGTCTTACATGTGGCTTTTGGGTTTCATTCTCTGACCTTATTTCATGTTCTTCACCCTTAGAATCTTTCATTGCTTCCAATTTTATTTGATTTCAGCATCTTATCTTATTTGAATTTTGAAATTACATTCTTCTTTCTATACTTTCGTGTTTTGGTTGTCTGTTGGCGTCGTCCTCCGATTTCACTCCCAGTTACTATACCTTTCTTCTATCCTCTTCATTTGTGTTGCTTTTGTTGTTTCTTTGCTTCGAGCCCTAGCCTTTGATTGTTGTTTCTCATCCCAAAACCTTGCATGAGCTTCCCCGTGATAATAACACAATACATATTGAGGCCTTCTACACTAGTAAGCATATAGTTCTAAGGGAAGTTGTAGGTTAGTAGGGATTTGTAATGTCCCCAAATGGGACAAATAAGCAAAATAGGGGTTTACCAACAAACCCTTATATAAAACTGAAACAATCTAAAATTTGCACACAAAAACCAGTAAACCCTAGATGGAAGAAATGACCAAATTCCAAGCAACAAACACTCCAATGTACCCCAAAAATATTGAATATAAAACTGAAATAAAATACCTTTTTTGTGGCAAGATTGAAATGGCGATAAGGCTGAAATTTACCAGTGAAATAATTCTGATTTTCTAATCGCAGTATAGTTGCATTTCCTCCCTCAAATTTGCCTTGAAACCCTTGCAAAAACTCCCAAATAATTATCCAAAATTCATGCAAAATATTAGGGCCTCCAATAAACACATTAAGGCTGCAAAATGTCAAACTAGCCCTTCCAATGAAATCGTCACACTTGGAAAAATATATAGAATTGAATCTGAATATTAAATACTTCAATTTGTCCTTCAACAAGCCCTCCAAGTCTCCCAAAGCAAGTTGCCAATATTGGAAAATTATTATAATAATTTTCAGAATATAAATCATAGAATATTTGTTTATTCCCTCCAAGTTTAGAGCCCAAAAGCACTCTAAAACCCCTCCTAGATGAATCGCTCCACTAGAAAAAATAATATAAATAATTCTGAATTAATTTCCTTGTAACCAGCCCTCAAATCACCCAAATTCAGCATGCAAATTATTAGAAAAATATTATAATAATAATAATAATATTAACTTTTGACCTATTTTTCATCACTGAAGCAAGCTCAAGCATGCCCTAAGGCACTAGCCCAGCCCTCAAGGGAAGTCGCCAAAGCTTAGGGAGCCTCCTTACTGCCCTAGAGTATTCGCCCCTCTTCTTTGACTTGCAAATTGTATTTCCCAGGTCTCTAATGAGTTTGCTCAATCCTTGAATGGAGGTGGTGTTCCAAAACATCTTTGTAAGACCAATTGCATGCACCTATGCAAATTTGAAGCACAATTACAGCCCTTGAATAGAGCTGCCCACAATGAAGGAATGGAGGTTTTCGTCCCCAAACCCTAGTACACTTGAAGGTTTTTTGTTTTCAAATCATAGTGAACAAGCTTGACATATTAGATTCACAATTCAATATTCAAAACATGCATCCTTTCAAATGAACTTTCAATTTCCTCTTATATCCATCCCAAAAGGTAGCGCCCAAATTGGAGAGAGGTGACTTTTCAAATCACAAGGAAATTTACTTTTTGAATTACCCTTTTGAGGGGTTGGGCTCCGATGACCCTTAAAGGTCCCCAACTCAAGTGAAAATAAACCCAAAGCACTTTTGCATAACTAAATTGAAAATTAGAACACTTAAAGTAACTTTTCACCTTTTTGTTCTTTGAATGGCCTCCTCATCGTTCCCCTTTCTTTCTTTCCCTTAGCCTTGTGGGAACAAAACCAAGCTAAGGGTCTATAAGCAAGCTATGCCAAAAAGAGGGACATTACAAGATCTCTCTCTTCTTGATTTTTCTCACTTTCGTCTCTTGGCTTGTTTTCCTCCTTGGTTGATTTCCTCCAATTCTTGCTTCAAGTCTTCTAAACATCACAAAACCAAATATAAAAAATTCTTTGCCTTTATCTTTATCCATCACATAGTTACACAGTTTAGCATATCACAATTATCTACCTATTGATAGAGTTATATAGATAAAGTTTACACACGTGCTATTGATGGTATTACTGAGTTATATGTAGGATATACAAGATTTTATCTGTGATCATGGTCTACAATTACTAGAAGGCAGCGTCATGCTCACCCCAGGTGCATACTTGTGCCTAATATCGGGGCATCCCTAGCAGTACTTTAGGGTTTATCTTTCTTGGTTTCCTTATCATATTGAGTTTTATATTTGATTATATATATCTTGGTCTACAACGTATTTTGTGTGCTTTGCTTCAATGTTTCCTAGTGCTTTGTTCTATGCATGCTTTGTGTTAGTCCTAGTTTGCTTCATCTGTTTGCTATAGTTCTTATTGTTTGGTGTGTATCTCGTGTTTGCCCTCTACCTCTTTTGCTCACATGTGTGTGCTACTTGGTGTCTCTTTCTTGTCTTCCCTATAGTGGATTTTTTACTTGTATAATTAGTGTCACATGTTTGTTGTATGTGCCATGATTACTCTTGTTAACTCTGTGTGACATTGTTTGACTTGTATACTCTGAGAGTAATACTATTAGCTTTGTTTACTCTAAGTGTGGCATGATTTACCTATGCCTTGTGTGTTCACTTTGCTTGCTCTATATACCGTATGTTAATATGATTAGTATCATGATCCATAACATCCATGTTAGCTCTTGATTGGCTATATACTTATTGATTATGTTGCCATGGTTTCTAGCATGCATCTATTCAGGCATAATAATATTGTGCTTCATGGATTATATATTTCCTATAGGACCATGATATGTCCATGTTTACATTGACCGAGCATGCAAGAATATGATAGATAATAATTCAGAAATTTAAACTAGCAAAGCAAATATATGCAAATCCTATTCTAAATCTAAACTAAAACTTCATATTGAGCAACAACAATGAATGAAAGCTAAACAAAGAAGTGCTTACAAAAACATGTAGAATCATCACCTTCTCCATTATGAAAGCATATGATTTGTTGTTGCTTCATTAGATGCGGGTGCTCAATTTGTTTCTTCAAACAAAGGTGAATTGGGTAGCATAGGGGTGCAAATAGCTTGGATACTCAATGGATGTGCAGAATAATTTCAATTCGATAGCTTGAAGGTGGATAAATAAAATGTAATGTCCCCTTCTCAGGATAAGTGTCGTATGAAGACCATTAGACTATTTTGTGGTTTCCCACAGGCTAAGGGGATGAAGAGAAGGGAGACGTGGTTCTGGTGAGCTAAGTTAGCAAAAAAGTAACTTATTGTTGGCAACTTATGTTTAAATATAAAAGAAAAGGGACTTTTCTAATTGGAGTAAGTCAATGCTTAATTAGAAATTAAAAAGTCACTTTATGAATTATAGTAAATAAACCCCCACTTGGAGTGCTCCACTTTGGAGATTGAGTTAGGGAAAAGGTATAAAAGAAAATGGAGGGGTTCATTTGTAAAATCCATGATTCATCTATCACTTGATTTTGTGAGTTGAGAAATTTTGAATCTACTTTCAACTATTGAGAACGAAAACCCTCTTCGGCAATCAGATCGTAGGGGCGAAAAACCTCAACTTTTGTTGGTGGTTTCAATCAAGGGTCACAATCAAACGAAAAGTCAATGAGCACAGGCTAGAGCATCAGTTTTTGGTTGGCGCATCAGCTAGAGGGTTGTTTGGGATTGACGACTTGTTGGAGGGCTATTTGGCATGTTGACGTGATCCTTTGGAGGGTTGACATCACCCTAGGGTGCTGCTTTTGAGGGTTGTTCAGTGTGTGGTTTCATCTTGGGCTTGCCCAAGGTAAATTCATGCTTGATACAACATCAATTTCTCGGTTGCTTGGTCAGTTATGGTTGAAATTGCATAGGTATGATCCATTCTAAATTAATTAATTTACAACCTGAAGATCTTTTATAAAAAAAATTGGATTTGAAATTGTAAGGATTATACTCTTGAAATAAATCAAGTTTCTTAATTGTCTGAGGGTTTCTATGTGGATTGTATTTTTTTCCTATAATGTTTTATGGATCATTTTAAAAATTATGTACTTTCACATTAGGATTTCAGTAAAATCCCAGAATTTCATTAATCTGCCCCAAAAGAGATATTTCAATGGTATCAGAGCCATCTCCTAGGCAGTTGTGGGGATTGTGTTGTTTGTAGGTTCTACTACATACAGAGCAGTGACAAAGAGCTTAGGTATTACGAAAGAGAAAGAAGAAAGGGTCCAGAACAGCAAAGAGAAGGGTTTGAACAACTAGGGCACAAGAATATGGATGAACTAGATCAGATCGTGTTTGATTTAAGAAATTTGCTCAAAATCAAGAGTGTATGACAGATATGATGGCTGAAATGGTTCGCACCATGCGGGGCATGAATGCATCCCGTCCTTCCAATGGTGAGGGGAGTGCTTCAAGTGCCAAAAACAACCCTCCTACACAGAGAATAACCGTTGGATCTACACATAGGCATTTCCAGCCTAACTTCATTTGTAGAGAGGAAGTCATTCCTGAGGTGGAGGTTCAACATTCATTAATGGATGATATTGTTGTTTGTTATGCGGAGTACAAGACTCTTCCCCCTGATATCAAGGGAGAAATGACCCTCACTAACTTCATGCAGTTGAAGAGGAACAAAGAGGGGCCTAGGGCTGATCCTAGACCTTGGAATAATCAGAGGGATCTTCAGCAAGTTGTGGGAAAGCTCACTCTTTCTACATTTGATGGATCAAGTTTGTTCCTTTACATCTTGAGGGCATGGCACATGAGTGTTGGTACCATGGATTGGTCACACAAAGGCACAACCTCATCAACTCTTATGATGAGTTTAGCAGGAGTTTGATTGAGAGGTTTGATAGGGCTGATCCAGACATCCATTCTAGGGAGTTTTCACAGCGAAAACAAAATACTTTCGTATATGATTATGTAACTGAATTTCAAAGTGTCAGTGATGGTATCAGATGTATCTAAAAGGAGGCTTGTGGTACTGTTTGTTGAAGGGTTGGCTGATCCACACAAGGGTTTGGTCAAGGCTTTCAACCCTTGTTCTCTCTAAGAAGCCATAAAAAAAGCTTTTGATCTAGAAACAGCAGCTCTTAAGGGCAAATTTCTGCCTTCAGGATAGCAAAGGACATATTCTTTTGGGCAGCCTAGGACTTCACCTTTCGGGCAACCAAGGACAGCCCCATATGATCATCAAAGAAGGCCATATCAGCAAGCAAACATGCAAAAAAAGGAGCTACCAAAGTCAAGCAAAGAAGTGGAATCAAGGAATGAGTTAAGGAGGAGAAATTTGTGCTTCACTTGCAAAGGCCCATCAACACCGGGTCATCGTTGCATTGGCAGAGGGCAAATTCATTACATTGAGGTAGGTATCGGACAGAGAAGAAGAAGGAGAAGAACAGAAAGAAGAAAAGAAAGAAGAAGTTCACCATATAGATGGAACCCTTGCCACATCATTCGGAGCTCCTAGCTATCACCCTTTTAAAATGAGAGAAGTATTGCAAAGTAAGAATGTAATTGTGTTAATTGATAGTGGGGCAATCCACAACTTCATTGATGAAGGTTTGGTATCTAGATTTGGACTGCAAGCTAAAGATTTCAAGGTCTTCAATGTAACAGTAGCAAATGGCTTAACCATCCCATGCTCAAAGAAAATTCAACTGTTGGATATCATTTAGGCGAGGCATAAGATTGATGATGATTTCTATGTGGTTGGGATTGGGAAGACCGACATAGTCCTTGGGGTGCAATGGCTGCATTCTCTAGGAAAATTCACCCAAAATTACCAAAGCATGGAGCTGAAAATCAAATCAGCAAGTAAAGTAGTGCTGTGTGGTATGGCCAATGGACTCCTATGGTAGTGACAACAAAAAGAATAGAAAAGGCTTTTCATAAAGGGCTGGTTGCTTGGGTAGCAGAGTGCTTTGTAAGTTCTACAGATCAAAAATTAGAGCAACAGCAATATCATAAGGATACTCAGCCCATCCTTGTGTTGACCAATTTTTGGTCCTGCAAACCAAAATTCGGCACCCCCTCCTTTTCCTTGCAAAGGTCATCCAATCCATGTTTTGGCTAGATCATCCCTCTGTTGCCTTGTGCAAAAAATGTTCTCTGCCAAACCTTTCAAATGAAAAAGCCAAGTGCTTTGTCATTTTGCTTAGTCTAGTGCAAATTGGGTTCGTGCAAGGTTATTACTTGTCTACTTTTATAAGTAGAAGCGATTGAAGGACCCGAAATGGTCTAAAGCAGTTTGCAAAAGGCAACGGATTTCCTTCGGAGGGCATTTTGACGGCTTGACGGACATTTGAAAAAAGTCCAAAGGGTAAGTACCCTTGCAGAGGGCACCTTGAGAAAGGTGAAGACCATTTCAGAAAGCCCGAAGGGCACTTTTGGATGAAAGAAACCCTTGCAAAGGGCAACCAGTTGAAGGAGACATTGTAAAGTCCCGAAGGGCATGTGCCCTTCAGGAAAGGAAGCAATCAAAAGAAAGCATTCCTTCGGACAAAATGTCCTAAGGAATTCCTTCGGACATTTTGTCCAAAGGAAAGCGCGGCAAAAGGCCCGATAAGTCAAAGAAAAGGCAAAGGCAAAGGAGAGGTCGAAGGAAGCTGACAAAACACGGGCAAAGACAAAGCAGAAAAGACAAAACAAGGAAAAATTCCAGCTGCTGACAAAGACAAAGGACAAAATCAATGACCATTCAGACCAAGACAAGTGGCATGGACGACTCAGCAAGGAGAATTAATACATTTGGTGAAATATATCTACCAAAAACCAATAAAATAGATTGGTTTTCGAACTATAGAGGAGAGCAGCCCGTGTTTTCACGCTTCGCCATTAATGCACAGCCAGTTGCACCCAGCATTGAAGAGAGCATGGTCCAGTCAACACAACTAGGGGATGGCTTTGTCAATTGCTAGGAGTATCCCATGCTTTTGTAGGCCTAGGACAGCAAGGGCAATGACTTGGATATCTACAGCATGGCTCTCCCATACACAATTGGAAGAATACGACAGTAGCATGCGCTTGTGGTCTCTGCAGAAGTGTTTAACTCAGCATGGGTTTCCATCCCTTGATTTTTCAGCTATCTGTTTCCAAGTTCTCTATATATTTGTAACTTCTCATTTGAGAATAAGGATCTCAGCATTGTATGGCGAAGCCCTGAAGGAATTTACCTTGAATCAAAAGAAGCATTTTTACCTCCATTTGAGCTTGCACTTTTGCATATGTCTATGGTTTTATCTTATATTAAGTCATTTCCTTTTCATGTTTTCATAAGTTTATGCCAACATATATAGTGTATTATGAGTTCTTCTCTTGCAGGTCAACAAGAAGTGTCCAGCTCAAAGTATAGACGCATGTGAACAGGCTGTCCATAATGTCTTAGAACATTTATGATAGTTCTTCTTCCCTATATCTCCATAGGATCCCCTATTGAAACACTGATGCAGGAAAGGTTCTCATTTGAATGAAGTGTATGCTTGCTTCTCTGTGGTGTAAAGCTTATGTCAAAGCTGAGTAGACCAACCATTTTGATGCATCACCGCATTAGTTTGGGTTTTGATTTCAGTATTTCTCTCCCTTTTCACCCCCACCATTGTTAGCAGTAGGAAATCCAGGGCCTCAAGATGCATCAAGAGGAGGTAGCCCCTAATCTAAAGATTCATCCCTCGCGTTTGCAACCCACAGCAAGAGGAATGTCTTCATTGTGCCGCGTGGAGGAAGAAGTTGAACCTTCCTTTAGAGGGTGCAATCCACTGCGTCAACAGTTTTTGACATGCCCGATGGGACAAATTTTTGTGTCCTACAAGTTTGAGAATTGGTGCTGGTCTTGATATTGTTAAAAAATCCAAAAGGAGCTATATTCAACCCCTGGCGACTCCATTCAAGAACTTAGTCTCTGGTTAATGATCAGCCTGGCATCCCATGCCAAAGGTCACTACAAGATCTTCTAGGGGTGTCCCTTTTGAATTTGTTGAGTTGCCTTTGAACTCAACAAAAACGTTGAGGTTTGCAAATACCCACCTTTACGTAGCAATCCACTTTCCTAAACCAAACAAAATATACCTACTCAAGGAGACCCCGGTTGAATCCTTTCACAGCCATGGCAGCCCTTAGGGTTTTCCTTTTTGTGGCCTTCAATGGTCAAAGTCCCTTAAACCTTCAGCAGTATGACCCAATTCCAGGGACAGCTCTCAAAAGTGTTCCTTTAGTGGAGAGGGCCCAATCACTGCTGTCGAGCATATTAGAAACATAACCAACCTCTGCAACATCCATAATATCACTGAAGAAAATGTAGCCATTAGATTGCTAGCCTTGTCCTTCAAAGAGAAGTTCAGGACTGGTATGGGACCTTGCCTATGAACTCAGTTGGCTCATGGAATGAGTTAGGGACCCTCTTGACCAATAGGTTTGGGAAAGAAAGTGACCATTTGTCTCTAACTGAGCAATTAACCACCATGAAGAGAGCCTCACATGAGTTTATGCAAGATTTTAACACTAGGTTCCAAAAGACTTGGGACAGAATCCCAATTCTTGTGAGGCCAACCCCAAGCTATGCTTTCCTTTACTACTTGAAGGCCCTGAATAGTGACATTGTTGTCATGGTACAGTCCATGGATGGGAACACTCTGCCCATTGCTTATGAGATAGCCATAGCTGCTGAAAATTGCCTTGTTCAAGCAGAAAAGATAGCTCCTAGACCTCATATGCCACTCTTTTCTGATTTACAGCCCTCAGTCCAACCTACTGTGCCCACTCTAGCTCCTCTGCCTAATCAAGAGAAACCGATTGCTACCCCTGTAAATGACATCCATGAAGTTAAGAACCTATTGCAGAGTGTTACCAATGAGTTAGTTGCCCTCAAGAGACAACAAACTTAGAGTTATAGGCCAAATCAAAGCTACCAACAGTATGGGCAAGCAAATAGGCCTCCCTTCCAGAATTATAATCAAGGGCAAGGTCAAATTACACATGTCAAGCCTTATCAAAGTTATAAAACAAATGCCCCTTCATCTTCCAAGGCTCTTGTCCCTACTCAAAATAATTTGGTGCAGGAGCAGCCCAATTATCCACCTTTGGAGAATGGCCAAGATCAGGTTGCTTATGTCAATGAGCTACCAAATCAAAGCATGACCACACAAGGTGATCAAGCAGCCCAATTCTCAAATTTTGAGATATCAACACAACTTAGGATGGACAGCAGGCAGGTTCAGTCTGATTCCACTCTTATGAATCACTTGGAATGAGAGTTCTACGCAATCAACTATGTGGGGAGCACAAGTAATCAGAATGTTGGTGTTGCAGCGAACACCAGGTCCAAAAGGACAGCCATTGATAAAGCTCAAGCAGCGACTCAAGCACCTACAACATCTCCTTCACCACAAGCAAATCAAAAGTTTCCCAATTACAGGCCACCAATTGCAGCTTTAGCTCCTCAGGTTGCACCACAGGGTACGAATGTTCCCAAGGAGAACTCTAAAGGGGGCAATCCTTCAATCAATATAGTGGACCAAACGAA
Organism: Torreya grandis; assembly: GCA_037957365.1. Lineage (NCBI taxonomy): Eukaryota > Viridiplantae > Streptophyta > Pinopsida > Cupressales > Taxaceae > Torreya > Torreya grandis. The sequence continues at coordinate 841,702 of JARHVA010000246.1, read as the reverse complement.
GACGCTGCATATGAACATCTCATTGTGGGATTCTTTAGCACTGCAAGGACAAAAGGATATACTCCAAAAGGAATTGTATGGGCTGAGTGAGCAAGTTCTCTCAGCAAGAAATGATGTGTTGATAATAAATGGGGCTCCTCCCATGAGAGGTCAAGCAAAGAAAGATGAGAAGGTCCCTCCCTTCTATTTGTCTCTGATTATTGAGAATTTCTTGGTCCACAATTGCATCATTGATAGTGGAACAAGCACCTCAGTTATGCCCAAATGCATAGCTAATAAGCTAAGCCTCAAATATGAGCAAATGACCAAAGGAGTTCTACAGTTGGATGGATCACCAGTTAAAACCTTAGGAGTGGCAAGAGGCTTAAATCTGACTCTCCATGCCTGTCCAACCTTCTCAATTCCCCATAATGTGGTTGTGGCAGATGTTCCTCCTTACTTCGTTCTTTGCTTGTCAAAGGATTTCACATCCAAGATAGGTGAATACTTGGCAGCCAATTGGTCTTACATGGTTTTCAAGACAAAGTATGGAACTAAAGTAAAGATTGAGTCAGAGCCCATCCACAAGGATCACCTGGAGCCATACTCACCCAAAACAGCAAATGTGAACTAGGCAATCATTGATCAAGAAGAGCTCCAGGTGGACCAATCTCCGTCATCTTCCCTTGTAGGAGTAGTCGACTTGCTCCTAGATGAATGGGGAAATGACAACTTTGAGCATGATCCTTACAAGTTCATTGAAGAAGCTGGTCTTGGAGTCTACTGCATGCATGAGAAAGATGTTTTCAAGCTGAAATTGATGAAGACGGACCAAGAGGACTATGATTTGTGGCAGTTGTTCTTTGATGGATCTAGAAGCAAGTTGGGAGCTGGTGGTGGGGCATGTTTGTTTCACCTTTAAAGGATAAATACTTCTCAACTTTCAGGTTTCAGTTCTCCTACACCTGCAACGTAGCAGAGTATGAGGCCCTTATTCATGGCCTAGAATGGGCAAGGAAGAGAGGAATCAAAGAATTGCAGGTGTTTGGAGACAGTGAGTTGATTGTTAACCAAGTGAGAGTCAAAGCTTGACCAAGAACTCCTTACTCAAGTCTTACAAGCACAAAGTGTGGGACCTTGTGGAGAACTTTGCTGCTTTCAACATCACTTCCATTCCAAGAGAGGAGAACAAGCATGCAGATAGACTAGCAGCAGTTGGTGCTCAGTTTGATATCCCAAAGGGGATGAGACAAAGCAAGAATCAACATCATTTAAAGGTGATTGTCAGGCCCTCCATACTAGACAATGTCACCAATTGGCAGGTGTTTGAAAGTGACTAGCAAATAGCACTTTTCTTTCAGGAAGACGTTGAGTTCGCTTCCAAAAATCAATCCAAGCTACAGCAGCAGTATGATGAGCAGATTGTTCAACTAAAGACCAACAGGCTTCCCAAAGATTCGGTAACTCTTGAGCATTTTCGACGAAGATGACCAACTCAAGAGAGACAAAGCAAGCATGTCAACCAAGAAGGAAAATTATGAAAGGGTAGAGATCTACAAGGATAAGCTGTTTGCACTTGGGAAGTTGTGTACCAATGAGGAAAAGCGTGCTTTCATTATGTTATGTCAAGAGTTTGTTGATGTCTTCGCTTGGGAGTATGGTGATTTGAAGGGCTTTGATCCAAGCTTGGCCCAACACACCATTGAGCTGGAGGAAAGTGTCAAACCCATCAAGCAAAAGCAAAGGCCAATCAATCCAAAGATCGAGCCTCTCATGAGGAAGGAACTCACCAAGTTGATCGAGTCCATGATCATTTTCCCTATCAAACACTCTTCTTCGCTGGCCAATTTGGTCCCTGTTAGGAAGAAAAATGAAGAGGTCAAATTGTGTGTGGATTTTAGAGACTTGAATAGAGTCTCACTGAGAGATCACTATCCCCTTCCAAGTATGAAGCAAATTCTTTTGATGGTGACAGGCAATGAAAGATTCTCTCTCCTAGATGGCTACTCAGGGTACAATTAAATCTTGGTACAAGAATGTGACCAATACAAGACAACCTTCACCACTAAGTGGAGAACATACGCCTACAGGAAGATGCCATTCGGATTGTCAAATGCTGGAGCTACCTTCCAACGTGCTATGGATATGGCTTTCCAAGGTATGATCAATGGCATTGTGTTGGTTTATCTTGATGATGTGATAGTCTTCTCCAAGGAGGCAAGTAAACATTTGAAGCACCTGAGGCAAATCTTTAAAAGGTGTAGAGAGTTTGGCATCTCTCAACCCAAAAAAATGCGTGTTTGTCGTCCACGAAGGCAAGCTCTTGGGCCATGTCGTTTCAAAGGAAAGCCTATCCATTGATCCAAAGAGGGTGCACGCCATCTTAGCATTGTCCTTGCCTAAGCACAAGAAGGGCCTGCAAAATTTATTTGGTAAAATAAATTTCATTAGGAGATTCATTCGTAACTTTGCTGAGCTTGTCAAGCCACTAACTTCCATGCTAAGGAAAGACGAGACGTTCACATGGACAGCAAGAAGAGAAAGCTTCGAAGGCATCAAGCAAGCTATTGCCCAAGCTCCTAACCTGACTAGTCCAAACTTCTCCAAGGACTTCAATTTATACACCTTTGGGAATGAAGAGGTAATCTCTGCTATGCTCACTCAAGCAAATGGTGAGAATTTAGAACAGCCTCTTGCTTTTTTCAGCCAAGGTTTAGAAGGTTGAGGTTAGATACACATATGTTGAGAAGCAAGTCCTTGCAGTCATACGAACTCTGAAGAAGTTCAGACATATGTTGTCTAACAACAAAATTCACATCATGATGCCACATCCTAGTGTAAAAGACTTCTTGCTGAACCGAGACTTGAATGAGAAAAGGGCAAGTTGGATCACCAAAGTAATGGAGTATGACATAGAGATCAAGACCACCAAGCTGGTAAGAGGAAGAGGGTTGTGTGAACACCTCACTTAAGACTTGAAAGAGCCGAAGGAGGACGTTTTGGTACTCCACGATGAACCTATAGCAGTTGTACCTACATCTATGAAAAGCTAGGCACAAGACATGGTTCATTTCCTTCGAACTGGTGAGTGTTCACAAGGTCTTGATAGGACCAAGAGAAGGTATTTTAGACTCCAATCTCTTCCTTATGTCCTAGTTGATGGAGTGTTGTTCAAGAAAGACTTTTCAGGGGTGCTCTTCAAATGCATTGATTCAGACCAAGTCGACAAGGTACTATCCGAGTTCCATGATGAACCAGCTGGTGACCACTTTGCTCCCAAAGCCACAACTGCAAGGATTATGAGGGCTGGCTACTTTTGGCCCAGTTTGTTTAAAGACACTCATGCTTGGGTGAGGAAATGTCAAAAATGTGTCTTTTTTTATGGAAAGCAACGACTGACTGCCATGCCTCTTCATATTATTCAGGTGGAACAACCATTCATGCAATGGGGGTTGGACTTCATAGGGTTGATCAATCTTCCTAGTGCTGGCCACAAGTGGGTTTTGACTGCCACGGATTATTCACAAGGTGGGTAGAGGCCGTAGCTTTGAAAGAGGCCAATGACAGTGTAGTCATAGACTTCTATGAAGGCATAGTGACAAGATTTGGGGTCCCAGCCACAATCATTTCAGACAATGCATTGGCTTTCTTTGGAACAAAGACAAGTGAGTGGGCATTAAATTATGGCATCTATCTCAGCACTTCTTCCGACTACTATCCACAAGGGAATGGGTTGGCCGAGTCCACAAACAAGAATTTGATTAGGATCATATAAAAACAATGGAGGAAAATCAAAGGACTTGGCATGCCAAGTTGAAGACAGCTCTTTGGGCAGATAGGATCACTCCAAAGAGGGCAATCAAAAATTCACCATACACACTTGCGTATGGAAGGGAAGCTAGACTTCCTATCTCACTTGAGTTACCACCCTTGGATCTTGCCCATCAACTGCAATTGGTGAAAAGCGACAACCTGGAAGTCAGGTATTGTGAGCGAATGGGGCTTCAAAAAGCGAGAGACCAAGCTATGGATGGCATGACTAGCCGCCAACAGCAAACAAAGAAGCATTTTGACAAAAGGTCTACGCCAAGGAGCTTCACAGAAAGTGACATTGTCTTGAAGTGGGATGAGGACTGAGCCAAGCTTCAAAGGCACACGAAGTTTGACGCTTTGTGGATTGGCCCATATGTCATCACCCAATGCAAGCAACACAATGCTTTCCAACTCTCCAAGTTGGATGGTGAAGAGCTACATATCCCAGTCAATGGAAAATATCTTAAGCATTGTTACTAGGTTTCTTTTGTCATGTACATAGTTTCCTTGTTTTTCCTTGTTCTCCCTAAGTGTTGTTATGCATGTGTGTAGTGTTTTTATCCTGTGCGTGTGTTTTCCTTGTTGTTTGGGGTAAAATATTTGTTGTTTCTTAGGTCCTTACAACTTGTTGTTGACTTCTCTAAGATGCATCCCGACTCCAGGCCCAATGGGCTTTGTGGCTACTAGTCTTCCCAAGCACAGCAGGCATGCTTCCCCTGTGAGTCGTCAATTGTGTTGACCAATTTTTGGTCCTGCAAACCAAAATTTGGCACCCCCTCCTTTTCCTTGCAAAGGGCATCGAATCCATGTTTTGGCTAGATCATCCCTTTGCTGCCTTGTGCAAAAAATGTTCTCTGCCAAACCCTTCTAATGAAAAAGCCAAGTGTTTTGTCATTTTGCTTAGTCTAATGCAAATCGGGTTTGTGCAGGTGCATTACTTGTCTACTTTTATAAGTAGAAGTGATTGAAGGACCCGAAATAGTCTAAAGTAGTTCGCAAAAAGCAACGGATTTCCTTCAGAGGGCATTTTGACGACTTGAAGGACGTTTGCAAAAAATCCGAAGGGTAAGTACCCTTGCAAAGGGCACCTTGAAAAAAGTGAAGACCATTTCAAAAAGCCCGAAGGGCACTTTTGGATGAAAGAAAACCTTGCGGAGGGCAACCAGCTGAAGGAGGAGACAAATTGCAAAGTCCTGGAGTGCACTTCGAGAAAGAAAGCATTCCTTTGGACAAAATGTCCGAAGGAATTCCTTCGGACATTTGCCCTTCGAGAAAGGAAGCAATCAAAAGAAAGCATTTCTTAGGAAAAAATGTCTGAAGGAAAGCGCAGCAAAAGGCCCGATAAGTCAAAGAAAAGGCCAAGGCAAAGGAGAGGTCGAAGGAAGATGACAAAACACGGGCAAAGACAAAGCGGAAAAGACAAAACAAGGAACAGTTCCGACTGTTGACAAAGACAAAGGACAAAATCAATGACCACTCAAACCAAGACAAGTGGCATGGACAACTCAGCAAGGAGAATTAATACATTTGGTGAAATATATCTACCGAAAACCAATAAAATAGATTGGTTTTCGAACTATAGAGGAGAGCAGCACATGTTTTCATGCTTCACCATTAATGCACAGCTAGTTGCACCCAGCATTGAAGAGAGCATGGTCCAGTCAACACAACTTGGGGATGGCTTTGTCAATTGCTAAGAGTATCCCATGCTTTTGCAAACCCAAGACAGCAAGGGCAACGACTTGGACATCTACATCACGACTCTCCCATACGCAATTGGAAGAATACGACAGCAACATGGGCTTGTCGTCTCTACAAAAGTGTTTAACTCAGCATGAGTTCCATCCCTTGATTTGTCAACTATCTGTTTCCAAGTTCTCTATATATTTGTAACTTCTCATTTGAGAAAAAAGATCTCAGCATTGTATGGAGAAGCCCTGAAGGAATTTACCTTGAGTCAAAAGAAGCATTTTTACCTCCATTTGAGCTTGCACTTTTGCATGTCTATGGTTTTATCTTATGTTAAGTCATTTCTTTTTCATGCTTTCATAAGTTTATGCCAACATATTTAGTGTATTGTGAGTTCTTCTCTTGCAGGTCAACAAGAAGTGTCCAGCTCAGAGTATAGGCGGATGTGAACAAGTTGTCCATAGTGTGTCTTAGAACACCTTTGGTAGTTCTTCCTCCTTGTATCTCCATAAAATCCCCTGTTGAAACACTGATACAGGAAAGGTTTTCATTTGAATGAAGTATATGCTTACTTCTCTCTAGTGTAAAGTGTATGTCAAAGCTGAGTAGACCAACCATTTCGGTGCATCACCGCATTAGTTTAGGTTCTGATTTCAGTATTTCTCTCCCTTTTCACCCCCCTATTGTTAGCAGTAAGAAATCAAGGGCCTCAAGGTGCATCAAGGGGAGCTAGCCCCTAATCTAGAGATTCATGCCTCACGTTTGCAACCCACAGCAAAAAGAATGTCTCCATTGTGCCGTGTGGAGGAAGAGAGCTGAACCTCCCTTCAGAAGGTGCAATCCATTGCGTCAACACCTTGATAAGCATGCTAAGGTTTTCGGCAATATTCTACATGGACTACCACTGGATAGAGGCTTTCCACATATCATTGAGTTGAAGCCCAAGACTAAAGCGGTACCCTGCGTCACAAGGTACGGCGATTTTTCAGCAAGTACGAAAATCGCCTTTTTTTTCGATAGTCCCAAAAAATCATCGTATATTCACCAAAATCGAAGTAAAGTCGTGAAAAAATTTCACGCTCAAAATCTAGGGCAAAAACGTGTTATAAGAGGGCACATTCAGGGTCGCTAAAAACAAACTGATTGTTCGTAGCCGAAAATTGGAGTGAGGGCAAATATCTGAGTGTTTGCTGTGAATCGTGATTTAAGAGTTAAAGAAAAAAAATTAGGAGTTGACAAGTTTGCAAGCTGCAAGCTGCAGCGTGAGATCAAACGCTGAAGCCTGGGAGGTAGCCCAGCCGAGTTGGTAGAACGCAGGCAAGGAGGAGATCGGAGCAGGCAGAGGAGGAAATCGGTGCGGGTAGGGAGGAGAGTAACGCAAAAAACAACAGCAGTAGCGGCGGCAACAGGGGCGGCGACAGCAGGCGATCCAGGTAGGGTTTCATGTTTTTTTAATTCCGTTTGTTTTTTTTCCCTTTCATCTTTTTGTTTTGTTAGGTTACAGCCACCACGAGTTGTTTTTTGTTTTTTTATTTTAAGTTTTGGTTTTATAATTTAAAAAAATATTTTTTATTTTTCCCTTTTTCTATTTTATAATTCGTTTTATTTTAATTTATTTTATGTTTTTTTTAAATTTTGTTTTTATATAGTTTTTACTTGATTTTAATCTTTTATTATGAAGTTTTTATTATTTATTTTTTATTTTTTATTTTTTATTTTATTTTAATATATTTTATTTCGTGTTTAAATAATTATTTTTTTAATTTTTAATTTTTTTATAACGTTTTATATTAAATTTTTATGTTTACAATTTTTTTTATTTTTTATTTTTTAAATTCGTTTTGATTTATTTTATTTTATATTTTTTTTAAATTTTGTTTTTATATATTATTTATTTTATTTTTATTATAAAGTTTTTATTTTTTTATTTTGCTTTAATATAATTTATTTTATTTTATTGTGTTCTTTTAATTATTTTTTATAATTTTTTATTTTTTTTTATAACTTTTTAATTTAAATTTTTGTGTTTATAAATTATAAATTATAATTTATATTTATAAATTATAATTTATGTATTTTTATTTTTGTATATTTTTTTTTTCATAAATTTTTTTTGCAACTTTTTTATTTTTTTAATTATGTATTTTAGATTTTTTTTCTTATTTTATATTAAAAAAAAATTAAATATTTTTTCTTTACTTTTTTAAACGTTTATTTATTTATGTAATTTTTTTTTTTTTAAATTATTTATAATAATTTTTTAATTATAATGTTTTTAAATTTTTTTAATTTATTTTTTTATATTTTTTGTTTTGTAATTATGAATTAAATATTCTTTATTTTTTTATTTTAATTTTTTTAATTATGTATTTAATTTTTTGATATTTTTTTAATTATGTATTTTATTTTATTTTTTTTAATTTTATATAAAATGTTTTTTAAAGATTTTTTATTTACTTTTTTAAACGTTTATTTATTTTTAGTTTTTTTTTTTAATTTATTTATAATATTTTTTTAATTTTAATGTTTTTAAATTTTTTTAATTTATATTAATTTATTTTTTTATGATTTTTTATTTTGTAATCATAATTTAAATATTCTTTATTTTTTTATTTTAATTTTTTTTATTATGTATTTAATTTTTTGTTTGTAGTTATTTTTTTTATTTTAATGTTTTTTAATTTATTTTTTAATTTTATAATTATAATTTTAATTTGAATATTTTTTATTTTATAATTATAATTTGAATATTTTTTATTTTATTTTCACAACAATTATTTTTATTATTATTATTTTCATTTTTATTTATTATTATGTATTTAATTTTATGTTTTATAATTGTTTCAAATAATTTTTATTTTTTTAGTTGTATGTTTTTTAATTATTTGTTTATTTACAATTGTCTATATTTTTAATATATATATATGGCATTAAATTTTTATTTAAATTTTGCAGAAGCATTTATGGCTCGTAAATCAAACTCTGAAGGGCGGAAGCATGTATCACGAACTGGATTGGGAAATGAACTCAAATGTAATTTATGTGGAAAATTATTTCATATGACTTTACCCAAAGTCATTGCCCATCTGCTTAGCAGATCAGGGGGTCCTAGTGGGGGTGTTAAACCATGTTTTAATGTGACTCCAGAAATCAGAGTAAAATTGAAAAAATAAGAGAAACAATCAGGGATTGAAAAACATATGGCAACACAAAAAACAAAGAATTCAAGAAAAAATATCTTGGAGCATATCAAAAAGTTTTTCTACAAGCATGTCATCCTCACATATGCAATCAAACACTTGTGGAAGTGGCACAATTCCAAACATGTGGAACCCAGTGCAAAAGTAAGATGTGGTTGATGCATTCGCTGATTTGTTTTATTCAAGTGCCATTCCAGTCAATGTGGCTAGGAGTCCATTCTATATTAATGCGGTGAAAAAAATCTTTGAATTTGGCAAAGGTTACACTCCACCTAGTTCTGAAAGACTTAATACTACTCTTTTGAAAAAGTCAAAAGCGAGGGTGACTGAAAGCATGGTAGATGTCAAAGCCTCTTGGAGTGCAACACGGTGCATTATATTGAGTGATGGTTGGTCTGATATGTGTTAGAGGTCATTGATTAATGTCTTGGTGTATTGCCCTCAAGACATCTTTTTTTAAAGTGATTGACACTATGAATTACAAAAAAACATTAGAGTTCATTCTCAAAATTTTAGATGAAGCAATTCTTGAAGTGGGAGAGAAAAATGTAGTATAGATTGTCACTGATAATGCCACAAATTGTGTAGTTGTTGGAAAAATGATTATGAGCAAGTATCCAAAAATTTATTAGAGCCCTTATACAGTACATTGTCTTAACTTGCTACTACAGAGCTTAGCTAAATTTTCATAGGTGCATGAAGCAATTCAAAGGGGAAGGACAATAGCAAACTTTATCAGTGACCACCGCCTCACATCGAGTATTTATCGACAACATGCGTCAATGGAGTTGTTAAGGCATTGTGAAACAAGATTTGCTTCTTTTTATCTCACTTTGAAAAAAGTGGTTGAAGAGAAAACAGCAGTAAAATCCATGATTTGTTCTAAAGAGTGGAAAATTTCTGCACTTTCGAAAAGCTCTAAAGGAAAGCAAGCAGAACAAATCATCATCAACCCAAGCCTTTGGGAAAGTGCAAGTAAGGTTCTAAAAATGTGTGAGCTTATTGTTGATGTGTTTCGCATGGTTGATGGTGACACCCCTTGCCTTGACATGCTTTATTAGGCTATGGACCATTGCAAAGAACCCATTCAAAAAGTATCCAATGATGTGGAGACAGACTTCAAAGCAATATGGGATGTAATTGATATAAGATGGAAAATGATGCACACACCATTACATACAATAGTTTGTTATCTATAACCTAAGCGCTTTTATATAGAAAGAAAAAGTGATGCAGAAATCATGAGTGGACTTTATGAAGCCATTGAAAAACTTGTTCTAGATGCAGAACGTGCAAGTGTAATTAAGAGCCAAATAAGGGTATTTCGAGCACAAGGGGTATTTAGAACAACTGCAGCCAAACATGATAGAGTGAATCTTGAAGGATACCAATGGTGAAAATATTATGGATCAACTACAAAAGAACTGCAATACTTTGCCATCCGAATTTTGGGCTAAAGAGCAAGTGCATCAGCATGTGAAAGGAACTAGAGCTACTTTGACCATATTCAATATAAGAAAAAAAATAGGTTGTTGTCAGGAAAGTTAGGAGATATTGTTTATGTTCACAACAATTTGCAGATGTGCATAAGCAAAATGGAGAAAGAATCGTCTTCACAGCCCCGACCAATCGCAGCAGACTTAGAGGACGCAGATGATCCTGAATTTCTTTTTGATGAATCTACTGATGACAATGATGTTGATGAGCCTAGTGTTCTTGATGATATGGAGCTTTTTCATGTAGCTACTAGCTTATAAAGCCATTGAGTGTATTGGTTTTTTATGCTATAGAACTTTTTGATATATAATTTTGAATTTATATAAAGTTAAGAACTTAGTATTACATGTTTTAGATTTTGAAACACTTAGTTTTTCAACAAGTATCTTTCATATTCTTATTTGGAATTATTTTTATATGTTTTATGTTTTTTTAATGTTTCAAATTTAATGGCGATTTTTTATTCGGACTCGAATTCGAATCGATTTTTACCCTCATCGAATTCGAACTTGAACCTTGTGACTTAGGCGGTAATAATATCTCTATATTGCCATCCTAGAGCCTACAAGGAGGAAATTGAGAAAGCCACCAAAGATCTCTTGGAGATGGGCCACATAAGGCATAGTTCTAGTCATCTTGCTTCTTCAGTTGTTCTAGTGAAAGAGGATGGAACCATGAGGATGTGCATTGACAACCACATTTTGAACAAAAAGACCATAAAAAATAGGTACCCCGTACCTATGATTGATGGGTTGATCGATGCGCTGCATGGAGCCATGTACTTTTCCAAGATTTACTTGAGGACCGGATATCACCAAATTTGAGTATGAGAAAAGGATGTTCAAAAGACATCTTTTAGATGTCACTTTGGGCACTATGAATTGTTGGTTATGCCCTTTGGATTAACCAATGCACCAACAACTTTTCAATCTTGTATGAACAATGTCTTTAGGAAACAATTGAGGAAGTTTGTTTTGGTCTTCTTTAATGACATCCTAATATATAGTAAAACATGGGAGGGGCATCTCCAACAATTGGACATAGTGCTTGGAATTTTGGGACAGCAAACACTGTTTGCAAAAGAGTCTAAATGTGAGTTTGGGATGTCTAAAATTTTGTATTTACGCCATGTGACCAATGCCCAAGTCCATGTTGATCAACAAAAGATCCAGACAATCATGGATTGGCCTCCACCTACAACTATGACACATTTGAGAGATTTTTTGGGTTTATGCAACTACTATAAAAGAATTTTCAAAGGATTTTTCATCTTGCCATTCCATTGACAAATTTAACCAAAAAAGGATCTTTCCACTGGTCCAAAACAACACTAGTGTTTGATAAACTCAAGTGATGAGTTTATGCCCAGTACTCATTGTTCTGGATTTCTCCATCCCTTTTATGCTGGAATGTGACACTATAAGTGAAGGTATAGGGGTTGTTTTGATGCAAAAAGGGCATCCCATGGCCTTTGAGAGCTAGAAGCTCAAATATGTGAAGCATAAGTTCTCTATTTATGATAAAAAAATGATGGCCATCATGCATGCATTGGCCAAATTCAGGCAGTATTTGATTTGTGGCAAGTTTGTGGTCAAAACCAATCACAATAGTCTGCAATACTTTCTCAACCAAAAGGATTTGAATGATAGATAGCAAAAGTGGGTAAGTAAACTTCAATCTTATGACTTTGATATTGAGTATATTAAAGGGAAAGACAATGTAGTAGTTGATGCATTGTCTAGAGATCCTATTCTTTGCTCCTTGACAGAGATTACAGCTGATTGGAAGGTTTAAGTATGTGAAGAACAACTTTACTATTGTTGTCCTTGAAGGTAAAAATGAAGATGACAAGTACAAGGTAGTGGATGACCTTATTTTCTTCAAGAATAGGGTCTTTTATGTCCCCGAGTCTAAGATTAAAAATGAGATATTGAGAGTTCATGATACCCCCTTCGCTGGTCATCCGGGGTGTTTTAAGACATACAAACAAGTGAGGGAAAGATTCTTTTGGAAGGGACTCAAGGGAGAGGTCCTTCAATACATTCAGGAGTGCTTCACTTGCCAAAAAAATAAAGTTGAGCAAGTTTTTTAAACCGATTTGTTGCAACCCTTACCCATTTCTACTCAAAAATGGAAAAGCATCTCTATGGATTTTATAACGAGGCTTCCCATGGTTCAAGGTAAGAGTTGTATGTTTGTGATGGTTGATAGGGTCACCAAATATGCTCACTTTTTTACAATTTCAGCCAAGTACAATGCACCTCTACTGGTTCATATCTTTTTCAAAGAAGTTTTTAAAATTCATGTGCTGCCTAAAAACATTGTGAGTGATAGGGACAGCCGGTTCATGTGCTTGTTTTGCCAAGATCTCTTCCGTTTGATTAGCACATAGTTGAATCCTAGCACTAGTTATCATCCACAAATTGATGGGCAAACTGAGATAGTGAATAAGTGGATTGAAGGGTACCTAAGGACTATGTTGTAGGGCAGTAATCAGCGTGGATCGAACGGTTGTACATAGGTAAGCATTGCTACAAGACATCATACCGCATCCATTGATGTCTCTCTTTAGAGCCTTGTATGGGTATGATGCACTTTATTTCATGGATTTGGTTTTGACAGATAGTATAGTGCCTAGGGCAAAGGATTAAGTTCAACAAAGTCAAGATATATTGGGGGTGCTCAAGGAAAACCTCCAACGTGCCAAAAATCAGCAGAAGTTGTATGCAGACCAACACCGGTTGGAGAGGACTTTTGAGGTGGGAGACAAGTTTGTTGAAGTTGCATCTCTATAGGCGATCTTCCTTCAAACATAGTGGGGCAAAGAAGGTCAAACCCCATTTGTATGGTCCTTACAGAGTTCAGAGGAGAATTGGAGAAGTTGATTATAAGTTAGAACTGCCATAGCATAGCTAAATCCACAATGTGTTTCATGTTTCATGCCTCAAAAAGGCACTAGGGCAGCGTATAACTCCTAAAAAATTACCACCTTTGGATGATAAGGCCAAGTTGATTTTGACCCCAGAATCTATCATAGAAGTCAAAGAAAGGAAACTAAGCAACAGGAGCATCATGGAATACTTGGTTCGTTAGAAAGATCTACCCATTGAGGATGCTACATGGGAAGAGGCAACTATTTTGCAGCATCCTAACTTGCAATTGCTTGGGGACAAGCAATTTCAACAGAGGACCGTAACGTCCCCTTTTTCGAATTAGTGTCGTATGAAGACCCTTAGCCTATTTTTTGATTTCCCACAAGCTAAGGAGATGAGGAGAAGGGAAATGTGGTTTTGGTGAGCTAAGTTAGCCAAAAAGTAACTTATTGTCAACAACTTATGTTTAAATTTAAAATAAAAGGGACTTTTCTAATTGGAATAAGTCAATGCTTAATTAGAAATTAAAAAGTCACTTTATGAATTTATAGTAACCCCCCACTTGGACCGCCCCACTTTGGAGATTGGGTTGGTGAAAAGGTATAAAAGATGGAGGGGTTGATTTGTGGGCTCCATTATTCATCTATCACTTGATTTTGTAAGTTGAGATATTTTGCTTCTACTTTCAACTATTGAGAATAAAAGCCCTCTTTAGCAATCTAAGCTTGGCAACGAAAACCCTCAATTTATGCTAGTGGCATCATTCAAGGGTCACGATTGAGCAAAAAGTCGTTGAAAACAAGCTAGAGCATCATTTTTTTGTTGGCACATTAGCTAGAGGATTGTTTGGAGCTGGCAACTTGTTGGAGGGCTCTTTGGCATGCTGATGTCATCCTTTGGAGCACTGACGTCACCCTAGGGAGCTAGTTTTCAGGGCTTGCCCAACCCTGTTTCGTGCTTGATGCAACATCAATTTCTCAGTTGGTTGGTCAGTTAATATTTAAATTGCACTGGTATGATCTGCTGTAAATTAATAATTTTACACCTTAAAAATATTTTATAAAAAAAACAAATTTGAAATTGTAAGGATTCTACTCTGGAAATAAATTGATTTTCTTAATTGCCGAGGGTTTCTATGTGGATTGTATTTTTTCCTATAATGTTTTATGGATTATTTTTCAAAATTATGAACTTTAACATTAGGGTTTCAGTGAAATTCCAAAATTTCATTAATATGTCCTAAAAGGGATATTTCAATGGTATTAGAGCCATCTCCTGGCTAGTTGTGGCGATTGAGTTGTCTGCAGGTTCTACCACATATAGAGCAATGACAAAGAGCTTAGGTATTACAAAAGAGAAAGAAGAAAGGGTCCAAAACAGTAAAGAAAAGGGTTTGAGCAACTAGGGCACAAGAATATGGATGATCTAGATGCAGCTCATGTTCAATTTGAGAAATTTGCTCAAAATCAAGTGATGACAGATATGATGGTTGAAATGGTTCGCACCATGCAGGGCATGAATGCATCCCATCCTTCCAATGGTGAGGGAAGTGCTTAAGGGGCCAACAATAACCCTCCACCTACACAAAGAAGGCGGTTGATCTACAGCGAGGCCTTTTCAAGCCTAAGATCATTCGTAGAGAGGAAGTCATTTCTAAGATGGATGTTCAGCATTCAGTGATGGATGATATTGTTGCCAGTTATGCAGAGTATAGGACTCCTCCCCCTAAGATCAAGGGAGAAATTACCCTCACTAACTTTATGCAACTGAAGAAGAACAAAGAGGGGCCTAGAGCTGATCCTAGACCTCGAAATAATCAAAGGGATCTTCGGCAAATTTTGGGAAAGCTCACTTTTTCTACATTTGATGGATCTACCAAGAGCACTACTCGAGCTTGGATCCAGAGGATTGATACATACCTTTCTCTTCAACGCATGATGGAAGATGAAGCCTTCAAGTTTGCTACTTTACATCTTGAAGGCATGGCACTTGAGTGGTGGTACCATGGATTGGTCACACAAGGGCACAACCTCATCAACTCTTATGATGAGTTTAGCAGGAGGTTGATTGAGAGGTTTGATAGGGATGATCTGAAGATCCAATTCAGGGAGTTAGCACAGATGAAACAAAATACTTTCGTGGATGATTGTGTGGCTGAATTTCAGTGTGTCAATGATAGTACTGGATGTATCTGAAAGGAGGCTTGTGGTATTGCTTGTTGAAGGCTTGGCTGATCCACTCAAGAGTTTGGTCAAGGCTTTCAACCCTTGTTCTCTCCAAGAAGCCATCAAAAAGGCTTTTGATCTAAAAAAAACAGCTCCTAAGGGCAAATTTCTGCCTTTAGGACAGCATAGAACATATTCTTTTGGGCAGCCACTTAAATGGCATGCATCCATACCATTTGTCCTCACAAAAGGGAATATTTATTTCCATCACCCACTTGCAATGGTTGAGACTAGGGTAGGCCATTTAGCTATTAAAATATTCTCACAAGTTTGAGGAAGGTATTTTGTTTTAAGCATAATGCTCTATAGTGAGGTAGTGCTCCACAATCTCCAGGCTGCTTTCATCATTAATGCTTTGATTGAAGGGCCCAAGGCTCCTTATATTTAGTCGTCCTTGTTTAGCGCTGCATACTTTAGCCCGTGAAACAAAGGGATGCTTGATTTTATTATCAGTGTATCTCCAATGAAAGTTCCTCTAAATTTTCATCAATTTCCACGATATAATGGGAAAGGGGGAGAAAGCTGAGCATGCTGATTGGAACTTCTTGTAGAACTACTTGGAGAAGTAGTATTCTTCCTGCAAATTAAAAAATTATGTGATTTGATCTGATTAATTTGTTGACCAAAGGCCATTTGGTAGAAGTCCATGAGTTGTAGTTTGCGGATTTCTAGTAGAATGAGAATTGAAAAGAAAAGTGTATCATCAACAAAATGAAACTGGAGTACCTTTGTCTTGCTTCAATAGTCGAGAATCTAGGGATGTTTCCTTTTGATTTAGCTTATTCTAGCATTTTGCAAAGAGTCACCACCATGATTATGAAAATATATGGGTTAAGATAGTCACATTGACATAGTCCTCGAGATGGAGTGAAGGGTGTTCATGCGTCGCCATTGATTGATATTGAGCATGTTTGAGTGGCAGTAAAGATGTTGATCGATTTAATAACATGCTCATCAAACCCAAAAACTTTGAGGGGTTTCTCTATAAGTTCCCAATTACACCTATCAAAATTCCCAATTACACCTATCAAAAGCCTTAGAGATGTCTAGTTTTATCATGATCCCCAGTTTGTTCTGAATCTTTACGGAATAAAGGATTTCCTAAACAGAAATTATATTATCAATAATTTGTCTTCTAGAGACAAAGGCTGATTGGGAATTTGAGATCAGCTTTGGGAGCAATGACTTGAAACTCAAAGCAATCAATTTAGAATCTTGTAGACCATATTGCAAAGGTCAGTTGGCCTATATTTTCCCAAATGTTCAGCATGTGCCACGTTAGGGATTACTATATGTTTGGTAGCGTTCATTTAGTGTAGCATCTTCCTATTCTTAGGACTCTATGACTGCAATTAAACCCTTCTTGGGGTCCCAAAATTGTTGATAGAACAAACCAAGAAAGCCGTCGGAGGCAGGTGTTTTAACTAGCTGGAAGGAGAAAATGACGAGTTTAACTTCTTTTGTTGCAGACTTCTTCCACTAGCTTCGGGATTTGGCTGAAAATCTTTTGTCGAATTTATTTTCATCTCCTAGTTGTTGGTTTCTTGAGTGAGGATGTCACCAAAGTATTCCATATGGAATACTCCATTATATCCTCAGATTTTTGAAGAATTGTTTCATCATCTTCTTTGATATTTTGAATTTGGTTTTTGTGGTTTATTCGGGATTGATTTAAGGAAGCATTTGGTGTTCATATTATTCCATCTATCTTTGTCTCCAATATTGTTCTTCCTTCTTTTGCTTGCAGGTGACCTCTTGGACAAGACGATGTTCCTGGGTGTTCAAGGCTTGAGAAAGAACTATCTCTCAAATATTCTTTACGGCTTCCACAAACTGTGCCACAATTTGGACAATTTGATGATGGATGTTCCCAAATTCATTCTTTCTCCAATTATTGAAATAAAGTTTAAGATGCTGGCGTTTTCCCATGAATTTGTACATTGCATGTCCATGTATTTTACCTGCACCTTGCCACCATCGTGCTAATCTGTCTCTAAATCCCGGATGTGACAGCCACATTCTTTAAAATCTAAACTAGGGCCTAATTTTTCCTTTGGTTCTAGTTGTGATTGTGACGGAAACAGAAAAATGATCTGAAAGTGGTGTGTCACTAACAGTGGATGATATATTTTTTGTTGTAATCCATTGATCATTGATGAAGATTTTATACAATTTATCAGCTATATATTATCCCGCTTTCTTTGGTTGCTCCAACTATAGAGTCCTTGAGCAAAGTCATCTTGGACTACATTGGGTTTAGCTCTCATTTATTTTCAGTGCTTTTGTTCTTCTTTTTGTCTAGTTAATCTTTGATCCTAGGGTCCTTTTACCCTAACACTTCCTATTGTAATTGGATGTATTCTTGAGTCCCAATGACCTACTTTTGGTCATTCAAGGACATTAATATAATTTCTTTTTTTCTCTTGTTCTACAGTTCTATAATTGAGACCTGACCCTCCTTCCCTTGGATTCTGATCGTATTGAAGTCCCCAACAAGAATGAGGTTTTGGGGAGTGGCTGTAAGATGAAATATCCCAACAAAGAGAATGCTAATAACTGGCTGAAACTGAACATTACTTAAGTCTGATTTTTATGAATACATTGCTCAGAAATGAAGATCAGGTTTACATATGTTCAGAAATAATACATTTCCAAAGTATAACAGCCCTTGAGAATATAAGATGACTGATTATGCAAAGAGTACTGCACAAAACCGCTTAACCGGTCTGTACTAACTTAGATAATAACTCAGTGATTGCAACAAGAGTGAAACAGCAGATATATCACAAGGTCTGAACTTTAATATTGTTGCAGCAGAACTATAGATTCTCCTCAAATATATTTCAGATAAATAGCAATTGCAAATACAGTCCAGATTTTACTCTTTCAATGCAATGTACTAACAATTAACATTCCAAAATAAAGAGCAGTTTACAACATACATATCTCTGTTAGGCTACAGCAATAAATATTGAGCTTGTTTGCAGCAGAAACAACACTTTCAGTACTCCTCACGCCTCCTCTCAGACCTTGGTCCCCCCTTAAATCCCACACAGAACTAAAAATGACTGAAAACAAGGAGTAACAAAAACTCCAACGCCTTGGCAAGGATCATAAGGATGCAGCTCGGGTTTTGGCAATGAAATGCATGTCAAAAGAATACACATCAGATTCTCTCTTTCCAACGCTTTGCCTCCAACAAATCTTATGCCTTTCTATGCCAAGATCCAGTGCCAAGACCCAGATCTCCAATGCCTTTGGCTGGGAATGTTAACTCATTTGTCTTTATATGCCTATCTTTATTTCCTCTTTGTCTAGCGCCAGAATTCCTGAATAATCTTTTGTCTTATCTGAACCCCACGATTTGTCTTTATTTGCCTTCTTTGGGACTATTCAAAGTCCATGAATCCTCCCTGCCGGACTCCTGATCTCCTACGGCTCACCTCAGCAAAGTGGCGAATAAGGTGAAGGCCACGACAATATTTTGAGTGATACGCTACCCGAGGACAAACCGTCTTATTTGCCTGGACTCCTTTGAAAGGGATTTTTTTACGATTAGACAATGCTATTTGTCAACCAATTTGATGGTTTGATGATTAATCTCTGATATATGCAGGTTAGAATAAAAACTATTTGCAATTTCTATTTTGAGACTTCAGTATGCTTTCGCAACCACTATTACAAAAGACCATTACATCCATATATATTGAAGCTTTTTTACACAGAAATTTATTGTTTTCAGATGCACAGAAGTAATATAATAATGTTGTTCACAGTACATAATTTCCTGTATAGTATTCAGAAATTCTTTAAGTATCAATTGCTAACCTGAATACAATTCTCAGGGGACCCCACCTAATAAGTCTGCAAATAAAATATTAAAGCTGGTGCCTTGTCTGTAGTGTCTTTGTTTTCTTTGACTTTTCCCCTAGTAATTGTGTCTTCAAAGAAGACATGAAATTTCCCAAAAATCACCCTTCCACAGCAAATGTCCTTGAAGCTCCAGATCTGAATTAATAAGTTTAATGTGAATTCCGTCACGAATCCACTCCTGAAAAGAGCTAGGTTTTCGTCCAACTCTTTTCCAATCTGTTGAAGGTTTTCGTCCTCAGAGATTTCGCTGAATCCAAGTTCAAGCTTTACAGTAATGCATCAGAAATTTTTCTCAACAATCCTAATATGATAAATGCTTTGCCCTCAACTTCTTTTAAAGGCTCCAAGGAATCTTCTAGAAGAAGCCAACTTGCAACTAACTCCATCTTCTAGAAGAAACTTATTTAATATTTTGTTTTTTTTTTCCATTTTATTTAAAATTAATTAATTAAAGTCATCCTTTTGAAGTAATATTAATTTTTGGACAACTTAAATTAATTAAATCACTTTATCATAAATTTAGGGACATTACATAAGAATCCAATATACTAGCTAGTCTACAAGAAGAATTCGGTTGTTCCCATACGGTAGATATATATATTCACTACACAAAAGTCAACTTGGAATTCATTTGAAAGAAAATGTGAAAGATGTCCCCATGGGAAGGACTCGTGTACATACTTGGATGGATCCCATTGGATCACAGGATGGATATTTTGACAGGGTATTGGCTGTTTATTTCCCCTAATACCTATATAGCGAAGGCTTTTCGTAGTTCTGACTTCTAACTCTCATTATTGGTTGAAGGAATACTATATCAATTCCCACCATGACTACATTTTTTTCTAGATACCAGCATTTGATGGACACACATATATCTCTTATATTCCATGAAAAGATCCACATCAGAATGATTGTAGTGAGACGGAAGTACCTTCCCTTGAGGGAAGCTCTGAGTGGGAGAGTTTGGGTGTCCAAATCCGCATTATTTTCTTCAATGCCATTTCCAATTATGGGTTTTCTTCAGACTCAATGGGTTCATTTGAAGATTCTCTTTTTTCTTGTCTCTGGTCTATGCTTAGGCTCCCATATCTGTAAGTTTGTAGGTATCAAGTCTTCTTTATAGCTAGCTTGTGATTGGACTTTCTTACTCCTCATGTTTGGTGTGGATTATCAATCTTCTATGTAAATTGAGTAGGGCTTTGGGATTTATCTTTTTGTTTGAATTCTTTTTTTGCAGATTCCTAAGGAGAATTCAATGGAGGATTGAGATTTTATGGGGTGACTTAGACACCCTCCATCGCTGCTGTTTCAGGATCTGCAAAGACTGCAAATGGATTTTATAATTAGATCTCACTAGCCATTCCTATTGTGTCTTTCCCCTTCCTTGATTAGGCTTGTTGGAATTTATTTTAGTTTGCTGCTTCTGCTGATTTTTCTGTTGGGTAGCATAATATTGTGTGGGTTTTGTTGTTATCTTTGCTTCAAGCGCTGGTTGTTCTTTCCTCTCTTGGGGATGCATTTGCACCCAGATGTCTTGGAGATCCTGTAATGGCTAAAGATGTGCCAGATGTCCATACTCGTGACAGATCCAACATCTTAAAGGAAAATATTCTCATAATACAGCAGTTGCTCCTATTCGATACCAATCATTTTCAAGATTATTCTATCAGGAGAAGGTTTCTCTAAGTCTAGATTGATGCGGATGAGTGCGTAGTTGAGGACTCATGTGAATGTTTAGGGTGCATGTATTCTCCAATGGCCATCATAATCTTTTTCAGAGAGTTTTCCTGCCAATATTCACTCGGGAGCAAAGGCAGTCTTACCCATACTAGGCTAATGTTTGGCAGATCTTCTGTTGGGTTGAACTCTGGAGACAACGTTTCATAAACAAGCCTGACTTTTTTATGAACCATGGCCCTCCTTGGAAGACTTGATCTTTCTCTTAATTTGTTGAAACGACCGCCTAGAAGCATCCCTTGGGCATCATTAATATTTCTACCGACCCTGAGGGTTTCTAATTCTCCTAGACCCATAACCTTGAGCGTTTTTGGTCCAGTGAATGCTCCCATAAATATGCAGATGATAACACTTTATTTTAACATCCAGATTCTTTGTTCCATTCTGTCCATTGACAAAGAGATCTTAGGTGGGCTATCAATCTTGAGATAGCATACATTTTCCTTTTTTGTGGGAAAATTGGGCCTGCTTATTATTCTACGGGCATGATATTGTATAAGTCCTTGAAGTTCCTCCTTCCAAATCTGTGGTGTTTCCTTAGTAACAGCTGTTCTGAAATTCTGCCTTGAATCATGGGGAGGAGGATCAAACCCTGAGAGGTCATGGACCCCTTTTGGAGGTAATCACTAAATCCAATCAGCCATTGGCTGTTTGTGGAAAAGAATAGCAGATTTTGGAGGTTGTGTCGACCTGGTTTAAAGGATAGGACATGCATGGGCGTAGAGCTAATGGCTGCTACAGAACTCTTCCTATTTAAGTCATGACTCGTTTGGTGCCTCTGCTATCAAAAACATTTGGTGTATGGAGCATTATGCTTTCATGCTTAAAACCCATTAGGATTAAATGGGAATATAAAATACAAATTTGATGGATCAAAGTTCTAGGCAAAGAACACCTTGTATGTATGCTACTAAAGGCTCTTTACAGCTTGGAACAAGCTCCAGAAGCCTGTATATGAAAATTGATCTTTATTTTTCTAATTAGATTTAGAAGAATCCCTTCCGATCCAAAACCAAATCTCAAAAGTTCTGACGATGATATTGGCATTCTCATTCTATATGTGGACTATTTAATCATCATGAGCAACGAAACCGGCACCATTCATTAAGTAAAGTCACATTTGTGCTCCACTTTTAAGATGACAGCTTTAAGTCTTTTAAAAAAATTGCCCACAAGTACGGTTTTGGCAAACTGTTAACGGAGTTTTCATTTCTCAAATAAAATGAGCCAAGAACTTTGTGATGTCCCCTTTTCATATAATTTTAACAATTAATAAAATTGCCCGAACAGTGATTTTAATCATTCAAAAATATAAGACAATTAATTAATTATTCAAATAGAACTATCTTGGATAATTATTCGAATTACCGGAAAAGTGGTTTTAACCATTTGAAAAATTAAAGTAATTTTAATAATTATTCTAAGGGACTTTATAATTTAATAAATTGCTTGAAAAGTGATTTTTATCACTTTAATTATTAGAGCAATTTAATTAAGGATTTAATTACTTAATTTGTCAAAAAGTAATTTTAATTACTAATTTATTAAGATAAGTTATTTAATTAATTCAAAAAGGCCTAAAGTGAAATTAAAAGGAATGTCGACTTCGAAGCTAAAGCAAAGAAAGGAAAAAATATTCTAAAAAGGGCAAATAAGATTTATGAGGTATTTCACCTCTTCAAGGTGGTTCACCCCCCTTTGGAAGGTATAAATGCAAGGTGAAAATCACAATTGAAGACATGTTGAATTTTGATAATTGTTTTTCATGCTTGAAGAAACTATTGGGATGCATGCCCAATAGAAGTTCCCTATTTTGGTGTTGATCAACCTAAAAAAGGTGTCTTTTGACACCATTTTTGCTAAAGAGATCTTGTTCTTGCCCTAGAAGTGGGGCGATTTACTTTGAGCAATTCATATGAAGTTTTGTGAGGGTTTTGAGGTTCAATTCTTGCATGGTAACCTTGCTAAAAATTTATCTTATTTTTGCAAGTGGAGCAAACCACTTTGGAACCTTGGATCAAGGGTTTGGAGACCTCTTTTGGTCTATTTTATGCAAATTAAATATTCTTATTTTATTTGCTAATTTTCTGCATGTTGGTGTGAAATATTGGAGTTTCGTGAAGGTTTTGAAGCCCTAAATCCATAGAAAATTAAATAATAATTTTCAGAATTATTATTCAATATTTTTAACAGGTTTTGAAGACTTTTTCACTTGCGAAAGGCAAGATCTCACTCTCCTATTTTTTTGTTAATTTTTCTGTGCTTGGCAAGTGGGGCGATTGGCTTGGAGACCCATTTTTTATCATTTTTATGCCCAAAAAGGTTCGTTGTATTTTTTCTGGTATTTTTGGACACTTGTGGCAATTTTTGGCAAGGGTTTGAAGCGGAAAAACTTTCAGAACAACAGCTATATTTTCAAATTTAAATCATAATTTTCAACCATCAAAAAGTAGCATTTGAGCATATCAAAAATTTGGCAAAAGAGGTACTTATTTCGTGTTTTTACTTTTTGATTATTTATGCAAGTTTTCAGTTAATTTGGGGACAAGCTATTCACTCGAATTAATCTATTAAACCCTATTATTGTGACGCCTAGGGTTTTTAGGGCTTGACAAAGGTTTTTTTAGCTAATTTTGCAAACTAGGGTTTGTTGATTGCATTTTTAGAATTATGAAATTTAGGGGAAAATCCATTTTGTATGGAATCGTCCCATTTTGGGACATTATAATGGTATCAAAGCACCGATCTTGTCCAGCCTCGGAGGGTTTGTGTTTGCAAATCTAGATGCATAATCTATGAATAATGGGGTTAATGAGTGAAGGTGAATTAAGAACAAAGCTTCAAAGATTGAGAAAAAAGCTTGAGCATTCACATCATTTAAAAAAGGTTTTGCTCAATATTTTGGAGGAAGCGGCAAACTGTTTGTCCATGATAGAACAATCAGACTCTAAGTCTATGTTTTGGGCAATAAATCCTTTGGTACTTTACTTGGCTAGACCCAAGTTTTTGAAACATCCAAATTTGGATGTGAGACTTGTAGTTATCACTTGTATTAGTGAAATTACAAGGATAACAACTTTGGAACAACCATATAGTGACATCATCATGAAGAAAATATTTCAGTTGATGATGGAAATTTTAGAAGGTCTTGGTGACATCACAAGTTCTTCTTTTGCTAAGAGGATCAACATCCTGGAAACTATGGCTTCAACCAGGGCATGTATTTTGACATTAGATATGGAGTGTGATGAACTTATTGTTAAGATGTTTCAACATTTCTTTGCAATTGCTTGTAAGAATTCTACCAAAAATGTTGTAGCTTATATGCAGAGAATCTTGATCTTAACACTCAATGAGAATGATAATCTTTCCAAGCCATTATTATTTATCTTGTTGACAAGTTTGGAGCTAACAAAAGAAAATTTTCCAATTGCACATACACTGCTTGAAAATGTTGCAATTGATTGTCAGGAAAAATTGAGGCCTTATTTGATAGTGGAGCATCTAGAGAAAGAGAAGATTGAACTACATGGAGATTTGGAAGGAAATAATGAAGGAGCAGCCCTTCATGAGGGTTCCTATGAAGGAGCCAAAGAAACAAAAATAAATAAAAATAAAGGAGGAAAATGAGCTACAAAAAAATGACACTTTGGGGCAGCCTAGAGTGAGAGATTGTAAGGACCAAAAATCTGAGTTTTTGGAGAAGCAAGAGAGCTGCAAATGATAGATAAAAAGGAGGAAATGCTAGGTGCTTTGGGGCAGCCAAGTACCCCAAACTTTGGTATTCGAAAAGGTGATTTTGAAGAAGCTAAAGAAATCGAGATATTCATAGAAAGGTCTAAGTTGAATGATGATTTTTGTATGATATCTAATAATTGTTCAAAATTGTTGCATGACTCTAGATTTGATGAAAGAGCTTGGAAGGAACAATTCCTAATCACAAATAAGAAGGGAGTGCAAACCATGACAAAGTTGGAGGGCACAGAGGGGCTTCTTGACAGATCAATGCACAATGAGATGAGGGAATGCTTGAAGGAAAAAAAACATTATGATGTACTTACATACAATAAAAATGGATATAGAAGAAGATCAAGATTCCAACTTATTATGTAATGTAAAAGGCAATCCATTGTGTGAAATGGATAGGAAGAAAGGATCAAGACATCAAGAAAGGATCCTAGAATGTGACAAGTGGATCAAACGGGATTAAACACCAATGATTTTCCTAATTTGTTTGTTCTGTGTGTAGGTTTATTTGGGAGATCCCTTATAAAGGTGGCAAGCAAGAAAGTCATTTGGCATGACTTAAATGATGAAGAGGGTCCTACATCTTCATCTAGCATTATGTTTAATAATGGTTTTGTGAGCATGAGAAAAGGGAAAGAGAGGTTTGAAAGTAAGTTTTTAAGCAAATTTTGGTTTCTCTTCTTGTCAAAAAAATGTGAGGATGTTTTGTTGCATTCATGGCTTAAACCCTACATAGAAGGCAACTCTTTTGGCATAGAACAGCCAAGTAAAAGTTCTAAAATTTTGTGGATAAAGTCCGAATTTGTTGCCTCGGAAATTTCTGAGTATGGGGAACATTGCCAACCATCGATTGAGGATAAAGAGGAGAAAAAAGAGAGCATACTACAGCCCCTTCATGGTATGGAAAGTCCGTTTTTTTCTATTACTTACAGCTGTCATCAAATATTGAAAAGTTGGTTGAAATACATGAAAATCTTGCCTCCAAAAATTTTGCGTCAAAAGAGAATTTTCAGCCACATAATAAGGATGAAAAAGGTGGGAAAAAGACTTGTATTCGGCCCTTTGAAGAGCATTTGTTGACTGATTTTATTGCACCATACAGGGAGTACCTATGGCATGAGAAAAAATCAGGTTTGTGTTTACTTTTACAACCTCTTTCCAAGTACATGTCTAATTTTAAGATACAGGTACAACAGTTTTCTACATGGTATTTTTCGAATGTTTGGGTTGTTTTTGAGGTCACGATCCCACCCAACATTCACAAGGAGGGGCAACTTTGGGTTGATCATAATTTTTGCATGGGAGTAACCTATTCTAGTAGGCTTCATGGAAAGGTAAGTTGCTTCCAAGGTATGGTTCATTTTCCTACATTGCATCTTTGGGAAATTATTTTGAGGATTGGAGTATGGAGTTGGATATTTTTTAGAGGACATAGTTGGGGCAACAGGATTGGATACCTTTTCATACCCCACTCAGTTTTGAGTGAGATGGGGGCATACAGATGCAGTGAGCCATTGGATGGCTTTCCTATGATTTGAGACACATTGGGGCACTCCCCAAAATACAGGTATCATAAGTTCAAGATTGATTTGGATATTTTTTCCCCTTGGGAAACATATACAAGAGGGGCTTGCTTTGCGAGATGTGTTGGCAAGGTGAAATGGCATTCATTATCTATTTGGGGTGTCACACTATTTTTTGGCAAAAAGTATTCCACTTAACAGGTACAGGAGCAAGGCTTTTTGAGCACTACAACAGGTTTTACCATTTGGACATAGTAATTGGACATATGAGCTTGCATTTACTTGAGGGCAAGCAAATTTGGGAAGGGAGGATTGTGATGTCCCCATTTCATATAATTTTAATAATTAATAAAATTGTTCCAAATAGTGATTGTAATCATTTAAAAATATAAGGCAATTAATTAATTATTAAAATAGAACTACATTACCGGATACGCCTATATGCCCTACCCGGTACAGGTGCATGGCGTTTGGATACAGATACGGGAGGGGTACGTCATCCCTATGTTGAGGGTACGCCCCAGCCCCTGCGGATATGCCCGAGTACGTCCTCAACGTACTCGGGCGTATCCATCCTCGGCATACGGATGGTGTAACCCCCAGAAAAAAGCATTTTTTTTAATTTTTTCCTCCTTATTTCGCCGATCAAAGTCATATGTGGACCTCAAAATATTTAAAAACATTGTAAAGTTCATTTGCAACCCTAAAAACATGAATCACTCATTTTATCAAAAAACAACACATTTACCTTTCATTGCATTTTTACCTCCCATTGCATATTTGTTCACTCTTGCTTATTTTTTCAGTTGAATAAGCTTGAAACTCTTTGTGTTAAATCTACACCATTAGATCTACCTATTTGGCACCAAAGACCTTGAGGAGCTTGCAACAAGGAGGATTCTTCATTCAAGGTATGTTTTTTTCAATTTTGTAGAGTTTTAACTTCTTTTTGAAGTTTTTTTTTTCCTTCTAGTTTTTAAATTTAAATGTATGTTTGTAATTAGTTTTGATTTTTTTGTTTTTTTAATAAATTTTAAATATTCTTTCAACAAATGCTAAATATAACAATATTAATTAGTATTATAATTTTATCAGGTGTTATGGGGATTTTCAATTTGCCAAAATGTCTGTCGATGCAAGTGTTAGTTCAGTGGGCCAAGGGTTACCCTCTAGAGCCAGTGCTCGAACTCCTCTTTGGAAGTATGTGACATTGCTTGAACAACTACCAAGTGGAGGGTGTTTCCTTTGGCAATGTTCAGAATGTGGTTGTCAATTCAAGAGCTCACATAAACGGGTGAAAGCCCATTTGTGTGCAATTACAGG
This sequence comes from Torreya grandis, assembly GCA_037957365.1. Lineage (NCBI taxonomy): Eukaryota > Viridiplantae > Streptophyta > Pinopsida > Cupressales > Taxaceae > Torreya > Torreya grandis. Next base: position 814,220 of record JARHVA010000246.1, on the reverse strand, counting down.
GGAAGGAATCAAAATTTGTAATGGGCCAAGTATAAATGGAAAATCAGGAAAGGACTTGCCACATGCAAAGGTTCTTACATACATCAAAGAGCAAGAAGCAGATGCCCTTTTGGATAAAATACATAACCATCCTATGAGCAAGAAAGGATCGACCCCTGTGGATATTTATCAATCTCGTCCTAGTATGGCTACCCCATCACACCCATTTCTTGCTACACCTGACGTGGTCATAGAGAAAGAGGATTCACCTCTTGCTCGCAACAGAACAAAAAATTCGAGCCCATTAGAAAGGTCATTCCGGAATGAGTCAAGGGACATAACAGAGCAGAGTATTGCACGTTGCCTCTATGCATGTGGGCTTCCATTTAGTGTTGTTAAATCACCATATTGGCACGATATGGTGAGATCTATCAATGTTGCCCCTAAAGGGCTCATCGACCTAGGGTATGAAAAGGTGTGAACCACTTTGTTGACAAAAGAAAAGAAAAATTTGAACATGCATTGAAGCCCATCAGGGATTCGTGGGTCGAGACAGGGGGTGTCCATCATTTTCGATGGATGGAAAGATACATCAAATAGACCATTGATTAATGTGGTCGCAGTGAGCCCTAAAGGGCCAATGTTTTTACGGGTCGTTGATTGTGAGTGGCAAGTGAAGGATGCACGATTAATTCCCAACATCCTAATAGAGTCTACTAAAGCGATGGAGCCTCAAAACGTTGTCCAAGTTATAACGGACAATGCCAAAAATTGTAAAGCTGCAAGCATGTTAGTTGAAGAGAGGTATGGGCACATATTTTGGACACTTTGTGTCGTTCATTCCCTCAACCTTATGTTGCAAAAATTGGGCACAAAAATTGATTGGATCAAACAAGTCTATGAGGAGGCGAGCGAGATCCAAATGTTCATATCTACCCATCATTTGTCCCAAGGCATCTTTAGGACCTCGAAATTGCAGTTGTTAAAGGTAACATTTTATTTAAATTTTTAAATTTTATTCATGAATCATGTATATTTTTTTTATTTTAACCTTTAATTATATAAGTTTGTAATTTAAACTCTTTTTTTAATTTTAATTTCATTTTGTTTTGATTTGGTGTTAGGTTGTTGAAACTCGGTTTGTCTCACACACCCTCGTCTTGAGACGACTTATTTAAGTGCGTGAGGCATTGAGTACCATGGTCATCAACAACCTTTGAAGTATATGGAAGCAAACAAACATAGAGGGCCACAAAGGTGAAAGTGTAGATTCTTCATGATGCATGGTGGGAACGTGTGGAGTATTTGCTGAGATTTACTGAACCCATTTTCAGCATGTTGAGATATGTGGACATGGATCGTCCATGTTTGGGTGAGCTTTATGATGGAATAGACTCAATGATTGAGTACATTAGATCCTCATAAATTCCAAAGAGCAAGATCCCACGGAGAGGTTCTTCAAGGAAGTGTAGTCACATCTCATTTAAAAGTGGAACAAAATGACCACCCCATTGCATCTTCTTGCTTTTGCCTTGACGCCCAAATACTATAGTACAGAGATCCTTTCTTTGCCTAGGAGGGTCACAACATATAGGAATGTTGAGGTTAGCGAGGGATATAAGACGGCATTCTCTGGACTCTTCCCTGATCCATAAATTGAAGACCAAGTTAGGGAAGAGTGCACATTTCATATCCTCCGCGGGTCGCTCCATTGCTGCCATCCGTGACAAGTACAAAAAAGAAGCTAAATTTTGGTGGTACCTCCATGGGCAAGCATACACCCACCTCCAACTTACTATTAGAATACTATCACAAGTAAGATTTTAAAAAAAAAAACACTCTACCCTTCTTGTTCATTTCTATCTTTTGTTTTAACTTTAGTCTTTTTTATTTTTATAAATTCTAATATAAATTGACTTTGTGGCTTGCCTCAATAGGTTGCAAGTTCTTCCTCCGTCGAGCGAAACTAGGGTACCTACAACTTCATCTACTCAATCAAGCGCAACAAGTTGGCGGCAAAAAAGGTAAAAGACTTGGTCTATGTCCATTCCAACTTAAGTCTTCTCTCACACAAGCAACCTGAGTACAAAAAAGGGGCAACAAAGTGTTGGGATGTGGACCCAGAGACTAGCAACTTGGATGCCTCTGTTGCCTACCTTTCATTGCTTGATACAGTTTCGGAGGTTGCTTCACAAGCCCTGCATAGTGGAGCTAATGGGTGTGGCATTGTTGTTGCTTGTGGTTCTAATGAACCATATCATGATGAAAACATGAGAGCCGAAGATTAAAAAATTTAACTTAGTACAGACTATAGCGAATGCTGAGTTGTTTTTATTGTTTTCCATACATTGTAATCTGTAACATTTGCACTATGTACCTATTTATAATTTATAAAACTATTCAACGTTCGAACTTTGGCATTGAAATTATGAGTATGTTTTGTGGTTATTTAACTTATTTTGTTTCCTCTATGCATATTATGTGGTTACTTTTGCTTGTATGGCTATATTTTTAATTTTTTATATATATTTTTGTACGGTTGTACCCAAACCCCCCAAAAAAGTCATCGTATCCAAATATACCTGATACTTGTACCCGTACCCATATCGGCTACTTAAAAATGAAACTATCTTGGATAATTATTCGAAATACCAGAAAAATGGTTTTAACCATTTGAAAAATTAAGCTAATTTTAATGATTATTCTAAGGGGCTTTATAATTAATAAATTGCTTGAAAAGTGATTTTTATCACTTTAATTATTAGAGCAATTTAATTAATTATTTAAGGACTTAATTATTTAATTGGCCAAAAAGTAATTTTAATTACTAGTTTATTAAGCCAAGTTATTTAATTAATTCAAAAAGACCTAAAGTGAAATTAAAAAGAATGTCGGCTTGGGAGCTAAAGCAAAGAAAGGAAAAGATATTCTAAAAAGCACAAGTGAGGCTTATGAGGTATTTTACTTCCTCAAAGTCGTTCGCCTCCTTTTGAAAGGTACAAATACAAAATGAAGATCACAATTGAAGACATGTTGAATTTTGATAATTGTTTTTCATGTTTGAAGAAACTATTGAGATGCATGCCCAATAGAAGTTCGCTACTTTGGTGTTGATCAATCTAAAAAAAGTGTCTTTTGGCACCATCTTTGCTAAGGAGATCTTGTTCTTGCCCTAAAAGTGGGGCGATTTACTTTAAATTTGTGTGAATTTTTGTGAGGGTTTTGAGGTTCAATTCTTGGATGTTAACCTTGCTAAAGATTTATCCTATTTTTGCAAGTGGAACGAACCACTTTAGAAGCTTGGATCAAGGGTTTGGAAGCCACTTTTTGATCTATTTTATGCAAATTAAATATTTTGATTTTATTTGCTAATTTTCTGCATGTTGGTGTGAGGTATTGGAAGATTTTAGTGAAGAATTTGAAGCCCTAAATACATAAAAAAATAAATAATAATTTTCAGAATTATTATTTAATATTTTTGACAGATTTTGAAGATTTTTTCACTTGAGAAAGGCAAGATCTCTCTCATATTTTTCTGTTAATTTTTCTGCGCTTGGCAAGTGGGGCGATTGGCTTGGAGAGCCATTTTTTGTCATTTCTATGCCCAAAAAGGTTTGCTCTATTTTTCTGGTATTTTTCGGGCACTTGTGACAATTTTGGCAAGGGTTTGAAGTGGAAAAATTTTCAGAACTATATTTTCAGATTTAAATCAGAATTTTTAGCCATCAAAAAGTGGCATTTGAGCATAGAAAGTTTGGCAAAAAAGGTACTTGTTTCATGCATTTAAACTTTTGATTATTTTTGCAAGTTATTCACTCGAATTCATCTATTAAACCCTACTATTGTGGTGTCTAGGGTTTCTAGGGCTTGACAAGGATTTTTTGAGCTTATTTTGCAAACTAAGGTTTGTTGATTGCATTTTCAAAATTGTGGAATTTAAGGGAAAATCCATTTTGTATGGAATCGTCCTATTTGGGGACATTACAAACTTGATATAAAAAAATTACCTAAGCGCATGTCAAAAAAATCTATACTCCTTTGAAGGCAGATCTGAAATTGTCGGCCAATAGCACTCAAAACAGGGCAATAAGTCACTCTTTTAGAAGCTGGTGATTTTTAGTTTTTTGGATTTATTGATGCTGGTAGAGAAGGTTCCATAAATGATAGAAAGCCTATGATTGGATATGTACTTTGTTGATAGATTGAGTTGTCTCACAGGGTAGCAAGAAGCAACAAACAAATGCTATCTCTTCTACTGAACTGGAATATAAAGCAATTGTTCTTGCATCTTGTTAAGAAGTTTAATTAAGTAGATTAATAGTTGATTTACGGGTGGTCAAGAGAAAGGAAATGTCCATTGTAATACTCAAATTGTGCTTAAATGGCCAAACCAAACATTTCACACATGCACACACAAAGCATGTTGAAATACTTATTTGGCAAACTACTTGAAAGTGAGGAAGCTAAGGATTGTGCAACTCAAGCAAACAACTAACATATTTACCAACCTTCTTGGACCTGATAAAAACATCAAATTTAGGGACATGTAGGGGTGAAGAATCTGATCGGCAGTTGGTGGTGAGATCTAAAGGAGGTTGAAATATGACAAATACATTATTGGAAGACAAATGTGATACATGCTTGATATAAATCGTCATGAGTTCTATGATTCTGCCCCATCTAGTCCTGAACCAAGAAAATAGGTGTTTAGACCTACTACTCGAGAGCTCCGTGCCTCATATGTGAATCACTATTCAACAGGTCACTCCAAGCACTACAGTGATGAGAGAGAAAATTGAATCTCAACAAAGTCAGATACACAACTGGACATGGCCCTGTCAGGATTTAATATTTTTGAAAACCCTAAGGAAGGTAATGTTCCGATGCAGACATTAAGTTTGGAACATCAATTGGAATATACGGGATAAACAGGATACTTCAACTAGCCAAGTTAAAAAGGAAGCAAAGACGACAATACCACAGTCCTGTTTATGCATATGAAGAAGCAGAGGATGCGGAAGATGAGATATATGAACAAATCAATTTGAATATCCTGACTTTTGATGGGAATAATTCTAAAAAGGAGATGTTGAAAAAGTGTGCAGCTAAAAGGGTGTATTCAGTTCTTAGAGTGCAACAAATGATTGAAACCATTCAGAATGATGGACATAAATAATTGCAAGTGGTTGCTGATTTTATTCAGACTGTAACCAAGGGATGTGAAAAGAGGTTTCAAGAAGCTAACCAAGTTTTTCTCGTGGCAGCTATGACCATTGTACATTTTTTACTAAGGATTGCTGATATACCAGTACATGAGCACTTTGATAACCAAGTTCTTAAAGCACTTTGATAACCAAGTTCTTAAAGCATGCAGGCAAGCCAAAACCCTCTATATTGAGGCCTCACAATAACAGAGAAATATTAATGTTGTTCACAATGCATTTCTTCAAATGGAGAAGGAAATCTAAGCCTTGAAGGATGAAAACTAACTACCACATACTTCTCTCAATTTTGTCTTTTTTTGGGTTTAAATATTTATTATCTTGACATGTTTGTAATTTGTTACTTCTTTTCCTAGGCACTTCAAGTGGGAAGGGTCCAAGGATTGCTATGAAACTTCAGTTGGGAAGAGCCCAAAGGTCACAAATGTTGGCTTCATCAAAGACAGCTACAAATAAAACTTTGCAGGGAGGATTCATAGCGAAATTACATTTTCTACACATTAATGTTGAGTCCTACAGACCAATTTTGTCTAAAAGGGTGTTAAAAAACATCACCATCATCATCACTTCTGTCGGGAAGCAGAAGGCACTGATAACAAGATGCCAAGTTTCAACAAGCCTACAGAATGCAGAATGCTAAACTGCAGTTCAGGATAGATAAATTGAATAAGTCAGCCCTTGCACAAGCAAATATTGACAGGTTGAGGGACCAGAGTTCCACCAGATATGTTTTTGACATGCCTGACAGAGTTTCAGATCAGTTTGCCAATCCACATTTGCAGGGTGTGGAGCAGGACATAGGGGAAATCACTCCAAATCACTCCCATGCCTTGGCAGGATCGAAGGACAGAACTACGTCTCACAAGGAAATGATTGTAGCACTTGAATCCCAGCCTGAACAAAGCAAGAGAAGATCAACTCCATGAAGAGTTGAGCTCAGCCAATGAATTGGTCATGGCTTCGGTATTATTACCATCAGGTCAACAGCATACTCCTACCTTCCCAGCCAAGTAATTTACATTAGTATGGGGAATGATTAATCTTTTTTTTTTGGTTCATGGGACAGGGCCAAGGTTAGTGTGGGCAACATTTGGGTACTTGGTACATTTTCATATGTAGAAGCATATGCCTTATGCAAGATGTACTTTTTAACCCGAGTTTTTAATGCTGATCTTGAAGACAATTATTATAGTTAATATATGGAGTATCTATTGATGAGGTGTCACCAAGAGGTTTTTGTCCAATATTTCCGTTGGCAACAACCCTTTAATTGTATATATGTTGAGCTTATATTGTGAATTTAATCATTGCTTTCTATTTCTTACTTCTGCTGTTAAATATATTTGGTTTTGTATAGGTTTTTGTTCCATCTCTTAGCTGTAAAATAGCATTTTGGACCCAGTGAATGGTTACAAGACAACCCTGAATCATGTGTGTACTAGTGTAGGTGTGTGGTGTGTATGCAGTTGCACGAAACATTTGGGTACTTGATACAATTTCATGTTTATAAGCATATACCTTATGATATGTTTTGTCACCAAAGTATTTAATGCTGATCTCGGAGACATAATTAGTAAAGCTAATATATGGAGTTACTATGATGAGGAGTCACAAACAGCTTTGTGTCCAATGTTCACCTTGAATTGGATATACATTGAACTTTTATTGCCGATATAATCATCCCTTTCTATTACTTACTTCTCCTGTTATATACATTTCGAGTCGTATACAATTGTATGAAAGTTGAATTGTAACTCTTAGCTTTAAAAGGACACTTTGAACCTAATGAATGTTTACAAAGAAACTCTAAATCAGGTGAGTGTGGGGGTGAGTGTGTGCGTGGGTGTGTATGATAATATGAAGCACTCATGCAATAAAAATAAATAAAATGTATATTAATAAAAATAAAACGAATGTACTTTAGTTGTTGAACTTTGTATGTTTGCTTTTTGGCATACTCTCTCATACTTACAATTCAAACATTTTATTGCCTATCTTATTGGCATATGTTTGTAAGAAACATATTATTTGGGAGTGATGCAATATTTAACCTTAATGCTCCTCCCTGCTGTCAATATTTTCATTTTATATATCTTATAGGTATTGTTCTTTCCTTTATTATCCATCTTGTTTCACCAGTGTCATTGATAGACTGCAGTGGCTTCAAATTCATTTTACTACCGATATTTTTAGCAGTTTGAATGGAATGAATAACTTTTCCCTTGTTTTACCATGTATGGGATGCCAAGCTCTATTCATGTTAGAAATGAGAGATTCTTATTAAGATACTAATTTAAGGTATTGGCCAAAACCAAACACTAGCCAATGTTTCACCCACTATATGCAGACATAGTAGATTAATGATTGGATATGATGAAATAGTTGCTTTTTTTCCTTAAATATTAGGCTAGTGATTGGATACAAACTAGATATGGTTATGCCTATTCATACACGACACAAAAAAATCGTTGTTTTAGAAACATTCATGACGTAATTACATTCAGATAAACATCGACTACATGGATAAGATGTAACAAGGGTACCCTCGACTATTCGGTAACTTACAATATTGTTTGTTTCACATAAATAAACAATAATAAGGATGTAAAATTATACTTTTAAATCATCTCAAGGAGATGCAGTAGCTTTTGTGAGGAGCATGCACAACATCATAAGATGGCACCGAGTGTTCAAGAAAAAATTATTTTCTCAAGTATAGGGTTGTATATCCTTTTGAAGCATGGTGGCTTAAATTGCTGACATCTCCATCCAAGAAGACGACCTATAGGCATTAAATACTATACCATCTGGAAAGAAAAAGAACCGAATTGATGCATCAATTTTATGAATTCCCGCTACATCCATGGGCAATCAAGGGGGCTTCCTAAGGCATCAGGATGGAAAACCCATGCCAAAACTGGGGAGATAATTTTGTGTTGTTACCTAAGGCTGTATTGAGTGACAAAAGGATAGACAATTTTATAGAACATCCAGCTGAATGCACATAAAACAATGAAATACAAACCACGAGCTTAATTACCTAGAAACATACCACACAATTCAGAAACCAAAACATGATAGGTTTAAAATTAGTGCAGACCATCCTCAAACCATGTCCTACAGGCAGTTGTCCCTTGACATTTATCGCCAACAAGGCATCACAGATTTGGAACTTCAACCAACTTTGCCTCCATCACCTAGCCTTATTCCAAATTGCATTAAAATGAATATGATTTCACAAATTTTAAGTTTATTGTTATCATCTCCAGTAGATTCAATATTGATTTCAATTCTAAAACCATCCTTTAAATGACTGCTAGCAAAGAGTTGGCGATCATCCCTTATGAGACTGCTGGCTGAGACTCAGCAGCATTCTCTTGAGACTGTTAACTAAAAATCTGACACCATTCCTTGTGGGACTGCTTGCCAATAGTTTGAAACCATGACTTACGGGATTGTTTCTTAAATTTTTGAAGCATTCATTTCCACCAACTATTATGAGACTGCTGGCTAAGTGAAGGTCAGCTCATTCAGCAATAGCCTCCTTTGCCTCCTCTGAAATACAAACCCCACAATCATTAAATATAATCCGTAACACAAAGGTGTCATTAACCCTTCTGTAATGCTTTTTTCTTTCTTTGTTCTGCAACTGAGGGTAAAATTCATATATTTCTTTACCCTTAGATAAATGTCTTTCGTTGTTCAAATCAGCAAGGCTTAGTTTTTCATTACAAGGAAGGACATTAGTTAAAACTGCTTGGTGTCTTTAACCTGCAACAATTGTTCTTGTAAACAATTACTCATAATGCAAGCCACTCCATACTCTGACCTCCACCAAGGATGATGGCAATGTAACTATACGTCCATGGACAAAAAGTCCTGGCATCTAGGCATCCCACAATCTTGTTCAAAAGGGTGATCATTTTTGCAACTACATCGAAAAAGTTAGAGCGAACCAAGTTATTAGGCAACCCTTTAATACTTACTCTCCTTTTCATGAGCCAGTTCAAATTGATATAGTATAACCTAGTGGCAGGGCCTTCATCCCAAAACTTATGAGCCTCTACGAAGGTTAAATCAAACGCAAGTTCCATTGGAGGAATTCTCAACCACAACTTCGTGGAATCAATATCCAATTCATCAAAAACCTCACCCTCCTTGAATACAATTTTCCTCATTTCAGGGTCACAAGGCTCTATGGCCACAAGGACAAGATCTGGACTTTGGAGAGCACCAGGAAAACCTGCAACTTCAGCCAATGTCGAATCCCACATTTGAGAATAGGAATTGTCCCTTTCCCTACAGTTCAGTCTTTCACGCAATTCATCCAATTCCACGTCCCTAGCAATAGTGTATGTAATTTCTTCCGTCTCCAATGAGATAGATCTTCTGGGGTTGCCTTGATATTTGAACCTCATGAGGCAATTATGCATTTGGAAGAAAAATGGAACCAATGAGTTGGTGATAATGACAGATGAATTGAATGGAGTGGGTGCCCATAGATGAGGAAGGCAACTTTAGCAGATAACCAGCAGTCTTGGAGGGAAATCACAGAGGAGTGGAAGAGTTTGTAATTGAGAAAATAATGGCGGGGCAGTATTTATCACAAAAGTAGATAAAGTAAATTTAATGTGGTAGGTGGAGTAATAGATATGACTCCAAAGGCTTTCAAAAAAATGCCATGTATGGAAAAGTGGAAGGAACAAGGATATGTGGCTTCCGTGGTTGTGCATGAATACCATGGAGTCGAATACCATGGAGTCTCGATGATTCTAACAAAAGGATGTGGACTAGGTGATATTTTGAGTTTGTGTTGGGAAGGGCAGAAATGGATGGATGTTGTGGATTTCCATTAGTGCCAAACATTCCTGATTGTTATGATAAATCTTGCCTTGCCAAATTTTGGATTGCAAGGGAGGAGTGCATTGCACATTAAGACACAATATATGGACTGCCAAGAAGGCCATAGAGTTCCAATGAACACAGCAAGTCTGTAGGACTTATAGTCGATTTGACGGAGCAGTTGGGGGGGGATTGGGAATTCATGGCTTGTGTAGATGTACACAAGCAACATGAAATTGGGATTACCCTGACAAATCATGCCGTGATGAAATTTTTCAAAGACAGGTTAGGACTATTTATGATTATTGGTCATGGAGGAATCCACAAGGGCCACAAGTCGTGATAGTTCTAATGACCCAATACTTAGAACTTTTTTGAACTTTGTTGGTGAGGGAGGTCAGGAATCCTGGGGATTGTTGGCCACTTTGGATTTTGCATAAGCGCCACGAAAACCCAATAAACCCAACGAACAAACACTTAGAAAACTTTTGGCCCTTTCTAGAAAACACAAAGGGGATGAAAAACATTTTTTGGGAGAGTGGATAATGGATTGCATGAGACACAAGGAAAAAGGTTAAAGTAGACAGACCTGAAAACTTTAAATAGGGTATTAAAATTTAATGCAAATTTTGAGGCAACATGCACAAAACCCAGGGCGTAGCATTATTGTTCCCAAGATCAAAGAAGGATATCTTGATTCATACGGTAAGTCCCACTCTAATATCTTCATTATCCTGAATTTGTATCCTTCAAATTCTGAAGTGCTTTCAAAGAGATATTATCATCATTTTTAATCCTAGACACATGGGATCATACTAAAAAACGTTTTGTTATTTTGACTGGATCAATTGCAAAAATTATTTTTTGGTGTGAAAGTTTTCTAATCCATATAATAATAAACCTCATATTCCTTAAAGCCAATAATAGATTTCAATTAAGAACTTGTTGTGTCAAGAACAACTTAATAACAACATAACTTGCCTCTTCATTATCTTGCATACAAACACATGGCTGACAAAAATTGGAACCCGCCTTCCCCATATGCAATTTTTAGGACTGTGATGCTCTTAAATATGGAAACGAAAATAAAGTGCGTAAGACTTTCCTGGCCTGCGTTTTAGCATGAGCACAATAAGAAGTTATAAAACCCTTTCATTGAATCTAATTGGTTGCAGGTTACCAAAACACCTACTGAAGGCTCAGAAATATTTAAAAACTTAAAATAAAATTCAAACTATCAAACTGATTTTGTGAAGGGAAAAGGAAAAATATACATCCAATTCTGAAATAAATAAATAACAAGCTTCTATTCCAGAGACACAAAACTAATTAAAAAATCTGTATATATTATGGAGTTGATCACTATGCCAACAATTTAACTATTCAATGCAAAAATGACAGTCCAAATTTGTAATGAAGTACTGCAAATCTAAAGAGGTAATTGACCAATTTCAATTACCTGAGTAACAATAGTTCGCATAGGAAAACAAAGCAACTAAACAAAATAATGAATCCTATAATATAAATCAGATGTGAAACACTATCAAGAAATCAATGGCGATTAGCCAAGGTAAAATTCATGTAATAAAACTGATATAGCTTAAGCTCGAATCAATGTTAAAACAAGAACACATTAACAACATCACCAAATTTTGTAGAGATATAAACTGGCTGCTTGAATTAATATCAGAAAATATCACAATGTTTCCCCTCTACAACTTGAAGCAAAAAATGTATATATCCCCTTTGAAACATTACAAATATGTAAATGTAGGTGACTGAAGACTCCCCGCAAAGGGTGAAATGAAGAGTCCTCAGGTGACTCTTGGTCTTCCACAACAAAATCTATTAAAAGTTGATTTTGTTTTAATTTTTTTTTTTTCCTTCAATTTTCTAATTTGAGTCGACCCATTTTCCAGCAGCATACATTCTATACATTTAGTAAACCACGTTCACAATGACAAAACTCACATCTCCTTGAGTCCACTTGATGTCAAGCTTAACACAAAATCCCTCCTCTCATTTATCTCGATTTTTGTGCACCAAAGGCTCTTGCAATCCTCACCAATCAATCTAGGATGTCAAAAAAATCTACAAAACAACTATTAATTCACTTAAAACCCTTATCAAATGCCAAAGTTACAATTGTTCAATGTTAAGCCAGAAAATTGGCTAAGTTCTAGTCTATCATAATATGGCTGCCATGCCATTTTCAAAAGTGAATTTCTGCTGCACAAATTTTCAACAAAATCTGAGTTCATCTCAGGCTGTGAATCGCACTTGTAAACAAGGCAGAAACGCTTTCTAGAAAACAATGAAAATGGCTGAGCATTGATATGAAACCCGGCGAGTCCTTCTGAGTCCGAGTCATACACGCCGAAGAATCGCCGAGTCCAATGGCGAGTCTGGCCAGTACTGCAAGGACTCTCCAATCCGAGTCCAAGTCATACCTACCAAAAATTGCCAAGTCAGCAAAGGAATCGCCGAGTCTAGTGGCGAGTTTGGTGAGTCTGGCCAGACTCACAAGTCCCTTACTTGGACTCTTGAATTCTAGTTTTTTCAAAAAGAAAAAAAAAAAAAAACACAAAGTATTCTTATGTATTCATGCCAAGTATAAAATAAAAACTGTTTATGTTACCTTTTATTTAACTATTATAAAAAATGGATGCATGGCCCTCTCATCCCTTGAAACTCTGTATGAAAAAATGTGTGTACCCGCAAAAAACCTGCAAAAAATCCTAAAACGGTTGCCCGATGGATTTAACTACTAGCAACAGTAGCAAGTAGGGTCCCAAAACCCTTGGTTAATAGCGAGTAACTGTTGGCCATTTTTTGGCCTACATACCAAAATTTTTGCCAAGTGTGAGAGGGTGTGCATTCAAGCAAGACCCCGGGTTTTACACAGCAGAAGACTTCGGGTTTTTTGGAAGAAGTCTTCGGGGTTTACAAGAGACACAACTTATTTCACTTTATGAGTAATCAGCAGTTGAAACCCCTCAGCAGAAGTAATCCGGGTTGGAAAGCTCGAATTACTCTTGACAGTGCAAATCGGGTTTTGAGGAGTGCTTTACTTCCCAAAAGTTTCAGCAGTAGATGCAGTTTGGTTTCCTAGGTCTGAATTGCTCTTGACAGTGCAAATCGGGTTTTCAGTTGTGCTTTACTTCCAAGTATTTTACAAGTAAAAGCAAGTGGGTTTTTTGAACCCGACTTACTTTTGTTAGATCAAATTGAATTTTGGGAGGTGCACGACTTCTCTCTTTTAGAAGTCTTGAGTCATGGAAAGTCCGCAATTAAGGCCCCTAGATTGTCCAAGGCAGTCGCACGCAGGAGGAAGTCCAAGAAAAGGAAGAATACAATTCCCACGGACATTTTGTCCGCGGGAAAGTAACAGAATTCTACAAAAATTCCGAAGGAATTCCTTCAGAGGACAACACAAGGGACAAAAACAAAAATCCCGAAGGCCAGGTGCCCTTTGGGAAGGTACATTTCAAAGGCCGAAGGGACAAAATCAAAATACCCAAAGGGTACATTCTCGAAGGGTATTTACCCTTCGGGAAAGTTTAAAAGACCAAAGTTTAGGAAGTTGCAAAACCCAAAGGGCAAGGTACCCTTCGGAAGGGTCATTGACAAAAAACCCGAAAGGTAGGGTACCCTTCGGGAAGGTACACGTCAACTTCGGGAGAGTCGTTTGCAAAAAACCCGAAGGGTAGGTGCCCTTCGAGAAGGTCCATCTCGCGAATTTCAAAGGCTTTACAAAAAGCCCGCAGGGCACCTGCCCTTCAGGAAAGGATCATGACAAAAAGTCCAAAGGGCTGTTTTTTTTTAAAGCAAAGGAACAAATCCCGCAGACTTTTTGTCCGCAGGAAATATGAAACCAAAAAGCCCGAGAGATTAAAATAAGCAAGGGAAGAAATTTAGAAGGAAGATATCCTTCGGACAAAAAGTCCGAAAGAATTCCTTCAAACATTTTGTCCGAAGGATTCCTTCAGGAAATTTGAAAACAAAAAGCATAGCAAGAAAACAAACCAAGGGAGTCAACAGAAAAGTCCGAGGGAAATAATAAAGGCTAAGGGGATAAACATAAAGTCTGCAGAAAATCCAAGACCAGGGTAAGACCAAAAAAGCTAAAGGAAATGAAAGGATATAGCATAAAATTTGAAGGAAAGAATCAAGTAAAAGAGATGGCAGCAAAATATCCAAAAGAATTGTGCAAAAGGGACAGAAAATAGAAGTCCGCAGAAAATATACACAAATAAGCAGACCAAACTAGGAGAAAATACATGCAAACAAGGGTTATTTTTGGCGGATTGCTAAGTTTCAGTTGACCCACAGTTTGACTAGTCAAAGTCACACTTCTCCAAACGTTCCAGCAGTCCGAGTAGAGCTCATCTATTGACTCTTAACGTGGAATTCCATGCAAGCAAGGGCTAATTATGATTGACCGGTCAAGGCTTCAGTTGACTAGTTGTTGAAGTCAAGTTTATCTCCGAGATCAACTCAGCTCTTCAAACGTTCCAGTAGCTCATGAAGGGTTCCAAATTTAGAGGTGGACGTACCATTTTTGCATGATAAAGAGTTTAACATCCCAAAATTAGCCACCGTCCATTTCAACGCCAAAGTGCTGGTCTCTATTTTTAGACATGGCTCAACTGAACATGCACAAGCAAACTCAAACGTATGTTTCCACCGTCCAACTCTAGCAACAAGGAGCTTTCATGCAAAGAGAAAGAAGACAAAATAAACTTTTTGTAAAGGCTAAGTTGGATGGATTTAGCCTCTCTCCTGTTTTCCAACGCCAATCTCTTGGTTTTTTGTAATTTTCTATATTAATGATTTGTCAGCCTTGTAAAAAAGATCCCTCTTTGGCAAGAAATTTTTCTTCCAAAGATTGAGTTGTAACGTTTTCAGAATCAATAAGAAGAGCACTGTGTTTTTTTCAATTTCCAGTAGCTGATAAAGTGTACTTTTGTTATAGATTTGCCTAAGTGATAGATTTTTTTTCTTATCAAATCAGGATTCGTACCTAATACTAGCTGGTCATTTATGGGTCACATTTTTTTTTTGAATGTCTTTTGTTAAGTTTATAGTGGATATTAGTGGCTGTTTAGTGCCTTTTATCAGGTCTATTTTTCCATTTTCCTCAAGCTTAGATCATTAGATTAAACCTTTTCGTGAAATACTTGTGTATTGATCAATTGGAGTTGAAGTTATGCCTCTTCCTTGCCTGAATCAGTGTTCTCAGAAGCTCGATTTGAGTGGATCAAGCAAATTAGGTGTATCACCATTTTAGCTAGGATTTCCTTTCAAGTTCTTTCTTCCCTTTTCTCCAGGGAGTTTGTAGCGTAGAAGTTGAGATCCTCATAGATACATCTTACAGGAACCAGCCTTCTCTGGAGGTTCTTCTTACCATTGAGGCACCCACCCTTGTGAGAAGATCCCATTGTTTCAACTGGAGCGAGGATTAACCATTTCAGCACGTCTTCGATCAGGGTGCAACTCCAGGTTGACAACAATAACTAACTACATTTACTTGTTAAACGCGGGTTTTGGGCCCCTACTCATGTCAACTCGGGTAATTCATGTACATAACAAAAGTGAATAAAAGCATGTCATTTGCTTCCATTTAATCACGATTTTGGCTCGGTTATGTGTCTGGGTTTTATCTGTGATTGGGTTTGAAATTTTTCGATATTTGCTTTCTTTCCATCAAGTTTTGCTTCATTTCCGTCAGTCTGCCTTCTCTATATTCTTTTCTGCATTTGACGTCAAATGCAAGGGGAATGTTGATTCTGACGAATTGAATACAAACACAGAAAAAATAAAATCGCAAGTTTTAGTCAAACCTCTTGCAACCAATATTAAAAACGTGTTTCACACATAAGTCTACATGTTGACTCGAGCTAGGGTACGGGATTACAATAGGTGCCATTAATAAACATGACATTTCAAGATAAGAAAGTGCTTTCTATGAAGGTATGGAACGGTGGAGATTCGCTCCAACGAATATGGACTAAATCAACACCATTTTTTTCCCTCCTTTTTTAAAATGTCAATTGTGGCATATTATATTTATACTTCCTTATTGATGGTTTGATAGGCAGACGCATATCCATTATGTACACGGTTGGCGATTTCCAATGTATATGTGCATCGTGCAAACATTTCGGGTAGACTTATTCTAAACTATTTGGAACCACGGAAGATAGTTGTGTTACATTAATTTGTCCATTCATTGTCTTGTATAAAAAATATGACAACACTGAAATGTAAAAGTCAACATATAAATTTTATCCCCCAAATGGGAAAAGCCTTCACTAGAAATAAATGATTAGTCTTAGATATTATGATTAGTCTTATAGATATACCAACAAATTCCTTAAAATGAGGTAAATGTCTTTGAAACTATTTGTATTAGTGATTTAATTAAACATTGTACTTTAATTTGTGCAAAAACTAAGATAAAACATACTTATGACTCTGAATTATGTGTTCTCTACAATCATTTCTCTACATTTATTTCATTTTTTTTTTTTATTTTAGTTTAATTTATAAATTTATATTTTTTTTAAAGTAGCAATAAAGTTGCCAAGTAATTACCGAATAATTGTTGAGTAATTGCCGAGCCCTGAGTACGGGTCAAATTTTTGGGATGCCAAGTACGATATTTTCAACTATGCCTTGAAAAGGACAGTTTTGTAACCCCCTTAGTATTCTTGTATTACGGAGTGCCAAAAAAGCATCTTCTGCTGGAATGATCAACAGATTGATAGTTCAGCTATAAAGTCTGAAAACTGCAGTTGGGACAGCTGTTTTAGCATTGTATCTGTATCATGCATCTGTTGCAGCAAGAGATTTATGCAAGTACAAGTTATTATTAAAAATCAAGGCAGAATACATCTCATAAAAATGAGTGGTTTTGGTTACATTGGTATGGAAAAGCTTTTGGAGTATTGTTTATACTTTATTCAACACCGTTCTCTTGAGACAAGTTGCCTAGGCAGATTTAAGTCTTTCTGTAGGAAAGTTGATTTGCTGACATTGTTCAGAATCTTGAATTCTTTTTGTCTACAATATGGTATATTTATTTGTTGTCTGTCTTTTTAAATTGCCTAAGAAAGCCATGTGCTTTATTATATAATATATATGCTTCCTGTGAATATGTTTCTGCAAGCAATTACAACCTGTCTACAAAATCTGGAGCTCTGAAGAAATGTTTTGAAACATTTTAATGAATACAAAACAACTCTTATTTAATATCAGCTCTCAAATTTCAAGTTTCAAGTTCAACTGTTCAACTTTAAACATTCAATATCGCATTATGTAATTGACTAGTTTTGAGTGGTATTTTAAGTGGATTTGATATGGAATGATTTTTAATAGTCTTTTTCCCCTAAAATTCATATTATTTAATGGGTTCCTTAAATTTTCCAAGGCTTGCCGAGTCTTGGTCAAGTCTTGTTGCCAAGTCTGAATCCAAGTCAAAAATAGGCTTGCTGAGTCCGAGTCTCGTTTCTTTGGACAAAATATAGCTGCCAGACCATTTTCAAAAGTGAATTATGTTGTGTAAAGCTGCTGATGGAAATGATTCTTTTTCAACTGTGTTCTCCTCACATTCCTCCACATTCCCACATATTCAACAGTAGAAAACATCAACTCAGCCTCCAAATCATATCTCAAAAATGTCTCGAAGGTCATTTCTGGAAAATCTGTGGAAATGACTGAGAGACCAATTTCCATTGCTATGTAAGACTACAAAATGTTGGCAACAGCTACGTAATTTGCAACATGATGTTCTCCTCCAATCCTTGTACATTTCCACAAATTTTAAACTATAGATCAGATCAATTTGGCCTCGAAAACATATGTCAAAAATGCTTCACAATCGTTTTTGGAAGTTGTAAACTGTAGAAAACAGCCCAAAACATTTGTGAATGAGTGCACATTTGACTCTTATAGTATGGATCTGAAAAGTGTTTGTTCTAATCAGTTCAATAACAATTAACATCCCCACAAACTCTCAGGCCTTAACTCTAAACAGCCCTCTTCCAACTCAAATTTTACCAAAACTGCTTGTTTTTTTCTTTCTACACAAGGATTGCAACTTTACAAAGGAAGTGTTCCAAATGTTGCAAATAGAGCTCTGAGGACTAAAGATGAAAAGTTTGTCTTGCCATAACTAATCTTCACCCAAATTTTCACGTTCATGAGTTGATCCATCTCCACACAGCTCTATAAATACTATAGCACAAAAGAACAGAGTGGATAAAAGTAAAACCATGAAATCAAAATAGAGATCACTAAGGAATGTTGAAAAGGAAGGAAATCTTTGAACATGAAACAATAAAATATCAAAATTCAGATGCACAGCAAAACTATTAAAATCTTTTACCTTGAATAAGCAAATATAGAAGCTTATGAAAAACAAGATGCCAACCATTAAAGAGAATTCTATTTTACACAAATGCAAAATAATTTTCCATTCAAACGTTTCATTTGTAATTTAAAGGGGTCTCCCTAACTTGGTAAAATTTGTGTGTTGGTGACCACAAACTTCAGATTCCTAAAGAAACCAAGGGCAGATTTGCACTACGACTATACTTATCTCTTTGTTCCTTACCTCCAAATAACGCGTTGACTTGAACCATAAGATGCCCACCAAACAGCACTGGAAGGAGAATAAGTCAAAACAGACATACCAAATCCTCTATATAACCCACGTATACCATCAATCTTGATAATTTTACGAGCAGCATCAAGACCACCATTGTATTTAGTAGCACCAGTAGTGCCTTGCACCATAAGCCTTTGACTTACCTGAAATTATGAAAATATATAAAAAACATAGCAGAAATTATTTAGAAGACAAAAATAAAAAATACATGAAAAACTTCAGGCTTAAAAAGCAAAAACAAATAAATGATAGACTCAATATACGTATAGAAAATTCCACTAGCAGACATAAAGATACAAAAGATACTCTAATAAGTTTTGACTGCTTTACGATAATGAATGCTTACATTAATATATCGAAGGTTATTTAAAATTTATACCTTCAATAGAAATTGATGGCGCTATATTTATAGACTATCAGATAAATTGCTAACCACCTGGAATATAGTCATATATAAATTCAATGGAAAAATCAAAAAGATACTATAAGATTCTTTTGAATCCAATTGAAATTGAAAGGCATTAAAAATTATTTGATGACTGCTATTTGTTTCTCTCTATCACATCCCCAATACAAGTCACCAAGATATTCAAGCGAGGAAGCTAGTAGTATCGTCTAAGTGGACCAATTCTACTTGTTGGGGCTTGTATCAGAATTATGCACCATTATAGACGGAGTGTTGATAAGAAAGTTCCCAATCAAACTAAGCAGGCAGTACCAAGTGCTTAGAGGAATTGAGGTAGACAAGGCCTCCAAAAATGTTCCACAAGGATGTGTCCCTTGCATTCTAGAGGCACACATGACGTCCCTAAATGCTTTGGGGACACGGACCAAATATCCCCCCTTTTGCATCGTTTTTTTTTTTTTCTGTTTTGCCCCAAGTTCCCAAGACAATTCAGCACTTTTATGTGCCATCATGTTGAAACCCCCTAATTTTTGGTGTTTTCTAGGGTATCTCTAGCATCCCCAAGATGGTTGAAGGTCATCCCCAAGAAATGTCAGGTCATTTGCAACCTGCTAAGAACATCACGAGGACTTCCGGACATCCACCCCTATAAGAAAAACATCAATCAGTCCATAAAAAGAGAACACTATTTAAATTTAAAAAGGGGTTGTAGAGTCATTTTGACTTTCAATATCATATAAGACTCTTGTAGTTGATAGTTTTTATAGAACCTAGATTTACTGTTATTTTCATGATCATTGGTACTAGAACAATCAGATATTCTTTTTTTAATTTTGAACTCCTATTTGACAAACTCAGTTTTTTATTTCAATGGTCAATGTTCATTGTTAAATGTTCGAATCTATAGGATGTTTAATTATGCAATTGAAAAGTTCTTAATTTTATTTTATTTTTCATTTTTTAATACACACACACACACACATTTATATATCATCATTTTCCCCAAAAGATATCATCATTTTTCCCTATCACTAATTCGGAGCAAATTTTTATTTTCATGGTTCTTATCCATAAATCATCCACCTTCCAACTATTACAAGATCTCGGATGCTGAGATGAAATGCCCGAAATAATAGTTGTAGATGGATGAAATGAGTTACATGTCTAATTTGACATCTTGACATGTGTCCAAGCATCAACATGCAATGCATGGTATATCTTTGCAGGTGTAAATCAACTTGCCGAAGTGTTTCTGAAATCACTCTTCTAGCAGACAATTCGGTGAATAAAACTTAGCATGGTTATCTTTGACGTGTGTCAATTCTTTCACACTTAGGTAGTCAAATGGTTTCGTTGTCACAATGTCATAAAACAAATCATTTTGCCAGTCGTCTAATGTTTTACGAGATAAACCATTATTTTTTGCCTTATATATAGTTGTTGCTAGACCATAACGTTACCCACATGGTGTTTCTGAAGCAATACCTTGAAATGCTCTTCTTTTGCATCTGCAACACCACGCAATTTTCCCGCGTAGAAATATCACCACAGCAATACCTTGATATGTTATACTTTTGCATCTACAATACTACAATTTTGTCATACAAGTATTGATAGAGTGATACCCCTTGGGAATGGTATTCTTTGCAACCTACAATACCAAAAAATATTTTGCATATAGGTGTCACCACAGCTATACCTCGAAATGGTCTCCTTTAGAGACTTCAATACCACTTAAAATATCTTCAAGATGTCACCTAGGAGATACCTTATATATGGGATTTCAATTCATAATTGGATCCCTCTCTGAAAAATACATGTAATCAAAAAAATTGCAATTGATTTGGAATCTAGATGATAATGTTATGGTCTCAACAAGATGTCACTGGCACATATCACATTGTCTATTTCAACCAAATATTGCCTAGGCTATATCTCAACCAATTTGAAATTTGATGGCATCTTTGAAGAATTATATGATTTCAAAAAAAACAACACTCAATTCTGAATTTGTACAACAAAGTTATGGCCTTTGCAAGTCTCGTGTCTTTTACTAAAAACTGATCTCGTGGGCATCTCAACATGAATCCAACCATGCTCCTCTTAAAATCCAAAAAAATGGTCTCAAAAAGGCGTCGCCTTCGTGAAAACTCTAAATTCTGTCAATCATGCAAGAATGTCTGCCTTTCATGGGATGCTCTTGCATCAAACTACCCAGGGTAAAACTTTGTGAGTCTAGTACTCAAAAACATAGGCGGAATGGTGGAACCACTCTTTTGGACTAGATACAATGGCCACAGTGTGCCCTTCCACCCATTAGGAGCCCTACAATCTGTACTTTCTTTTTACTTCTTTTCCAGCTCACCCTCAAGGCCTTGGCCCCTTCCTTGAGGTTTAACACCCCACTAATCATCCTCTACCTAGCTCTACACTTCCTTCTCTTTTTCTCTTTCCACTTCTTCATTTCACTCCTCAACTCTTCAATTGTCATCTATAGGTGACACTTCACCCCTTCATTCAATGCTGCCCTTTTCTCTTTAGTTTTTTTCCACATCACTTCTGCAATTTGTTGCAAAACATACGCAAGGTCTTCCACACCTCTTGGTACCATTGTTAATAATTGATGCACATGTTGTACATCACACCTTTCTGCTGCAATTTCTCGTGTCATCTAACACAGCAGCCTTCGCACCACTCATAACACTCCCATCTTCACATAGACCATATGCACCACCCGTGTTGTACTTTTCAAGGAAACATTCAACCTTTTCCTATTCCTCTTCAACATCATTCATATTCTCTTTTCTCACTACTACACCTGCACAAAAATTAACACAAACAACATTATGGGAATCAAGAGTTCCCATAGGGACCTCCTCAGGTGGCGCTTCATCCAACAACTTCCTAATTTCCTTGCCTACTCTTCCCACAGGGGACACTCTTCTTTACCTTCTTCTCTATCAAACATGGGGCCTTCATAGACCACTATCTCAGTTTGCAAAGCTACTACTATCACAATCTCATCTTCATCTTCACTTTCACTTTCTTCTACTATTCCCTCAAAAGTTTCACCTTCTGCAATTAGCTTTCACCTCCTTAACCTTAACCCCCAGTGTACACAACAAAACATTTCTAATCACCTCACATGGATGACTCTCATCAGCTCCTTCGACTTCTCCCTCAATATTCTGCTCTTCTTTGAGACAATCCTTAGCTGCCTCCTTACACACCACCACACTCTCTTCTCCACTCAAGGCTTCTCTAAGACAACCTTTTTTCGCCTTTGCATATACAAACACATTTTATTTTCCACTTGGTGTCTCCTCCATGGAAACAATTGTAGGACAGATGTCCTCTACGGCCTCTCCCTCTTCTGGCTCAGCAACTACAACCTCCATATCCTCCTCCATGAGAATTTTTGCTTCTACTCTGGCTACTCACATCCTTCCATCTCCTCTCTTCTCCTTCCTTGAGTAGATTTTGGTCGCTCACATGGAACTCTACCATATAAATCTTTAGCTTTCTTCTCAGCCTCATCTCATGTAACCTGCTCAGCCATGTTGACTGTTATCTTGGGTGTATAACAACACCCATCATCTTAGACACCGTCATATCCCAACTCTTCACTTTCTTTTTCCCTTTCTCTTGTCTCCTCTATTGGAGACCTTCCCAAGAAATAGAAGCATATCCACACAACCTTGCACTTGCCAAATTTACCCTCTCGAGGTCTTCAATCCTCCTTTCCTCAAAAGAAAACTCCAACTCCATAACCCATCTCAACAACTCTTTTGGGCTCTCTTTGTAAACAAAACAAGGGGATTCCAATTTGGGCTCATATCCCATCTTCTCCACAACAACTACTAGTATGTTCTTTTTCATGGACTCTTCTTTTCTCTTCACCACTCACTTCTTCTCCACATCAGCTTTCTTCACTCGACTCATTAGCTTGCTCTTTGGCTTGCTTGCCTCCATGGCATCTAGCTTTGCTTGCATTTCCTGAAGCAAATGCTCCAACCCATCCAAATCTGCAATTAATTATTCCTCTTGACCACTTTTCTCTGTCTTGACTCTTCTTTAAGCCATCTCCCTCTTATACTCTCTTACTCAGCCCAAACCCACTGTTGCAACTCTCCCAAGTTGTAATCCTGTGCAGATCAAATTCTCTTACAATTCACAAGTTGCTTTGCAAACCCTTGGATCAATCTTAAGTATTTCTTCTAGGCATACTTTCACACACACACACACACATGTTATCTCACCTACTCTCAACACTCAACTCAACTCTCAGCAACTAACCAATGGAGGATTTGAACTGCTCTGGTACCAAATGATGGAGTAGGGTCGAGGGTCAATGGTCAAACAAACAACCATCAATCCATTGCAAACAAAGTGCACAACAGAAGCCATTTATGGAAAAAACATTACATTCTAAATTTATCACATAAAATGAATTACATCGCACTCACACAATTCAAAGACATTATGATATTGGCCTACATGGGCCTCCTTTGACTTCAAAACACGCTACTGTCAAACACACTCAGTTTATTCTTCAACACACACCCTATCACTATCTTGATTTATGGACTATTTTGGAAATCCTCTTGCAAGTTACACTCACTCACTTGAAATCCCTAAAACATTTATGAAAAAACATGACATTTTAAATTTATCACATAAAATAAATTACATCACACTCACGCAATTCAAAGACATTAAGATCTTGGCCTACATGGACCATCTTTGACTTCAAAGCACACTACTCTCAAGCACAATCACTCAATTTATTCTTCAACACACACCCTATCACTATCTTGACTTATGGACTATTTTGGAAATCCTCTTGCAAGTTGCACTCACTCATTTTCAATCCCCTTTCATTTCCAGTTTACTCTCTACCCAAACCAAGTCCAAAAAAACCCTACCACTAATTCGGACCAAAAATTTATCTTCATGGTTCTTGTTCATTAAAAGAGGGAAGAATAAGCATTAAGGAAGATTAAAAGATTCACCTTTCAAATGTTACAAGATCTTCTTGGTCACTGAGATGAACCACCCAAAATAACAGTGGTAGATGAATGAAATGAGCTATATGACTAATTTGGCATTTTAACATTTGTCCAACCATTAACGTGTGATACATGATATATCTTTACAGCTGGAAATCAACTTGCGAAAGTGTTTCTGAAATGACTTTTCTGATAGGCCAATTGAAGAATAAAACCTAGTATGATTATCTTTGGCACGTATCAATCCTTCCACACTTAGGCAGTCAAAATGGTCTCCATACTGTAATATCATAAAACAGAGCATTATATTATCCATCGAATGTTTTACAAGATGGACCATTATTTGTGCCCTATATACATTTGTTGTTGCTAGACCATAAAGTTACCCAAATGGTGTCACTGGAGCAATACCTTGAAAAGGTATTGTTATCAACCTGGAGTTGCACCCTGAATCGAAGACGTGTTGAAATGGCCAACCCTCTCTCCAGTTGGAACAATGGGATCTTCTCACGAGGGTGGGTGCCTCAATGGTGAGAAGAACCTCCAGAGAAGGCTGGTTCATGTAAGATGTATCAATGGATCTCTACTCTATGTTGCGAATCTACCATGGAAAAGAGAGAAAGAAATTTGAAAGGGAAATCCTACCTAATGACGGTGATACACCAAAATGTTGATCCACTCTACTTGGAACCTTGAACACTAAATCAAACAAGGGAAAAAGAAGACCTTTGATTTCAATTTATCACTATGCATAAATATTTCATGAGAAGGTTCAATCCAATGACCAAAACATGAGGGAAAATAATGGAGAGAGGTTTGATACAAGACACTTTGCAACCACCTAACATCCACTTACAGCTTCAGCAAAAGACATATAAAACACTGAACATGACCTGCATAATATGATGAGATAGCAACTAGGTACGAATCAAAATTTGGGAAGGGAGAGAAATCTACCACGTATGCAAATTGTTGAATGAATGTACACTATGCCAGCTCTTGAAATTTGAAAGTACAATCATTCTATTGACTGAAGAGGTTACACAACTCACCAATGGCAGAGTCTGGTCTTACCAAGAGAGAGATACAATTCAAGGCTAAAAAGCCAACTTATATAGAAAAGTATACAACAGCCAAGAGATTGGCGCTGAAAATAGAAGAGGTCAACTCAGTCCAACTTGTGTTATTTCAACCTTCAAATAAAATCTATTTTGTCCTATGCCTTGCATGAAAGCTCTTTGGCATTGAAAATGGACGGTGGGCCCAAGATGCATGATGCTACGCCAATCTCCAACTATAGAACTTCTCTTGAGCTGTTGGAACGTTGAAAAGCTTTCCTTTGCATGAAATCAACGCAATTGCCAAATTAAGAATTACGTTTGAACCGTCTGAACGTTTTGAACTTTCAAGATAAGCAAGAGTGAGTGCATAGAATTTCTTGTTGTTTGAAACATTCAACGCTTTACCTGTTCATCATGCAAGATGACTATTTTTAGAATTGAAGCGTGCTTGCTTTATTAAACGCGTTTACTTCGCTGGAGTCACTTCACGTTAATCTGTGCATGATCTTTGTATAGCCTGCCTTTGTCTTTATTCTGTGTTTGTTTTATTCGTTGTTCATGCTTATGTCCATGTTCAGTTTTGCTTTAATCTTTGCTCATGCATCTATTTCTGCATTTGTCTTTCTTCTTGTTCAGTTTTGGCTCAGTCCTATTTGTGCTTACGTCTTTGTTCATGCCCCGTGTTCTGCTTTAATTTGGGATTCAGGGTTTATTTTGGTTTTCGTCCTTCGAATAAAATGTTCGAAGGAATCTTTATCTTTTCTCTTGATCTGTCTCTTCTATCTTTTCTCTTTCTTTGGCCTTTGATTACGCCCTTGTCTTTTATATCGAGCTTTTGAGACTATCCTTATTCCTTCGGACTTTTTGTCCGAAGGAATTCCTTCGGACAAAAAGTCCGAAAGAATTCGTTTCCTTGTTAATTTCCCCAAATTAATTCCCTTTTAGGCTCTTATGTCTTGCCTTTTCTTGTCTATTTTCCCCGGGTTTATTTATTCTATCGAATTTCTTCGGACGAAGAAATTCCTTCGGACAAAAAGTTCGAAGAAATTCGGTAGAATAAATAAACCCGGGGAAAATAGACAAGACAAAGCCTTCGAACAAAAAGTCCGAAGGAATTCGTCTCTTTTGGCTATCTTTTCATGCCCTTCGGGAACTTTTGAAGGGTCCACTATTTATGGCTCTGCCCTCCGCAAGGGCTTCTGTCTCTCCTCTATGCCCTTTGAAACTTTTAAAAGGTCTTGCCACCGACCAAGTGCCCTCCGCAAGGGCAGGTGTCCTTCGAAACTTGTGAAAAGGTCCTTTGGAATTTTGCCAAGCTCTGCTTCGTGCTTGAAATGTCCCCCGCAAGGGCACATACCCTTCGGGGAAATTGTAAATGTCCGTACGCGACGTCCAGATGTTCTCCGCAAGGGCTTCTGTCTTCCAGGAGTGCCATTCGGTAAAATTGCAAAGGTTCACTTCACCGACCAAGTGCCCTCCACAAGAGCAGGTGTCCTTTGGAAGTGGCTTTTCAGAGGAATTGTAGGGCACTCGGGATTTTTGTAGGGCACCCGAGCTTTTTGTAAGGCACTTGGGCTTTTTGTAAGTCACCCGGGCTTTTTGTAACCGTCCTTATTCCTTCAGAGTTTTGTCTTGTCTTCTCAACTGTGCTCTTCCTCTTTTCTTTCAGACAAAAACCCGAAGAAAAAAACTTGAACGACTGCCACTTAATCATTTTATCGGACTTTTTGTCAGTCCTTTGAGAGCTCTTTCTCTCGGAAAAAATGTTCGAAGAAATGATCCACCTCTTATACCCAAAAAATTCCTTGGGAAGACAAAACAAATGAACTTACAGCTTGAATATCTTGGCTGTATTTGCACGTTTGGCTGTAATCAAGCAAGCTCCTTGGAAACCTCTGCATGACTAAACTTTACCTGGCTGTAGATGGCCACTTGGGTGGCTCTAAATGCTCATTTGAGGACCCCAAAACTGATTCACAAGACCAACTTGGCACCATAGCAAAGTTCCGAAGTGTAGAAGTGACAATTTTGCCCTGTGGGGGCAAAAAATGTCAACAATTTTGCATCTGCAACACCACACAGTTTTTCTTCATAGAAATGTCACCACAGCGATACCTTGAAATGGTATACTTTGGCATCTACAATACCACATTTTTGACATAGAGGTGTCATTCGAGCGATACACTAGGAAAGGTATTCTTTGGAACCTGCAATACCGAAAAAATTGCAGAGAGGTGTCGCCACATTGACGTCTCAAAATGGTCTTCTTCAGAAACTTCAATACCAATCGAAACATCTTGCAGAAGATGTTACATAGGCAATACCTTAAACAAGGGATTTGAATCAACAAATGGATCTCTCTCAGAAAAATGCACGAAATCAAAAAAATTGCTCTTGATTTGGAGTATGGATAAAAAAAATTGGTCTTGGCAAGACATTGCTGCCATGATATCACACCATCTACTTCAACTAGATATCACCTAGGTGATATCTCACCCAATTTGAAATCTGATGGCATCTTTGGATTCATCTTGAAAAATTATATAATTTCAAAACAAACAACACTTAATTCTGAAGTCCGCACAACAAAGTTATGGCCTCTCCAACTTGAGCCTTTGACCAAAAACTAATTTCATTGGCATCTCAATATGATTCCGACCATGCTCCTCTAAAAATCCAACGGAATGGTCTCATAAAGGTGTCTCATCTACAAGAACTCGTAATTATCTCAAACATGCAAAATTGTGTGACTTTCGTAGGATGCTCTTGCATCAAAGAACTCATCCCTCGTAAGTTTGAATGGGTCCACTTGACACTCATTACATCTAAGTGATGCTCACAGGGGTGAAGCATCAGGGCTTCTAGGGAGGTCATCCATCCCAATTTGTTTTGGATCAAAATGTACTTAATATTTTCCTTGTCTTAAACATTGTCACCACTTTCATGAAGAGTGTCTAAAACTAAAAGTGGAGAACACTAAAAAATTGGCCATAGAAGAGAAGATTGAGGAAGAGGAGGAAACTATTTAAGTTTCTAACCCTAGCACTTGCAAGCCACAACACACCCTTGTGACTTCAAAATATTCATCCATGGACAACGAATTGCTCATGAATAATTCATAGATTACGGATCAGCTGGCTCATTGCATCAAAGATAATAGAAACATGAAGAATGGCCTATGAACTATTTGCTCATCTCACAGAGTTCAGTAGATTCACTACAATTTACCACACATTCATCTACAACCCTACAACATGGAATGGATAAGGAAGACTAGTCAATCAAAATTGTCAGTAAAATTTATGTGAGTTTTGTTGTGGATCCATTTATCATAGTAGAAAGTCATGAAAAATTCAACAAGTTTAATCTACGTTACCGGATACGCCCCTCCCAAGCCCTGGGAGCGCGGGGATTTGCGGGTACGGTACAGTATGCGGCCGATCCGCGGGGGAGCGGGTCGCGGAGGAGCGGGTCGCAGTTATATTCGCGTTTAGGTTTTTGACTTTTTTTATAACGTGAAAAAAAATTAAAATGTTTTTTTATTCGGCCGATCCGCGGGGGATACGGCCAGGGTACGTCGTGCCCCCTGCGGATACAACGTATCCAGCCGTATCCGCAGGGGACACGACGTACCCTGGCCGTATCCCCCGCGGATCGGCCGAATAAAAAAACATTTTAATTTTTTTTCACGTTATAAAAAAAGTCAAAAACCTAAACGCGAATATAACTGCGACCCGCTCCTCCGCGACCCGTGCCATACCTCCGCGACTGCACACGACTCCCCCTGTGCGACTGCACGCGACTCCCCCTGCGCAACTACGCGCACCTTGCCGCCCTGCATGTTGGTAGGGTTTTAATTTTTTTTTTCCTTCCTAAATCCTAAACTCTAAAGTCTAAACGTCCCAAGGCCTAGGGTTTTATAAATATAATCCTCTACTAGCTAATGCAACTTTTGTTTTTATAATAAATATATAGTTTTATAATATAATAAAGAAATTTTTATTATAGAGTTTAGTTTTTTAAATTTTTATTTATTTCTTTTAACATTTTAATTTTTATTATTACGTTAAAAATTTAAAATATGTTTGTTTTTAAATTTTAGACTTTAGTCTTTAGATATATATTAACTATTAAGTATTAAATTTTAATTTTAAATTATTAATTAGTTTAAAATTTTAAATATAAATTATAAAGTATAGTATTAAATTTTAAATTATTAATTAGTTTAAATTTTTTAATATAAAGTATAGTATTAAATTTTAAATTATTAATTAGTTTAAAATTTATATTTATAATTAAATTTTAATAGCAATTTTTTGTGTTACCAAGAGCTATAAGCCTATAGCGATTTGTCAAAAATTAGAATGTCTCAGGATGCAAGTGCTAATTCAGTGGGGCAAAGGATAACCCCCAAATATGATTCGCGAGCACCTCTTTGAAAATATGTGACAATATTAGAACAGATGCCTGGTGGAGGGTGTTTTCATTAGCTTTGCTCAGAGTGTAACAGTAAATTCAAGAGCTCGTATAGTCGAGTGAAAGCTCATTTATGTGCGATTTCTAGCACTGAAATCAGAGTTTGTAGTGGGCCAAGCATAGGTGGAAAACCTGGGAAGGGCTTGCCACAAGCAAAGATCCTTGCATACATCAAAGAGCAAGACGCAGATGTTGTTATGGGGCAAAGATCAAAACATCCTTTGAGAAAAAAAGGATCACCTCATGTTGATCCATCTCGTGTTAATGTGGTGACCCCACCACACCCCTTTCTTGCTGGACCTATTGCGGTCGAAGAGGAAGAGGATTCACCTCTTGGTCGCAAGAGAACAAAAGATGCAAGCCCATTGGAGAGGGCATTCCAAAATGACACCAGAGAGATAGCGGAGCAGAGCATCGCACATTGTATTTACGCATGTGGGTTGTCATTTAATACTATTAGATCATACTAGCAGGAAATGGTGAGATCTATCAATGCTGCCCCTAAAGGGTTTGCCACCCCAGGGTATGAAAAGGTGCGCACCACCTTATTGACAAAAAAAAGAAAACACATTGAAGATGCATTGCAGCCCATCAGGGATTCATGGATCGAAACAGGGTTGTCCATCATTTCTGATAGATGGAAAGATACGGCAAATAGGCCATTGATTAATGTGATTGCATTGAGTCCTAAAGGGGCAATGTTTTTGAAGGCCGTTGATTGTGAGGGGCAAGTGAAGGATGCACAATTCATTGCTAACATCTTGATAGAGTCCATTGAGGCAGTGGGGCCTCAAAACGTTGTTCAAATTGTAACGGACAATGCTAAAAATTGCAGAGCTGCGGGCATGTTGGTTGAGGCAAGGTACAGGGATATATTTTGGACACCTTGTGCTGTTCATTCCCTCAATCTTATGTTGCAAAAGTTGGGGACAAAAATTGATTGAATCAAACAAGTCTATGAGGAGGCGAATGAGATCCAAATGTTCATAACCAACCATCACATGTCCCAAGCCATCTTTAGGACTTTCTCAAAATTACAATTGTTGAAGGTAACTCTTAATTTAATTTTATAAGTTTGTAATTTGTAATGTTTTTTATTTTTGACCAATTTTAAGTTTATTAATTATTTGTTTTAATTTTGTATAATTGTATTAGGTTGTTGAGACTCGATTTGTCTCACACACCATCGTCTTGAGACGACTTGTTAAAGTGCGTGAAGCATTGAGTAGCATGGTCATCAACAACCTTTGGGGTGTATGGAGGCAAGCAAACAGTGAGAGGGCCACAAAAGTGAAAGGGTGGATTCTTGATGATGCGTGGTGGGAACGTGTGGAGTATTTGCTGAGTTTTACTAATCCCATTGTCAGCATGTTGAGATATGTGGACATGGATCATCCATGTTTGGGTGAGATTTATGATGAAATTGACTCAATGATTGAGAACATTAAATCCATCATAAATGCCAAAGAGCAAGATCCCACAGAGAGGTTTTTCAAAAAAGTGCAGTCGCATTTCATTGAAAAGTGGAACAAAATGACCACCCCATTACATCTTCTTACTTTTGCCTTGACACCCAAATACTACAGTACAAAAATTCTTTCTTTGCCCAGGTGGGTCGCACTATATAGAGATGTTGAGATTGCCGAAGGATATAAGGCAACATTATCTAAAATCTTTCTCGATCCAAAAGTAGAAGACCAAGTCAGAGAAGAGTTTGTGCATTTCATATCCTCGGTGGGTCGTTCTCTTGCCACTATCCGTGACAAGTACAAGATGGACGCTCACTTTTGGTGGTACCTCCATGGGCAAGCATCCACCCACCTTCAACCACTTGCAATAAAAATTCTATCACAAGTAAGATTTTAATTTTTTTACTCTACCATTCTTTTGACATTTTCGATGTTTTGTTTTAAATTTTAACTGTCTTTTAAATTTTTATAAATTTAAATTCATTTTGTGGCTTCAATAAGTTGCAAGCTCCTCTTCAGCTGAGCAGAGTTGGGGCAGCTATGGCTTTATCCACTCAGTTAAACGCAATAAGTTGGCTCCAAAAAAAGCGGAGGATTTGGTTTATGTGCATTCCAACTTACGTCTTCTCTCACATAAACAACCTCAATACAAGAAAGGGCCAACAAAGTTGTGGGATGTGGACCCAGAGACCACTGATTTAGATGCCTCCCTTACATACATTTCTTTATTTGACACGGAGCTAGACAGTGTTTCACATGACTTGCACAGTGGAGCTAGTGGGAGTGGCACTGCTACTGCTTGTGGTTCTAATGAACCACATGATGATGAAGACATTGCAGGAGAAGAAGAATATTAAATATATTATATAGTGAACAATGAGAACACTGATTTGTCTCTATTTTTGTC
Organism: Torreya grandis; assembly: GCA_037957365.1. Taxonomy (NCBI): domain Eukaryota; kingdom Viridiplantae; phylum Streptophyta; class Pinopsida; order Cupressales; family Taxaceae; genus Torreya; species Torreya grandis. The sequence continues at coordinate 782,178 of JARHVA010000246.1, read as the reverse complement.
CATACATTGTAACATTTGCACCATGTATGGACATTGAATTATGAGTATATTTTGTGGTTATATAACTTATTTGAAGTTATTTTGTTTCCTCTATGCATATTATGTGGTTAATTTTGCTTATATGGCTATATTTTTATATTTTTAATTTTTTATATATTTTTTTGTACGGCCGTATCCAGCCATATCCAAACCACCAAAAAAAAAATCAACGTATCCCCGTATCCGATACTCGTACCCGTATCCGTATTGGCAACTTAGAGTTTAATGGAAAACCACATTTCCAATGGCATGAACTTCTCTTCATCCATCCCTATTATATTATAACTTATAGCTGACCCCCATAAAACAAAATAACCTTTCAATGGGAGCCTAACATAGAAAAAGCTTTCCAATTCTTCAAAGATCTCTTTCCAACAATTATGATTGCACTCTCTAACTTTAAAATTGGCATAGGCGTCATTCTTCAGCCAGGAGGACATCATATGACTTACACTCTGAAGGTTTGTCACATGCCAAACTGAATTAAAACACTATATCAGAAATAAAATTATGCCCTAATTCCGACACTTGAGCATTGACAACACTTCCTTATTGGAAAGGAAACCATATGCATATAGACCATAAATTGCTACAAATTCTCAATCTAAAATCCAAGAACATCATCATATGCAATGGCCATCACATTTGCAACAAACAAGGTAGCAACTATCCTCAATCGTACCAATACACGTGCATTTACCATGCCATTCTTGCATCTTTTTACATTCAAGAGTTTTCAACCAAATTCCCATATTGGACTTTACCATGCCACTTTGGAGTTTGAGTGGAAAAAGGTATAAAAGAAGGTAGAGGGGTCTATTTTTGGGATCTATCTATCATTCATCAATTCATTCATTTGATGCTAAGCACGTTTGCTCACAAAATCAACTGTTGGGGATGGGAACCTCTTGGGGATGGGAACCCTCATTGGCTTCAAGTATTCGAGGACAAAAACCCTCAATAATCAACTAGTGAACTTATTCAAAGATCACGCTTGGACAAAGATCGGTTGGACAGCCCTAGGAGGTGGGCGAATTAGTTGGACAACTTTGGGAAGTGATAAATCAGCTTTTGCAGCCCTTGGGAGTTGGGAAAATCAGTTTGGGGGCTTCAAGAGGTTGGGTGCAATAGTAAGGCAGCCTTGGAGCGTCAAACACAGTGGTAATCAGTCCTTGCAACTACAGTGAATTGGAAGCTCTTCCCTAGGGTAGTGACCCTCTTTGAGGGTTTGAGATTGTAATTTTTGGGGCAATTTGAAGTTGATTTTGGTGTTTGATCATACACTCCTTCAGTTTGTATTTTTATAATATTTTCCAATTATATATTTGGTCCAAAAATTCAGCTCGAGGTATTTTAAATAGTTGTACTCTTAATTTTTGCAAGGGTTTGTAGCAATTAAATATTGAATTTTGATCTAAAATAAGTGTTTCCGGAATTCTAAAATTTTATGTGGTTAGGGTTTGATCAAAAACTTAGAATTTGAATTTTCATTTTAAGGGTTTATCACAAATTCCAAAATTTCTAAATTATGCCCTACAAGAGACATTTCAATGGTATCAGAGTCATTTCTTGCCCAACTGTGGGATTTGAGTTGTCCACAATGGATTGGTGACCTAAGTTCTTACCAAAGGAAGAATGCATAGATCCTATCCAAGAGGTGTGGATGTGTATACAAAAAGAGCAGCAAAAAGCTAAGGATCGTCTTGAAGAAATCAACAGAAAAGCAAGACAAGTACGGACGAAAAGCCAAGATATTAAGAATCAGTTTATGAAGCAATTTTCTATCAACTATAAAACCCTAGATTCATTTAGAAGAATGCAAAAGAATGAACCTATTTAGGAGGCAAGGTTGGAAGAGCAATGTGATAGAGATGCAGTCAAACTTTTTTACTTTTGATGAATATGATCAGAACGCTGATATATACACGTTTTATAATACCTTTAAGAGTTCTTGGAAGTATATATAGAAAATAGAAATAGAAATTTGAAGAAAGATGAAAAGCCAAAACTTCAAAAGGATTCCAAGGAAGAAATCCAGAAGCAAAAGAATTCAAATCTGAAAGAAGTTAGTGAGCAACCCATAAAGGAATCCACCATGCAAGTGGAAAGTGAAGGTTCTTCAATAGAAACAGCCCTAGAAGTTCCTATCAATCTTCCAAGCATTGCAAAAATTGCGTCATTGTTGTATGAGAGTAAGAGTAACTATAGTGATAAGTATGCAAGCAAAAAAAATGTTTCAGTTGATGCCACTAATTTTGTAATTCTGAATTACAAGGATGATCGTGTCAAGGCAAATCTCTAAAAAGCTCATACTTCTAAATCAGAAAAAGGAGGTAAGCAATTTGATTACAGCCTAAGGTATGAAAAGGAAAGTCATATTTCAGATTTATTGTTTTTTACTATGTAATTGCATGAAGTTTGTCATCATGGGCAGCATGTTAAAAATGTTGATAAGATGAACATGTTGAGTAGCAAGGGGCACATAGATCCTTTCATACAAGTTCCAAATGGTGTGTGCATATAAGAGTGGGATCTGGATAATCATTTGAGCTACAAGGATGATCATTCCTTGGAACCAAGTCCTACACATGAAAACAAGGCTATGGAGAAAGTCACCATTGTTGGGGCAGTAAGATACTGGATGTGGGAAGGTGGTAAGTACAATAGATGTTATTTGGTTGTTGTTCAAGATCCTATGACTCAACAATGCATGGTTTTGTTCAAGTCGAGCTACATACAAAGTTGCCACCCTTGGATGTGTGAAGGAGAAATCAAGGAGGATAAAAGTCTACAAAATGGCTTCACCATTCTAGATTATAGATCTATTGTTATCCACGTTCCCAGCTTGCCCAACATTTTGATGGCAACCATATTAGTGGTTCCTAGTAGAAAGTTGAGTGTTTTTCAATTTGTCGTTGTTGTTGAAGTATTTCCAATCAAAGTGTGGTTGTTTCCAACCTCTAGAGTGGTTGTTTCCAGCCTCTAGATCTGTCATTGATGTATTTTACAAAAGATTTTCAATATGGCATCTGTTGTACCATTCTTTTGTCTACTGCCAGTGACAGTTCCAGCCCCCTTTTCCCTTTTATGATAGTCATAAAAAGATTTTCAGTCACATGGTGGAATAATTTCCAGTCTACTGTCAATGTTGTGGCATGTACAGCGAGTGCAAATTGGTTTCCAGCCACTACAAGTCTAATTCTGAGGAAGAATATGCAATGCCACAGCCATGCTTAGGGCAGCATAAATGGACCTTTGAAAGTCCATCATATGAATGGAAGATATGAAGAAAATGCAAGCAATGGAAGAAAGTTGGGCAACATGTCTTGAAGGCATGAAGAAGTGGTTGGAGTGATGTTAGAAGCTCTTTAATATGTGTGTTCTATGTACAGGTCCAGCAATGGAGAAGATAGAAAAGAAAAGGTATGAGTGTGGTTCAGACCAACATGCTCATAGGTATGAAAAGCAAAGTGAAGAATAAAAACAAGATGATAGTATGGAAGCGCCAGTTGAAGAGATAGTTGATAAGGATATGATAGCAGTAGATAATAGTCTTCAAGTCATCATGGAGACAAGAGAGTGGAAAAGTGATTGTACAAGGATGTTCCCAAAAAGACATGCAAGAGAAAGTCCAATTGCAACAATTGGGAGACAAAGATTGTTCAGACAATGGGATCTTCTCACGAGGGTGGGTGCCTCAATGATGAGAAGAACCTCCAGAGAAGGTTGGTTCTTGTAAGATGTATCAATTAGATCTGAACTATTTTTTAGAATTTTTTGATTTTCAGGGGATGAAAGGGAGAAGGAAACTGAAAGAAAAATTCTATCTAATAGGGGTGATACACCTAAACAATTTGATCCACTCATCTCGAGCTTCTTAACACTGTTTCAAAGGAAAGACTAAAACTCAACTTCAAATGGCTATTATGCATAAGTATTTCATAAAAAGGTTCTACCAAATGACAAAGTTTGAAGGAGAATGATAGGATAGGTCTGAGATAAGACACTAACCAGATATCCACTATAACTCAACCAAAAGACAATCAAACACATAACATGACCGGCATAAAACCAGCTAGTAACTAGATATGGATCAAGACTTGCTAAGAAAGAGAATTCTATCACATATGCAAATCATCGACAAAAGATACACTATACCAGCGTGCTGAAATTGAAACAATCCTTCTATTAATCAAAAAAAGTTACACAACTCAGAATTTTGGTCAAGTCAAAAGTCTTGCCAATGAGAGGGATGATTTTTACAACGCTGAAAAGCCATCAATATAGAAAGAATACACCAAAACAAGAGGTGGCGCTGAAAATAGAAGAGGAAGAACAACTATCACTTCACGTGAGTCTATTTTTGGTTTAAGGAGATAACTAAGCCTTCCAAAAAAATATATATTTTGTCTTCTTCCTCTTTGCATGAAAGCTCCTTAGTGCTATAATTAGACAGTGAATTCATATGGTTGACTTTGTTTGTGCATGTTCAGCTGAGCCATGTCTAAAATTAGAGACTTACACTTTGCTAATCTAGGAACCAAATGACGGTTACTTTGCATGATCCCGCTTGATCGTCTAAAGGTGCATCTATTTCTGGCAGTCACTTTTGGTCACTTGCATGTAATTTCTCTTATTTTGATCTGCCTATGTTTGACTAGTCAAATCGTGGAGAAACGTGACTTTAACAGCCAGTCAACTCAAGATTTGACTAGTCAGCGAAAAATAGCCTCTGCTTTGTAAAATATTCCACGTTGATTCCATCCTTTGCATGTATTTCCTAGGATTTTATCTGTTTATGGCCCTTTTAAATTACGCGGACTTTATCTTAGTGATATTCCCGTGTTCAACTTCTTTCATTCTCTTCGAGTTCTTTTTCTATAGATTTTATCTATTCTTTCGGCTTATTTTGCTTGCCCCTTTTATCATTCTCTTCTTTTTGCACAGTCAAGCTTCCATTTCTTTCGGATTTTCTGTCATCTCCCTTGGCTTTATTTCCCTCGGATTTTCTTTCCTGTGGTCTTTTGTTTTGTCTGTCTTCCTTTCTTTCGGATTTTTCGTTTTTGCCCTTGGTCTTTATTTCCTTCAAATTTCCCTTGGACTTATTGTCCACTTGAATTGCCCTTGTGTTACATCTTCCCACGGACAAAAAGTCCCCGGGAATTGTCTTAGACTTTGCCTTGGTTGATTTCTATTTCTGCAGATTTTTCCTTGACCAAGTCTTCCGACGGAATCCTTCGGACAATTTGTCCTAAGGATATCCATTTCTTTTCCTTGTTCCTTGACACTCCGGATTTTTGCCTATCGAAAAAAATGTCCGAGACTTATTTCTGCTGGTTTTTTTGTCTCTGCCAAGTTTTTCGAAGGAATCCTTCGGACTTTTGTCCGAAGGATATCATTCCACGGGATCCACCTTCTTTGGAATGTGACTTTTCCTTTCTTCAGAAAAGTGTTATGTTTCAGATTTTTATTTTTGAATTTTCCCGTGGACAATTTGTCCGCGAGAATTTGTCTCTTCTTTTCTTGGAATGAACTTTGTCGAAGGGCCCCTGTAACCTTCCCAAAGGTACCCTTCGGGAATTTTGAAAACGTCCTTCCCGAAGGGCACATGCCCTTCGGGCTTTTGTAAAATCTCTTAAGGATCAGGAGATAGACCTTCTCGAAGGGCACATGCCCTTTGGGTTTCTTGCAAACGACTTTTCTGAAATTGAAGTGTACCTTCCCGAAGGGTATCTACGTTTCGGGTTTTTTGTCAACGACCCTTCTGAAGGGTACCTTGCCCTTCGGGTTTTTTTTATTTGTCCTCTCTTTGATAGACTTAGCCCTTGCAATTCCTTCAGACTTATTGCATAGTTCATTCTTTCGGATTTCCTGCAGACAAAAGGTCTACGAGATTTTTATCTTTGTCTTCTCTTTGATAGACTTATTGCTCTCAACCTCCCGAAGCTATGTGAAAACCCCTTCTTTGATGAACCATTCCTTCGGACAAATTGTCCGAAGGAAATCTTGTTGTGACCAAGGTCTTTGCAAATGAGTATTTACAATTAGTCTATACAAACCCAATGTATTCTTTCCTTTGTATTCTTTCTTCCTTGGCTAAAGACATGAACTTTCCGAATGGCAAGAGACAATTTGACCTGTGGAAGAATTGTCAACAATAACATTATGGGACCCACTGGAGCTCAAGTTTATATTCATGAAGCAAGTGTTTGGGATCCATCATATGAGAAGCCCAGATGGGTACAATAGAAACACAGTGGTGAGCCCTTGGGGCAGCCTTTGGCCTTAAGGAAATGTATGGAAGATGTTCTCATACAGTGAATAGAAGACTTCATCGAAGGGGAGCATATAGATGTGGGTAATGAATGGAGTAGACCCCATGATAATTGTTGGTAGAGGTTGTACCACTTGACAGCGATGGGACAGCAACAACAAAATAGGGAGAGCATATCACAGTTTCGGTCTTGTGGGAGTTTGTGGGTGCCTTGAGACATCAACAAATTTTGGAGGATCATCTTGTGGATGAGTTGCATTCATTATCCATTTGGGATATCAAAGATATATCACACAATGTGGCAGGAGGTATCCCACTTGACAGGTAGAGGATCCAGGCTCTATGAGCACTATAGCATGACCTATCACTTTGGCATAGTGATACATGAGCATAGGAGGTTGCAATTGCTTGAGGGCAAGCAATTTTGAGAATTGCAGACTATAATGTCCCCTTTTCTAGATTAAAATAATTAATAATATTATTTAAGTTGAGTCTGGTCATTTCTAATTTTTGAGCAACTTAATAATATTATCAGTATTAAAATAAAAAGTATTCTTAAATACTTTAAAGTAAACTCAATAAAATGACTAAGTGGCCAAAAACTAATGTCGGCAACTTATGTTTTATTATTAAAATAAAGTAAATTTGGAGTTTGAGTGGGAAAAGGTATAAAAGAAGGGGGAGAGGTATATTTTTGGGATCTATCTATCAATTAATTCATTTGATGCTAAGCACGTTTTCTCACACAAACAACTCTTGGGGACATAAACCCTCATTGGCTTCAAGTATTCAAAGACGAAAACCCTCAATACTCATTTGGTGATCTTATGCAGAGATCACACTTGGACAGAGATTAGTTGGACAGCCCTAGGAGGTGGGTGAACTAGTTGGACAGCTTCGGGAAGTGACAAATCAGCTTTGGCAGCCCTTGGGAGTTGTGCGAATCAGTTTGGGAGCTTCAAGAGGTTGGGCGCAGCAGTAGAGCAGCCTTGGAAGGTCAGACATAGTGGTAATCAGCTGTTGCAAGGGCAGCAACTCAGTTGGGAGCTCTTCCTTAGGGCAGCTACCCCCTTTTACGATTTGAGAGTGTAGTTTTTGGGTAACTTGAGGTTGATTTTGGTGTTTGATCATACATTCTTTCACTTGGTATTTTTATAATATTTTTCATTTATATATTTGGTTCAAAAATCCAGATCTTGAGGTATTTTGTATGGCTGTACTTATTTTAATTTTTGCAAGGGTTTGTGACAATTAAATATTGACTTTTGCTCTAAAATACGTGTTTCCAGAATTCTGAAATTTTCCATGGTTAAAGTTTGATAAAAAAAATCAGAATTTTCATTTTCATTTTAAGAGTTTATCACAAATTCCAGAATTGCTAAATTCTGCCCTAAAAGAGACATTTCATTTCACCAACATTGCACCTGTTATAGTGTCATTTTAAAAATAGCATTCATCCCTCACAATAAAAAAAATCCAAAATATTTAGACACACTATACGTAGTTACATCATTTGAGATGGGGAATCTAAATTCTTCCGCCACGTCTAGGAACTAAAGTTTCTTTATATCTTTTCACACTAAATCTGATGACCAAACTCAAGTCTGTTAGCTTGTTGATCCAATTTAGTCTTTTAGGTTCTAATAATAATGTGTGGGGCACGCTTATCTTAGAGACACCACTTTTTAATTAAGTTAGAAGTTAATTTATTTAAGTTAGTAAGTTAGTCGGGCTAGTAAGTTGGATAGGTTGTTAAAGGGAGTTGGGTCCCGTAAAAAAGAAATGTATTAAATGGCCCACCCTCTCTTTGGGGAAAGTGTCAAATCATTTTTGCACCTGCCTTGTTTTTCTATTACTATTATTTTATTAATAAAGTTCTACATTTTGTTGTATTTTTGTGGCCCATATTTTTAAAAGTTTGTGTTAGAGCCTAATACTGAAGAAATAGTTGAGCGGTCACCTGAAAAGGATGAAAGAAGTAGGAGATGGTGAAGCCGCCAATTTGCCTTTTTTTCCACAGGGATGTTAGTAATGTGAATTTCATTTGTAGGAAGGAGTTGCAAGTGTATGGCCTATCAATGGAATAAATTGTACATGCTGCATATCAGATGAAGATTGTTAGAAGAATCCCTAAAAAAAAATTCAGACCATAAGATCCGTACGACATGTAGAGTATGAAGTATGTTTTTTGTCGAACATTTTTTTAAAATGTAAATACTGAATAATTGTAGAATCTGTTCGTTGTACAAAAAAGTCAGTTTTGCAATAAGGTGTACTCAATAGGGAAGAAAAAAAATTAAAAATATATAAACAAAAGAAAATTGATAAGTCATTGCAGCAAAGCTGTATGGAAGTGTACAGACAAAAAAGACTGCAGAATTTTTATTTCTTGGGACAAAGGCATTAAATCTTTTTGAGACGTGAGCAGTGGGTTTCATTTTTTCTGATTTTTTTACTGCTGAATCTGGACGTGGCCAAAGCATGTGAAGAGAATTTGGTGAAGAAAAACTCATTTGTATGGATGTGATATGTTCAAGATAAAAGTGACACTGGTTGATGTGTGTGAAGGAGTAATGTGGGGCCCTCCACAATATTATTCTTGCTGTTGTTTTATTTTTGCATTGCCAGGTAATTTTAATTCTACAGCAGGGTAAATAAAAGTGAAAACCGCTTTTTCTAAAATCTGGGTTTGAAGTGGAATGGTTTATATTAAAAACTCAAGAACATATCTTAAAGTCTGCATAGAAGAGTTGACAGTAGCATTTGGTGAAAACATTGTAAAATTATAGGTCACAAGTTCAAAACTTATTCTCTATTATTTTGGCTTAGCATTTATTTCATTCCTAAAAGAAGGGATGATATACAAGATTTTGAAAACATATTTCAAGAAGATGCATAGGAGACTTGGTAGATGTATTCTATAAAGGATATAAACATAGAGGTGTTCTAGGTTCAAATCCACTCTCTAATTCTTTTGCTTAAAAGCGAAAGAAAATATTTGGAGAAATATGTAAAAAAAGCAAATTTTTATTTGGAGAAATAAGTGTGTAAAAAGGGCAAATCTTTATTTGGAGTAATAAGGGTGTTTTTTGAACTTGGGAAATATAATATAATTAATGTGAAGGACAGAAAACACCTTAGTAAAAATAAGACATTACAAACTTAGGAAAATGTCAATAATGGGTCAAATAATGTGCATGGCAGTTATAAGATGTTTTTTTGTTGGTCTTATGCCAGTTTTTGCTAGATGATAGTTTATCACATAGTTACCAAGCTTGGAAATCCAGATCTATTCAGGATAAAACATTCCAAAAATTCAGAATTCCCAAAAAGGTTCAGAAAAATCCAGTTCAGAAATAATGAGCATAAATTATATCCATATATGAAATAATGAGCATAAATTTTGCAAATTTGAGAAATGCATGAGTTTCAAATTTAAATAATATTAAAAGATAGCAAAATATCCATAGTTTAGAGACTAAGCTCAAAATTGAAATGAAACTTAAACATTTTAAACAATTGTGAAATCAAAACCTGCTTCAATATCAAAACCTACTTCAAAATCAAAACTAGCACTAGCCCTAGCACTAGCATCTAATTGTCTATCAAGCCCATCAAACCTATCAATATTTCCCTATTCTCCTTCGAATGAATATTTGAGCAGAATTATAATATCTTTTGGGAGCAGAATCTGATTTGCAACAGCAGGGATTTGGACTGTGTTCGGGTATGTTTGAGTCCATAAACTTGATGTAATTGCAATTCTGGATAATCTTTTTCATAACAGCAGACATTTGTATTCAAAACACAGAATTATGTCATTTGTTTGTGTTGGATAGTCATATTATGTGTTTGAATTCAGAGTTGATGTTATTTCCATTAGGGCATATAATCGGCATGTTTATTTGTGCATTTGACATACATTTATTCGCCGCCAAAATCATTTATAAATTCAGAACAGAAAATCAAATTTCAGATCTAAGGTTTAGAAAGATAGATATTCAAAAAATTAGGGCAGAATTCAAGTTTTAAAAATTAGTAATTTAAGGCAGAGCTCATTTGGGATATTTCAGTGGTATCAGAGCTATGCATCCTGCCAACCTGTGTGGTCTTGTGTTGTGGGATTCCTCGTGAAATTATTTTGTTAGCAGATTGTTTCAAAATGGGAAGACTTTACAAAATGTTTGGGCTTACACCACCCAACATTCCTCCAAAAGAGAAATCAAAGTGGCCCAAACCTAATGAAGAGGTTGGAAAGGAATTGCAGGTGATTGAAATTGTTCCAAATGGATACGATGCTACTAATTTCTCATGTACCTCTATTAAGGAAGCAGAATACATTGATCCCTACAATAATGTTGAGGAGGAACAATCAGCAAATTTGAAGTTCACTAAATTAGCAAGTAAGGATCCAAAGAATGATTTGCACAAAGATTTTGAGAATGTTTGCAAGTGTGGCTTTACTGCTAAGGGTTGTTGTGACTGTGAAGATGAAGATATTGAAGACGGTGGGGTTGAATTTGTCAATTCAGATGATCTGCAAGAAAATAAACAAACAAATAAATCAGCTAGAAGCCTCTCTTATCAAGAGATTGGCTTAGCGAAGCTTCATAGCTTCGAAGATTGTTTGTTCAGTTGTCCTATCTTCGCTGATTCTGAAGACACATGCTATGGATAAAGACACAAGTGCTCAAAAGATGGTAATCTTTGGAAGAGTCCTTGATGGAATACAGGAAGCTGTGTGTCAGACAGGACTTGAATTTGTCCGTATTGATGGGAGCACAAATTCTAAGGACCGTCAAGAAGCAGTTCAAGCATTTCGTTTAAGGCCAGAGGTGAAGATTGCAGTTGGAGCTGCAAAAGGACTGGAGTATTTACATGATAAAGCAAATCCTTCAGTTATTTATCGGGTGAAGCGACTCGCTGAGCTCTATGAAAAATGGGAAAAAGCGAATGATGTTGCGATTATAATCATCAAAGGAGTTGGGCGAGCATTCTATGCTGGAGGAGATTTGAGGATGTTTTATCATGGAAAGGCAGAGAAACATGTAATTGAGGCTGTCTACAAAATGTATTGGCTCGAATATCACATACACACATACAAGAAAGCTCTGGTGGTAATTGTCCATGCAATTGCAATGGCAGGAGGTGCAAGTCTTACGGTTCCATCCACATTTACAGTTGTCACAGAGAAAACTCTCTTGGCAGCACCTGAGGCCGGCCTGGGATTTCACACTGATGCTAGTCTCTCATACATTCTTTCACGTCTACCAGGACATCTTGGGGAGTATCTAGCTTTAACAGGGGCACGAGTTGATGGCATGGAGATGGTTGCAATCAGCCTTGGCACACATTATCTTCCATCTGAGAAATTGCCAGAACTGGAGAAGCGCTTAACCAATTTGAAATCTGGAGATAAAAGCATCATCAAAGCAGTCATCGAAGAACTTTCTATTCAAGTCCAGCCTGGGGAGAAAAGCATTATGCATAATTGTACGTTGATTGACAAGTGCTTCTCCAAGGATACTGTAGAAGAAATCATAGATTCGTTGATAGCAGAGAGTAATATAGAGCGGAATGAATGGGTCAAAGGAACTATCAAGATTCTCTGAAAAGATCCTCCCCAGTCGGCTTAAAGATGACTTTAAAATCAGTTCGACAAGCACGAAATCAAACATATGATCCTGGAGTTCTTCCTGTTAACAACAATAGAATTGGTCCCCATATTAGTGGAGTAGAGGACCAAGATGATGTGGTTCAAAAAGAACGAGGAAACAAGCATGGTGGGTTCCAGTCACCATCTCAGAATTCCCCTGATTTTCGCCAGAAGGATACTAGAAGACAACGCACAGGCATTGGATCTGAAGCTGGTAATGGACAGGTAAGGGACTCAGGAAGGCGGCTTGACTTGGATGATTGGGAGAAACAATAAGGCCAAAAGGACAGTCCTCTTCATGCTGGAAAAGCAAGTGAAGGGCAGAAGAATTTTAATGGAGATCATGAGCGAGGGTGTGCCGTTGTTGCTGCTAAAGGATGGGGTGAAAACTGGAGCGAGAAGAAAAGAGGGAATCGACAAGGTAGTTTGCTTGGGACTGTTTTGATGTATATCAGCAGCTTAGAGTGGTTTGGCATATTTGTTTATGCACTTGTGATGGATAGTGAAGCCTTTGGAGGAAGGGAGTTGTTGGTACGTGGCTCTGATGACCTCCCACCATATAGTGTTTCAGGTGTTAGAGTTTGCAGACTTCTGAGATTGATATGGGATCCTGGTAGTTGGCTTTGGGGCATACAGGTACCGATTGCTTGGGGCAAGCAATCACTGAAAAGGAAGGACTGTAATGTCCCCATTTTCGGTCGCTTCAGTATTGTAGTTGGCTTCGGCTTTCTCAGTGACCGTTAGCCTTGTCTGAGAGGATGTTTGATGTTGGTGAAGAGCTCAGATGGTCTAGAGGACTCTTATGCCACTTTCCAAAGTGATTTTCGGCTTTTGGTGTGTTCTCCAAGATTCTTGGGGAGAGCGTCTATTTATAGCAAGTCCCCTGATTGGGTTCGATTTTCATTATTCCTCATCGGTATCACTCCAGTGCAGTCAAATTTTGATTCCGATACTTTCTGACAGTTCTACAAAAATGAGTGTATTAATGGTTATATTTTAATTAAATTACCAAAGTTGCTAATAATTTATTAAAATATTTAAGAAGGCCCTTAGTATTATAGCTCATTGGAACCAGGTTGAGATGCTTTAATTCATGGATGCATTAAACAGGGACCTTGTGTGTCAAAATATCATTATTTTAATGAAAAGGTCATTTTCGGAGTTAAAAAGGAAGCTTCTGGAGAGTTTGGGAAAAAAAGTATAAAAGAAGGTTGAGAAAGTCTTTTGGAATTCATTCAGTCAGCGTGTTTCTTTATTTTCCCATTGTGGATCTGCAACTTGTTTGCAATACTTTTCCAAGGACGAAAACCCTTGAGGAAAGAAGGTGGATTGGACGAAAACCCAATCCCATCTCGGAGGTGAATTCATACAGAGTTCACAATTGCACTTCATTGGAGAATCGTGAGTTTGGAGTAGAAATTGCATATCAGTTTTGGAGCAGCGTTTTGAGCAGAATTATAATATCTTTTGGGAGCAGAATCTGATTTGCAACAACAGGGATTTGGACTGTGTTCGGATATGTTTGAGTCCATAAACTTGATGTAATTGCAATTCTGGATAATCTTTTTCATAGCAGCAGTCATTTGTATTCAAAACACAGAATTATATGTCATTTGTTTGTGTTGGATAGTCATATTATGTGTTTGAATTCAGAGTTGATGTTATTTCCATAAAGACATATAATCGGCATGTTTATTTGTGCATTTGACATACATTTATTCGCTGCCAAAATCATTTATAAATTCAAAACAGAAAATCAGATTTCAGATCTAGGGTTTAGAAAGATAGATATTCAAAAAAATAGGGCAGAATTCAAGTTTTAAAAATTAATAATTTAGCGTAGAGCTCATTTGGGATATTTCAATCATATAGGTCCAATGGGTAAAACGATACAATAAAACATTGGACGTGATGGAAAGGACTATTAACAATGAAAATGTTATTGGACGATTAGTGAATAATGGAACAACAGATAGAAATAATTGGAAAAAGATGAAAATGAAAACAAAGAGTGAATCTAGAACTCAAGTTGATATGGATTTGAGCATACTTAAGCTACAAGTACAGCTTCTATTGCTTCTCCTCAATCGAGGAGGCTGAGGGGTTTAGGGACATCTGGGGATAACACATTCATTGTGAGATTGACATGTTAGTGACGCAAACGCCTAATAACGAATAACAAATACAAGGTAAAGATAATTGTAATATTATGGTTTTTAGGGTCCACAATCATTTTTTTTCTGAAGAAACATATCCTATGTTACATCAATAAAGCATGATAATTAGATCAGTTCACCAATAGGATTACCTGGAAAATCTTGCCCAATAAAAAGCAGAAAAGCTAACATTTAAGTTTATGCTCCAATAGGCAGAGAATCAGTATCTCTACGAACAATTATTCATATCAGAATTGTCGTTTGGATTGACTACATTTATGGTCTTTTTAGAAAAACCAAAATACAATTCTAAGTGTAGAATTAATCCACAGATTACTCGAGGAAGTTTTACCAAATTAGAGTAGAATTGAAACTAAGTGTAAATAAATAGAGAGCAAATAATGTGAACGTGAATTGCATTTCATTCATATAAATGTAAGCTCAATACATGAGTATGCACATAATGCTACAGCTTGGTGTAGAGAACAATGTCGTCTCAAATGCATAATGAGACAAAACAGATGGAATGCAGAATTATACAAGTGCATATGGATTTATTAGATTCCATGTACTCCAACATTGAGGTGTGCCTAAAGGGATGTGTAGAATTTTGTATGCAAGAACAGGCTACATTGGTGAGGGGTGAGGGGAAAACCATTGAATCCCCTGTTCTGATCTATTTTGTCATAGACGACAAAGAGTTGGGTAAGCATAAAGGAATCAACTCATGGAGTAGAAGAAACATTTTTTCTGAATCATTTCAAAAGCCATCCAACAAGTGTCTCATTCGAAAGTGAGAGATGCCTATGCTGATGTGGTCTGTGGTGAAAATTTTGACTGTGTGACTCTGACAATCTTGGAGGAGGGCTAGTGCCACC
Source organism: Torreya grandis (assembly GCA_037957365.1). Lineage (NCBI taxonomy): Eukaryota > Viridiplantae > Streptophyta > Pinopsida > Cupressales > Taxaceae > Torreya > Torreya grandis. The sequence continues at coordinate 767,175 of JARHVA010000246.1, read as the reverse complement.
CTTGACCCCTCTAGTGGAAAGCAAAGGAAAACAATAATTAGTTCTGTTGATGTAGATGTGTTTTGTACACATATCATAATTTAAGCTTATAAGAATTAAGAATTCAATGAGTAAAACACATGATGGCAGACAAGAACTAGAAACACAAAAATAATATGCACGGGGAAAAGAAAGATAAAGAAATACAAATAGGGGTACTGAAAAATTAATTTCACCCATAATTTATGTGCACATCATAGCATAGGAAGTAATGACACTTAATTCGTGTGTATTTCCCTGTTATGGAATATACAGTGATGTCAAAACAAGTTCTACATCTACCCTCCCATCTAGAAACACCATCAAAGGAAGGTTACAAAGTGGATAGTGAAGCTATCACAAGTGGTATATATTCAAAAAATGATAAAAGTAAAAGTTGCCAACAACATTGTAGTCATCGATGGTACCAAAGTCACTAAGGATATCATCAATACTCTAGAAGCCTGCAAGGAGGATGCAATAGTAGAGGGTAATGGCAAAGATGAACGGCTGTCCCTCAACTGCTCACATTCCCTGATCAAGAACTCATTCTTTCTGTTCACCTTTCCAAGTAGAAAATTTGCATCCTTGGCATCAAGCTTGCACTTAATAGTTCCATTCTCCAACTACATCTTCTACTGTTCCCATTTTCATTCAAATTTTTATATTTTGAAACTTTGCTAAATCCATGACCTTGGACTTCCAATCAGTCCAAGTTGAATCATGTTGTTTCTTTTCTGCTTCAAATCGCAAATTGAGTGTCTTTAGACATCAATTGTTTGTTCACTCACTTTTGTTTATTGTCTGCTCAAGCTCCTTCTCTACCATCAATTAGGTAGATCTTATTTTCTTGTTTCTCGAGCATACATGCCATTTGTGCCTATTAATTTGTTGATTTAAGCTCCTCTCTACCATCAATTAGGTAGATCTTATTTTCTTGTTTCTCGAGCATACATGCCATTTTTGCCTATTAATTTGTTGACTTAAGCTCCTCTAGGCAACAATTCTTCTCTTTCTCGTTTGACTTGGTTGTGACAAAATGCGCTTGTGCCTGCTTATCAAATATAGACAACCTAATCAGTAGATTCCTCAATTATCTCATCCCATCATTGTTCTCATAATAGAGCCTTAATCAATGCCATAGGAACTACATTGTGCCAATACTGCGTCCTCTAAGTAGTCATTCAACTGATCTTTTGTTTTGTACCAAGCACCAACCTTAACTTTGCTATCACTTTGTCATATCATAACTCTAAATCTCTCCAATCATCCTCAAACACATCTTTGCCCGCTACCTATGCATATCTTCCCAATCACCCAGTTTTCCTCTTACTTTCCCTCAAAGAAGAGGTTTACACCATCTCCTACTGATCTGGTCCAATATTTCCCCTTGCAGCCTTCATAGATATTGTTGGCAGATTGGACAGCAACAACACTGCTGCCACAATAGACTGCAACGATTGTCCAAGCTCTTGTCGATGGGTGATTGTATAGAGGATTGTTCAACGGGTTGAGGCTCAAAATTGGGCTCAGGATGATCGGCTTCAAGAAGCCTCAATAGTCTGAATAGGACGTTGATATGAAATTTCGTTGGATTTTGAGACTAAGGGTTGCTTGTTGACAATGTCCTCCAACATCCATGACCTGAGGCTCAGAACTAGAAATATCATATTCATATCTGGCCAGGTAGTCTGACATCAATCTATGGATAGCAAAATTAAGGAACAGAAGTATCCTTCCCACCCACAAGTACTCATTTTGTGGTGACAATGATAGTAGGCTTCAGCATAATAAGCTTAGGAACCAGAGAAGAGCGGAGGAGGGACGGGAAATCATAAGTAGTACTCATCAAATTACTAGATGCATATAAAGCACTAGGATAAAAATAAATATCAGGAGTTGTTCCATGTTTCTTTGAGAGACCTTCACTTGTAGAGATATTTTTGCTTGTAATGTCTTATAGCTTGGGGTTTAACCAATTTAGGTTACCCATTCTAGCATGGTTCACCTTTATTTTATACGATGTGTTATCTTTCATAACTATGGCTTTTTACCCTAGTACTTCTCTTTTATAACCAATTGTACTTTCTAGGTCACATTAACCTGTTTTGCTTATTTGTCTTTCATTCTTTCTTAAATAGGTTGGCTTCTATAGGAGTACATGGCACCTCCACACTTTCTTGGCTTAGTCATCATTAGAATCCTTGTTCCCTCCATCCTTGTCTGTCATTAGACATCTCTGGACACATCTCCTCATCCTTGCCCTCTGAATGTGCTCACAATCTCCTCTTGCTTTTCCTCCTCACCGCTTACTTCTAAAACTTCTTGGATTTAGGCTCTCCATCCTTGATTTTCAAGCAACCCCACTTCATTTGTGACACATCCTATGCAGCATTTTCCTATATGGAAGGCATAGTATCTTTTTGACTACATGGGTGATACTATGGTGCCTTCATCCTAAAGGGTTGGATGGCAGAACTTCAATCTTCAAATAAACCCACTTGAATAAATTTTATCATCCATCCACAATTAGCAATGGAAACAACTCATCATTGTCCTTCCCAACAAAGCTACTACATCACAAAGAATTGTCAAGGCATGGACATATAGAACCCCTTTGAACACCTCTCTAAACAATTCTTAACTTTTGCTTACAACTACTGTAAACTTCGACCACCATTAGCCCCTTTCATACAAGATACCATCAATAGAGGCAAATCTCTGTCTCTCATTTTTGCAGCCAACCCACTCCAAATTAGGTATCAAACACAGTACAAATATTCACTTTTCATGTGCATAATCATCAGGCATGGACTTACATGACTAATCAAAGTTGATTCATCCTCCTCTAACAAATTTTGAATGCAATGCTCATCAATATACTCTATCTTCTTCTCAAGGGTTTTCATCTTCTCCTTCGTCGCCTTCTTCCCACATTGGGAGGCCCCAACACCTCTTGGATGAGCAAGCTCATATGAAACCTCAATCTACTTGCCCTGCACTTCTAAGACCGATTTGCAAGCCTTACAATCATATCACTTGAAAAACTTCACCAACATATCCCTATGAAACGAAATGTTCTTTTTGAACATTGGCATCAAAATTTTGTGATGAACTTGAGCCTTCATCAACTTCTCTTTGTGAATGTTGTTCTTATGATCCAACCACAATTTCCTCACCACTACTCAAATCAATAGGAACCACTGCAATCACTCAAAATTATTTTCCACATTTTTCGTCAATGGTGGCTTGTCAACTGACATAGACTTTCCTTCACTCTTATTTGTTGGTGATCAATTAGTTATGACCATACCCTCCATCACTTTTGCTAGAGGTTGTCTCACCATAGCAATGGCCTTTCCTTTGGCATATGGACTACTCTTGTGTATCTTAGTCATGAACTTGCCCATCTCTTTGTCAACCTAAATTTTTTATCACAAAAACTAGAGTAACTGAAAGAGGCTAAGACTCTTCAACTTCCTAACTACAACCTAGGAGCAACTCATCACCTAAATGGTCAAAGTTGAATCAAACTCCTTTGGATATACAATCAAACACCTTGTCTTTGTCTCCCATAATGTAGACTCTATATGGGCTTTTAAAGCACTACCCCATAGAGAACAACGTGAAATACATCATGTTATTGCACAATGGAACAAGGATTATTAGAACTATAATAAGCTTTTTTGGGCCCATATCGCGCCTGAACTATTAGATCTTGCAACTACTACCCCTTGAGATATTTTACTTGCCTACACAAGTCACAATTAGACCAATAATCATCCTTAGATAAATCCCCTGGGGAGTAAGATGACTTATCCATCCAAGCAAATGATTCACTCCTAGTAGACAACAAAGAATCGAATGAGACACTTCCCCAAGGCAAACAAACTTGTGCAAACCAACACACTCTCCTAGTTTAGAATGATTAGCTATGTCATCCAAGCCTTCAAACTATCCTAATCACCAAGCTTATTAAGCTTGCATGCCCTCTATCACTGGTTAATATCATGTGTATACAAAAGCGAGTAATGATATGCCCAAGCTCTATTGAACTCGCAACAAGGAGCCTAATAAACAACTAGATTCTAGTGCCCTTCAAGGCCCCAATGCACACAAAATTCTTCCAAAGAAAACTCTCTTAATTAGCAGAATGAACTTGTGCCAAGCAACACTCTCTTTAGCAGATGAATGAACTTGTATCAGACAACACTCTCCTAATCTAGCTTGCTTAGCTCCATCAACCAAGCCTTCAAACTACCCTGACCATCAACCTTATTCAGTTCCCAGGCCCTCTATCACTGGTTAAGAGTAGGAGTATGCAAAAGTGAGTAAAGATCCGCTCAAACTCTATACAAACCGCAATAAGGAGCCGAATAAAGAAGTTGATTCCAATTCCCTACCCATCAATACAATGGTATGATTTATGCCAAAATGAGCCTCATATGATAAAATGTTCAGCAAAAATTAAGACATAATCAAAGGAACAACCTAAACGGCGATGGTGGTACGCATATCGACGATGGTGGTAGGCGTAATGACAACAGTGGTTGACTAATAACTCAGTGTCGGACATGCAATAAGGTTGGCCATTTCACAAAGAAATACCTGTAAAACCCAAAGGAAATCCCATCACTGATGTGTTGATTTTGTGGGCCAAGGTACCACGAGAACAACTACCCCAAGCATAGAGGAACCAATGTGAATTTCATTTCCATGGAGGAATACACTTTGGAAAAAAACTGACTTATCTCGACGCTATTGTGAAGATGAAATCAACTTTGGATGCTAGGGGAGAAATTTCTAAGGTTCATGATGTCCTTTAGTGATGGATGGCAAGATCATTAAACATGTCCTTCATCTGGATGTTGGTTCTATCACAACTTCACTATCATCATAATCACTAGACCTTTACCCTGGCATTGGCCTTGTCCTTGATCTAGATTGATGTAGAAGCATCACTACTCATCCAACAAAACCTATATGTTGAGGGTCATTCCTTAGTTGGAAACACCTAGGGTATCACCATTTTGTACCAAAGGGAAGAAAGGACACACAACCTTTCTTCATCCAGCTCAAAGTTAGTGAGTTGAGGATGAAATTTTGAATCAGAAGATCAAAGTTTTCCCCATGGATGAAAGAGTGTTTGGCCTTACTTCAGCTGGTCAAAGAGTAAAAATTTGGCATAGAAAGGACGACCATCCATTCTCGAACATTTTTCAAGTTGAAGGTTGCATGACCATAAATGTGGTGTTTCATGTAGACTAATCTTTGTCAAGCAAACTTTCAAAATGGGACTTCAAATTTCCAATTGGGATAAGGGGTGGTCATCCATTCTCCCATAGGTTTGTAGAAATTAGTAGGATAGAGAAATGATGACCCCTTCTTGCGCTCGCTCAAAAGAAGAAAACCTAAAAACATTTCTCGGATGGACAAGGGACCATTGTCTTTTTTCTTTCAAACTCAAGGGATGAAAGAATTCAAAAAACAATCAGGCAAAAAAGGGACATATATGATTTTATCCCTTCTCTTGCAAACCTCAAATTTCAATAAGGGTGGAGGAAGGTTTATCGTCCCTTCTCTCGATAATCTCAACTCTAGCAGCATTAGCAAGTTGAAGAGGAGCGAAGAAGGGACAACTATTCTTTCTCTTGCTCAACTCAAAATTTTGAGAAAGAAAGAGAAGGGACAATTGTACATTTTCTTATCAAGGTCAACACGTCTTCAAAGAGAAGGGACAATTATCCCTTCTCTATGCAAGATCACAAGTCTTTGAACGAGATAGGATGATTGTCCGTCCTCTTAGCAAGGCCAACAAGCCTTCAAAGAGAATTAGGGGCAAACAAATTATGTGTAGCTTCACTCTAGTTGCACAAGTCCACCATATGCCACATGTTGATGTTTGGACACATGCTAAGATGGAAGATCTTGTAATCAACTATGGAATCAATTCAACACCTAAGATCTAGAAATTGACGAAAGGCGACGCGTTTAATCCATCAATTGATCTTCCCTCAACGAACAAGAAGCGTGAACAAAAATATCAAGTCCGAGAAAGTATTAGGGGCTTTTAGGACCTTTGAAACATTTGGCCTTTTGTATCCTTGTTATTAGCAGAGGTTCTGGGGTTTCACCAGAGCGTGCTAATTACAGGGATAGCTATGCGATTTAGCTAAGAAATTACGAGAAGCCGAAGGTAACTACATAATCTTCACTTAGAAAATATTATCATAGATTTAACTAGAAAGAATAGACTAGTGCACAGATCATGTGTAATTATGCAGTAAACAAAGTTATTGCAGAATAAATACAATTGGAAATGATTTTCACATACCAAATCTTATAGGACATAGGCTTAAACACATAAAATACCATAAAACAGCTTAGCGAGTATCCACTACAATCTTGCAACACTTTGAACCTGCATTACATATATTCGATCAGAGCGCAAAGCTCTAATACATTCTTTACAATGATCTTAGTCACTAAAACACCCTACCAACTACTTAGCATTCCAACCACCAGCAACCCACTATTACAATCTGAAGACTATATATAATCTGAATGTTTTATTGTTATAACCTCCAAATCCATTCTTAACGCACAGATGCATCAGCTCATATTATGTTTCTTCATAACTCCATGTGTTCAAGAGAAGACTCAATTAGACTTAACCATGAAACAACCGAACTAACTACACAACAGAAAGGACAACATGGTTCTCATCCACGTGTCGCATACATTTTCCCATTGGTTTGATACTTTCGCATTCATCCGCTAACACTTTCCCGAAGATAGACTGTTGTCTCGTCCCGAGACAACGTCACATAGGTAGTTGATCTATCGCACAAAAATTAGGTTGGACACGCAAGATTTGCAGATCACTCGGAGTGCCATTTACCAAATTTCACCCGTTGTGCACTACTCAGCCGCCCTCATTGGTTTTCAGCTAAGTAGCAGGCCAACCTACTGCCCATACGGGTTTTCAACAGATTGTCAAGACCAGGTGGTCGTCTTTTACGGGTTTTCAACCAACCTAGCCCTGCGTTTCAATGCGAGCCATCCTAGAACAAAGTAGAGGATCAAAATTTCAAATTTCCCAACCTGCGTTGAAACTAGTTGCAAGGTGGAGGCACATGTTGCATGGCAAAGATCGAAGGCATCGGTGATGGTGGCAGTGCTCCCTATGATGAACTCTCTAAGTCAGTCTTCTATTGTTTAAGATTTTGTCACAGTTGGATGGGTGGAATGAACTGGGGTACATCTACCAAGGGTTCGATGGAACTGTCCACGCTAGCTAAATTGGTCTAATAAGACTGCTAGGCAAGCAAGAATTCATGTGCACTTCACAGCAATGTGCGTAGAGGAGCTTGAGAATACAGGGGTTGCCAAATAGCGCTATCCTTTGTAATGGGAAAGGTGGCGAGAGCAGAAGCCATCTTGGTAGTGATATCTACATGGAAGTGTGCAAGTTTGTCAGCATGGTGTTGTGCTTGAACTCCTGCAAAAGTGTTCTGTGGCATTTGGTTCTGCACGGTTTGTAGTTGTTGCATGACAGAATCCCGAGCTTGAATAGAGGCTTGCAATGCTACATCCAAACCTTCGGAAGTGGAGGATTGATTGCAAAATTCCCCTAGAAGTGGTAGCGGTATTGAAGTCAAGTTGTGCACCGCTCCGAACCATGTCCAACTAATGCTTCCATTCCAGCATTTTTTGAGCCAACTACATGGCTTGTACTTGCCCAAAAGTAATATCCGGTTGGTATTCTTCAAGGAGTTCGCAAAGGACCCCTATTTCGATTATGATGGCTACACCTTGCACAGTGAGATTAGATAGGTGTTGGATGGCTTGCCAGTACTTGGTGAGCTACAAAAATAGCAAGGATAGTTTCTAATGAGCAGAGAGGAGACTAGCGCCGACAACTTGATCGTAGAGCAACGGGCATGTGAGCATCTTGAGGCCATGTGAGCATGCGACTCAAGATGCTCACAGAGTTGCTCAACAATGCAATGTGTGTCAACGGATGAGTAAGCCAAACCAAAGAGACAAAATGCCTCCACAACCGATGCTCGCACAACAACCTTTCGAACAGTGGGGAATCGACTTTGTTGGGCCTATCAATCCGTCTAGTAAATGCAGCCATGTGAGGTACATAATCACTACGATGGACCACTTTACCAAATGGGTAGACATTGTTGCAACACCCAGTTGCGGTGCAAAGGACACAACGAAGTTCCTATATGAGAACATCATTACCAGATTTGGTTGCCCCATCAAATTGATAAGCGATAGAGGTACGTGTTGTCAACCTGGAGCAGTGCCCTGAATCGAAGACGTGCATGAAATGGCCAGTCCTCTATCCGGTTGAAACAATGGGATCTTCTCATGAGGGTGGGTGCCTCAATGGTGAGAAGAACCTCCAGAGAAGGCTGGTCCCTGTAAGATGTATCAATGAGGATCTCTACTCTATGTTGCGGACTACCATGGAAAAGGGAGAAGGAAACTTTAAGGAGAAATCCTACCTAATAAAGGTGATACACCAGAAGATTGATCCACTCAACTTGTAACCTAGAACACTGAACAAAAAAGGGAAAAGGAAGACCTTAGATTTCAATCGACCACTATGCATAAGTATTTCGTGAGAAGGTTCGATCCAATAACCAGAACATGAGGGAAAAACAATGGAGAGAGGTCTGATACAAGACACTTTGCAGCGACCTAACCCCGCTTACAGCTTTAACAAAAGACATAAAGAACACTTAACATGACCTGCATAATACGGTAAGTTAGCAACTAGGTACGAATCAGAATTTGGGAAGGGAGAGAAATCTACCACTTATGCAAATTGCTGAATGAATGTACACTATGCCAGCACTTGAAATCTGAAAGTACAGTGCTTCTATTGATTGAAGAGGTTACACAACTCACCAATGGCAAAGTCTGGTCTAGCCAAGAGAGGGATCATTTTAATCAAGGCCAAAAGCCATTTTATAGAGAATTACAAAAGCCAAAGATTGGCATTGAAAAATTGAACAGAAGGATCGACTTAGATTAACTCAAGGCTGACTTGACCTTTCAATAAAATATGTTTTCTCTTTGTAATTGCATGAAGCTTCTTGCGCTTGACGAAGCGAACTTGTCTTTGTTCAGAACCGTCCACCTCTCTTTGCATGGAAATCTACGCCAATGTCAATTTTAGACTTTTCATGAGCTGCTGGATGCCGAGTTGGAACGTTTGAAAGCTGAGTTAACCGTTTGGAAAGCTGAGTTGGACGAAGAGATCGGCTGAGTTGACTGTTTGGTAAGCTAAGTTGGACGAAAAGATCATTCTCCTTTGCATGGGAAACTCCTGGTAGATGTGGCGTTTAACAATTAGTCAACTCTAAATCTCGAATAGTCAACTCGACGTTTGAATTTGGAACTCCTATTGAAGCTGAGTTGGACCTTCGGATGCATGAGTTGATCCGGAGATGAGCAAGACTTCAACAACCAGTCAACTGAAGCTTTGACAGATGTTCGAAAATAGCCCCTTCTTGCATGTATTTTACCCTGTTCTGGTCTGCCTATTCATGTCTATTTCTGGCGGGATTCTATATTCAGATGTATTTTTATTTATATCCGGTCTATATTTCCTCCATTTGGCCTTTTTTCAACTTCTCGTTGCTTAATCTGAGGTCAACTTCCCGTGGTTTAATTCTTTCGAAATTCTGGGTTTACCTTTGTTTCAACGGTTACTTCCCGCGGTCAAAAAATTGACGTCTCGCGGGACGTCAGCCTTTGGCACTTTCTTGGGCTTACTTTCTGTCAGGGCCCTTAGTCTTCTTATTTCCTTCGGAATTTTTGTCGACTTTACCTTTGATTTCCTTCGGCTTTATGCTTGCCAATTTTGCCGAATTTGTTCCTACGGACTTTTGTTTTGCCCTGGTTTTATTTCCGTCGACTTTTCTGGCTGCAATTCTATGTTTTCTCCTTTCATTTCCTTGGATTTTCTTGCGGCTTTCTTAGCTTCATCTTTTGCCTTGTTTCCTTCAAGTTTCTTTGCCGCATTAATCCTTCGGACAAAAAATTCGAAGGAATTCCTTCGGTCCGAAGGTCTCCTTTTGTTTTTTTCCTATCTGCCTCGTCGGCTTTTCTCCACGAGCTTGTCTTCCTTGGCTTACTCCGAATTTCTTCGGACTGTTTGTCCGAAGGAATTAATCCTTTGTCTTTTGCCTTTGCTCTTTGTTGAGAATGGACTTTGCTTTGTCGGCTTTTTGCTGGGGCCTTTGGCTTGTACCTGTCCGAATTCCTTCGGACTTTTTGTCCAAAGGAATTCTTTCGAACAAAAAGTCTGAAGGAATTAATCCTTGTACCTTTTTTTTTTTTAACTCCGCTGAGAATGCCCTTCAGACTTTGCACAAAGGTCCAGGCACCAACCAAGTGCCCTCCGCAAGGGCATTTGTCCCTTCATCTGTGCCCTTGTCAAAAAAATTGTAGGGCACCCGAGTTTTTGCAGGGATCCTGAATTTGACGTGTACCTTCCCTAAGGGCAGGTGCCCTTCAAGATTGTTGAAAATGACCCTTCCGAAGGGTACCTTGCCCTTTGGGTTTCTTGTTTTACCCTCTTCTGCCTTCCAAAGCCCTTTGCAATTCCACGGACTTACTCCTTTGGATTTCTTTGGACTTTTGTCCGAAGGAACTATTCCTTGGCTTTTCTACTTTTGGGCGGACTTTTGTTTGGCTGCGGGTGTTCGCTTGTAAATTCTCCGAAGTATTCCTTCGAACAAAAAGTCTGAAGGAATCACTTCCTTTGTTGTAAGCTCTGCAAATTCCCCAAAGGAATTGAAACTTGTAATTTCCTGCGGACTTATGTCCTTCGGATTTCTTTGGACTTTGTGACATTCTGCCTTCTTTGATGAACCATTCCTTCGGACAAAACTCCGAAGGAATTCCTGTTGTAGAAAAGGCCCTCACAAAAGAAAAACAATGTATTCTTCCCAATGAATTCTTTCTTTCCTTGGATGGAGATGTGAATTTTTTGAATGGCAAGAGACAATCCACCCTGTGGAAGAATTGTCAACAGTACGCACTTTCTGAATAAAACAACAAAGACTCACAGATGAATTCTTAATATCACACCACAAAAGTACAACTTATCATCTCCAAGCAAATGGCCAAGTTGAGGCTGCGAATAAGGTACTTGGCAAGATGCTCACTAAGATCTGTGATGTTCAACCAGATGATTGGGAGGATCAACTTCTTGTACTGCCATGGGCATATCACACACATTACAAACATGTGACAGGGTTCACCCCCTTCCAGTTGGTCTACGGTTTAGAAGCGGTTGTGCCCATGGAGTTTATAGTACCTAGTCTGCGAATCGCAATCATTATGTGCATGGGTGATAAAGAGATGGGTGATCAAGAATCCTTGACAAGCAAGTTATTGAAGTTAAATTGCATGGACGAAGATAGATGCAGGGCATTTTGGACACAGGGGGTGCATAAATCTAGTACGAAAGCATGGCACGATAAGAACCTACACACGAAGGAATTTCAAGTGGATTAGCCGATCTTGCTTTATGACAGTCGGTTTAGAGCCTTCCCAGGTAAGCTCCACATCATATGGAAAGGACCATACATCATCCATGAGTTAACACAGCCAAGAATGGTGGTCTTAAGGGATTTACAGGGTACCATTTTACCTGGAAAGATGAGTGGCAATAGGCTCAAACCCTACCACCAGTAAGTTGTGTGGGCAGATGTCGATAGGTGCTAACTCGCACCATTTTAGAGTAGAATTCTTTTTCACTTATGTTGTGTGGGTTTGGATTGTTTCTTTGAATTTGTGTGCATAGATCAAAAGGGTGCTCTAGTAGATTTGCACAAGTGGAACATCGTTTGGACCGCATACGTTAGCAATTAAGTCTAGGAAAGCCACGAGCGGTGGGAAAGAAGCAATAACGGTTATTTATGGTTGTTAATGATGAAGCAATGGAGGAGATCAACTTATATCCCAAAAGCACTTCTAGGTCAACATCAAAGACAAAATAATCAAGTACGGAACGTGAACGGTAAGACGGTGCGTCCCATCGCTTATTCAACCTACCACAAAAGGGGATGCCAACTCAGCAAAACGCGATCTTGCTAATTCAATTACATTACGTGCACGATCGAGGGATAGCAAAACGCATTCAAATCCAAGGGATGCGAATTGAACAAGGGATATGAAGATCTATAAATACAAGGTATCTTGCCGACTAAGCCGATTATTGAGCCCTTGCAATTTTCGAGTTCTCGAGCATCTTGCAAAAACCACATTGTCTAAAATATTCACAGAGATTCAGCACAAGAGCATAGGCGATGGCTGCATACAAAAATTCTTGTAGCACAAGACATAGGGATTGGAGTAAACCTATTCCATCAAGCTTGTAGAAAAATGCATACTTGTCCAATGAGTTCAAGGCGCACAACCTTTAGCGGTAGCACAAGTACATAGACTCCGCAACACAGATGTTGAATTCCTGATTCGATTACCCACATTCGGTCAATGCGGCGACATAATGGAGCTACTGCTAGGCAGATTTAATGAAGGAAAGATTTATCTTTCCTCAAACCTCACCATATATGTAAACAAAGCTGCCATGGCACGAATAACAAGAATGGCGGCAAGAGGAAGACCTTTGGGCCCATACAAGTCCAAAGCCCCACCTATTCTGCCAGAAATCCGAGATGCCTATACAAAAGGCAATAGAGGGATCCCACTAGATGATATCCAAGACAAGCCAATTCACATTTTCACAGAATGCATCACCAAAAGGTTTTGCCAAATGACTAAGGCCACCAAAGAGGCAACAAAAGGCGTCATTGATATCGTCCATCGCATGATCAACAGAAATGAAGAATTCAATTGTCCAGAATTCCTAGTGTCAAAACTCATCAACAACATTAGTGAAGCAGACCTTTCAATACCAATTCTTGGTTTTGTTCCTAGTATTAATGCAATGGAAGTCTCTAGAGGGCGTAGTGCATCCAGATGTCGACTATTGGCCCGATGTAGTCTTTAAGAACCTCATATGGAAGCGCGAGGAGAGCACATACTTTACACATCAGCGACTATTCAATCCCTGGTGGGATGAATTGGTAGAACTTGTTATCAATAACACTCGCATCCCTCCCAAAGTGATGCAACACTTAGGCCAGCATGTGGTGGTGACCAAACTACCGCAAGGAACAGTCATCAAAATTTATGAGCTCCACAAGGCACCTAGTGTACCTTTACCTTTCTTTATTGTCATGACCATAGCACAAAAAGAGGTTGCCAATCAAAAGAAACTCGTTGCACAAAGAGAGATTCTATTGCAGATAGTAACGCCAAGTGTTCTAGTCACAACTTCCACAACAGCAACAACTTCAGTGCCACAAGACCGCGGGAAGCGCAAGGTCGTAGCAGATTGCAGATCTCCTTCTCCACCTAGCTGCGAGACAAGGAGCCAGAGGACCTGGTTGGACGATTCGCATATCCCCAAGATCGTTTCTCAATGCCACTGGCCCGACATACAGACAAATGAGCAAGAGGTGTACCGAATGATGATGGTTAATATGGTTGGCGATTTATATGAGAAGGAAGAAGAGAAAGAAGAGGAAGCAACACAAGAAGTTGTGCCCACTTCGTTGGCCACTCTAACCACACATGCAAAACAACAGCTGAAGAAACTTCACAACGATCGAGAAAAGTACTACTTCCTTCTGGTCAGAAGAAAGACCATGTCAAGAAGACCACCGTTTAGGCGACTATGATTTCTTCTTCACCATCGCAGTCTAATGAACACATCACCAATACTGAGGAGATGGCTTTGGATGCCCATACGCAAGACGAACAAGTCGCACGCGAAAAAGCGGCGAGGGTTGTGTTGGTCTCATCAAGTGACTCACCCTCAGAATTTGTTCATTGGATTGAACATTCTAAAAGAAGTACCTGAAGATCGAACCCAGTAGGACAAAGTCCCCTTGTTTTTAGGATTTGATGGTGATCCAAGGGCCAAAATTTCACCGAACAAACATAGCATGGGCAAACATATAAATTGTTCCACCAAAGGCTCACACCGAGTGATTGCTAACTAGTTGTCTAAGTCTGATTCCTACGTAATTCAACTAATGAAGCCATACATTTAGTTTCATTGCAATTCACTTCAGTCCTACACTAAGGGAAAGGTGTCATCAAAACAAGCCATCAGAGTACTTTGAGCTACGAACAGACTTGGCCACAGTTATACCAATGTGTGTCTGATCTAGTTGTTGCATGAATTCAAGACACACTGCAGGTGAGCTCCTAAAGGGACATTGTGAACACCATTGGTTCATCCAACCTATTGATAAGCACGTCATTGACATGTAGCTAGTCCACACATTGGTTATAAGATAGCTTCTTGATAAGCAAAGCTAGGTATTACAAAGTGAATAAAACTAGCTATGAGTACAATCTAATTCAAGCATTCACACACATATATAGGATAGTCATTCATCTACTAAGTTATCCAAAATAAAGCATAACTAATAACTTGCAGCTGTTGCACACCATGGTTGTGGAAAAGCTTAGATAAAATAAGAATGACTCCAACAGACCAATTTAATTAGTTGTTGCACAGTTAAATTGAGACTATCTTGATGCAACCAAATCTCGTTTACAATTCTTAACACTTGAATTGAACATAACGCAGCAAATGGACTAAATAACAACTCAAATTGTGTATTCAGCATCTAAAAGAGTGTCTATTACAATTGGCCTCTTCAGGCAAGTAAATTGAGCAACTAACAATAAAAAAATAGTTGGTACACTCCAAGCCAATTCTAGAAAAGCTTCGCCTCTCAGAATGTGTAATGTCCCCTTCTCAATGATCGTCCAGACAAACTTATTAGCCTATTTAATTCCCGTAGGCTATAGTCCGGAAAAGGGAATTAGTTTATTTAATTATTTAATGTTACCTGGTGGGAAAAAGTGCAATTAAAAGGTAATGTTAAATAATTAATTAAAAGATGTTATAAAGTGACTTGTGGAAATATTTAAAAAGTAACTTTATAAAGTCACTTTATTTATTTTAATAAGCGGGAAAAAGGCAAGTGAAATAATAGGTGGAATTGGAGCTCTTTTGTACTATGCTTGCTTATTTTCTCTAATTCATGTTTTGAGGAGCTTTTCAGAGTTCTTGGCTTTGGGGAAAGGAAACCCTACGGCAACTGCTTCAATGGTGAAACGATTCCACCCTAGTTGGTTTGAGGAGAAGATCATTCAAGTCTTTCAATTGTGTGATAATGGCAAATTTGTGAGTCTCCTGCGGAGACAAATTTGGAGAAAATCTATTAACATCACGGGCATATTGAAGGTTGAGTTTATGTTTCAGTTTTGAGAGCCTTGCCTAATTAGGTGGGGACGCCATACTCAAGAAAATAGACGCTGGTTGTGGCATTTTGTTATATTCAAAGTTCTATTATTCATGCTTCAGATTTGCCATAGGGTTGGAGGACTTTCCAATGCTAGGCGTTTGCATTAACTGGCACCTGGGTTGCGTGTGGGGTTCTTCCAAGGTCTATTATTGATTATTCTTCCAACGTGGCCTCTATGTATCTAACTAGGGTTCGAGTTATTATTCACAGTGAGCCGTGGAGCTTTGGCAAGCAGTTCTGGAGCATTTAAAAAGGACGAAACTTCCCGCATTTCCATCGCCATAGCTACTACAACACCTTTTCTGAGTGTTGGGCGTTTTCAAAGGTGTTGGACGTGATTGTATGGTATTGGCAGCTGCAAACATTCATTTCCCACCTTCCTACACTGTTGTCATTGTCTTATGTGTGTTGTTGAGTGCATATCTTGCAGTGGGCGGCTTTACCAAGGGAGTTGCAATCACTGTAGAGGGCGTATATGCTGGTTTGAGTATGATTTACCAGTTTTGGACTAATTATGCATGTATTTCCAGCTTCTTTCTACTGTTTGGACTTCATATATCAGCCTAACTCTCATCACAGCCATAGTGATTGCTCAGGAATCAGCAAACAGGTATTTTATGTTATGCAATGTGATTTGTATATGTAAATGCATAAGCTTTGTTATTTGTTTACTCAGTAAACTGAGAATCTGAAATATAAATGTGGAGTTTGTGTCATTGAATGCAATATATGATTTCATATCTGAAGCAATACAAAATGTTAAGTTTTCTATTTTTTGAGTTATCATTCTATGAGTTTGCAAACCACAAAACCTCTGAAATACACAGTTCAGTTAAAATGCAAATTGTTTGACAAATTGGCACGTGTCACACTGAAACAATTGAAAAATATCGTTCAAATTTGAGAGGGGTTTTTACAGAATGCCCCCTTTTAATATAGGGAAAAGCTCAGTTTAAATAGACCTAAGCTAAGCCATTGACATTAATTGCATTCAGCTTCAAGTGGTTGGCAAAATCAGATTTGAAACTGCAATTCCAAGGCTACACTTTGCTGCAAAATTTGATCCAATCAGCTTGTCATTACTGAAGTTAGTTCAGACATGACATTCTCCTTCATCTAGTAGCAATTTACAATTTAATGTCAACTCCTACTCTTGTCTCCATGAAGCTCTACGCAATCATTTGATTTCTCCCAATGCCAGTGCCTTCTCTCTCCACCACTTGGCTTCTCCATAAACTTGTCACGTTCTTGAATGGATTGAATAATCTTTATGAAGATACTTGCAGCAACCTCTTGCCTTGGACAACGAAGCAGCTCTGAATCAGTGTTCATTTACTAGGCACAAAGAAGCAACTGGTATTGCATTGGGACTACTAGCCGCCCATGCTTCTATGCAATCGATTTATACGCCTCTTTAAGGCTAAGTTTGTCTTTTAAGCTCTTCACATAATCCCACTATGCACATCATGCTAATTATTTCCATTTTATTCATGATTCAGTTGATCTGTGATTTGATTCTGCAAATCAAATTGAATGCGCAATCCATTCTGGGCCTTCAACGGTTTTGATGGCCAGACGGGCCGTCAATTTTATGATTATGCCTTGCTGTCTACACCAGTGTGTCCTTTGTTCTGACAGGGTCCTTGCCATGCGGCTTCTCTTTTCTTTTCCTTCACCGTGCAATTGGCTTTGCTTCCTTAGGTCCCATTTTGCCACTTGGCAGCCTATTTGTACACGTGGGCTTTAGCTTTGTTTCTCGCTTTCATTATTTCCGTGGCTATGTGGCCTTTTCTGGCTCTCCTAAGCCTTTTGATGGTTTTGACAGGCAAACGGGCCGTCAACTTTATGCTCATGCTTTGTCCATTGCGCAGCCAACGTGTCTTTAGTTCTGACAAGGTCCCTGCCACGTGATTTCTCCTTGCTCCTCTGTTGTTCAGTTGATGCTTTAAGTGCATGCTGATTGTTCATTCCATGCTGAAGCGATATTTCTCACCCGCTGCCCTCACATACTGCTCTACTTGCATGGACCACCGTGGGGCTGCGAAGCATCGACATTTCACATGGCAACATCTCGCTCACCCGCTTGCCCGAGGCTCTGACATCATTTCTAGGCTGTACAAAAAACTTTGGTAGAGTAGGGCAACGAGATTACGCCATGTGGCATCATCTCGCACGCCCAGAGCCTTGTTGACGTGGAGACTCGTCGGACAAACTTCATGGAAAATCGACTAAGTCTTTAAAAGACTCTCAAACGCGTTTGGGACCACCAGAATATCAACACGTGGCCTCAGGTAACCTTTTGTAAAATCGGCTAAGTGACGAAAGTATTTTGAAGATGTGGAAAGGTTCCATGTGGCTTCGGGCAACTTTTGTAAAATCGGCCAAGTCCTGCTGAGAGGAAAAGTGACACGTGGCTCCAAACAAAAGCATGAAATCAACTAAGTCTTTTGAAGCACCAAAAAAAGGCCGCGTGGCCCATCTCACCAACTCACTAGCCTGGAGACTTTGCATTGGTACGGACATCTCCGGGATAGCCGAATAGCAAGATTATGCCGTGTGCCGTCATCTTGCTCACCCACTCACTTGGAGCTTTGCTGACGTGGTAACCTATCGAGCAAACTCTTGAAAATCGACTAAGCACTGAAAGACTTCTTGGATGGATTTGGGCTGCTGGGAGCCGTAGAAAGTTGCCATGTTGAATAAGAAGAGAGGTGGGATTTACTTTGATTACCTGTGGTCACAATATAAAAAGACAGCAACTTCAATTTTAAAAAGCAACGACTAAGCATTTGAAACTAAACGGCTATAATAATTCAAATTCAAATAACCACAAAAGTTCAAAATAAAACGGCTATGAAGAAACCCAAAAAACGACTAAGTACAGAATGAAGCAATGCCTTGAGTAGGCCATTTTGCTCGATTCGAAAATCAATTTAATCCATTTATATCAAAGCGACTAAGCTGAAAAGCAGACCTAATAAACATTTAGCCATTTTGACTCAAACGAAAGTAGAAATGGAACGAATTGCTCAAGAAAAGAAGCTATAAAAACTCCGAAACAGTTTGATAATTTGCACAAATCCAAGGTGACATAGTCTAAAAGGAACCTGTAAAATGTATTTCAAACAAAATAGACTAAGGCTTAATAGATTCTTGCACGTTCAGATTTTTAGCTTAATGCAGCTTAGATGCGAATTAGAAAAGCAACCACAATGGACTCCTTGAAATATAAGATCAAACTCCAAAGCAAAAAGAGGGTCCCCGTTTTCATCTTGAAAAATGGAGCAAGTTGGATCCCAACAGGTAGCTCAAAGACAAGCTCAGCAAGAAGAAAAACGTCGTGCCAAGGCAGAGGCCAAGCTAAAAGCTAAACAGGCACAACAGAGAAAGGACATAGAGGTTGTTGCGCAGAAGGCACAAGCAGAAGAGACACAAAAAGCCCAACGCTTACAGAAGTGCAAGTGGCAAAAGAAGTAGAGAAACAAATAGCACAAGCAGGGAAAGAGGACACTATTGGCACGACGAAACAAGCAGATCACAAAGCTACAGCCAAGTCTAAGAAGGACACAGAGGCTAAGGAAGAGGCCATCGCAAAGCAAGAGACAAAAACGAACAAAGCTCAGGAGAAGCTATAGAAAGAAGAAGACAATGCAGTCATTGCAAGGTAGGAACAAGAGCAGAAGGAAAAAGAAGTTGTGAAATGCAAGCAAGAGGAAGAAGATAGTGACGTAGCTGTGAAAGAGCAGAAGGCCATGCAAGAAAAGATAAAAGTTGTGCAAAAGGCTAAGGCTGCGCGTGGTAAAAAGGATGCTGAGACAAAGTAGAAAGAACAAGTGGAGGCCGTTAAGAAAAGCGTGCAAGACACGTAGATTGCGAGGGAGGCTATGG
Source organism: Torreya grandis (assembly GCA_037957365.1). Taxonomy (NCBI): domain Eukaryota; kingdom Viridiplantae; phylum Streptophyta; class Pinopsida; order Cupressales; family Taxaceae; genus Torreya; species Torreya grandis. The sequence goes on along the minus strand of JARHVA010000246.1, from coordinate 747,847 downwards.
GCACCCACATAGAGACATCGTCGACAGGATTTCAGGACATCTCACTTTGGGATGTCTTTGTGACAACCAATCAGCGAACTACCTTTTCCTTCCCTCTTGCTCCGTTGCAATAAATTATTGCGAGCACCTTGGCGACCTCATTGGCATTGGCTCCACCCACAACCAAAGCGTCTTTGGACGTTTCACAACTCACTTTAGCTAAACAAGTTGAAGGAGCATTTGCATTCCACGAAGCTATTACACAGACAACTATCTCTTTGGAGAAGGTCGCACAATTAGGGCAGGAAAACGCCGAACTCTGATGCCGGATGAGCAACATTAACAAACTCATTGAGGATGCATGCCCATCACTCTACAATCAAGTTGTCGGCACTAGCCTCCTCTCTGCTCATCAGAAACTCCCCTTGCTAGTTTCGAGCTCACTAAGGGCTAGCAAGCCATCCAACACCTATCTAATCTCATGGTGCAAGGTCAGGCCATCAAAACCGAAACAGGTGTCCTTAGCGAACTCCTTGAATCATACCAGCAGGATATTAACGTTGCGCAAGCATAAGCCACGTAGTTGGCTCAAAAAATGTTGGACTGGAAGCATCAACTAGACACGGTTTGGAGTGGTGCACAACCTGACTTCAATACTGCTACCACTTCTAGGGGAACGTTGCACGATCAATCCTCAACTTCCGAAGGTTTGGACGCAGCATTGCAGGCCTCTATTCAAGCTTGGGATTCTGCCATGCAACAACAACAAACCTAGCAAAACCAAATGTTGCGGAACACTTTTGCAGGAGTTCAAGCACAATGTCACGCAGACAAACTTGCACACCTCCATACGGATATCACTACCAAGATGGCTTTTGCTCGCGCTACCTTGCCCACTACAGAGGATAGCACCATTCGACAACTCCTGTATTCTCAAACTCCTCTACATGCATTGCTGCTTAGTGCACAGGAATTCTTGCTTGCCTGGCAGTCTTATAAGACTGATTTAGCTAACCTAGACAATTCCATCAAACCCTTGGTAAATGTGTTGTCCCCAAAAATGAGTGACATTTTTGGGACAACCTATGAACTATTTTGGTTCATCGGACCAAAATCATCTCTCCCCTTTTCAAAAAATTGTTCTGAGCATTCGGGTTCTTTATTTTTCAAAGCTTTTCCAGAAATCTACGGACTCTGCAGGCTTGAATCTACGGACTCTGCAGGAAGAAAATCTACGGACTCTACAGGCCAAGTTCTACGAGCTTCGCATGTTGATTTCTACGAACTCTACAGAAAAGAAGCAAGCTCTCAACACTTAAGCGAGTTCAACGGGTTCAACGACCAATTGGTTCAACGCGCTTAGTGCAAAAGATCAAAAAGACTAAGCCAAATAACAAAGAATGAACCGATTAAACCATTGAACCGTTAAACCAAAGTTGGTTCAATCGATAGGTTCAAGGGGCTGCCCCAAAGCTAAAGGAACAAGTGCCCTTGCGGAGGGCGGTGAACCAAGGCCAAGAACTTGCGGAGGGCAGCGAGCAAAAACAGACAAAGTGAACTCCTTCGGAAAAATGAACAAGGCAAAAGGCAAAGTAGAGTCCTTCGGACAAGAACCAAGGCCAAGAACTTGCAGAGGGCAGCGAGCAAAAACAGACAAAGTGAACTCCTTCGGAAAAATGAACAAGGCAAAAGGAAAAGTAGTCCTTTTTGCCTTGTTCATTTTTTCGAAGGAGTTCACTTTGTCTGTTTTTACTCGCTGGCCTCCGCAAGGGTTCAAAATGTCCAAAGGAATTCACCCGGGAAGAGAGCTCGAAGAAAGCAAAGGAAAAGCCCAACTGAAGAGAAAAGCCCGCGGAAAAGCGCCTGATGGAAAAAGACAAAGTGCAGCGGAAGCCGCCACCTGTCCATTATAAAGCAGAGCGGAAGCCGCCACGTGTCATCTTCCGCAGGACTCTCAAAAGGTTTCTAAAGCTTCTATAAGTTAAGCGGAATACGTCACGTGCCCTGTTATGACTCAGCGGAACGTGAAAGTGTTTGCATTTGCGCTCCTTGAAGTTGCTCAGGCAAGACGTGTCGTGGAACCCATTTTCCGTAAGTTTCTAATGAGTTTCATAACAGCGGAATTTGCCACTTGTCGAAGATGCAGAAAGGACCCCCCAAAGACTTAGACAAGAAGGGCTATAAAGGACAAAAAAGCAACACGGACGATTCCAAAGGCAAGTTCAATTAAAGCGATGGTTCAACCAGAGAGCAAAGAAGCGCTTAAGCAGTGAAGAGAGGAGCGAGACCAAAGGACCAGAAATATCTTCAAAAGAGTTATTTCTAGTAGTGAAACAGTGGATCAAGTAGACTTATGAGCACACCAAATCAAGGGCGCAAGCCTGTTTTTTTTCCATGAAGTAATGGCGAATTGGACAGTTGCGCAGACATCAGAGAAAGGACCAGACAGTCCATACCAAGGAAGAGACATTAGATGAATGGACACACCATAGTTGAGGCAATGCGATGTTCCCAGCATGGTCCCTCCAAACAAAACTGAAGGCGCATTGAAGACATTGACTGCAGCATGGGCCTTTTTCATGAAAACAAGCGCCCAAGTCTTTTTTGGAGCGCTATATATTGTAATCTCTCATTTGTTACAAAGGAGATCTTCCCGTTACCAGAAGCAAAACTCTGCCCAAATTGAAAGGCATTACTGAGACTTTGAGCTCAAATTGTTGTTCATATTTCTTTGATTGAATGAGAAAGCAAGTTACTTGCAGACTTTGTGCTATTATAGCTTGTGCTATTTTAGAAAATTGTTCTTATGTCTGTTTCCTATGAGCGTTCTTGTTTATTCGATCTAACAAGCAGAATTAGTGGAAGTGACAAGGAAGGTGTCTTGAAGTCAACTACTTTCAGACTTTGTGCTGACATAGTTGTTTTCAGTGTGTGTTTACTTTCTGTTTCTGTGTAAAGGACCTTGGGACGACTTTGTGCCCCCATTGTTATTCGTATTTCACTCTTGGGCAGTCGAGGTGGAGACTTTGCGCTGCATCTCAGGCTGCTAGTTACTCTGCACTTTTGGTTACCAGTTACTTACCAGAAAGATTCATGTTGTTTGCAAGAACAAGCACTTCTATCCAGGAAGGGATCTGGCTCTTGGCTGAATGTTACTTCTGAAAGAAAAGAAGTGCCTTCACCAATCACCCAAGATTTCTCCTCTGTTAGCATCATCTCTAAAAAAAGAGAGATGGATGGTTCATTCCACCCGTGTCTTACTTTCTGCTTATATATATAGCATATAGCCTCCGCATATTTAATAGGGAACCTCCCCTTGCTGAGAGGAGAGATTTGTCCCCTTTGGATGTGGTAAACCTGCAACATTGGACGACCAATCTCCCTATGCTGTGGTGATAGGAACTATTTTGGTCACCAATTAGCTGGCTGACAAAATATTCACCCAATAAAATGTACCCCAGTGCATTCCACCCATCCAACTGCCACAAAAGCTTAAACAACAAAAGACTACCTCAGTGAGTTCATCGCAGGGAGCACCACCGCCATCACCGGCACCTTCAATATCTGTCGCGTAGCATATGCCTCCACCTTCCAACAAGTTTCAATGCAGGTTGGGAATTTTGAAATTTTGATTCTCAATTTTTTTCTAGGAGGCTCGCATTGAAACGCAGGGCCAGGTTGATTGAAAACCTATAAAGGGTGGCCACCTGGTCACGATAGTCTATTGAAAACCCGTAGGGGCAGTAGGTTGCCTTGCTACTTAGCTGAAAACCTGTGAGGGCGGCTCAGTAGTGCACAACGGGTGAAAACTAGTAAACGGCACCCCGAGCGATCTGCAAATCCTGCGAGTCCAACCTAGTTTTTGTGCAATAGATCAACTACCTCTGCGAAGTTGTCTCGGGACAAGACAACAGTCTAAGTCTAGGAAAGTGTTAGCGGGTGAATGCGAAAGTATCAAACCATTGGGAAAATGTATGTGACACATAGATGAAAACCACGTTGTCCTTTCGATTGTGTAGTCAATTCAGGGTGTTTCTTTGTTAAGTCTAATTTAGTCTTCTCTTGAACACATGGAGTTATGAAGAAACAAAATATGAGTTGACGCATCTGTGCAAAGAATGGATTCGGAGGTTATAACAATATAACATTCGGATTATATATACTCTTCAGATTGTAATAGAGCGGGTTGTTGGTTGTTGGAATGCTAAGTAGTTGGCATGATGTTTTAGTGACTAAGAGCATTGTAAGGAGTGTATTAGAGCTCTGTGCTCTGATCGGATTTATGTAATGAAGGTTCAAAGTGTTGCAAGATTGTAATAGATACTCGCTAAGTTGTTTTATGGTATTTTATGTTTAAGCCTATTTCTTATAAGATTTGGTTTGTGAAAAGGATTTCCAATTGTATTTATTCTGTGATAACTCTATTTATTGCATAATTACACATGATTTGTGTGCTAGTCTATTCTTTCTGGTTAAACATCTACGATATTACATTATAGGTTAAGATTATGCACTTACCTTCGGCTTCTTGTAGTTTCTTAGCTAAATTGCATAGCGATCCCTGTAATTAGCATGTTCTGCTAACACTTGGCATTTGTCAAAAAGAGTGAAGCAAGCAAAGAGTGGGAGGCTTGCAAGGAGTGAGTGCATCTTGTAAGAGAGGTTTTGAGAAAATTTTATAAGTCGAGCTAGGTGTAAAGTGTGTGCTTGTAATTTTCATTTGAAAGTAGAGGCGGTTTGTTAATGTAATCTATCAAATAGTTAATGTAACAGAGTTTAAAGTAGCAATCAATTTTAGGAGTGTGTTTCCTTTCAGCTCATTGTTGTTGGTGCATACATATTTGTAAAATTCAGTAAAGTAAACATTTTCTGGGTGTGATTTTTAGCTTCCATATTGTATATGCAACCCCAATCCAGCTAGGTGGTTGATGTTTTTTCAAATGACCCTCAATCACACTATCATAGATTCATTTCTCATTCATAGGCATCATTGTAGGCTAAAAATTTAAGGCTTCTACAGTCCATAGAAATATAAACATGCTTTTGGGAAAGAACTGTGTAGGAGTTTTTAAATCAACATTTCATATCACACCATGTGATCCATCAGCATGACAAAACAATATGTTAGGATTGCAGGACTAGAACTCTTTATATAGATAACTCTACTCAAATACACAAGGCTAATTGGGCCCATAATAGGAGAAGATAAGAAATAAATTTAATAGTTGCAAATATTAATTAAATGTAACCACTAATTCACAACATTAATAATCTCCTAATGTAAGAAGGATCTTTTTAATTTGCTGATAATAGGTCTCCAAGAGTGGCTTAAACCCAACCCTCGTCTTTGTCTAAGATCTATTTTCTTCAATTTTTGAGGTAACATTTATGAACAGTCAAAAGGTGTGGCAATTGGTTCTTCGCTTTGCCAAGTGATGGCCAACCCCTTTATCAATCATTTTGAAGAGTTGGCACTCAACTCCTTTGCACTAAAACAAAAGTAGTGGAAGAGATGTTGACAATACGAACTTTAAGTTGGAAGCATGGCGGAGGTAAATTAGAGGAGTTCCATGCTCACTTAAATAGAATTGTAGACAGCATAAAATCCACTAAGGAGATGGAAATTGGTGGTATTTTACTCTTCTTGGATGTCCTCCTCATAAAAAAGGGAAGGCAGTTCCCTTGCTCGTCAAGTTTAGAGGAAAGGGATGCACATTGATCTTTATTTGCATACTCATCACCTAGCACAAAAATCTGGTGTTCTCGAGACCCTTGCCACTAGGGATTTCAGTATTTTTGATAAAGAGGATTTGGAGCAAGAAACTATTCGTTTGACTAAGGCTTTTAAGAGGAATGGCAACAAGGAGAATAAATTTGCTAGGGTTTTCAGACATGCAAGGAAAAGTCATGAGCAAAGAACAAGTCTAGAAGAATCAACAGAGGTCCTTGTGGCATCCCTTCCTTATATTGAGGGCATCTCCAACAATCTATTAAAAATCTTGAGACATCATAACATCAAGTCCACATTTCTACCACAGAATAAGCTAAGAAAGGATAAAAGGTCCTCTAAGGATCACACAAGTCCTATAAAGAAAAGTGGGATTTGTGAAATTCAATGCTCGTGTGGGATACTTTATATTGGTGAAATGGGCAGGTCCGTTATTGATAGAGTAAAGGAGCATAGTGAAAATATCAGCCGAGAAAGGATAGGCAAGTTGGCTCTAGCAAAGCACTCCACTTAAAAACACCGCATTTGCAATGAGGATGTCAAGTTAATAACCGTAGAGGATCACTATTTCAAAAAGCGTTTCCGAGAGGTTATGGAGATTAGTAATCATGAATGCAATTCGAATAGGTATGAGGGTTTGGATTCAAGCCACTCTTGATCATCCTTTCTCGAACTCAAACCAAAGTTTCAAGGAGGCCCTACAAGGGATGACACAGCGCCTATGAATGACATTCCAAATACATCTAACTATTAAATTCTGAAACATTTTCCATTGGGGAAAATCTACATTTGGGGTCCTAAAGACTGCAAATATTATGTGGAAATCCAATCCAGTTGCAAATATCCACATCATAGGTTGATGCTTAGACATGACAAGATGGAAGGTCAAACATGTAGCTTAGTTCATTGGTCTGCATTACATCAACTTTTTCAAGTTTTAAGTAGTTAATTTATGGAGTGTATTTCCTTTCAAATCGTTGCAGGTGCATGCGTTTCTAAGAAAATCAATAAAGTGAAATATTTTATGAGTGCAATTTTGTTTCCGTATTGTGACTATGCACTCCGACCCGACAAAGTGGTTGATCATTGTTCATCTTACCCTCGACCATGCTATCATAGATGCATTGCTTGTTCATAGGAATCAATGTAAGTTGTTGGTGGCATTGTCTTCATCTTAGTACAACAATTTGGATCAGCCCTTCAATAAACCACATTTTCTTTGTCGTATCAATAGAGAGTTCTCCAGCTTGTGTATAAACTCTTTAAACCAACAATTTTATACCCTGAATGAGTCATTCTTTCCCTACTTCATGCTATAGATCTCTATGACAATATTGTTTTCATCCCTCAACAACTTGAATTCCTTTATGAAATATTTTTCTTATTTTTATCTGTGTTTAACACATTCTAGTTTTTCTCTGCATGCAAGTCATCTTTTGTTGCTCTCAAGGGCATTGGAAATGAATTGAATCAATAATTTCCATCAACTTGACCATTAGAGGCCTAGCTGGTTATGCATATATGTCAACGACAAATGTGATCTTGATTACAATTCCTACAAGACTTGGGTAATTTTGTTTGTCTACTCAAAGCGTAGGTGTTGATTTTCTTCAAGGAGTCGCTTGTGCTCGTTCTAGGATGTGGAAAATGGATCCACATCTTGGATTGATTCCTCTTGCCACTTTTTCACGCTTTCATTTCACATGACTGCTACAAGATACCACTGTTAGGTCATAGGAAACCTGCTTTGACATAATTGATCTGGATTGGATTGAGAACCTAGTGGACAACACACTAAATTGTTAGAACTTATGTGTGTTATAGGTGGCAGCAATTAATTACAACAACTTTAGCATAGAAATACACAGATAATTTATGAATAAAAGAATTTACTACTACATTGATATGAAAGGTATGAATGGCTATCTCTAAGAAAAGATGCATGCTATTTTCCCTGCATTATTACATAAAGAAGGTAGCAATCTCTGAGAAGAGATGTGAGCATACCAGATTCTCTGATTAATATGAAATAGGTAGCAATCTCTGAGAACAAATGTGAAGTTACCATGCTCTGCTTCCAACTCTCTCCACTATGCTACCACATTCTTTATCTAATTTTTACATTCAAATGACAGAGCTTTTATATAATATTAAAAGCAATTTGACAAGCATTCCCCCAAGAAATCGAAAGGTTTTTTTGTAACATAAAACTCATCAAAACACAAAATTTGGGTTTCTTGAATTTTTTGGTGTTGTCTAAATTATTGTATTTTGCGAATTTTGGGCCTTTCAGTGCAGTTTTCAAGGCCAAGTTTTGTCAAATGGAATTTTGCACCACCCTTTCATCATGTTTTATATGTCCTAAGCTTTCCACTGCTTTTTGAATATGGAGGTTTTGAACCATGGTCACGAAGTTATGCACCTAGCAATGTGACCTACTAGGTTTTTGGTTATTAGTTAGAAGTTGCTTCAAATGCCAACTAAATTACATTAAAGACTTGGTAAAGAAATTAAGGTAGAAAGCATTGATTTGTTACTACGCCCTTAGTGCATCTAGGGATATGTGTGGCCGACTTGTGGCTTACATACCTTTCATATTATCTTATTGCATTCCTCTATTTCTTCGTTTGGTCGGCCTATGGAATAACCATGGCTAAGTAAAGTATATTTATGAGGTAGTGGTTAGTCTTTTATCATATATTGTGAATTTTGCTCTTATTGCATTGTTGTGGAAATTGCCCCCTCGAAACAGCTCAATCATTATTATTAAGTATTTCGCTCTTGTCACTTATTGTTATGGATCTAATTATTTTGCTCTTAATTTTGTGATATAATATTTCATTATTGCGAAACATCCAAGTAATTTCATTACAAGTGGTATTAGGGCATCGATTTGGGCTAGTTTCAACGGCATTGTTTTTTTCAGATTTGGGGTTGAGGCAATCTAAAGCGCTAAAGGATAGAAAAACATAACTTGTGATCCAGGAAGAAACTGATTTTTTTGCCACTGCAATATTGTTCCAAGTCTTTTTTTACCAAAAAAATCTAAAAATATTTCTCACCTTTGTGCAAATTACCAGTCATTGGAAATGTCTCAACGAGATGATCGCAATGGTATAGTCTGCTACTAGACTTTTTTTAGACTTGAAACCCTCCATCTTTGGATTTGTGAATAGCTGGTCCTAACACTTGTGGACATAGAAAAGATCAAGACACTCCAAAAACTCCTCACAAAGACAACACGTTCTCTGGAACTTCAAATCCACTGGTTTCTGAGAGGGTTCAACAAATTCAATCAAATATACAAAGGATGGTGAGGAAGGATGATCTTGATGTAGTAAAAGGGGAAATTAATTTTATGAAAGATCAATTTTCAAATACGAGTGCTCAATTGACCACTATTGTGGCTTAGCTTCTGCAAAATAATCCTCCACCACTCCAATCAAGTTCTCCCAATCCGAACAATCACAACTCCAATACTAGTTCGAAGCACATGCTACCAAAAGTGGAAGTGAACAAGTTTGATGACAAGGATCCACTCACTTGGATCAATCAAATAGAATATTTATTTGATCTACACTGAACCCCATGTGTGCAAAAGGTGATCACGACATCTCTCTATCTGGTACCTGAGCAGTTCATTTGGTATAGATGGTTGTGTGCTCAAAAAAAGGATGCCCATATTACTTGGTTGGTGTTTACTAAGGAGCTATAGATGCATTATTGCAACGTCTCAGAAAAGTACTTCAATAAGTTAGCAAAGTTGCAACAAGCAGGTACTATTAAGTATTATATTCAGCAATTCCAGAATCTATCCTTACACGTAGATGACATCAATGAGAACATGATTGGCATGTTCTTGGGAGGAGGGGCGAGCAGAGTGGGCACTCAAGGATAGCATCCAACTTAAGGTTTGCATGTTTAATCCAATGCCCAATTCTAAAGCCATACCATTCGCACACCAGGGAAAGGAAAAAGATTTGGTCAAAAGGACTTTCACTCATGACCGCAAACACAATTTCACGACACCATTATTTCCGCAACCTACAAGATTGACCCCTCAGCAAATTGAAGAGAAGCATGCCAAAAGGTCATGTTTTCACTATGATGGCAAGTGGAGCAAAGGACATAAATGCGTTGAAAAGAAGTCGTTCTACATTGAAGGAGCCAATGAAGATGATGAGGCCTCAGGTGACAGTATTGAAGAGCCAGAGGAGGAATCTGAAGATTCTCACCCTACCATCTCTTGTCATGCTCTTTCAGGTATAAGTACTCAAACTCTTAAGGTGGTGGGCTTCCTCAAAAAACACAAGGTGAGAGTGTTGATTGACTCAAGAAGTACACATAATTTCATCAATAGTAAGTTGACTAATCATTTGAACTCTTTTATTTATCTAACTCCAAATTTTCAAGTTATGATTTCAGATGGTGGCATAGTCAATTATTCTGGAAATTGCCATAGTATTAAGATTGCCATGGGGGACTACCTACTTAATTCTCCTATATTTGATATTCCCATGTGAGGATGACATTGTTTTAGGAGTATAATGGCTTATGACTTTGGACACAATAGAGATGAATTTTCAGGAACTGCTCATGCGCTTTCATTCTGAAAGTAAGACATTTGAACTAAGGAGATTACAGGTAAAGTCTCCCCAATTGGTTAGTTCACATCAGATGACAAAGATTTGTAGCACGATTGTTTTCCATAAAAGTTAAGCCAACAAATGTGTCTACACACCCTGATTTACAAATAATTTTTGATGACCACCCAACAGTTTTTGGCGCAATGCTAAAAGGCCTACCACCAAGCAGAGAACATCATCACGCCATAAAATCGATTCCAGGTAGCACACCACCGAACATCAGACCATACAGCTATCCATATGCCCAGAAAAATGAAATTGAGAAGATGGTACAAGAGATGTTGGAGACAGACATTATTTGACATAGCCAAATGAATATTCATCCTCAGTGGTCATAGTGCGAATGAAGAATGACACTTGAAAGATGTGCCCCAACTATAGAGAACTCAATAAGTACATCATCAAAGATAAGTTGTGTATTCCAATAATTGATAATTTGTTAAATGAATTACATGTTTATTTTACCAAACTAGATCTTTGTTTTGGGTATCATCAAATTCGGATCAGAGATGAGGATATCCATAAAATAGCTTTCAAAACTCATGAAGGTATTATGGGTTTATGGTCATGCCCTTTGGTTTCACAAATACACCAAATACATTTCAAAGTTTGATAAATACTATTTTTAGACCTTTTTTAAAGAAGTTTGTGTTGGTGTTTTTTGATGGCATCCTAACCTACAGCAAAACTTGGGAATAATATTTGAAGTATGTGAAACAGGTACCGTTAGTTCTGGAACAGCATCAGTTTTATGTGAAACCTTCAAAATGTGCTTTTGGAGTCCATGAGGCGGAATACTTGGGTCATATTGTTTCACATAAAAGGGTCAAAGTCAACCTTAAGAAGATCAAAGCTATGATGGAGTGACAAGTGCCAAAACCTTCAAGGATTTTTGGGGCTAACAGAGTACTATCATAGATTTGTAAAAAATTATGGCAACATAGCAACTCCACTCATAACCTTGTTGAAAAAAGATTCCTTTCACTGGACTAAACAAACTACCAAAGAATTTGAAAAGTTGAAAGATGCCAAAGAATCTGAAAAGTTGAAAGATGCTATGTGCACCACTCCAGTTTTAGCAACCCCTGACTTTTCCTAAACGTTTGTTGTTGAATGTAATGCATCAGGATATGGCATGGGGGCAGTACTCATGCAAGAAGGAAGACCCATTGCATTCGAGAGTCATCAACTCAAGGGAAAGAAACAAGCTCAAGACAAGCTATGAGAAAGAAATGATGGTTAGTCTTCATGCAATCAAGGAATGGAGACCGTAACTAATGAATAAACATTTTCAAGTAAAAATTGATCTTGATAGTCTTAAATAGTTTTTGGAACAGCGATTGTCATCAAAAGAACAACAAAAATGGGTGATTAAAATGTTGGGATGCGACTTTGAAATAATATATAAGGAAAAGAGAATGTGGTAGCAGATGCACTTTTTAGGAGGGATGAATCAGTTGAGGCATTGTTATGTGCAATGACTGTGTTGCAAGGGTATGCCCCCCGGCCGGACGCCTCCAATTCGGAGGCGCCTCCGGCACGGGGACGCCCGGAGGCGTCCCGGAGGCACCCGCCGGCGTGCCGAAAACGTCCGGCACGCTGGCAGGCGCCTCCGGGACGACTCCAAGCGTACCCGAGGCGTTTATGGGGCATCCCCGAAAATTTCCGGTGGAAAATGCGAAAAACGAAAAAAAAAAACTTTGAGCGCGAAAAAAAAACCCTAAAACTTAATCAATTTGAGCTTTGGCCTGAGGCCATTGTTAGGATTGTCGATGCCCGAATCCCAACTCACCCACCCAGTAACAGACTTGATTACATGTATTTTGGCTTTTTCTGATTGTTCCTGGAGTTGTTCTCCGAAACTATTGGATCTAGCCGCCCTTTGCCAATTCGATTTACGCTTTTGCGGATGGTTCCGGGAGTGGACCTTCGGAATGCTGTCGGAGTTGCCATTTCAGTGCGATTTGCACAACTCGAGCCCGAGCTGGGTCGATCTAACGAGTTGCACTTGGAACAACGAACTTGATCGTAATCGGATACTCGAGTTGGGAAAGAAATACTGAAAGGATGAGGGAAACCATGTTTCCTTCTCCTTAAAGCGGGATCAAATTAATTAATTTTAAATTTTTCATTTAATATAATATAACTATTAAAAATAAAATATAATATTAAAAATTTAAACTAAATACTATTTAGTTTTTACATTTTTAATATTATAATTTATATTTTATTTTAAATTTACAGTTTACTATATCTTTAGGTCGTATTTAAATTTTATTTTTAATATTTTTAATTTTAAAATTCTTTTAAATTTATATATATATATATATATATATATATTTTAAATATATATATAGAGACGTACCCACGACGTATCCAAATCAAGGTTTTTGAAAAATGACGTACCCGCGTACCCGTACCCGTATCCAAACAACGTAGTGCAATGATCATTGGCAAGCAAATTGGTTAGAAGAAGCAAGATCAAAATGGGAGAATGACAAGGATACATAGGTCCTGATTTAGAATTTTCATCATGCTTCAAGTGTTTCTAACAAATTTGTAGAAAAAGAACATATTATGGTATTGTTGTGTGCTTGCACAACACACCCCATTTTCAAATTGAAAACAGGGACCCTCTTTCTTTTGAGTTAAATCTTGTCTTACTTGGTCTAGAGGACCTCTTTGGAATGTTTAGGTGTATCTTCTTGAGCCCTTCCTTGATTGGCAATTACTAAATGATAAGTAAATGATTGTTCGTGCTTATTTTCAATGTCTTTGCATTTCTTCAAGTTCAGTCTAAGCTTTCATCTATGAACATCAAAATCTAACTTGTAGTTTTATGAAGTTTTAGTCCATGATTAAATGCTCCAGTATTCACCCATTTGAGGGGATAAATGTCTTGGAGAAGACTTGTGAAAAAGTTGTTGGGGATGTTGGGGGACGTTTTGTCTCCATTCCAAAGTCCCTAAATGGTAGGGGACATCCTCAATGGTTCCAAAGGGCCAAGGAAACATCTCAACTTCCAATGCTTTTGGAGGGATGGGGATATGCTCTGATGTCCAATGCTTCCAGATGGTTGGGGACACGTCTTGATGTCCAACACTTATGGAGGGCTAGGGACACATCTCGTGGTTCTGGATGACCAAGGACACATCCTGATGTCCAATGCTTCTAGAGAGTCAGGAATACATCCTTGTGGAGTGCTAGTAATTTCTTGTTTCTTTGTTTCAATCAAAGTTTTGTCTTTATAGTGGGTTTAAATTATTATGGTGGAACAGTGGTATTTCACACTAAGTTATTTTGAGATGTTCCTCATCACAAGTGGTCAAGGTCATAATTATCAGCCTCATGGTAGAAATGTTTGAATTGAGTTTTTATAATTATTAGTGCCTCAATCTTCCATGGCATTTTATATAAATATTATTGGAGATGTTACAGCTGTTCTTTAGATGATATCATTAAGATTCAAATCGGGTGCCTTTTCCAGTTAAATACCATTGTTAATAAAAAAAGTCCCTTTGATTTTCTTTTATTGTTTTGAGGATCTTTGTAGCTTCCTTTGACATTTTCTTAATTTTGTTGGTAGAGGGATCTATGATACACTATTTTGTAATCTTTATGGTTGAGGTTCCCTTCCTAAAATTTATTTTTAATTCATTGGGATTTTATACTCTCCATTTTAAATATTGTTTTTCACTAGATATAACTCTATCTTATAAATTAAGCTTATATCTTTGGCAATTGTATTGTTTTTTGGTTTAATAGCATTGAAACTATTCCATAATGGAAGTGCTTGATTGGATAAACAAGCATGGTAAGATAGACGAAGGCTTATCGACATATGGCTTTTGAAATTATTCTCTAAGAGATAACTTTATAAGTAGGATCAAATTTATGTATTCGGTGACGAAATTAAAAGAAGGAAATAACAAATAATGATCTTAGTTTGTAAGAAGATATATATATATATATATATATATATATATTCTTGAATAAGGATATAATTTTGTGTGGGGAAAATGGTGGTTTTAGGTGCCCTTGTAAAGGACAAATCATCTTGGATGGCGTAGATGAAGAAACTGAGATAGGGATGTAATATATATATATATATTTATATTCTTGAATAAGGATATAATTTTGTGTGGGGAAAATGGTGGTTTTAGGTGCCCTTGTAAAGGACAAATCATGTTGGATGGCATAGATGAAGAAACTGAGATAGGGATGCAATATTGATACTATTTCAAATACACATTTAATGTTTTGTTTGGCTCTTCCAAATATGTTCTACTCCTCATGGAGATTGTAGTAGTGCTCATGTTATTTTATCACCTATTAATGACATGCTAGGATTCTTTTTAAGCTAGTTTTCCTTCAACTTTTCTTTCGTTTTATTATAAAATATATAGAATTGATTTGGGGTGCACTAAAAATAAAATCATTACTCATCTTAAAGAATTATCATCTTGTGTTGAACCTTCGAACTTGGATAAAATTACTATGTTTCACAAGGTCCAAGTGCCCATTGGGAATGTCTAGAGAGACTCCCAAATAGAGAATGATGTAGGGGATGCGGGCTCAAAAATATATTAGCCAGATATATATATATATATATATATATATATATATATATTTCATGATAAATGAGGCACTCATAATAAACAAATAAAATAATTTAAATTAATTAATAAACACAACGAAAAACCTCACTTGTCATTTGTGATGCATAAAACTCTATAAATTTAATTTTATAAAACAAATCAGATCTCATACTTATTAAGAATTTGCATCTCTGACATATGATAAGTTAGCAATATATCAAATTAAGGCACTTATAATAAAAAAATACAATAATTTAAATAAATTAATAAACGCAACGAAAAACCTCACTTGTCATTTGTGATACATAAAACTCTATAAATTTATTTTTATAAAACAAATTGTTAAGGTGTGTTCACATTATTAATCTGTAATAACGTAATGATTGTTATTTAAACAATAATACGTTAATAAGTGTTTTATTATTATGTGGCATATTATTGTTATGAATAATAACAATAATATACGGGGTTAGTTTTATTTAGTTTATTAGTTAGACGGATATATTGTATCAACAATATATTTCATATATAGTGGGTTAGTTGTTAGATTGAGTTATTATAGGGAGATATGGAGATTGTGGTGGAGATATGATCTCCCTAATTATAGGAAAGACTTTTCTTATATAAATGTATTACCCGTATGAAATAATACAGTGAGAATATTATATTATCAGTGTGATTAAATATTGTCTCTGTGTTCGGCTCTATTGCATAGTGCATGAAATAAATCTTGTTATAGGCTCTTATAATACCTAACATTGGTATCAAAGTGGGGCAGACATATTACTATTTCACCCCTGTAGATGAAATATCCGATTTATATCCAGTTCATATAATACTAATATTAGTTGTATAAGCATATACTTGCCACTCTTTATATGTTTATAGGAAAACGTGCCCTTCACAAAGTTGTATGAGTGTCATCTTGCCATCAACTCATCTCATTATAAGAAGTGTTCATCTGAAAAAGAATATTAAATCATATATGTTAGACAGTCGACATTCTACATCTATTTTATGCATTCAGTATAGCATTGATCTGCGTGCATTCGAAGCTTCCTTGGCACCTTTGGATTCACTGGCTCGACATTTCATATCGTCACTGTGGATATCTAGATCTAAAGTCTTTCACTCTTTCTGGAGAGCTTTCACGATAGCTTCTACAATTCTCGGTTCAACAAGTTCAACTCGACATCTTTGCCTCGATGGTGACTCCCTCGACTCGCCATTTCTTTACCTACAAATTTGAATATTTTCGACAACGGTCTACACTCCATTTTCATCACTTCTGCTATTAGTGCCATTTACATGCACAATGCCGGCCTAACTAAACACTACAAATCTAACTCAACGTGATATGCGACTCGCTTGGCATGTTTTGAAATTGCCAGCTGGTATACATAACCATTCAAATTTTTGCTTGGTGTTCCTTACATGCAATTGTCTTCTCAATTCATGTAAACAATCTTCCACTCCTTCCGCCTCACTCGACTTGACTGGGTACACGTCGACTATCATTTTGTCATATTAAGAGTATTTAGATTTTAGTTGCAAGTTTTTATATATTATAAGTCATTACTTAAGAGTCTTTATACATTTAGTTTATGTCCATTATTAGAATTAGTGAAAAGTCTTGAGTCCTTTTTTATAGTTTAAAAGACTTCAACGAGTCGATAGTCCTATTTTTACTGTTTTTAGAAATAGTCATGTTGTTTAAAAAGTAATTTTCCTTTATTGCTTTCTAAAATATTCAAGTTGTCGATATTGTAAAAAAAATAAAAAGTCCATTGTGTCATTAGTCATTATTATCCAGAAGAGTGAAGTCTAAAAATTCAAAGTGTCTATATGACGTTATAAAAAGTCAAAAAGTCATCATTTTCATTTCGTCATATTGTCAAAATCAAAAATAAGTAGTCATTTTGTATGTTATGTCAAAAGTCCTACGTCATATAAAGTCAAAAATGTAAAAATATTTTTTTTTGCTTCACGAACGCATTTTCGCTTGTACACAACGTCTGTATTGTGGGAGGGGTTTCTCCTCAACCGAGCTTCATCGACGCATGTGTTGAGTAAGCAACTTTACCTAATGGAGGACTGAGGAAACGGAGGATGGAGGTTTTGAAGCCTCTCGTCAGTCACCAACAACAAGGCTCAGATAATTTGGTGACTTTTGTGTGGTGTGTTTTTCTTTTTTTGCAATGTGGTGTGTTTTGCGCCAAATCGGTTAATGTCAAGGACAATATTTCAGTGGCAGTAGAATTTGTCTATACTATTTTTGTTTGGGTGGAAATAAACATCAACAAACGCTGCATAAGATGACAACGAGGATTTATTCCTCATAATATTTCATTTTTCAGTATTGTGTGTGTTCTCATTCCCCTGCTGGATTGGAAAAAGGGAGAGTTTAGATATAATGGAATGTGACAATAGTTGTACAGAAGGGCAACTAACTGCAAAAATCCTCTGACTACAGATATCCTATAATTGTGTTACTTCTTTATGGAGATGATCGGCCAATGAAACGTCCATTGCGTTCACATAAAGTAAATGTGGGATGCATTCTTCGCATAGTAGTGGTCATGTGCAGCAAGATCAAGATAGCAAAATTCAAACAGTAGTATGCAGACCTAAAAGTATGCATTGGCATACGATTTTGTTCAGACCAATTCTTCAAGATGTATATTTTTCCCATGCTCACATTAAGGGGGTGTAGACTAGGGGTTAATA
The DNA here is from genome assembly GCA_037957365.1 of Torreya grandis. NCBI lineage: Eukaryota > Viridiplantae > Streptophyta > Pinopsida > Cupressales > Taxaceae > Torreya > Torreya grandis. The sequence continues at coordinate 730,169 of JARHVA010000246.1, read as the reverse complement.
ATGTTCACAAGAGAGTGAATGTTAAGGTGTGTTCACATTATTAATCTGTGATAACGTAATTATTGTTAATTAAACAATAATACGTTAATAAGTGTTTTATTATGTGGTATATTATTGTTATGAATAATAACAATAATATTCGGGTTCAATTTTATTTAGTTTATTAGTTAGACGAGTATATTGTATCAACAATATATTTCGTATATAGTGGGTTGGTTGTTAAATTGAGTTATTATAGGGAGATATGGAGATTGTGGTGGAGATATGATCTCAATTATAGGAAAGACTTTTCCTATATAAATGTATCGCCCGTATGAAATAATACAGTGTGAATATTATATTATCAGTGTGTTTGAATATTGTCTCTGTGTTTGGCTCAATTGCACAGTGCATGAAATAAATCTTGGTATAAGCTCCTATAATACCTATCACAAATAAGATATACTTATTAAGAATTTGCATCTCCGACATATGATAAGTCAAAAATATATCAAAGCCACAAATAAGGATCTTTTCTCTAAAATAAATGTAAAACTAGCTCACCAAAAGATCTGACTTCAACTTTATTTAGATCTTAGGGCATAATAAAAGATCAAAAAATTGGCCCTATTATACACTGTAAGTAAGACCAAAATTTCAACATTGTACAACATAACTATTGAAAAATGCCTGAAATTTCAGCAAGCTAAAGGTCAGAAAAATCAGATTGTTTTTTAGTATTTTTTCATGCTTTAATGGGCAAACGTTCAAAAATACTCTCTTTGAGGGTTGATGTCCGTGGGACATTGAGGAGGTGCCTCCCACACACTAGTAATGTCTGGAATGCATTCCTATGTCCCCAAGATGTAGGAAACACAGGGAATGCATTGCAGATCCTGGGAGCACGTCCCTTATGAAACTCTGAAATTATCAAAAATACAAATGACATTGTCAAATTATTAATATACCTCAAAAGGAAGGAACACGTGGTTCTCTCTGAAAGGGATAATACAAAATTTCATACTTTCCAATGTTATGCACAATACATCTTATATTCCTATTTTTGCACATAAAGGAATAGGAGGTATGCAAAGTTATTGTTCACTCCTTGAAGTGAATGCCAAGTAAATTTATGAATACTTACATATTGGAAATGAATTACAATGAAAATATTGTCCATAATTCTTATACTTAGAACTTGAAAGAGTAAATAGCATAATTGGTTTGAGTTTGGTTTTTTTGATTTCTTACATTGCTTTATCTACACGTACAATAAAATTTAAAAAAATTAGCAGCTATTAAAAGATTAAATTTATTGGCAATTTGGCAAAACAAAATTTCTTATAGAGTCTAATAACAAGAATGTCAAGTGTTGAGTTTGTGTCCAAGATTTATCACCTTTTTCATTTGTTTTCAATTACATTATAAGGTTGTATGTTTTTCAGCCCATGCTATTTTACTTTGTTTCAAGTAACATTTTTCAGTATCATTCTGATTATCAAGAAATACTTGGAATTGCTCATTGTTAATAATTAATTTCTTAGCAAAAACAATTCTAAAATAGAATATCATCCTGTTTACCATGAATTTGAAAAATGCAAGGTAATGCAAACCTGGTATTATACAAATGTTTTCCTTTGTTTCACTCTTATATTATGACAAGAATAAATAATATTAGAAACTATCCATGGGTTTGATGTCAAGGAAAGGCTGTGGCATGCACGTTGATGGCAAGATTGACTTTAGAAGATTTGAGAAGATTGGTACCGGAGTACGCTACAGACTGGGTTTCTTTTACAAATTTTGAAAAGGTTAGGAGTTTCTCTTTGCCTTACCACTGTCATCAAGAAGTATTTTCTGAACTGATCCATTTGGTTTTATTTTTAAATACATTCAATCATTTCCGTGCAATATTTACTTGCACCAAACTAAAAAATATATAGATAATTGTGACAAGTCATTATCTTTATTAATTACCTATCACTCCATTTCTATATAGCTATAGAAAGAGAGAACAAAAAAATATGAATTCCTAGCTTCTTCTGTGAAGGGGTGAATGCATGTATAGAAATTTAGATTGAAACAATATTGTATAGTTCAAGTTCCCTTGTGGATATTATGGAAACAAAATGAGAGACTTAAGTGAAGCATGATACACAAATATGATCAAAATCTACTTGACTAGTTGATATTTCTAATACTAAATGTTCAAAGATGACTGTTGAAAATTCTTATGGGACATATAGACAGATTGAACTGAAAATGGAATCCTTCTGCTGTGTCTGCATGGATATTTATAAATTACAACTTGAGGTTGTAGAAAAAGGATTGATAGTTGATAGATCAATCTAGAAACACTCTTTGGTTTATGAAAGATGATTCTAGACACACTATGTAGAAGACTCCAGGAATTGCCTATTGTGTTGATTGTGCCAAATGCACCTACCTGGTCAGTGCCGAACATATTAATAAATTTACTTTTTAACATCCCTCATAAATTTATTTTTCGATGAACCAAGGACTTTAAAGACCCCTCCATAATCATAACACACAAAATATGTGTCCCACATACCACTATGGGTCTTATGGCTGTTGAGGTACCCATTTAAGTAATTTTTTTCACCCCTAATTTATCTCTAAAATTTAAAATTCTTCTTTCATTCAATGCTTTGGTGAAAATATCTATAACTTTATCTTCAGTTTTGCATAAAAATAGCTGAATTACATCATTTTGAATCAACTCTCTAATGTAGTGATGATGGATCTCCACATGTTTTGTTCTTGCATGATAGACTTTGTCAGTTGTATTGTACTTTTATTGTCACAATATGATATTGAAGGTTGATTTTGTGGAAAATATGCATTACCAAGAATTCTCCTCGACCATATTGCTTCATGAACAGCTGCACATGTTGATGTATACTCTACCTTCGTTGATGACAATGCAATTGTTTGTTTCTTTTTGATACACCATGAGATAGAACCTAATCCAATTTTAAACACACCCAGTTTTGGATTTTGTGATCATCTACATGAAGCCCAATTAGAATCTATAAAATCTGTCAAAGACATATCACCACATGCTATTTATTCTATCCTCAAAATTTAAAATTCCTTTAACATATCTCAAAATTCTTTTAGCTACTTTCCAATGAGGAATTTTGGGAGATGGCATAAACCTTGAAAACGGACTAACAACATACGCAATGTTAGTGTTGGCCATTTTTGGCCCACGTACTAAAGCTCTTGCATTTTTCCGAAGGGCACTTCAAAAGGGAAAATGGTTATTTTCAAAGTTCTGAAAGATATCTTTTCTCAGGGAAAAGGGGACCTTTTTCAATTTTTCCGAAGGACTATTTCAAAGAGGCCGAAAGCATTTTCAAATTCCAACAATCCATTCAAAGGAATCCGAAAGGTATTTTTCCTTCGCAATGGACCTTTTCAACTTTTCCGAAAGGTACTTTTCATTTGCAAAGAGCCAAGACATTTTTTCCAAAAGATCATTTTCACAAAGTTGGAGGGGTCTTTTCAAATTTCTGAAGGGATCTTCTTTCCGAAAGGTCCAAACAGATAAACCGAAGGGTGCTTTTCAATTCTTCCGAAGGGTGTTTTTCAATTCTGTCGAAAGGCTTTTTCAAAATTTTGAGGATAAAAAAAGGGGGTCACTTTCAAGAAAGCCGAAGGGTACCTCCCTTTTGGAAAGGGGCATTTTCATAAAGTCTGAGGACATGAATTCCTTCGGACAAATTGTCCGCAAGAATGGTCTAAACAAATTGTCCAAAAAAAATCGCCGAAACAAGTCCGAAGGAATTGATGACAGGCCCACAAATGTCCAAATCTGAACCCTGCAAATAGCCATTGGCATTTAAAAAGATTAAAAGAAGCTACGCAATCTATAGACTTGTATCGACATAAATGGATACAGGAAAACCAATGTCCTTAGATTGGTTTTCCATCTATAGAAAAGATGTGGCCTAGGTCTCAAAGCAGGAGCTAGTGTATACAATTAATGGAGAGGCTCTCGTCCTTCGACATGGCCATCATCTCCGACAAACAGCCGCTTAATTCAGAGGCAGCATGACTCAATCCAGATTCAAAGTTATGGAGATTTTGTCCTTATACGTGTAAGACAAGTGAAAGATGGCGTGGAAGTGAAAGATAAAGATCAAGTGATTAGAAAAGGTAGCTCGAGCATTAAAGATGTTCTTGGACTTTTCCTTTTTAGTGGATCATGACATCATCATCCTCAACAAGTTCTTGTCTTCTAGTGTGTTTCTCAACCAATGAGAGGTCTTGAATACTATTGGAGCTAATGGTGGTTAATTTGTTGAAGGATTAGTTATAATTAACCCAAATGTGGGTGAGAATTCACGAAGGGTGGTTGGATCTCATTTATTGAATTTTGTTTGCTTGCCTCTTTTCTTTTTTTCTTCTTCCCTTTTTTCATATATCTCCATTGGCTCCCCCATAAAAAAGATATCCTCATTTGACAAGGAGAAACCCTGTCAAAATTTGTAAGAAAGACTTTTTGAAGCAATAAATATCAATTTTTACCTATCTCTTGCCTGAAAATTGTGTTTAGCAAGCTTGTGCATGATGGCCTTGTGAAGAAGTGTTTTCCCATGTCTATTGTCCTTCTTTCTTGTCTATTTTTTGGTGTTTTCAAGTTAGTTGCAAATCTGAACTTGAGTTCTTTCCGCCATTAATGGACGCTTGGTGTGGATTTTGAAATTCCTCTTTGCTTCATGTATGATTTAGTGAGCCTAGTTTATGAAACACTTATGCAAATTAACTGGTTGTGAGGTTGTGTGAGCAAGAATTATCTTATGCTGAATTAGTGTTTATTTCATGCTTATGTGGATCACTCTCTATTTGGTGCATCACCTCCCTGAGCTCAGATTTCCTTTTTATGTTATCCGCCTATCCCTTTTCCTTAGTCAACAGTAGATTTTAGCATGGGAAATAAGCGCTAAAGTGAAGCATCTGAGGAACTAGCCTCATAAAAAGCCTAAAGGTTCAACATCACTAAAGGATACCCACAGCCTGAGGTTGTCCCAGCGCTTATAGCTAGGAGTCAAATAGCCTGAGAAACTCTCCCACAAAGGTGCAATTCTACGCTACAACAGGACCTAGGCTTTATGCAAGTTTATCTATCTTTTGAGACCTTTACATGGCTTCCTTTTAACAATGCAACCCATAATTATGCTATTTCATAGTAAAAATGGCTTGAATATTCGATGGACTTCATTAAGATCAGAGCTTGTGCATCTCACTGCGCACTCCTTAGCCAAATATTTAACAATCATGATGCTCTTTCCCTGTGAATAAACTCTATTGCCCCTTTGTTTTTAAATCGTTTTATCATTTTACTATAGACTTTATCTTTGAATGTTTGGGCTTAAATTTTGTTTATGAGAAAAATTGGTTTCGATTTCAGTATTGATTCATTGCTTCTCACATAAATTTTCGCTTGGCAAAGACTTGGCTTTCTCGAAAAATTGACATAGTCGATTTTCTTGTTTTCTCACAGGTTTTCCAAGACTTCCCAGGGACTCAGATTCTTCCAAGCATTCAAATCTTGTAGACACGCAAGTTTCGAGCCAAATCTTTTTGGAAGAATGACTAAGTCTTTCTAAAACCCCAAGGCCTTAAGAAGATGCCATGTGGCACCTTCTTGCAAGTCCGAGAGCTCGGAGACATTAAGGCATTAACCTCAAAACCTCAGGGGTATTAAGGCATTAGCTCGGAAGCCCACGAGTTCAGGAATATTGATCAAGCTCTGGGCCCTCAAAATGAGAAGATGCCACGTGGCACCTTCTCGAAACCCCGAAAGCTTAGGGTAATTATAGCATTAGCCTGAAGCATAAAGAGCCCAAGAGGTCGAGAAAAGGCCACGTTGCGATGACTGAGCAAACACAGACTAAAGAACCTGAGAAGCCGAGATCAAGACATGTGGTCGAGGCAATGACAAGTAGATGAGCTAAAGCCCATGGATGTCGTCAAGCTCCCAAGTGGCAAAGTGGGGCCCAACAGGTATAAAAACCCTTCACACGGACGACCGTTGAACTGTGTTTTCTTTTTTTGAATTTTGAATTTTTTTTGTGTTTTTGCAAGGGTTTTGAACAAGAAGCAAATGAACAATAATCTGAAATTTCGAAAACAAATAAACTACTGCTGCAACTTCGAATTAAATTCCCAATGAATTGACAACTACAATGATTTCTCAATTTCCAATAGAATTTTGAAATTAAAGCAACATTTACAAGGCATGCAATTTATAACTCTTTTATTAGATACAACCCCAAACACAATGATATTAAGAAATACCAAGTCTCTTGGCTTCAGTGTGAAACTAATACCATGCCCAATCTAATTAAAATGATCATCTATAGCAGCATACTAAGTGACATGTAATGATAAATGCAACTACTTCCAATTATTATGCCAAAGGATGATGATGGAAAGCTATCACGGAATGATGAATTTAATACAAATAACATCAAGTATGAGATCCTGAAAAATGATGGCTGCCAAGGCAAACTGATTCGATTCTCTTTGTGTTTAATGTATTTGCCTCCAAAAGTGTAGCACCCAACCTTCTCATCAACCAAGGAAAGGAGTCCCTTCCAAACCCAAATTGAAACCTTCCCCCAGCTGCTTTTTACTGTAGCGTTCCTGTTCACATGCACTGTAGCGTTTCACTATTCACGGGTATTGTAGCACGACACTATTCACGCCACTGTAGCACGACACTATTCACGGGTACTGTAGCAGCCAACAATAAATGTATTCCACAATGAATTCTTAATACCCTTACTATCTACAAATAGATATGCACTGCTTATTCCTTTCCAACTGCTGAAGCACAAACAGAACAATGAGATTCCCTCAAAATTATCAAATTCATCAGATATTTCACTGACTCAAATGATGAACACACAAAAGAACTACATTCTCCAACGGCAGAAGTTGTAAACCCTTCTTAGAGCTCAAAACAATCAATGATCAATTAGCAAAATAACAATAGATGATTTCTTCATTCTTTTCCAAGCATAAATATGCCTTTCAAACCCTAAATCGAATTCTTCTAGAGAGCTACGATTTTTCCACATAAAATCATTTAAAAATAAATCATTAAAACATTTGATGATTTTAGACTTAGGAAAAAACATTTAATTTTTTCTCTTTCAATTAATTTAGTCAACTGCCTCCATTCGATGAAAAATAACCCATACTTAAGTGATTTAATATAAAGTTAACTTAACTTGAATATTAAATCATTAATTAATGTTGGAATCCACTAGAAATGCAATAATTCTCTCAAAACTGAGAATCTGACCCTGTCGTCTGAAACTGAAGTCCGGGTAATTATTTTCCATGTGATTAAATAACCTTGCTAAAAAATAGCAACTGCTAAAAATAGTAAAACTCATCAAAAAGTAGTCTAAATCAACTCTCTAAGCCCAATCAAAGCCACTGAACTCTGAGGACGTCAAATCACTGAACAACCAAACTCCCCTGTGCTCAAACTGACCCCCTATCCAACTGTATTAGCCTACGAGGGTCCAATGATAGGCTAAACAACTGCTAGAATGGAGCCTTTAGCTAGAAGGGGACATCACACAGGCAAAGCCAATAGCCTAGCGAAGGAAAAGGAAAGCGAAGCCAAGAAAAAGCCATGTGGCAGTGATGGCATCACAAAAGCGACGAAACTAAGATTGATGGCCCGTCCGACCGTCAAGGCCATCAATTTAGCAAATAGGTTGTGCTTTCAATTCGACGACGAAAGATCAAGTTGTAACTCAGCTAATAAGACAAAGAGGAGCTAAAAGACAAAAGATTTGTTTTAGAGATGCATGGTTCAACTGCAGTGGTGGGCATGCCGACAAATGTGTCGATAAATCAAAGAATCTCAACTGCATTACCCTATCACCATTGAATATTGTAACCACCCTAGTAGTGGGTTGAGCAAACATGATGGACAAAATCTATCTATAGAAGGGGCATTGTTTACCCTTTGTAAGGGTCGAGACTTTTAAGGTTGAAGCGCTATTGGGATTGTGCCACGATTGCACCTACCTTTCTTTCATGTTTTCACCTTGACTATGCATCCAGGGGATATTGATTGTAACAAAATGCTTTTAGAATGTTGAATATAGATTTTACTACATTTTGTTCGTTTAATGTCTCGAGTCTTTTGATTTAGCTGATTAATTGGTGGTAAGACTGTCAATATGCATATTTACAGATGATTGTCTTAGTTATGTTCTGCAATAGCTATCATAACTAGTTTATTGAGTTCTTCCATGTTTTATTTAAACTTCTCTCAATCATTGTGTGCAACAACTATAGACTCCGAGTAGTTTTATTTAGAAGGGGTTCAATGAATAAATAGATTTCACACTTGTCCTTAGAAGCTTGCCCATTGAGTGGCTAAAGTTTGTGCGATTGCTCAACCAGGTACACGGTCGTATAATTGTGGTCAGGCATGCTTTCTAGTTCCTTTGTATCAAGAAACTTGTTTAACTCGAGAGCGACCCTCTCTTTTCTACCCTACCCTTCTCTCTCTTTTTATTTTTTTTTTATGATGTCCTGCCTTAGTTTAGGTTGTGATAGGAATTACAGTGAAGCAGAGCTTATTGTTTCACAAGTTGAATCAAATAGGCGACACGATTTAGACAAATAATTAGCAAGCAAGTGAATAAATAAACATGAACGCTCATATCAACTGAACCTCTGGTGGTAGCAGTTGCGGCTCTCAAAGTAAACTTGGTTAAACTGCTCAATCCTTGGATTGAACTAGCATCAATCCTAAAATTAACGACAGAAAATTTTCGTCCCATAATTGTTGCCTCCCTTTGTCTTCTCAAAATGGCTAATCCATAGTCGTTTTTTGAGTGGATCATTTGGAGGGACCAACAGGTATAAAGATAGATTATACTTATGTAAGGATTTTTTGATGTCCCCATTTCCACATCATGATTAAGTAGGTATTGAAGACCTCCCCATAGACTAAAGGAACCCTTTTGGAGAATTATATTATATTAGTTAATTATTAATTGTCAAAATAGTGATTTTTATCATAAGACAATTATTACTTAATAGAATATTTGTTAAAAAGTGGTTTTTACCACTAAAGTGCTTAAAAAATTTAATTATTAATTTATTTGCCTTAAACTAGTTTTAATTACTATTTTTATTAAGACAACTAATTACTATTGAATTTGAAAAAAAGAACGTCAGCATGGGAGCTAAAGCAAGGAAAAGAAGATGTTCTAAAAAGTACAAGCAATGGCTTATGATGTATTTTATCTTCCTAAGGTGGTTCGCCCCCCTTTGGAAGATACAAATACAAGATGAAGGCTACAATGGAGGACGTGCTGAATTTTGATAATTGTTCTTCATGTTTGAAGAAACTATTAGGATGCATGTCCAATAGATGTTCAATGTTTTGGTGTTGATCAATCTAAAAAAGATGTTTTTTGACACCACCTTTACTAAAGAGATCTTGTTCTTGTCCTAAAAATGAGACAATTTACTTTGAGAAGTTTTTGTGAAGTTTCATAAGTGTTTTGCGACACATTTCTTGCATGTTAACCTTGCTTAATATTTATCCTATTTTTGCAAGTAAAGCAAACCACTTTGGAAGCTTGAATCGAGGGTTTGGAGGCCTCTTTTGGTCTATGTTATGCAAATTAAATATTTTTATTTTATTTGCTAATTTTATGCATATTGGCGTGAGGTATTGGAGAAGTTTCGTTCTGAGTTTGAAGCCCTAAATCCATAAAAAATTAGACAATTATTTTTAGAATTATTATTTAATTTTTTTGACAAGTTTTGAAGAATTTCACCTGCGGAAGACAAGTTCTAGCTCTCCTATTTTTCTATTAATTTTCTTGCACTTGGCGAGTTGGGCAATTGGCTTGGAGGGCACTTTTTGGCCATTTTCATGCCCAAAAATGTTCGTTGTATTTTTTTGGTCTTTTTTGGGCACTTATGGCAATTTTTTGCAAGGGTTTAAAGCGAAAAAATATGCTAAACACCAGTTGTATTTTTGGAATTAAATCAAAAAATTTAATTATCATAAAGTGGCATTTCAGATTCAAAAATTTAGCAAAAAAGATGCTTGTTTTGTGCATTTAATTTTATAACTATTTCTGCAAGTATTCAGTTAATTTTGGGACAAGTTATTGGCTGGAATTCATCTACAAAACCCTATTATTTTCGCATCTAGGGTTTTTAAGGCTTGACAAGGGTTTTTTGAACTTATTTTGCAAACTAGGGTTTGTTGATTTCATTTTCAAAATTGTGAAATTTAGGGGAAAACTCCTTTTATATGAAATCGTCCTATTTGGAGACATTACAGTGGTATCAGAGCACCGGTTTTGTCTACCTGTGAGTTAGTTGTTGGATGCAATCAAATAAAGAGTTCATAGTTTATCAGAAGAAGAAAACAACTATGGGGGACCAAGAGCCTCAAGGATTCTCTTCAGTACAAATTAAGCTTATGCAAAGCTTTATCAAAGAAGGCCAAAAAGAACATAAACAAACATTGAGTATACAAATTTCAGCCATGTTGAAGGATACTACTATTCCAAGAAAAGATCACCCCTTCAATGGAGAAGGACATTCGAATGATAATGAGAGGGTTCTTATTAACCCGCCTCATAAACTCTTCAAGGCGACTTTTCTGTAGAAAGAACCAATAATAGAAATGAGGACACCAAGGGAGGATATTTTGGAAATTCGTCAAAGAGAGTATGCATCCCTAAGCTTAGCCACGCAAGATCTTTTGCCTTTTCGGGATTTTTGTGAGATGAAGGAACCAAGTCAAAGGTTCCTAATATGCAACGCCGCAAATATTTGCAACAAAGGTTGGGTAAGATATCTCTTCCTATTTTTTATGGTACTAATAAACTTCTGTGAAATCTTGTTTATAGAAGTTGGAAACATATTTGTCACTTAACCCGATGTTTGAGGAGGCTCTAAAATTCATCACCCTACATTTGGAGGGTATTGCTCATCAGTAGTGGTTTCATGGCCTAATCACACAAGGCCACGGATCTATTACTACCATGGAGGAGTTTGGCAAAAGAATCATGGAGAGATTTGATAGAAAAAATACAGAAAAACATTTTCGTGAGTTAGCACAACTCAAACAAGATCATAATGTTGAAAGGTGTGTTGCTGATTTTCAAAAAGTTTTGGTTATGGTACACGATATTAGTGAGAAGAGGTTGATTGTTTTATTTGTTGAGAGTTTGATTGAGCCTTTAAAAGGTTTGGTTAAGGCTTTTAACCCTCTTTCTTTACAAGATGCTATCACTAAGGCTTTGGATTTAGAATGTTTAGCATACAGGGTTATTAAGAGCCAAAAAGGCAGCCAAGGGCAGCCACTTATTCGTTGTCCAAAGGGGCAAATACAGGGCAGCCAAGGACTGATTTTAGTGGGCAGCAAAGAGCACAAGGTGGGCAGCCCAAAGCACCACCAAATGAGCAACAAAAGAAGCCTTTTTCACCACTGTGCCACCTCATAAATCGCTGCCCTATAGCAACAATATGAAGGATGATAGAGATGAATTAAGAAGGCAAGGCTTATATTTTACTTGCAAGAATCCATGGACCAAAGGCCACTGTTGCATGGGCAAAGGACATGTCTACTATATCGAGGTAATTGATAATGATTCAGATTTTGATATTGTTGATACTAATAATGAAAAGAATGACAATATTATTGATGAGCATGTGCATGAAGAAGACACACAAGACTTGGATAGCACATTTGCTTCTCTTTCAAGAGCTACCAAGTATCATGCCTTCAAGATAAAAGGTACATTGAAGGGTCAAAGAATGACTACTTTGGTTGATAGTGGAGCCACTCATAATTTCATTGATGAGAGCTTGGTTAAGAAGATGGCATTAAAAACTACGAATTGTAAAAGTTTCAATGTGACTATGGTAGATGGATTCACCATTTTTTGCTCCAAAAAGTTGTCACAACTTCCACTCACTCTTGGGAAACACAAGGTAATTGATGATTTTTATATTGTTGACATTGGAGATATTGATATTATTTTAAGTGTTCAATGGTTGCATTCCTTAGGAGACTTCACTCAAAATTATAAAACTATGGAGCTGATATTCTTCAAAGAGGGCAAGAAAGTGATCCTCAATGGTCTAGCAAATGGTGCTCCACAAGAGGTGTCTATGAAAAGGATGCAAAGAGATTTTAGAAGGGGTCAAATTGCTTGGGCAGCAAGCTGTCTTATCACAGTAAATTCAGAAAAAAAAAACCGCAGCCCCCTCATGGTAAGCTTCAAGCTATTTTAGACAAGCATATTCATGTCTTTGATGATTTACCTTAAGGTTTGCCACCAAATAGAGGTTTTGAGCACAATATTGGGCTGGAAATGGATGCTAAACCAGTTATTGTCACTCCTTATTGCCACCCAAGAGCCTTCAAGGAAGAGATTGAAAAGACCATCAAAGAATTTCTTGATATGGGGCACATAAGGCCTAGCTCAAGTCATTTTGCTTCTTCAGTTGTTCTAGTGAAAAAGGATGGCACTATGAAGATGTGCATTGATTACAGGTTATTAAATAAGAAGACCATCAAGAATAGGTATCCAATACCTAGGATTAATGAATTAATGGATGAGTTATATGATGCCACTTATTTCTCCAAGATTGATTTAAGATCCGGTTATCACCAATCAAGGTAAGAGAAGAGGATGTTCATAAAACTGCTTTTAGATGTCATTTTGAGCATTTTGAATTTTTGGTTATGCCTTTTGGATTGACTAATGCCCCAGCTACTTTTCAATCCTGTATGAACAATATGTTTGGCAAATTTCTAAGGAAGTTTATGCTAGTTTTCTTTGATGACATTCTTGTGTATGGCAAAACCTTGGAAAAGCATTTGAGACACTTGGATTTGGTCTTGAACACATTAGAGAAGCATTCTTTCTTTACAAAAAATCTAAGTGTGAGTTTAGATTAAAAGAGATTTTGTATTAGGACATGTCATCATTGCACAAGATGTGCAAGTGGACCAACAAAAAATTGCAGCTATCATGGATTGGCCTATTCCCTCTACACTCACACAGTTAAGAGGATTTTGTGGTCTTTGCAGTTATTACAATAGATTAGTGAAAGGTTTTTCACAACTTGTTGCCCCTTTGACTGATTTAACTAAAAAAGGGGCTTTCTGATGGTTCAAAAAGCCCAACTAGCATTTGAAAATCTCAAAAAGGTAATGTGTTGTTGTCCAATCCTTGCTATTCCAGATTTCTCTACTCCTTTTGTGATTGAGTGTGATGCTTCGGGTGAAGGGATAGGGGCTGTCATAATGCAGAATAGACATCTTATTGCTTTTGAGAGTAGGAAACTCAAGGATTCAAAGAAATCTTATTCAATCTATGATAGGGAGATGTTGGCGGTTACGCATGCTTTGAGTAAATTCAGACAATATTTGGTTTATGGCAAATTCATTGTAAAATTGGATCACAATAGTTTGAGATTCTTCCTCAATCGAAGAGTTGAATGATAGGCAACAAAAATGGGTAAGCAAAGTGCAAGCTTATGATTTTGATATTGAATGTATGAAAGGTAAAAATACTGTGATTGCAGATGCTTTATCCAAGAAGCCTTGTTTTGGATTGCTTGAGGGCAAGCAATTTTGGGAAGGGAAGACTGTATTGTCCCCATTTCCACATCATAATTAAGCAAGTATTAAAGACCTTTAATCTATTTCCCCATAGACTAAAGGAACCTTTTTGAAAAATTATATTTTATTAGTTAATTATTAATTGTCAAAATAGTGATTGTTATCATAAGACAATTATTACTTAATAGAATATTTGTTAAAAAGTGGTTTTTACCACTAAGGTGCTTAAATAAATTAATTATTAATTTATTTGTCTTAAAATAATTTTAATTATTATTTTTATTAAGACAACTAATTAATATTATATTCGAAAAAGAGAATGTCAGCATGGGAGCTAATGCAAATAAAAGAAAAGATGAGCAATGGCCTATGATGTGTTTTATCTTCCCAAGGTGGTTCGCCCCCCTTTGGAAGATATAAATACAAGGTGAAGACTACAATGGAAGACATGTTGAATTTTGATAATTGTTCTTCATACTTGAAAAAACTATTGGGATGCATACCCAATAGAAGTTCTTTGTTTTGGTGTTGATCAATCCAAAAAATGTGTCTTTTAACACCACCTTTGCTAAGGAGATCTTGTTCTTGCCTTAGACGTGGGGCGATTTACTTTGAGGAGTTTTTGTGAAGTTTCGTGAAGGTTTTGAGACTCATTTCTTGCATGTTAATCTTGCTTAATATTTATCCTATTTTTGCAAGGGATCGAACCACTTTGGAAGCTTGGATTGAGAGTTTGGAAGCCTCTTTTAGTATATTTTATGCAAATTAAATATTCTGATTTTATTTGTTAATTACCTGCATATTAACGTGTGGTATTGAAAGAGTTTCGTAAAGAATAATTTTCAAAATTATTATTTAATTTTTTTGACAGGGTTTGAAGACTTTATCACTTGTGAAGGCAAGATCTAGCTCTCCTATTTTTCTACTAATTTTCCTGCACTTAGCGAGTTGGGCGATTGGCTTGGAAAGCACTTTTGGGCCATTTTCGTGCCCAAAAAAGTTCATTGTATTTTTCTGGTATATTTTGGGCACTTGTGGCGATTTTTGGCAAGGGTTTGAAACAATAATATTCAAAACAGCAGTTATATTTTTGAAATTAAATCAAAATTTTCAGCCATCATAAAGTGGCATTTGAGCTTCAAAAATTTAGCAAAAAAGGTACTTGTTTTGTGCATTAATTTTTTGATTATTTATGCAAGTATTCAATTAATTTTGGGACAAATTAGTCGCTGGAATTCATCTACAAAACCCTACTATTTTGGGGTCTAAAGTTTTTAGAGCTTGACAAGTATTTTTTGAGCTTATTTTGCAAACTAAGGTTTGCTGATTTCATTTTCAAAATTGTGAAATTTAAGGGAAAACCCTTTTTATTTGAAATTGTCTCATTTGGGTACATTAAAGATTTTGTCTTCAAACACAAGATCATTCAAGAGCTTCATGTATCTCCAATAGAGGGGCACTCAAGATTTTTTAAGACTTATCGAATCAAGCAAGATTTCTTTTGGGAAGGACTTAAGGGCGATATACGAAAATTTGTGGCAGAATGCATGGTTTGTCAATAGAACAAAAGAGAAACAATCAAGATTTTTGCATCCATTATCCATCCCTAGCCAACAATGGGAGCAGGTTTCTATGGATTTTATTACAGGGTTGTTGAGATCTGAAGGTAAAAATGTCATCATGGTAGTTGTGGATAGACTCACAAAATATGTTTATTTTTGTTATTTATCACAACTATTTGTATCCAGTATAGTAGTTGCTTTTCTTAATACAGTTCAAAAGCTACAAGATACTCTCAAAATCATTGTAAGAGATCGTGATCCTATTTTCACCGGTAACTTTTGGACTGATTTATTTGCATGTTTGGGTACTCAATTGGCTCATAGCTCGTGTTATCATTCTCAATTTGGTGGGCAAACAGAGGTCAATAAATGCCTAGAAGGGTATATCTGTTGTTTTGCATCAGATAAACAAGGAAGTTGGGTCCATTAGTTATTGCTAGCAGAATGGTGATACAACACTTCATTCCATACCTCTTCTAAAATCTCCCTTTTTGGCACTTTACGGCTATCATTCCCCATCATCACTTCATCTTTGAAGGTGCAACACAAGCTTTGAGTTGTTGAGGAACATATTCAACATCAACAGGAGATACCAGCTAGTTTAGGGAGAATTTAGCAATGGTATAGAATAGAATGAAGCAGCAAGTTGATCAGCTCCATAGTGAGAAGCATTTTGATATCAGTGATTGGGTCTTTATGCACTTGCAGCCATATAAGCAAATGTCTTTGAAGCAACAAAAAAATGATAACGAACTTTTTCCTAAGTACCATGGCCCTTATCATATTTTAAAAAAAATGGCAATGGCATACAAGCTAGAGCTACCCCAATCCACTCGCATACATCATGTAATTCATGTATCTTGCATGAAGGTCATTAAACAGAAAAAAAATTCTCAGACTGAGTCACTTGAACTAGATGAAGGCAAAATCATTATGGAACTTGAGGAGATCCTTTACACACGCACAAAAAGGCTACAAACAAGAAAGCTTAAGGAGTATTTGATCAAGTGAAAGAGTCTGAATCGTGAAGATGCAACATATGAGGATGAAGCTTTCCTACAACATCCAAAGTTGATTCAACATTGAGGGCAACGTTTTTTTGAATGGGAGAGGCATGCTACATCCTCAACCTATAGTGTGTCTAGGGATATGTGTGGTCGACATGTGTCTTACATACCCTTCATACTATCTTATTGTATTTCTTTATGTTCTTAGCTTGGTCGGCCTATGGAATAACCATGGCTAAGTAGAGTATATATGGGAGGTAGTGGTTAGCATTTTTTCATATATTGCAAATTTTGCTCTTATTGCAATGTTGTGGAGGTTGCCCCCTCGAAGCTGTTCAGTCATAATTATCAAGTACTCTGCTCTTTTATTAATTATTGTTGTGGATCTGATTATTCTGCTCTTAATTATGTGATATATTGTTTTATTATTGTGTAACATCCAAATAATTTCATTTCAATGTGAGGGTGTTGCAAGTGGAGAGAAATATAGGAGATATGTTGAGGTACGCCAAGATCCTTTGCTTCTGACAGCAAGTTATAGACTCCATAAAATGAAGTCATATTAATGAGAGATATATGCAAGTTAAAGATCAACGTCTCCATAAATACATGTCTGCAAAGGTTATCAATGACTGATACCCTCTTGTGCTTGTGACATTTGTCCTCACTAGTTGTATCACCTCAACAATAGTAATATAAAAAACAAACAGCATAGATTTGACCATATCAACCATAAAGAACCACAATAGCAAGCTAATCACAATAGTAATTAAAACTAAGCTCCTCATTAAAAAAACACGTTCTAAATGTTATTTTGAGAAAGTTTTGGTGGGGGAACTTAGGCACATATTTATTTCATTTATATTTAATATTCCCATCACTATCTCTACTTGTGGTCTTATACAACAAAGAAATGGGAAGGAATTCCAACAAAGGAGGAACAGATGTCATCTATTATACATATAATCTTTTTTGGGATCCATAGTTTCATGGATAATTATACGGCCAAGTTCCAACCATATGCTATGCAAAGTCCCATCTAACATGTACCATGTTTTTCAGGGTGACACATCACAGGCTATACCATGGCAATGTCATGTCCCTCTTTTGATAGAGACATCATTGAAGACCCTTAGCCTTAATTAATTCCCAAGGGCTAAGGGACAAATAAGAAGGGAAACATAATTAAGTGATTTTGATTGAATATATGTAAAAAATACCTTTTTGAAAGTTACTTTATGTTTTCTTATTTTACTTAAAGAGGGGACCTTTAAGGGTCATGGATGTTTAAGTGATTTTTAAAATGTCATAAGGAAAAAGTATTTTTAAATATTCGAGTTGCTCTCCCTTCCCCTTTTGGGCGCCACACTAGGAAGGCTATAAAAGCAAAAAGAAGAATCATTTGGAGAGGTTCATGCTATGTTTGATATTCAAATCTTAGTCTTTTATCATAAACACACTTAAGCCATTTACTTTGAAGACGAAATTGTAATATCCATTTCCAAGCATAAGACAAGGGCACATCCATTAAGGTGGGCGCAGCAATTAGAATCACCCCTCTTGAGGGGAGTGCCACATTTAATAAAAAATTAAACTTACATAGGCAGGCCAACCCACCTAAACACCAAGGGACGCCACCCTTTGGGACATCGCCTCCCTTGGGAAAAGACATTAGAAGTGTATTTATAAAGGAAAGATGGTGGAGGAAGGGCAAATTGGAAAAGATAAGATTTTATTCAATAAATACACCAAGTTGAGCAACAGCTCTAAAAATGGACTTGAGGACGAAAACCCTCATTTACAATTAGACCTAAGGACGAAAACCCTTGAGGCCTAGTGGGTAACTTCATTCAAAAGTTACACTTGTGCTTCACTCTAAATATTTGACTATTATTATTTTAGAATATTTGTCTAAGACAAAAATCCAGAATTCAGTATTTGAAATTAAAGATTTATTATATTTTATTTATTTTTATAAGTTCATAAAAATTGGTGAAAATATCAATGATATAGTTGAAGTAAATAGGATTAAAGCAAAATCTAAATTTAAGTATTTCAATTCTATTGGGGATATTACAGTGGTATCAGAGCAATTGTTCCTGCCAGTCTGTGAAAATGGATTTTGGATTTGATACATAGTCTATGAATCATGGAGTTAATAAGAAAATATGATTTGAAAACAAAGCTTTGCAGATTGGGAAAGGAACTTGGGCATCCACATCATTCAAAAAATGTTTTGTTCAACGTTTTGGAGGAAGTGGCTAACTGTTTGTCCTCGGTATGGCAATCAGATTCCAATTCTATGTTTTGGGCAATGAATCCTTTGGTAACTCATCTGGTCGAGTCCAAGTTGTTGAGATATCCAGATCCAGATGTGAGACTTGTGGTTATCACTTGCATTAGTGAAATTACAAGGATAACAGCACTAGAATCACCATACAGTGACAACACCATGAAGGAAATATTTCGGCTCATGGTGGAATGTTTTGAGGGTCTAGATGACATACAAGTTCTTTTTTTGCTAAGAAGGTCACAATCCTTGACATTATGGAAAAAAACAGATCTTGTGTGCTAATGTTAGATCTAGGATGTGATGATTTGATTCTTCACATGTTTGAATATTTCTTTCCTACTATCCATAAAAAGCATACAAAAAATGTAATAGAGTCAATGCAGTCCATTATGACTTTGGTCCTAAATGAGAGTGATGATATTTCACAACATTTGTTATCCATACTAATGGCTGGTATTGAACATGAATCATCACCAATGACAAATATACTAGATAAAAGTATTGTTGCTCTTTGGTCCTGAATGAGAGTGATGATATTTCACAACATTTGTTATCCATACTAATGGCTGGTATTGAACATGAATCATCACCAATGGCAAATATACTAGATAAAAGTATTGTTGCTCAATGTTCAGATAAACTGAAACTATTTGTGACAATTGAAGGGCACAAAGATGTGTTACTAAATGAAGAACCACGAAAAGTATTAGATGCAGCGGAATCTCCAAAGAAAGAAAAAGAAATCATCGAGAATGAACCAAAGAATGAAGAAAAATCTGAGGTGCAAGATTGTGAAGAGAATTTGGTGGTGCAAGCCAAATTTTCAAATGATTTTACTGATTTTAGCTTGATGAAAATTTTAGAGCAGCCAACTACATGAAGCAAGTAGATGATGAAAGGGTTTCCTGCATGCATCAGACAGATAAAATCAAGGAAAGACAAAGGTATAGTAATACAAATGACTGGGACAGCAAAAGTGAACCCTTGAAAGTTCATTACATGAAGATGGATGCAAGGATTTTGGATCAGTTAAAGTACATCAAAACCTTGAGCTTGTGTTGGCAAGAGATCTCTCATTTGACAGGGACCGAATCAAGGTTTTGGGAGCACTACATCATGTTTTATCTCTTGGACATGGTACGTGGGCATGAGGGCTTACAACTACTTGAAGACAAACAATTTTGGAAAGGGTGGACTGTAATATCCCTTTCCAAGCATAAGACAACGACACAACCATTAAGGAGGCCGCAGCAATTAGAATCACCCCCCTTGAGGGGAGTGCCACATTTAATAAAAAATAAAACTTACATACACAGGCCAACCCACCTAAACACCAAGGGACGCCACCCTTTGGGACATCGCCTCCCTTGAGAAAAGACATTAGAAATGTATTTATAAAGGAAAGATGGTGGAGGAAGGGCAGATTGGAAAAAATAAGATTGTATTCAATAAATACACCAAGTTGAGCAGCAACTCTAAAAATGGACTGGAGGATGAAAACCCTCATTTACAATTAGACCCAAGGATGAAAACCCTTGAGGCCTAGTAGGTAACTTCATTCAGGAGTTACACTTGTGCTTCACTTTGACTATTTGACTATTCTTATTCGAAATATTTGTCTAAGACATAAATCAAGAATTCAGTATTTGAAATCAGAAATTTGTTATATTTGATTAATTTTTATAAGTCCATAAAAATTGGTGAAAATATCAATATGATATAGTTGCCAGTAAATAGGATTAAGGCAAAATCCAAATTTAAGTATTTCGATCCTATTGGAGATATTACAGAAACCCTTCAAGCAAAGAGTTATAGAGGACACAAACCCTTTTTCTTCATTGGGGTGGCTTCATTTAAAGGCTGCCATTGAGTTATCAATTTCTACAAGGGTGTTTTAAACACCATTTTTGCTATTTTCAGGAGGGCGACTTGCTTTTGGAAGTGGGCAACTTGCTTGGTAGATGAATTCCCATGCTTTTGGGTGATTTTATGCCCTAAAGACATTTCTGAAATTTATTCTAATATTTTGTATATTGACAACTTGCCTTGAAGGAGGTTTGGACCTTGTTTGAGGGTCAATATTGCCTTGGAATAATTCTATAATATTCCAGCTTGGGCAATTTGGTTTGGGAGGCTTTTTGGCCTCAAATATATTCAAAAAATTCATAAAAAATCTGTCTTTGAAATCAATAATATTTGTGCAATTTATTGAGGGTTTTGTAAAGTTTGTTGCATGGTAGAACAGCTGCGATTTTCAATTCATTATTTCAATTTGGGGCGCCTAGGGTTTGGAGGATTAATTTCTCTTTTGATGGGTCACAATTTCTTGTTTGGATCAGTCAATTGTTGCTTAAGGTTTAACATATTTTTGAGCTATTTTTGTAAGTGTTTGGCAGCTAGGGTTTGCTGTTACAAAAATCAGAATTGTATGCATTGGCTAGGGTTTTAAAATAAATCCAGAATTCAGAAAATTGCCCTATTTGGGGACATTACAGACAATGAATTGCCATGGTTGATACTATTTACTCTCCCTCCAGAAGAAGGAAAGGGAGAGGATGAGAAAGAGAGTAACTAGTGCCAAAGTGTTATTGTGGGGTTCAGGCTGATAAATCAAGGATTGTATCGTGGAAATTATTTGCCATGATACTAATGTTTCTCACTGTATAGCTATGTCTATCTGTTGCTGTACTTCTGCACGCATTGGACCTGTGGACACCAATTTTAAAAATCTTTGAGCTACCACATTCAACCCCACCCCATATTGCACTAGCATGTGCGCAACCAAAATCTGGGAACGCTGCTTAGAATACTTAAATGTAGCAATACCTGACTGCAGAAACATCTTCAAACAACACACTAGATTTTTAACATGTATCCAACATAGATGATGTCTCTAGTGCCAATAAGAAAGATAACAGGAATTATCCACAACATGAAAAAGTTTACCACTATTACAGGAACTGGATAACACCACTTCAGTCACTAATTTTGCACCATTCAATATTACTGATTTATTGGCATAAAAGAAAAACAAGATAATTCCCTTCAGTATTTCCTCTATAGATTTAACCCATAAAAAACATCATAGAAAACCTGAACTACAATATCTAAGAAATTCTATTGGAAACAGCAGACTGCAATTGCAAAAGCCGAAGGCAGTAGTTGAATACATATGTGTTACTGGTATTTAATCCTTTAACTTAAGGAACCATTGATTGGATCATTTTTAACATGTTAAGGAGGACATTTTTGTCCATCCAGAATATATATTTGTGTGTTCCTTTTCCAGGAAGATGCATACATAATGCCCAGAGATAGAAAACAAAGGTAACAGTTGTGAATTTTACCACATCAAGAGGAACAAAAACTGACTGGGCAGCAAGTGATGAAATCATTCCAGCAACACCATTGGCTATTGCAGCTTGTGTTGGTTCGGGTAAATTTAGCTTTTCTGTGATTCTAAGAGCACCAACTTTTGTTGTCTCTAAGGTAGTTAGAAAAATTATCCTGCCAGGAACTGCACCAGTAACAACAGTACCAAAACCTCTATACAAACCAGAAATTCCATCTGCTTTTAATATGTTTCTAAATATTGAAATTACAGTTGTATTTGAAGATTGTCTTGCAGTAACCTGCAGCCTTGTCTTAACAACAGAAATTGGATACAAAGCAACAGTGACACTGGTAAACAGCCCTGCCCCGATTGCATAGAATTTGGTTTTGTCAAGTCTGCAGGTGCAAGGGTTAATCAGCAAGGACACTCTGTAATAAATAGCAAGTATAATCCAAATGACATGCTTAACAATTGAATAAGTTTAGCTGATACTTTACTAAGCACTTATCTTCATTCCCCTCAACATAGTTTGCTTTTCATTTTGATGAATGAAAATAATATAATAGAAAAAAATCCAGCAGACTATTTGTAACTAAAATTGCTTGAAAAAAGAAATTTATTGGCCCTACTAATAGTCAAAATGAACTTATAGAATCCTCATTATCACAAATGTATATTTTTTCTACAGGAAAAAAGTAGTTAGAAGTGTCTGCATCAAACATAGACGATCATTATTTCATTGGATTTACTAAGCAAATTTGCTCCTGCTAGGAAATATATTCAAAGACTGGCCCAATAAGTAAAAATGTTTATAATTAAGATCTCCATCAATGGGCATGTCTCCTGGATGTGCCTACAGTTAAGAACCTCTGCAAGCATGGGATATTAATAATCTCTATAAATCATGTAACCACACAAAGCCGAGGTTTTAAAATGTGATCTAAATTTGAAATCAATAATCTAATCAGCATACCATGTTAAAATGAAATATCAATTGAATATTTGGGATTTTTTGTTGAGGACTGTCTGATTACTTTTGCAGCAATAATCCTAAAAGCACAAAGCAGTAAACATGGCATTTTAAAATGTGTTCTAAATTTGAAATCAATAATCTAATCAGCATAGCATGTTTACAATTATCCCCCATTTGAGCCAACTTTATAATTGAGGGGTGGATGGACATCTAGCTGCAATTAGACTGTACATAAATTTTAGGTATTGCTTTATCAAAACTGTAAAGCCTTAATAGAATGTTGTTTTCGGTACATGCAGGTGGTTGACTTTTCTCTCATAGGCCTCATTAAGCAACAATTAGAACACATGCTCAGTTTTCACCCAGCTCTTGGAGACATGAAATATCAATTGAATATTTGGGATTTTTTGTTGAGGACTTCTGATTACTTTTGCAGCAATAATCTTAAAAGCACCAAGCAGTAAACATGGCATATCATCATTCACACTCATGCGGACAAATGGACTCTGTAATTGCATACGTTCAGCTATGGTACTTGCAGATAACTAAATGTCAGGTGCACTTCTACTAAATGCCGAGCATTCCTTACAGATAGCTGGAAGTTTGTTGAAAGAAGGCCTTACAAAACTTCCAATGCAGCACTCTAAAAGAGAGACTAGACAGACACTGATAAAAACTCAGGTGATGCTTATTCTCTGTCAAATATCCATGCTGTCAGTGGGTATCTACGGTTAACAGTTTACCATAAAGTTAATGCAACAGGTTACCGTTCTTTTGTTATCAGCGTACAGTTTAACATGTTTAACAGAGATGTGTTGCAGGCAGCCTCTCCAAGAATAATGAGAATGTTTTAGAGCGACATATTGCAGCCAGCTTCTCCAACAATAATGAGCCAAGTGCTGATACTATTTATAATCACACCATAAGCCATAACAAAACTATGTACATTTCCCTCCATTAATTAGACCTGGCTTTCAGCTAGACACGCCATGAATTTTCTTGACCACTAAGCCAACTCCACCCAAAAAACAGGGTAAAATTTCACTTACAAGATTTTATTACACAAGTGGGCAATGGAGCTGGGATCAAATCCCAAATCAGTGGTATACTTTATTTGTTAGCTAACATGAAACTTGCTGCTAATCTGTCATACAAACCAATATACAATATTTCAAACAGACTAAAAAATTCAAGTTGGTTTGCAATTTACAAAAATGAATACAGATTAGAGTAAATGGAACTTCTGAAATAAGAGTAACTTCTAACCTATGAAGGAAGTGGAATTGTTTTAAAGGCCTACAGCATTAGTTAAAAAGCATGCAGAAGAAGACCAAGCATCTTATAGCTTATAGCATTAGTTCATAGGCCTATGACTAGCAAAGCGCTATTCAAATCTGACTTACAAAAGAAAATCTTGGTCAAGCTATTTTGAGAAAGCTCATAGAATTACCTCACCAAGACAAATCGACCAAGTGGTTGTCAGGTAAGACAAATGTAAAACCCAACCCGAATTTTTTTTTAAACATAGCCTTGAACTTTTTGAACTCGTCAAAGTTTCAAACACATCTCATTTGGACTTTAGTTATTACAACCACATTTTCCTTGAGAATTCATCTACAAATAGCAAAAAAATACTTGGCATCAAAGATTGATGCCATCTTCGTAGGCCCACAAATGTTAGCGTGGATCAACTAAAGGACCTCCTTAGCTCTCCAAACTTGTCCTTCATAAAAGGGGCCCTTGTGCTGCTTCCCAACCTAGCATGTGCCACAAACTCCTTGCTAATTATGAATCTCTAGAAGGCCATCCAAAAAACTTTATTTCACCAAATAAGAAAAAAAATCAAATTTAAATGCCTATACCTTTGATGCCAAATTGAACTGCAATCTTTACCACTCTTGGCCATCAAGCATGCTCTTTTGCCTTCCCTACATATGCCAACCTAGAAATCCCATGGTCTTCAATACCAAAAGTGATTATCTTCTTACTAAACTTATCAACAATATAGCATTTTTAATTGTTGAATATCAGATGTAAGTGGGGGATGTGCTTCATAATCTCACTTACAAAAAGTAGATTCTTCTTCATTCCTAGAACATAGTAGAAATTAAGGAAGACTAACTTTTTCACAAGACATGGTTATTTGCACATTACACTTTCCTTCTACTATGAATTCCTCCCCACCACCAAAAACCATAAAGCAAGTAGAAGATAAGCTAGCACATAATATATGTACAAGGGAGATGTTTTCGCATTGTCCGCTTTACTCCTTGCCATAAAAAAAAGATCCTCCTCTTCCTTATGTTTTGCAACATTGGCATGCTTCTTAGGCCCTTGATGATTTTTTCATCCCAAAACCATTTCCTGCAAAACTTCTTCATATGGCCTAGCTGTCCACAATAATGACATTTAAAAGTCTTTTGATTACTTGAGTCATCTGTCATGATGTTGCCCTCTTTGTTTTCTCCACTCTTCTTAGCAAATTATCCCTTTCCATTGAATTTTGCTGCCAAAGCCATTTTTGAACCCTCATTTCCATTGGTACTACCAAACTGTTTTTTCCACGTCTTGTTGCAAGATTTTAATACTCAACTCTTCAAACTTCAAGTCAACATCAATAGCGATAATATCTAGGGTTTCAATAAAATGCTAAAGCATAAATGGTAAGCTCTTGTGAGTGATTACCACCATGACATATTCTTCCATTTTTTGCCCAATAGTATTAATTGTTCTCTAATGTCCTTGATCTTTTACCAAATGCTCTTGTGAAGATTCATTTTCATCCATTTTGATAAAAAACAATAAATTCTTAAAGAAAGCTCTCCTTTGTCTGGAGTTCCATGAAACTCCTTCAATCGCTTCCAAATAGCTGAAGCATCATCGCCAATCTGCACTTATGTAGCATTCCATCAATTACAGAGAGTTTTATCGGTATCACCGCTTCTCTATTCCACTCATCAAACATATTTTGAACATTTCCTCCTGTTGTCGGTCTCATTTCTTTTCCCAACACAATATGATCCAAACACATGTACTAAAAAATAGCTAGTATTTGTTGTTTCTAGGTGTGATAATTTTTCCCGGAAAACTTTTGGTTACCTTCTAACATTATATTAGATAAACTAGCCATTTTTAACAAAACAAATTCAACCTACCTGCTGCTAAAAAAAAATTATAAGTGTGTTTGTATGTGTGTGTGTGTTTCTGAAATAGAAACTTGCAGTCAGAAATCTGTTACGACGGAATAACAGGAAAATACTTTCTGAAAACTGACAAATCCGCTAAAAAACACTAAAAATTGCTGAAACATCGCTAAAATGCAAAAAATCAATGAAAATTTGCAATCTAGAATTTCTAGAAAATCTGAAAGTCTATTTCACACAAATCTATATGATGGTGCGGAATTGTAACGTACAATACAACTTCTGACATACAGGTTAACAAAAACCCTAACTATTGTACATAGTTTTAGTTGTACGGTATAGCTTTCAAACAAACAGATTAGTTTGCTATATGCATTAGCAGAAACCAAAATTGTTGTACACCTTTTTTGTTGTACGCATTAATAGCCAAGTTACCAGTTCGTTTTTGGTTCCGGTGCTGGTTCAAAGAACCACGGTCGCCGGTTCGGCAAAAAAAAAAATTGACTTGGGTTTGTTTTGGGTTCGTCCGTACATAAAATATATAAAAAATTTAAAAAAATAGAATTTCTAGCTTGATACATAGGAAACTAGTGCCATTGTCTTTAACCACATAGTATGCATCTTGATAAGTTGATAACCATTAAACAAAAATAATAAATATTAAAATATCAAATATCAATAATTATCTTGTGATTGTAATTAATTACATCAAACTTTAAAAGTTAATTTTCATAGTCATATTGCTCTTCATCAAGAGCATCAACATCATGTTGTGGTTCATTAGAACCACGTGGACTATCACCACTGCCACTCCTGCTAGCTAACTTTTGTGTCGTCAAAGCCGAATGACTGCCACTATCATCTAATGAGAAGCAGGAAATAGAAGCATCCAAGTCAACGACCTCTGGATCTCTATCCCAATGCTTTGACATCCCCTCCTCATACTTTGGTTTCTTGTGCGATAGAAGACACAAGTTGGAGTGTATGTGGACCAACTCCTCGGCCTTTTTAGTTGCAAGCTTGTTGTGTTTTTGTGAGTGGGTGAAGCTATATGTGCTCCAATTCTGCTCACAAGATGAACTTGCAATCTATATTCAAATTTAAACAAAAATTTAAAACTTTTAAAAGAAAAAGAAAAAACCTTAAATTCAAAATCTTAAAAAATACAAGACTTCCCTGTGACAAGATCTTGATTGCAAGAGGTTGTAGGTTCAGTGATCCTTGGCTATGAAGGTACCACCACATAGGACCATCCTTCTTGTATTTGTCCCAAAGAACACCAAGACTATGACCTCGAGAGGTAATGAAAGCCCCAAACTCGCTCATAACCAAGTCTTCTATCTCGGGATCAGGGAATATCTTAGAGAATGTCAATTTGTACCCTTCAGCCACTTCGACATCCCTATATGGTCGCACCCTCAACAAATTAAGGATCTCGTGCTATAGAAATGAGGAGTCAATGCAAAGGCAAGGAGATGTAGCAGGGTGGCCATTTTGTTCCACCGCTCAACAAGGATTGAATGCACTTGTTTGAAAAATGTCTCCTCAGGATCTTGTTCTTTTTCATTAATGATGAACTTTATCTTCTCAATCATTGAGTCGATGCCATCATATATTTCTCCCAAACATGGCTGATCCATGTCAGCAAAACGGATCATGCTCATGATGGGCTCTATGAAACTCAATAAATAATCTACATGGGCCAACCAATCATCATCTAGGATCAAGTTTTTCACTGTTTGGGCTCACTCTTTGCTCGGCTCCCTCCATACACCCCCCAAGTTGTTGACCATACTACTAAGTGCTTGTCGCACCTTCACAAGTTGTCTCAAGACAATTGTGTGAGAGGTGAATCTTGTCGGAGCAACCTATTACATAATTAAAATTAGAAAATTAAAAACTTATGAAAATAATAATATTTAAATATACAAGTACTATATAAAAAAAAATAAAAAAGTTATTATTTTAAAACAAAAAAAATTGTTAAAATAAAAACACTTTCAACAGCGTAATTGTCAAGAAGGATCTGAAAATGGCTTGAGAGAAGAGATGGTTGGTGACAAATATTTGAATCTGCTCAACTTCATCATACAGTTGTTTGATCCACTCAATTTCCTTCCCCATCTTTTGCAACATAAGGATGACTGAGTGGACAGCACAAGGTGTCAAAAAAATGTATCCATACCTCGCCTCCACCAACATCCCTGCGGCCTTGCATTTTTTAGCATTATCCGTTACAACTTGGATAACATTTTGAGGTCCAACCACCTCAATGGACTCGATGAGGATGTTGGCAATGAACTCAGCATCCTTCACACACCCTCACAATCAATGGCCTTCAAAAACATTACCCCTTTAGGGCACACTGCAACCACATTGATCAAAGTCTTGTTTCTTGCATCTTTCCATCCATCAGAAACGATGGAGACCCCATTTCAACCCACGAATCTTTGATTGGCTTCAAAGTATCTTCAACCTATTTTCTCATTTGACAATAAAGTTGTGCAAATTTTATCAAACCCTAGGCCTTTGTAATCTTTTGGGGCCTCGTTGATTGCTCTCACCATTTCTTGCCAATATGGTGATCGAACCACATTGAAAGACAATCCATTTGCATATACACATCGTGCAATTTTCTGATCCACAATCTCCCTACTCTCATTTTGAAAAGACCTTTCCAATGGTCCTCTTTTTCTTTTGTTTGGAAGAGAAAAAGCCTCTTCGTGCATGGAGGGTGCTCCCAAAAATGGATGTCTTCCAATGGGTACAACTGGAAAACTGCCAGTAGAACTTGGGGAAACAAGTGGCTTCCTTGATCCATTGCCTTTGTTTGCTAGAGGATGGTTGGGTCTCATGGCATATGTGGCATCTGCATCTTCTTGCTCCTTGATGAATTCAAGTACTTTTGACCATGGCAATGGAGAGTTAGTCTTCCCCGTGCAAAATTTGATGCCACGATCAAGCGACATAAATGGGTTTTCACCCGAAAGAATGAGCTTGTGAACTGAGAATCACAAAGATTACATTTCCAAACATAGGCCCCACCACCTGTAACTTGCTCTATCAATGTCGTATATTTTCACAGCGGTGAGTATCTCAGATCCACTTTGTGTTGGAGTTCGCTGGTAGAGGAAAGACTACGACTAGCACAACGAGATTGAAACATTGTAGTATAGATAACTAAAAGTTTAAAAACAAACCCTACGATTGCAAGCCTGCAACTTGTAAAATTTTAAAAAAATAATAAATAAACAATATAAAACTTATCTTGACAGAAAATGGCTCCTCAATCATTGTAGGCAAATGATTAGAATGATGCTTGATGAAGATTCAAACCTACAGCAGCAATGGAGTTGAAGTATGCAATGAGAAAATTAGAAAAATAAGAGCCAAGTGTTTTTCCTGTTATCACTTTATTTTTATCATTTGTGTTGAAGTATGCTTTTGTTTTTGGCTTTTAGGGTTTAGGAAGGTGTTTTTAATTGTTTATTTGCATTGGTTTTGGCAAGAAAGTGATAAAAAAATTTAAAAATGATTTTTTACTGATTTTTTATGCGGGGGACTGCGAGTGCGTTTGCACCAACGCCCAGGGTTTGTCCCTGGGCACTCAGGTGTGTTGGGGTTTTTTTTCTCAGAAAAACCCCTAGCACACCCGGGTGCCCAGGGACAAACCCTAGGCATTGGGGCAACGTACCATTCCCGCACCCAGTGCGAACACAGTCCCACAATACTACAAAATATTGATGAACCGGTTATGTCGATTAGCACAAACCCTAACTGCTTCTAATGTACATATTTCTCTAGTCCTTTTTGTCAAATTGTGTGATTGAGCAATCCTTTGGTCCGTCATTGATCTAAGCAGTCCCTTGGTTTGTCAGTGACCTAAGCAGTCCCTAGGCTTTCACCCACTACTTCCCAAATTTTCTTCACTATGGCTCTAATACTGAATTACAAAAACCCTTTGTTACAATGAAATGTCCCCCCCCAAGTTTCCAGCCTAGAGACATTCTTGGTACAGAAACGTCTTGGAAACACTCTAAAATTGTACCAAAAATGTCAGGAATGTTTCTGTGACACGCACAGGTATTTTCAACTATTTCCTGGCATTTCCAAGCGATTATGGTACCAAAATACAAAGTCTAAAAAAAGGTAAAATAAAAAATGCAAACCCTAAAAAAAACCTAAAACCTATAAAAGTACCCTCAAGGCAAAATTAAAACACACACATTCGACATTTGTTGTTGTAAACAAGAGCAAGGAGGCAGCCATTGCAAGGAGTTTGGAAGCAGCCATTGCACGAAGCAGTTTGGAGGCAGCCATTGCTGATTTTAACAAGGTTTCTCATTTTTTTCTCATTTAATTCCATTTTCTAGTTTATAAACCCCTATATTATTTAAAAATTAAATTGTCAAAATTGATTATTTCATTCAACATTCTATTTTTGCTTTTTTAAATTAATATAATAATATTTTAAACTTTAAATTTTTTAAACACCCTGATTCCTAGGGTTTGGTTTATTTATCTATCTAACTTTTGTGTATGCTCTTCTTTTGAGCATAATGCAATTTAGAGAAACAAAAAGGTTAGTCGTTATAAATTTAAATTTTTACGTAAAGTAATTAAAAAAAAAAATTGTATTTTTTTTTTTTTTTTTTTTTGTTGTTTTTAACATCTTAACTCTGTGTATGCTCTCACCTCACACCGTTTAGGTGATCTTAGGAGAAAAAATGGATTAGGATAATAGGGTTTATTTTTATTTATGTAAGTTTCATTCTAACTTCTGTGTATGCTCCTCTTTCGCATAACACGATCTGGGGAAACAGAAACAAGATGAAAATTTTTAAAGTCTTACTTAAAGCTTTAAAAATTACTCTTTCAAACTTTGTTGTTTTTTAAACATCCTAACTATGTGTATGTTCTCACCTTGCACCGTTTAGATGATCCTGGTGATCAAAATTAGATTAGGTTATCCACGACATCAAATTCAGCTTCAAGGAGTGGGCACGATGAAGCAAACCGAAAAAAAGACCCACATGAAATCATTCTGGTTCCCGTGATATACGATCCCGTGTCTCCTCTTTGAAGACATGTGAAAGTGCTAGAAAACATTGTTGATGGTGGCTCTCATATTTGGGTATGCAATGATTATCATGTGATATATATGTCTTCATATACTCGAGTCAAAAAGTGTGACAAAATTCCAAAGGCAAAAATGGTGGTATATGAAAGAGCAAGAACACGCTGATTTAGAAGTTGCTTTAAGAGATCTATCTAGAACAATTCCTTTGCAAATAAAAGCCTTCAGGGAGACCACCCACACCTTCATCTGCAAATCATCCTTCATTCAAACTCAGGCTCAGCGACTTGAAACACCCTTGAATGATGTAACAGAGACCACCTCATGAAAAAAACCAAAATGAGCATTGGAAAAAGCATTCAATTTTGAGAAGAGGGGCATTGCTGGTGAGTTGGTTGCTCGATGCATTTATACATGTAGGTTGCCCTTCAACATTTTGAAGTCATCTTATTGGCAACAAATGTTTAAATCCATCAATAAAGCTCGACAAAGTTACAAAGGCCCTAATTATGAAAAGATTTGAACCACACTCTTGGCAAAGAAAATGAAACATATTCAAACTTATTTGCAGCCAATTAGAGATTCATGGAAGGATTCAAGAGTGTCTATTATTTCAGATGAATGAAAAGAAGCTCGAAATAGGCCTTTGATAAATGTTGTAATATGCCCTAAAGGGGCAATATTCCTAAAGGTTGTTGATTGTGAGGGTCAAGTGAAAAATGCTCAATTTATTGCTGACATTTTGAGAAAGGCTAGTGAGTAGGTGGGCCCCAATATGTTGTCAAAATCATTACGGACAACCAAAAAAATTGTAGAGCAATTGGGTTGATTGTAGAGGAGAGATGCAAGCACATATTTTGGATGCCTTGGGCAGTCCACTCCCTCAATTTGATGATGTAAAGATTGGCAAAATCTCATGGATAGAGCACATTTATGCAGAGGTAAATGATATTCAAATGTTTGTCACAAATCATCATGTCCCACACCATTTTTAGAAGATTCTCAAGGTTGGAGTTGTTGAAGGTAAGAGAACAAATTCATAATTTCTAGTTTTTAACTTTTTAAATTCTATAATTAAAATTTTGAATTTAATTGTAAAAGTCTTATTTTCTTTTTATAAATACTGAAACAAGATTTGCCTCTCACATGCTCGTCTTGAGACAAATTGTGAAGTTAAGAGAGACATTAAGCCATATGGTGATTAATAATGTTTACACTGTGTGGAGGCAAACAAACTCCGAAAGAGCCCATAAGATAAAATCATTAATCTTGGATAATGATTGGTGGGCCAAAGTTGATTGCTTACTCAGTTTTATAGAGCCTATTTTACCCATGATCCGATATGCAGATACAAATGCAGCTTGCATGGGAGAAATAAATGATAGAATTAACTCCATGCTTGAAAGTATGAGAGAGATCATATAAAAAAAAGAGCAAGATCCTAAAGAAAACTTCTATAATTTAAGAGTGTCGTCATGAAGAGGTGGAATAAAATGACCACCTCATTGCATCTCATTGCTTATGCTCTCAATCCAAAGTATTATAGCAATGAGATACTTCGACTACCTAATAGGCAACCACCATACGATGATTCCGAAGTTGCAAATGGAATTGGGGCAGCACTCAAAGGAATTTTCCTGATCCGTCTGTAGCTAGTGTGGTGGTATGGGAGAAATTGAATGTAGAGGAATGTTTGTAGCTTCAGAAGATAGCATGGGAGAAATTGAGGCTCTTTTTGATAAGTGCAGCATGAGTCTAATCAAGAGGTGGTATATACATGGCCATGATGCCAAGTACCTACGGCCTATCTCGATCAAATTCCTTCACAGGTACAAAATTAAATCGAAAAAAATATTAAGTTATTAACGTATATTTTTGTACATTGTTACTAATTTAAAATTTGAAATTTATAACAAGTAACAACCTTTTTTTGTGACAAGTGGCTAGTAATTCAACAGAGCAAAATTGGAGTACATATGCCTTTATCCACTCAGCTAAATGAAACAAGTTGGCATCCAAAAAGGTTGAGGATTTGGTATTTGTGCATTCCAATTTGTGCCTCCTATCACATGTTTAGGGATTATATCCTAGGGCCTAACAAAATTTGGGATATGCATCCAGAGACTACAAACTTGGATACTTCTGCAACTACTCTTGTCCGGCTTTCACTACTTGGTGTTAATGATGACAATCAAGGGAAATCTACACAAGGGATGGAGAGTGGAGCTAGTGGGAGTGGCATTCATGATTGTGAGGGCAATTTGAATTTAGATGATTTATTCTAGATTTGAACGTATATTTTATCTTTGTCTCTTTGTGCTTTTAGCTTTTGAAGTAATGAATGAATGAATACTATATATTTTCAAGTGTTTTACCAAGTACTTTTATCTTTTATGGAGTAAAAATGAGTATTATGCATTATATATATGTGTGTGTGTGTGTGTGTGTGTGTATTAATAATAAATTGTACTGACATTTCCATGACGTTTCCAAATCATGGGTTTTTGAAAATCTGCGTTTCGAAAACATTTCCATTTCCAAACAACATGGCAAAAACCGAACACACAAAAACCAAGAACACGAGAAATTGAAAGAGATAAATACTCCTTTCATATATTAATGAAAGAGTCACTGTCTCTTTATAGGAAAAGCAACAACAAAAGCCCTAATCCTTAGGTGACGTAAACCTTAAAACATAAAATGACTTAAGTGAACATTAAGTTATGTTTATATTATTTGATAAAGCAAACAAAAGTAATAAAGTGACTTTATTAAAAAGTTTGTCATTAGGACTTGTATGACCATTATAACTTTATGTTACAAATTCTAAGAGTGATTGTTTTCAATGTACTTATATACACCCATAATGCTTTTCGAATTTTTTCAGCCTAGTCTTGTTTCTCTATCACATAAGTTTTATCAATTATTGCCATTATGGATGTAATGGATGTTTCTACTTGATCGTTTTCCCTTGGGTTATATGTTGTGGACTTATTATGTTTTATGTTCAAAATATCCATCCTTTCCCAATTACTTTATTAATAAAATTGATACCCCTTTCTCTAACTATACATAGTGGGGATCTAAATCTTATTACCACATGGGGAATTTTGTTGTACTTTTAGTTGTATTATCTGGTAGCAGCTTTGTTTTTACCCATTTCATCAACATCTTTCTTTTCATAA
The DNA here is from genome assembly GCA_037957365.1 of Torreya grandis. Classification (NCBI taxonomy): domain Eukaryota; kingdom Viridiplantae; phylum Streptophyta; class Pinopsida; order Cupressales; family Taxaceae; genus Torreya; species Torreya grandis. The sequence continues at coordinate 695,950 of JARHVA010000246.1, read as the reverse complement.
AGTATTTAGCAGCTACCAATAAATATCAACATCCTCCTCTTCCTGAAGGATTTTTGAGTGGCCAATCGAAAATCTATTCCCCATTTTTCACATAACTCCTACTGTAAAGTTGGGTCAAGTCCTTGAAAATTAGCCTTGACTGGTCTCCCAAATCTTTAAAATGCATCATATGTTTTGACCCACTCACCACAATTGCAATGTAGTGTTAGCCACCATAATCCTATTAATAGTGTTTTTTTTTCCATTGTTTCAGCACTCATGTGTCCCCCTACTTAACCTTCATGAGCTTCTTTGAGGATTGACTCTACTTTTTCCTCTAACACGTCCTCGTTACTTGGTCTTTTACCCATGTAGTATAGACATCCGTGTATTGGCTGAAAATGTATTATATTTCAAGATGATTTCTCTTGTTTGTACTACAGGGCACCTCTTTTGCCAATGTCCCTATAGATAAATATTCCCCCACATCACTATGCCATTTTGGTAACACTGCTATATGAAATAACTAAGGATTTGAATGGTATCGCTGACTCCATCAGTTGGTTCACCATTCTTAATTCTTGATAAATGATCCACCATTACACAACTCTTCCCCTTCCTTACAACCACTGAAAATGAAAAATTCTTACAAAAGTAGTAACCACTCAAAATTCTGTCATGAATCATTGGCTTATTTATCAAATATAGCAGTGCTTGATGGGCTACAAAGAATGTGAATGTGTTTGATAATAAATAGTGACAGAATTTCTGGACTGAGTAGACCATTCCCAATGCCTCTCTTTCCGTAGCTGTATAGTTTTTCTCTATTTTTGACAATAGTCTACTTGCAAAATATAACGGATGGTCCAGCTTATGTAGTCCTACTAATGTACAACCAATAGCGTCGTCAGAAGCATCTACATGTACCTGAAAACTCTTTATCCCAATTTAGGTTTGACAAAATGGGATCACTAATTAAAAGATAAATACAATGGGTGTGATAAACCTGTAAAAATTTTAATAAATCTCCTATAATAGCTAATATGTCCTAGAAATGACCTTACTTGTCCCACATTCTTAGAACTAGGTAATTTACTAATTATTTTTATTTTCTCTAGATCCATTTTCATTCATGCTTTACATACCACACCCTAACAATTTACCGTACAATACCAATCGTTGCCATTTCTTGGTTCAGAGACAATGTTGGGAGTCTTGGTTCAGAGACAATCTTGTCTCCCAACACAAATGTATACATTGAGATAATGCCCATAAACGATCATCTTGTTGCCCATGAATAGACCAAGCATCCAAAAAGGTTTCTAAGTCCTTGGTGGATATTCCCCTCAAAATAAACAAAATTATTCTTTGGAATGTAGCGGGTGCGTTACATAGTCCAAATGGAATTCTATTATATGTGCATGTCCCAAACTCAAATACCATTGAGCTTTTTTTTTTTTTTTGGGGCCCTCTTCGACCATACTGATTTGGTTGTAACCCAAAAATGTGTCTAGAAAGAAACACACTTTTGTATCGCCCTCTACTTCTATGTCTATTATATACAATGGCTTAGTTTTTTGCTAATTTCTTTGGGTTTTGTCATCCTTTTCTATTTTTAATGAAATTACTTAGATAGGTAAATCAATTTCACAACAATTGATAGAAATATAAATATCAAATAAGAGCAAAATAGAGCAGATCCACACCAAATATTGAAAGCAAAAGCAAAATAATGGAAAATTTGACTAGGCCACTTTGAGGGAAAAACCTCCACAACCTTGTAATAAGAACAAAATTCGTAATATAATGATCCATAAGTCAACACTACTACCACAACGAACCACTACCCCCGGAACTAACCACTACCTCCTATGTATACTCTACTAAGGCTATGGATACTCTATAGGTTACCACTAAAACCAATATGAAGATATAGAAATTATTATATGACTAACTAAAAGGTTAAGCTAGCCACAAGTCGGCAACACATATCCTAGTAAATGCTAGTGGTTATGGGCATGGCATGCCCCTCCCCTTCAAACCAACATTGTCCTCACCATTAACAGTGTCTAGGTAGTTATACAAGAACACTTCATCCTCCCATGTCACATCCTCACTGGCTTGATTCTTCCACTTGATCAAATACTTTGTAATCACCTTCACATGCAACCCCTTTGTGCATGTATGGAGGATTTTTTCAGGGTCCAAAATGACTCTTCCCTCCTCGACAAGCTTTGGTAACTCTGCCTACGCTGAAACTCTATGTCCAATGACCTTCAAACACAAAACATAAAACAATAAATGTATTACTGTAGACACCTAATTCTGGCCACAACTGGTTTCCGACCAAACTCCAGATTAATTCCTATCAAATGTTGCAAATTAAGCCTAAAAATCACTAAACATCCCAAATTTGGCCATGCATCACTCATCAATGCTCATAATCGTGTTGAGGCATCTCTATTTGGGATACGAGCCCGTATGCAACAATAGACTCTTATGGATTCACCCCCAATCACCTTGCAACATAACAAATGTCAATTTGGCCTATGGACCCATTAAGTGGGGCACTTAATCAAATCTTAAAAGAGAAAAAAACTAGTCAAAATCAATTAATTAATGAAACAGGATTAAATGCTTAGTTGAATTATCTATTTACAATTAATGAATATTTAAAAATCAAAATTCCAAAAATCAAAATATCAAGCCTTTCATCATTATCTTTATGAGTTGTCAAGCTCTTCCAAAAATCAAAATATCTCAAAATATCTCCAAATATCCCAAAATATCTAATTTGAGAACTATGACTAGTAACTGAAAGTCATAATTGCATGACAACTTTTAACTCAACTGGAGTTAGTCTCAACTCAACCTTAACTCACCTTGGGTGAGAATTAATTCTTGAGGCTATAAATACAAGACCATACCTATTGATCTTTAAGCTCTCAAAGGGGATCTCGGTAGTAATGTTATAATGCACAAATAGATACAAAGAAGCCTTGCATGTAATGTTATTGTTGACCATTTTGACCACAAGTCAAAATGGGTCAACCCCACTATAGTCAAAAACTTATATAGGGATCGACTATATTGTCATAGGGATTTTATTTGATGTAATTTAATGTCATTTTAGTCTTGGTCATGATCCAATTAGTCTGTGTCCTTTGATGTGATCTAAGGGTCATTTTAGAGCATTAAATGCAAGTGGTACGGTTTTCCAAGCAAGACAAGTGTTCTAAACTCCTCAACGTCCAATATGTCAATCCATGTCAGACATGTCACTTTATAACTGAAAACTTGCAAGTGATAACTGAAAATCAAGACAATTGGTACAAAAAGAGGAGTTTCAAAGGGTGTACGGCCTATGAGAGAGAATGGCACGTGGGAGAATCTTGTGGGATGACTCTTCAACTTTCGCATTTGGTTGGGGAATCATAGACAAAAGAAGCAAAAGATTTCTAAATGTAAGATTTCAACTTGGGAAAATAATTTTTTGGCTAAGCTTGTTAACCAAAAGATAACAAGTGTGCCATTAAGTATGCCAATGAGTTGTGCTCTTCTGTGGATAAAAACTATGTTTAACCCTCAGTTCTACATTACTTGACAATAGCCCAGTGAAATCTCAAAAGACCACTGAAGTAGAATTTTTTTTTAGGACAGTTTCAGAAATGAAATGCCTTATAAGTGGCAAATGAAGTTTCTCCTAAGATAACACTGAAAAATGAAATTTCTTCTGAGACGACACTGAAAGATGAAGTTTCTTCTGAGACCATTACAAAAGGATCTCTCATACCATTAAAGGTTGAACATTTGTTTAGGCAATGTTGAGATTTGTAGAAGGATTCGTTTAAAGGTGCAGACTATGAGTTGGTCTTCTTTTTGATGGCATGGTAGAGGATTTTCCAAGTCATGTAGATATCTAAGTATCGATATGGCCTGAGGATTGCTATTGTGCAACTAAAGATGCAAGTGGCTGATAGTGGAAGGTGAAGTGGGGAAAAACAACATTCTTCAGAGTATCACCTTATAGTAAATGGTTTCTGTATAATAAAAGATGCAGATAAACTGGACTATCGGTCTGCTATTTGTCTGAAAGCAGAGCCCCTGCATCTCAAAAAAGATAACGATACCTTCATTGAATCTTATAATATATCCAGCATCTAACCTTATTGAGAAAGGTCTGAAGATCATTCATCTCTAGGCTTCTGGCAGTCTATTTCAGTTTATAACAGAATCCAGCTTGACCAAAGAAAACCTCAGACAGTATGCGTGGTTACATCTAAGACAAGGAAAAAAATCAATGCTGGCATCCAATCTAAGCAAGCAGAGCTCAACATGGAAAGCATATAAAGAGACCAACACATATCTTAGAAACAGATAATGTGCTTAGAATTTCATAGGATTTAATCTTCTGGCTGCTCTACGGAATGAAAACATGTTGTTGCTGTGGGTACACTGCATAGCTTTGTCAAACCATTGGTAACTGATTTACAAGCTAGAGTACTCACAAATGTGAGAATGTAAATTGATATACCGGCTGCTTATTTAACTCAAGAGAATAGATAAAAATGTTCTTAATTCAATTATTTAGGGCAGCCATATTCCTTTGTTCTTCAAAAACATCTGAGATATTTGAAGTATTTGTTTTCATCTTTGCCCATAGTTCCAACAGAGCTGTTATTGGCTGTATTTCAACTCGGAAATTGGGTTTTGAGTATACAGCCCCAATAATCGACCTACGCCATCTTTTACAAAATAATGCACAGATATTTGGCACATCATAAAGGTAAAGGTTGTTTTTAGGTTACCACCAAGCAAAATGTCAGTAAACCAGATTTTCTTTACATTACCTTCGAACCAGGTATCAAATGTATATAACAAAGAATGAGAGGAAATAATCATTTTACCGAAAACTATAAATAATGATGATGATGATAATTTGGAACGCAAGTGCAACATTCAGGGAAGGTCATTGCGCATTTATGGAAATCTTCAAAATGAGCACTCTACTCTTGCGAGTTAAATAGCCGTTTTATGCAGCCTGATTTAAATAGGGTTGTTTTCCACAGATCCTTGAATTAAGACAGGTTTTACTAAGGAATTGAGCCTTTGGAACAGAATACCATACTGTTATCAACTTCGACTATCACAACCCTGTAGGAAGCTATGTATAATAACTACATTTCTTTATAAATGCTGCGGGACAAAGTGCCCTTATCTAACTTGTCCGTACCGATAAACTTCACATTATAATGGCGCGAAGAAACTGCATATAAATTTGGGCCAGACAAGATGCAATGAACTAATGGGCTATGAATAATGATGGATTGAAATTGGACAAGTTTAAGCAATAGTCATACTGTATATTTGTATGAAATTATGGAAGAAAGAAAGCACCTGTCCCAATTAATCTCTGCATGAGGAGAATGAGAATGAGGGTGTGTCGTTGCACCATCCATAATAGGCAGAGCTAGCTACCAGACTGCCTAAGGATATCAAATTTTTTGCTGAAAACCTATTTCATTTTCGCCGTGATGTAAATGTGGTTTCAGTCAAATACAAAACGCCTCTTCCGTGGAAAACAATCCAACCAAGCCAGGTCTGTTTTTATACCCTTTTCCATAGGGGTCAGGGGTCACAAGTAGGAGGATATGGCTGTGTAATATTTACTAGCTATTCCCCCAAACTGCAATTTACGTCACAAGGAATGCCTTTATTTTCACTTCTCATAAAATGGGATTTTATAAATTGTAAGGGTGTAAATGGGAGTTGTACTTCTGGATTTTTATTTTACAAATATATAATATTAATTTGTATTTGTTTCAATGATATAAGTTATATTGAAAGAAAGTCACTAGTTTCGTTTTTGTAAAATGAAATTTTATGAATTAAAAGAGTGTAAATATATGGTTCTACTTTATTTGAATTCATGGATATTTATTATAAATAATTTTAAAATAATAATTTATGATAGAAGTGATAATAGAAAATGATATATGTATTAATAAATTATTTTGAGAAACTATTTATTAAATTAATATATAAAATAAAAATATATATTATTATTTATATTATGAATATATAATTATATAATATTATAATATAATAGTATTATAGTATAATATATTATATATTATTAAGAAAATTATATTAATAATAATATATTATATTATATAATATTTATATTAAGATATTCATATTAAGGTGGCATGGATAGAAATTTATGTTAGAGGTGTCTTATATGGTGAAGCACCTTCATTTTTTCGTCTAAATAATATTTATGTTAATTTGTTGATTTATTTTTGTTAATGGTTGTTTGAAAGGAAAGTGGTATCGTGAATCCAATCAAATATGAATTGGATTTTGTCTGAAGTGGAGAAGAAACTGTTGTATTGATGATCATTATTGGACTCATGTATTATTAATCCCTTCCATTTTTATAGACAGTTGTGGGATTGAACAAATGAAAATCTAAAACATGCACTTGAAGTTAAGTCAATGATGATGTCGATAAGCATTTTCCCATAGGTCGTGCACATGTAATCTTAAGAAATATGAATTCTCTTTGTACATATAATTATGTGGCTTGATTTGATTGGAGAATTCAAAAAATTGTACTCTATTAAGTCAAAAAAGTATAAAGCTTTAGGGAAGCTAAGGCCCACCTAAAGTTCGCGGCAAAGCTTGTAAGATATTAAAAAAAAGACTTTGAGCGCACTTAAATTCTTTTTTATGCTCTATGTGCAGAGCCTATGTGTATATAGGTATTAAAAATGAGATGAAATGTTATTAAAAATGTGGAATGAATCCTCAAACATGTTGATACAAATTATGATTTAGATGAAATTTGAGGCGGTTTGATACAATTTTTCTGATAAACCGTCAACATTCAAAAAGATGTATAATAAAATATATAGTCTACAATTAAACTACCCAACATCTATGAAAATCGAGGCATATTGGTTATTATAAATAATAAAATAACAAAAATTCACAATATATTATAATTTTGTTTTTAGATTTTATTTGGGAAATAATGATTTATTTATTAAAATAAAAATAAAATTATTTATAATCATTTATAAAAATTTATTATTTATAAGTAGACTTATTTCTTACATTCTTGTAATTTTTTATGTTTCAATTTATTATTTATCTATGAAATATTATTTGAAATATCTTATCATTGCCCCTCACCATCATCACCCAAGTCAATTTGATTTATTTCACCACTCTCATGCTCTCTATGGCCCTGCCCTTCCTTACCACTTTATTATTGCTCAAACTCATTATGGAACATTACCTCTCCTCCTAGTGCATAGCATTATTGTATGAAGGAATATACAACCTCATTTTCTACCATGACTTCCGCTAGAAATTTTAGCTTATTGTTATTTGCTTCATGCATAAAAGATGATACAAATCAATGACCATGAGGTACGACTACCGATTTAGACTCTTTTACTTTATAAAATCCTGCTTTACCAAAACAAAAAATACATCCCTTTCGGTGAAATGAAATGTTTCCTCCCCACACAACTCATTGTCACACTTTATGAATGAACCCATATTCTCATTTTTTACTATCACCTCCATTAAAAATACCATATTATTATTTATTAATGCTTTGTGCACAAAAGATGAGATGTGATCAGCGGTTATGAGTTTCGAGTGCAATACAACTGCTAATTTATACTTTCACTTTATGAAATCCTACTCGACCAAAACATGAAATCATATCCCTTCTCACGTAACTTGTACCTTTAGAACAACTATTGTTTTTTTAGTGTATATATAAACTATTATATAATAATATATATTATATAACAATATACATGTTAATATTATAGTATTATAATATCATATTAAGTAAAATATTAAAAATATATGATATAAAATATTATTATATTAATAGCCTATTAAGATAAGTTGATAGAGGGCTATAACACGTAGCAAAGGGGTGAATAGGGGATGTCTGGCATACTTGTAATTTGTTTATAAGAGTGGGTGCTGTTTAAATTTGATCAAAGTTATTAGAGGTTGTGATGGTGTTTTTTACATGGTCTACCTTCTCACATATGACCCTGTAAGTGTATGTTTATCTAAATCTTGAAGTCAAACAACTCATAAAATTTTATGTAATGGTAATGGCAATGGTGATGGAGGAACAAATGATATAGCCAGTAGTCAAAGGAATGACGAATGTGTTAGATGCATGTGCAGAATGTGGAGTAAAGTGCGTAGTATTGACTTCTTCAATCAATGCAGTTTACATGGACCCAAACAAAGATCCCCACCTTGTCATGGATGAAGACTATTGGAGTGATTTGGATTATTGCACTCAAACAAAATTAGCATGTACCCATAGAAACATGAATGAGAAATTATAATTGATATGAATAAATGGGTAGCATATACCTCTCTCACACACACATACGCACACTCTCTCTCACACACATATATATTGATGAGAATAGTGCAGAACTGGTACTATTATGTAAAAAAAGTGGTACAAAAAACTACATGAAAGTGAACAGAGGAGAGGAATTTAGATATGGTGGTGGTGAACCCATGTTTAGGTTTGGGTCCTTTGTTACACTCCTATATCAATGCCAACACTGCTCATATCATGAAATACTTGACTAGTACATTCTTATTATAATTATTTATTTATTCCTAAATTTATACACTGAAATTAAAGGTGTTATAAGTGGTGTACTATTGCAGGTTAGGCCAAACCATATGAAAACTTAATGCAAGCATATGTGGATGTAAGAGATGTGGTGACAACTCACATATTAGTCTGTGAAACACCTTATCCTTGTGAATGATATCTATGTGTAGAAATTAATAATTGTCAAGCTCAAAGACCTAATATCTTTGTTGGTTGGTTCGTTGTCAAGTTGTTATTTATCCATCAACAACATCTTAATATGTTGAGATGAATCTTTGGAGGATTCACAATAATATTACAAAACTTGGTGTCATCCATTGATTAATTAAAATAGTTCTTTCAAGTTTCATCCCCACCTCATAATTGGCATCTAATATTATGCTAAAAAATATCTAGTCAATTTTCATACCGATAAACACCTGTGGCATAATAAAGGCCCTCCCCAATATTAGTTGAGTCTTCGTTAAATTTTTTAAGTTGTGATAATAATTACACTTTTAATTAAATTTACGCTCTTAATTTTAAATTAAAATCAAAGTTTAAAATTTAATGGGAATTAAGCGTGAAAAGTTGGTACCATCTCTCATCCTACCTAGACTAATAAATCAAAATTTGTATAATTCATTAAATTTAGGTTTCCTTGAATATTAATCTCTTCCTATTCTTCGTTGGCATGAAACTTTCCCTTGGTTTAATTATCCACCTAATTTGTTTTCAACAACTTCTTAATGTTCATTTCTATTTATATCCTTTCTAACAATTTACAACACTTCAAGACATAATGTTATTCTAAATAAAGAAGCGGGTTTGGGGTTCTCAACATGAATTTTTTCCTAATGATGAATCATGAATGGTAGTTCAAAATGCATTGATCAAATATTTTGCACATAGTTTCAACCTAAAAATCATGGTTTCAATTAATAAAGGGATTCACATAGTCAAATATAAAATAATAAAACTAACAATCATTATTTTTAAAAGGTTCCACGAATATATTTTAGAGTAAATGTAGTATGGCGTGTACCAATATGTACCATATGTTGAAAATATGTAATTTTGTGTATAAGTTATTTTTAAATCTAATATATATTAGATATTGTTATTAAAAAATAGCAAAAAACATATTATAAAATTGTAATAATGTTTTATTTTATATAATTAAGAGATATTTAATATAAAAATAAATCAAAGATAATATAATGATAGACTAAAATAGTAAAATAATATTATATAAATTGTGAGGTGAGCAATACTTTTATTATTTTTGTATTGTGGATAAATAAATTATTTTTCATATTCATAAATTTTTTAAATAAAAATGATGGAAATATCTAAAGATCTTTATTCTAAATATCACTGTAAATATTAAACTTAGTCTATCATATTTTTTGTTGCATTTAGGTTGGATATTCACATGACTTGTTCTATAATACATATGAATATTGTGATAATTAATTATTGATTTTCACCTTCATGAGATATGTGGTGATTGGCATATTTAATAACTTTAACACATTTGTATCGTGTAAAGTAGCCAAGTATTTTTTCTTGTAATAAAAAGACAATTGTTAGTTCAAGACACAAGTAGATGTCAATCATCTATTTTTGGTTCAGTGTTTCAAATGTTGAAAAACAGCATACATAATATTACCTTGTTTGGCTCACTTCTTTATGAAGGGAAGATATTGTGTAACATTACAATTATATTAAATTCCCATCAGAGGTCAAAGGGTTTATGTCTATCATATTGAAAGAATAAAATATTGAAAAAAAGGTAATATTTTATCTAAATTCACAACTAATTTTTCTTTATTAGAAAATATTATATATGTATTTTGTCTTATTGACATTATTAAAATCTATATTCAAACAAAGTCTAAAAAAGTATAAAATTTAACCTCTAAATAAAAGATAACGTGTAATCATTTTATTTACAAGTTCCAAAGAGAAATTTAATTGGATTAAAGAATGTACATTTTGAGGGTATGGTTATTTTTATAATAATGAAATATGTGTGAATAAAATCTCGTTATACAAATGACATGTTAAGAGGATTTACGTCTATTATATTTGAAGAATAAAACATTGAAAAAAGTGGGTAGCTTCTAATCAAAATTCATGATATGTTTTTTGTTCTTGGCTTCTAATGGACATTTTTAGTGTCATGGATGTTAAGAACAAGAAATATTTTAAAGAACCCTCCAAAAAAAAGTTATAAATTGGATGGCAAATCTAGCTAGATTAGAGTTTTTGGTACAATGAATCCCACTGAAAATAGTTTTTTGTGTGTATGGTGAAAATTTATAAATTGGCAATTATTATGCTGTCGAGGATTAGAATTTGAGGGAAGATGGCTGCGCAGGAGAGCTCGAAGGGTTTGCAGCGCGCAGGTTCTCCTACAGTTGGACGTGTTAAGTTGTGGAGCTAAAAGCTTCACCAGGAGGCTAATCAGGAGGTTACTGAGTGCAACTAGTAATCGGCGTCAGCAGCATTGCCGACGTCGGTCAGGCAGGGACCAGAGATCGACCAACGTCGATCAGTAGCAGACTGACAGCAACCGACGTCGGTCCCCTGTGCGTGTGCATGCTCTTGCATGTGTTTTCCAGAATGCGTTTCCAGAATTAGACTTGTCTAATTTAAGAGGTCCGAGGATGTTTGCATGTTGAAGGCTAATTGAAGTCTTGAGTATGTGTTTCTAATTATTGTAATTAGAAGTCTAATTATTGTATGCATGGGATCCTATTTAAGAGACCCAGGGGCATGTATTGTAATTAAGGCAAGTAAAGCATTGAAGCAAGAAAGCAAGGTCAAGGAGATCTGCAAGGTGTAAGGTCAAGGAGATCAGCTGAAGCTATCAAAGAAGGGTTAACAACTCAGGTTGTTGAGTTGGTTGTGGTTGAGCAAGAGAGAGAGGGAAGAAGTTCTTGAGGTGTGGCAAGCCTTAGAGGTGGAAGAAGAAGTGGCATCTTCTTTATTGTATTTTCTTCTGAAGAGTATTTAATACAAGATTGTGTATTGTCTCTCAAATTCTGTGTTGTTTCAAGTTTCTAGTTACTTAATCATTCTGGTTCAATTCCGTGTTTAATTGCTTATAAGAAAGTAATCAATTGTGCTTCCTAGATCCTAACAGTTGGCATCATAGCAGTTTATTATTCCAGGTGCCTTTCTAACAATTGGTATCAGAGCTAAGGTTGCAGGGAGCTGGTTATTGTTTTGATTACAGGTCATTCTCAGGGGTTTTCTGATTGAGTGGGAGTTTAGCAATGGCAGAAGAAAGTAGGCTATGAATGGAGAAGTTTAACGGCAAGAATTATCAACATTGGAGGATGCAGATAGAAAATTATCTGTATCAAAAAGATTTGTACTTACCGTTGGGTGGGGTTGCATGCAAGCCCACAGACATGAAGGATGAAGAATGGAATGTTCTTGATCGGAAGGCTCTAGGATCCATAAGGTTGAGCCTTGCATCGTCTGTGATTTCCAACTTATCACATGCCAAGACAACGGAAGAGTCGATAGAATCTTTGGCAAATCTATATGAAAAGCCCTCTGCTTCAAATAAGGTATTTCTTATGAAGCAGCTATTTACTATGCAAATGCAGGAAGGTGGATCGATTTATACTCATCTTAGTGATTTCCATGGTTGGTAAACCAATTAAGTTCAGTCAATATTGTTTTTGATGATGAAATAAAGGCTCTCTTAATCTTGTGCTCGTTACCTGAATGTTGGGAGAGTTTGGTAATGGCAGTAAGTAATACTGCATCTGCTTCTTAAATCTTAAAAGTTGATGATGTAGTTAGTGTAATCTTGAATGAAGATGTTCGCAGGAAAAGTGCAGGTGAATCATCAGGGAATGCTCTAAGTGCTGAAAGCAGAGGAAGGCAAAGAGAGAAGGTTGAGCAAGGGAAATCAAAGCAACAAATGGGAAGGAGATCCGAATCCAGAGGTATCACCTGTTGGTATTGTGGAAAGAAAGGACACACAAAGAAATATTGTTGGTTAAAGGATAAAGAAAATCAACATAAAGGTAATGAAGAAGCAGGAGATGCAGGTATTATGGCACAGGATGCTCTCATACTTTCTTTGGATAGTAAGCTAGAATCATGGGTTTTAGATTTTGGTTATTCTTTTCATGCATCCCCAAATAGAGATTTGTTCTATGAGTATGTCCAGGGAGACTTTGGAGTGCTTTATCTAGGGGATGGTACACCTTGTCAAATGGTTGGCAAAGGGAAAGTGCAGCTAGAATTGCAGACAGGCAACACATGGGTGTTGAAGGAGGTTATGCATGTCCCAGTCCTGAAGCAGAGTTTGGTTTCTTTAGGAAAGTTGGGTGATGAGGGATGCACAGTAACCCTCACAGCAGATTCTTGGAAGGTTTCCAAGGGTGCACTTGTTGTAGCAAGAGGTAAGAAAGTAGGTACGCTTTACCTATCTACTTGTACTTCTAATTCTCCTTCTGGTTTATCTACTTCAGCTGTAGATTAGGAGATGTGGCCTAATAGGCATGGTCACATGAATAAAAAGGAGATGCATGTTCGTGATTCAAAAGGTATGAGTTCAAATTCAAAGGGCATAGATCGAGATCAGTGCAGGAAAAGGAAATTTGATGCTTTTGACATAAACAAGGAAGCCTTGGTGTTTATGGAGGAGATGATGGGCAGAGATCAGTCACAGAGGCTAAATAATTTTGAATAGGGCAGTATGGACAAGGTTCTGATCCAAGATGAGCTCGCGAATAGAAGTCATTACTCACAAGAAAAACATAGAGCCGACGTCGGTTCGAGGACCGATGTCGGCATCCAGACAAGAACTGACGTCGGCTGGGTGAAGCCCAGTGTTGGTGACTCCAGACAGAGGAACACCGGCATTGATCAGGGGGAACCGACGTCGACAGACAGTCAGTCGCATGGAACCAACATCGGTCGGGTGCAAACTGAGAGATGGCCGAGATGGGTCACTGGAACGGATGTTGGGCGGACAGCAAGGTGTGAAGAAGTCTCAAACGCCCATATGGAGGACTAAAAGGGTAAGTGAACCTCATATTCGTTGTTCACCTTCTTTATTTTATTTGTTGCTTGTTGATGGTCAAGAACCAGAAAGATGTGAAGAGGCAATACAGGTAGAATCCAAAAGCAGTGGGAGCTTGGCATAGGAATGGATTCCCAGGTTAGAGAAGAGAGTGGATGGATACGTGAGACGAAAGGCCAGTGTATATGGTCTTGAGTAGGCTGCAGGATAATAGAGGTCTGACCATTGTATTTCTCTTTACTAGGTTGGATAATATTAGCTACATTATCCTGTTACTGTTTTGTGTGCTTGTTGTAGGGTTACACATACAGGGAGTTACTGAACTAAGGGTAAAGTTAGTTCAGATAGGGTGTCATGAAGAATCTGGGAGCAGCACGATTGTTTGGCATAATTATGTTCAGAGACATGGAAGATCACAGGTTGGTTTTGTCTCAAGTGGGAGCTGATGTGAAGAAGGTGTTGGTAGGGTTCAAGATGCAGAATCGATAAACACACCTAAAGGCTGGACAGTTCAAGCTGAGCTTAGAATAGGGTTCGAAATTACATAAGGTCTAGTGTAGACCTGAGTTTTCCCAAGCAGTGGGAGTTGTCAGAAAGTTCAGATGTGGCAGGGGACTTGGTGAAAGGTGTAGCATCACAGGATGTGTGGTGGTTGGTCTTCAGAATTGAGCTTGAAGATGGGGGTGCTTGACATGGTTAGTAGAGGATGTTGTACAGGTGCAGCTATTTATCTCCAAGTGGGAGATTGTTAAGTTATGGAGCTAAATGCTTCACCAGGAGGCTAATCAGGAGGTTACTGAGTGCAACCAGTAACCAACGTCGGTAGCATTGTTGACGTCGGTCAAGCAGGGACTAGAGATCGGCCGATGTCGGTCAGTAGCAGACTGACAGCAACCGACGTCGGTCACTTGTGCATGTGCATGCTCTTGCATGTGTTTTCCAAAATGCGTTTCCAAAATTAGACTTGTCTAATTTAAGAGGTCCGAGGATGTTTGATTGTTGAAGGCTAATTTAAGTCTTGAGTCTGTGTTTCTAATTATTGTAATTAGAAGTCTAATTATTGTATGCATGGGATCCTATTTAAGAGACCCAGGGGCATGTATTGTAATTAAGGCAAGTAAAGCATTGAAGCAAGAAAGCAAGGTCAAGGAGATATGCAAGGTGTAAGGTCAAGGAGATCAACTGAAGCTATCAAGGAAGGGTTAACAACTCAGGTTGTTGAGTTGGTTGTGGTTGAGCAAGAGAGAGAGGGAAGAAGTTCTTGAGGTGTGGCAAGCCTTAGAGGTGGAAGAAGAAGTGGCATCTTCTTTATTGTATTTTCTTCTGAAGAGTATTTAATACAAGATTGTGTATTGTCTCTCAAATTCTATGTTGTTTCAAGTTTCTAGTTACTTAATCATTCTGGTTCAATTCTGTGTTTAATTGCTTATAAGAAAGTAATCAATTGTGCTTCCTAGATCCTAACAGTTGGCATCAGAGCAGTTTATTGTTCTAGGTGCCTTCCTAACATGACGGCCGATCCCTGACAGCAATCCGCAGGGAATTGAGAAGGAAGCGTTTTATGTGGGGGATAAACCAAAGATCAACAAGGTCAACGGTTGCTTCCCACGCTGACAAGACAGACCTATTTTGGTCATTTCCTCAGAATCTGTTAAAGAAGATGTAGATTACCTGGCATCTCATGCACTAATCTGCAAATTTTTGGGAATTCATATCTCTGTGTCGGCCTTGGATGCCTAGATCCGCCGGTCATGGCAGACTAAAGGAGATTTTGACATCATGTTGGCAGGTAATAGTTATTTCATGGTTAATTTTTCTTATATCTCTGATAGAAATCGGATCTTTGAGGGAGGTCCGTATTTTTATGATCGTATCAGCCTCTTTATAAAACCCTGGCATGTGGGGTTTAATTCGGCTGAAGATCTCCCATCACGAGTGCCAATTTGGGTTTGTCTACCCAGGCTTCCTCTAGAATTTTGGAGAGAAGACATTCTGTGACAGATTGCTGCTTTAATTGGAACACCAACTGCAATCGCCCACCAATCTCTAGAGAGGAAGATTATTACCTATGCTTGAATCTGTGTTGATATAGACATTAACAATCCCTTGCCAGATACGATTGAAATTTGTATGGGTTCCTCTTCTTGGATACAGCAAGTGGATTATGAATCCATTCCTTTCTGGTGCCGAATCTACCATGAGTATGGGCACCTGATGCGTCAATGCCCGCAAGCACCCAAAGGTGCTGACATTCCTGAGGGATCATCAGCTACAAGGACTGCCAACTCAACTAGGAGAAATGGACAGCCTGAGGTCTTTGGTAATAGGAATGGCCAGCCTGACAGTGTGGCAAAAGGGAAATCACCTCTGATTAGCCCCACTCTAGAATAGGGGCCTTTTGACCCTTCTGGACCAGACAGAGAAGGATTCACCTCAGTTTGATGCTGAACTAGGGGACGTGGCCAGAAGCACTCTCACTTGGACCGGCAAGGTGAGGCTGGTTTTAATCGCTTCGAAGCTCTATAAAACAAGATTATTGAAGAGGGAGGACCTGTAGTGGAGCAGTGTGAGAATCTAGATTTGGAGGGGAGGAGCTTGCTTGTCAGCGATTCCCAGGATATGGTTATTCAGCAGATTCTGGAGGTAGCTCTTGTCCCAGAACCTGAAACTATAGGGATTTCACCTACTTCTCAGGACAAAGAAGTTCGTTGGGTAGATTTGGTAAAAGATGCAGGGGCATCGAGTAAATAAAAGGGGTCTTCACCTGTTCTTGGTCTAATGCAATGACCTTTTAAGAAGGTCTCTTCATCCATACTCTCCAAAGCAGGACGCAGGAAAGATCAAGACAAAATTAGACTTACAGGAGACCTTCTGGTAGATTCCGGAGTGGTGAAGACCTTGGACGAACACTTCCCCCTCCCAATGATTATTCTCTCATGGAATGTAAGGGGGTTGAATAGTGCCCCTAGACAAAAGGCTATTCACAAGCTGATGGTAGATCATTCTCCTGATATTTTGTGTATTAAGGAGACCAAACTATCTATTGACTCTATGTTCATTGGCTGTCCTAATATTTGGTTTCTTGGCCAATGCCAGTGTGTTGGCACCCAGGGGTCTTCGGGTGGTCTTGCCGTCTACTGGAATTTGAGGAAAATCATGCCAACTCATTGGATGTCCTACATATCTACCCTTTCAGTGGTTGCTTCTTCCTTGGAGACAGGAGAGCTGATTTTGGTCACTAATGTGTATGCCCCTATTGACCTCCCAAGTCAGCTCAAGCTTTGGGACCACATTTGATATGTCAGAAGCTGCCATCCCTTCCTGCCATGGATTGTTGCTGGTGATTTCAATGCTATTCTTAGCTTGGAGGAGAAAAGTGGAGGTTTGGCTCGGTTGGGACCTTCTTCAGAGATTCTCCAACAAAATATCAACTCTTTACATCTTTTCGATGTTAAGCCCCTTAATGGGCTCTTCACATGGAATAATAGAAGGATTGGTGAGGTAGCTATTTCAGAATGCCTGGACAGGTTCTTTGTCTCTAGCTTTTGGCTGTCTAGTTCTGTCTCCCTCTCCTCTAAACTTCTTGACTGGCGGGGGTCTGACCATTGGCCTATCAAGTTTGCTTCCAGTCACATAGCTGCCCCCAAGAAGTCCCCTTCAAATTCCAGCTGATGTGGCTTCGGGAACCTTCCCTCCATGACTTAATGGCTCATTGGTGGTGACAAGGAGGTCCAAACTATGGTACGGCCATGTACTCCTTTTCCAAGAAGCTCCAGTATGTCAAGAGAAAATTGAAGTTTTGGAACAGCCATGGCTTTGGTAATCTCTGCACCATGAAAAAGAGAGCTCAAGACTGGTTGGACGTTATTACCAGACAAATATGAGATTGTGGCTTGTCTGAAGCCCTTTGCTTGGATGAGTTACAGGCCTCTTCGATTTTTGCAGAATGGGACCTCCGTGAGGAAATCTACTGGAAATAGAAGGCCCGAGTTGACTGGCTTTAGGAGGGGGATAAGAACATAGCATTTTTTTAGAACTCGATGCAAGACAGATGCAATAAGAGCTTTCTCTCTTCCCTGATTGCTTCAGATGGTAGGCGTTTGACTTCATCCCAAGATATTGTCAGGGAAGCTATTTGATTCTATTCGACTCTCTTTTCAGAGGACATCCTTCCTGATGAGCTCGTAGAGGACACAGTTTTATCTTGCATTCCTACCGTAGTGAATTCGACAATGAATGATTCCTTAATGAGGCCAATTGGTGAGGCGGAGTTGGAGGGTGTGGTTTTCGGCATGAACAAAGGCAAGGCTCCAGGTCCTGATGGATTTCCAGCTGAGTTCTTCCAGGAGTTCTGGGATTTTATTAAGTAAGATCTCTTGGATGTAGCCCAAGAATCCTTTTCCAACAAAGATATGCTCTGGGCTTTGAATGCTACATTTCTTGTGCTTATCTCGAAGAGTGAGCAGGCCAATCAGTTGGAAAGTTTTAGACCCATTGCTCTTTGCAATGTTGTCTACAAAATCATTACTAAGCTTATTACAGAGAGGCTTAAAATATGTCTTCTTGTTGTTATTTCTGAGGAGCCAGGGGGATTCGTGGTAGGCAAACAAATTTTGGATGGAGTGGTTATAGCTACTGAAGCTATTCATTCCATGAGCACCTCCCAGGAACGCGCTATGTTTATCAAGCTCGATATGGCTAAGGCATATGACAGGGTTAGTTGGAGTTTCCTCCAAAGAATCTTATTGGCATTCGGCTTTCACCAAGACTGGATCCGTTGGATTCTTAGCTACGTGACAACTCCTTCCTACTTCATGTTGATCAATGGAGCTCCCTCAGAACTATTTGGTGCCTCTAGAGGACTTCGGCAAGGAGACCCTCTTTCTCCATATTTGTTTATCATCCTGGCTGAAGGACTTGGGCGGCTTATTAAGGTTCGAACTTCTCAGCATACACTTCAGGGATGAAGATGGGGGGAAGGATTACCTGCTCTATCTCACCTCCAATTCGTTGATGATACGGCCCTGGCAGGGAGAGCGCAGATCTGGGAGGTAGAAGCTTTTAGGCTCACCCTGGACACATACTTAGCAGCTTATGGGCAGAAACTTAATGATCACAAGTCCTCCATAGTGTTTTTCAACACTCCTGAGCCTATCCAGAGGAGGATCAATGTTATCCTGAGGTTCCAGCTTCAGTCTCTGCCCCTTACCTACTTAGGAGTTCCCATTGTGGTGGGGAGGCAGTTGAGGGTCTTTTGGCAAAATGTGATAGATAAACTTAGATAGAAAGTTAATCACTGGACTCACAGATGGCTCTCTACAGCTGGCAGGATGATACTTCTGCAATCGGTGATTTAGGCCCTTCTGATTTATTGTAGTATGGTTTAGGCTGCCCCGGGGTACTTTCTCAAGGAATTTGATGCACTGTCTCGTCAATTTCTCTAGAGTGGCAACTTGCAAAACTCTAAGTGGAGCCTTCTAAATTGGGACACTGTCTGCCTGCCAAAAAGGGAAGGGGGCCTGGGGTTGCACTCTGCTATCCTATGTAGTCAAGCTCTTGCTGCCAAACTTTACTGGCGATGGTGCTCCAGTCTAGCTCAGCTTTGGGCCCGTATTCTAGCTTTCAAGTATTATCTAGGGACTGACCTAGTGGATATCTCAAGACTCCCTTTAGAGGGAAGAGGGTCGTTGGTTTGGGAAACTCTCAAGCGTGGAGCTCAGTTGGTGAAATGCAGCCTTTTCTGGATTTGCAACAAAGGTACAGATGCTCTCTTTTGGAAGGACTCCTGGGATGGGTTTCCCCCTCTCCTGTCTTCTCACCCCCATCTACAGTCGCTCTGCAACTCTTTGCTCGCTGCTGGATGGAATACAGTTAATCATTACAAGGAGACTTTTAGGATGGGCCCAACAGTGGGCTATCGATGGAAGAATGTCTCAGATTTGTAGCTGAGAGGTACTATGGAGGATCGGCTGGAGGCAGCCCAGATTTTGGCTTCTAGAGAGTGCAGACTGCTTCAGGGCAGGGATGTGTTGGCTTGGGGCAGAGACCCCTCCAGGAAATACTCTATTTCTGTCAGATATTAGGCTTTGACAAGGCAACTTTTTGGCACGTGAATGATCTCTTGGGGGAAAAAGGTATGGAACATCTACTCCTGGCCCAAATGCAACTTTTTCCTCTGGGTTCTGGTTCATAATAGGTGTCTCACGTGGGACAACCTCTGCAAACGAGGCTTCCAAAGGCCTTCAATGTGTGTGTTATGCTGGGGCAGTGAAGAAACTATTTCCCACCTCTTCTTCCAGTGCCCCTTTGCCAAGTTGATTTGGCATCGATGGTGGGAGGTGTGGGAATGCCCCTGTTGGCACGTGGGCTCTCTGACTGAATTTTGGAACAAACTGGACCATCCCCCCTCTCAGGCCACACCTCTTCAGGTGACATGGTGCATCGGCCCGTCCTTTATATTGTGGAACCTCTGGCTTGAGAGGAATAGGCATATTTTTTAGAATGTGAACATGGAGGTCAAAAGCCTGTGGGGGAAAATTGTGATCTCCATTCTTGAAACTATCCACGCTAAGTGTGATGGCATTTCTGACTTGGGATTGGGTGACTCCAATATTTTGGCTTGACTTGCTGATGTGGCCGAGTATCCTGGCAATAACAACTACGCCCAATACATACCTGTGCGTGGACGTCGATAGAGGCCGTGCCCTGTTAACCGAATGGGTCGCTGGGTGCATCCTGCAATTGGCACACTCAAGGTAAATACTGATGGGTCATCGCTGGGCAATCCTGGTCCAGCTGGTGTGGGTGGGATTAGCCGAGACAGCTCTGGCAAAATGCAAATTTTCTTTTCTATTCATAAAGGTCACTACACGAATAATTTAATGGAAGCTCTGGCGATCTTAACGGCTGTTCAACAGTGCTGCTCGCTTGGCTGGCATAATATCATATGTGAATTTGATTCACAGGTGGTTGTTAATATGCTGAACAAGCAGAATTTTTAGATGGTCGATTAGCATTTGGCTGGAGTAGCCCAACAAGTGCTTCAGATTAGCAATTCTTTGGATTCTACGATTTTTAAGTATATCCCAAGAGAATGGAACGGGGTAGCGGACTGCTTGGCCAAATGGGCCTCAGAGCATGGACCGGGCTGGAACTTCTCGGACCACATGATGTTGCCCCATGATTTATCTGAGAAACTAACTCAACTTGTGGATCAGGACATTGCTTTGTAATTGTTTTTCTTCCTGCTTTCAATAAAAAATTTACCCCGATTTTAGTTAAAAAATTTTATAAATTGCCATAATTTTAATTAGATGAAACTAATAATTAGAATCTAGTTAAAATATTTGGAAAATGTAGCATCTACAAATCCAGTTTCATGAAACAAGCATTTACAAGTGAAAATATATAATAATGTGATTTTTTTTTGGGGAGTAACATTTACTAAACTAGTTTGGCAAACCTAAATAAGATTCAAAGAAATAAATAACCCTACCTACTAAAATCTAGTATTAGATAATTGACAATGATAAACTTGACACATTTACCAAGCATAACTTGAGCACATAAAAAAGATCTTAATATGCCACTCTCTTACACTTGCATACTACGTTATGAGTTTGACCCTTTTATTTAATGTCACACACCTATAAGGACCTCACTTTTTTTTCAAACCTACTAAATATCCTACATAGACATCTCCAAATCCTCAATTCAATTTGCATGTACCTAGATCGGTTTTACTAGATTTAGTTAGTGTCCACAGTCACTACTGACCTAATCTGATCAAAATATACCACCTACTAGCAATGACCGCTTTAAAAAAATCAAAGCTTTATTTAGGGTTAACACAATTTTATAACACATTAGTGGTGTGATAAATTGTTCGATTAGACACATATATAAACAAATCAAGGTCTCATTCAAAATGGACTTGGCACTTATCTAGAACATAATAAAACACTACTACACATTGAGAAAATCTATCCTATTAAACCAAAAACCTATCACTAGGATAAATCACAAACCAAGTTTGAAGCACACTAAAATCCAATTCAAAAAAAATATTATCACATTTATAAACAAATCAAGGTCTCATTCAAAATGGACTTGGCACTTATCTAGAACATAATAAAACACTACTACACATTGAGAAAATCTATCCTATTCTTCCAAAATCAAAAACCTATCACTAGGATAAATCACAAGTCACGTTTGAAGCACACTAAAATCCAATTCAAAAAAAATATTATCAAGTATCAAATCCAAATTATTGGCTATATATATAGTGAAGCAGTAAAATTACACAATCACACTACGAGGGAGAACTACGTGTGGCTTGATTTCCATCCTCAAAGTATTGGATAAGTAATAAATGATCAATAATAAAACAAGGATGATTGGGGTCAGCTTAGCCCATTACGCTTTCCTAGTGTTTGCAAGTTTATATCCCTCGCAAACACGCATAGGGTTTCAGAAAAAAGGGGAGATTAAATCATTAAGTTGTGTGCATATCAGTGTTTAAGATCATAAACATAAATAATATAGAGACAAGTGAAGGTGGTCATACAGTCACAATCTTGAATTTATATACAAGTTAATATAGACCAACACAAGCTAGTATCGATCAATGATACTAACCCAGATCAGTAGAACTGGTTGTGCACATATAGAGATATAGTTTTAAAACTAAACAAATTACAAACCTACTTTTAGCTGATATCCACTTCTATAACACATTAATGGTCAGACAATCTCCCAAAAAATTTAAGTATTCATCTCTTTGTTGTATTTACCGTATTTAGCATATGCCACTTTTTGAATCATTACAATCAATTTAGTTATCTACAATTAGATGTATCCTTGAATAACATATCTTAATAGCTAAATTATTCTACATATTTCTATCTTATTAGGGTTATTTTTTATTACATTAATACAAAATAGGGTAAAATGTACTAGTGAACCTATACACATTGAATTGTGTCCAACCCTAGGTTTCCCTTGGGGTTTCATCCTTCCAAGGTTTTAGATTTTTCATCCTAGCATTTTGAATTTGATTTATAATTTATATACACAACAAATAATTTTTATATTTTTTGTCTTAAGGTTTCAAACCAAATCTCTAATTTCCATACCAAAAAAATCTTTTCAATGTTGGACCTCGACCTTCATTAGGATTTTATCCTTCTAAGGTTTCAAATTTTAGCCTTATAGCCTCTTAGACCTGACTCCTTCCACTTGCAATCATTGATATCCTAAGATTTTGTGTACTTTGTATGCCTAAATATCCCAAAAACCCTAACCATTCTCCTAATATGAATTATTTTAATATTCTTCCCACCTCTCCTCAAGGTGGTGCTAGTTACTTTCTCTTTATGAAGGTCCATGCTACCACTATCCCAAAATGTAGGGAGAACCTCATGGATAACCAAGACATGAGTAACACTATATCTAACATGATTTTTTAATGACATGTATAGTATCTTAAATAGGATATTAAATATTTGATTTTAAACATTCAAACCCTTGGTAACAAAATCACTTCTAGAACAAAAGACACAAACATGACCTAATATAGTTTTGGATTTATGTATTTACAAAAATATGGGATATAAAGGACAAGAATTAGGGTAACATGTACAAGGAATTGTTCACTGCATCACAATATTTACTCAAAAAGAATGACAAGGTCTTGGATAAATAGCCTATTTAGAAATGAATGAGTTAAAGACACAATGATTTCATAAAATCCATAGAAGAAGCTCATATCAATTCTTATGACACATATATGTCACATACACTTCAATATTACTCTATCTAGGACATTTATACTAAGATATAATTACAAAATAATGTAGGTATCAAGTATATATAGTGGGCCAATATGTTGAACTATTTATCTAGGTTATGATATCACACAAAATCATTAAATGAGTCATTATTGATGCTATACTTAGTAAACATATTTGCAACATAGCATTATTGCATACACAGGTATAGATGTGCAAAATACATCAATACCAATTTAAAACACAAGCCATGTCCACCTCTTAGCACAATTTCAATGAAGGTTATGCTAGAATCAAAGAAGGTCCATTCCTTATTTCAAGTCATGCTTCCTGATACACAATATAACTTATTATTGGGCCAACCTTGGGTATCTACCATGAGTTAAATACCATCTACATTACATATATCTGTTACATTTACACATTGAGGGTATATATATTACATGTCCATCAGACAATGATCCTTTCAAGTAATATATTTCATCACTACCTAAGGTGGCACAATAAAAAGAGACAAAGAGTACAATCCAAGTAAAATCACAACCTACTAGTTAATTCAATGTGTTAGCTCCACCGAAGAGGAAATTTTCAATATTTCCACCACCTCCTCATATATTGCTAAAGAATTTACTCAAAGGAAAATTTATCACACTCCTTTCTCCACAAGATCTCAATCAGAATAAGCCCACACCATAGAATTATGATGGTAATGTATATTGTGACTGTCATCAAATTGTGGTACTTTCTACGACTAGATGCTTAAAATTGAGACAAAAAATATGATATATTATTGATAAAAATAGTATTCATATTGACACACCTTTTGAACAATCAAAAACACAAAAAATGATAATCGGAATCTAGAACATATCATGATAACTACAAATAGTTAACATTCATATGAACAACTCAAGCATGATAATAACAAAGAGTATCACAAAACATGTACTTAACTAACAAATCCAGACTCATATTCATATTTAGATCCTGATATAAATTCAACTACATCATAGATATATGATAAATGACACCAATGCAACAAAACATTATTACCGCTAGATACATGACCTCCACATGAGCTCTTTTAGTCAATTGGAACACATATCATTGTACCTAGCTTCCTAATGGTTGTATGTTGGATTATCCTGGGTTATCTTCCTATATTATACATATAGTCTAGCCTTGATCATTATTTTATCCCTTGGCTCTATTTCACTTGGCCCTTGCCCCTTGATTAATCTCCTATTTTGAACATCCATGACACTCATCCTATAGTGATTCTAGTGCATATCCTTTATAGCATGCTACTTGTTTATTTTTACACATTGGATATTTATACATCCTTTGTGTCTTTCATTGAGCTTACATGATCATATACATCTATATGTACATATCACATGAACACACATTGATTCTTGATCACTAGTGGCATGGTGATCCTTGTCTCCACATACACTCTTGAACTACATTATTGTGATTCACATAAACAATGGGCACATGACCATGCCATCACATATTTTGCACACTATGCCTTTACAAACATTGTGGATTGTTTGGATCCCTCCTATTATTTTATTTTCAAAACCATTTCCACTTGACCTTACTTGACTAATTTCATAAATTAAAAAAATATAAAAATGTCAAATATTCAAAAAATACAAAAAACATTCAAATATTCAAAAAATCTAAAATTAGGACTTGCACATGACATGGATTAGTAGATTACACTATTTACATATGTTATTTATCACATGTTTGGTATATGGCATATTATTTCCTTACACATGCATTTCACAATATATGAATGTGATACATGACATACAAGTTACACATGAACATATATATGTTGGACATCCCTCTACCTAGTATCCATTCCTATATTGGGGGTATTATTCCACAAGTTTCACTGTTATAGATTATATCTTTCTATGACCATTCTACCATGTTGATCTACCTATATTGCTTGCACAAGCCTTGTTAGTTACTCATATCTTACACAATGTTACATGGATAGACTATTATATTATGATGTGACATTAATGCATATGGATAGTGTAGACTATTTCCTTTGTTCTATTATTCATGTATTTGTTACTTTATCACAAGTTAGTGTGCTTGTCTACTATGTCTGGCACTTTGGCTTTGTTTATGACATCTTACAAGAGCAAATGCTTTAAACGATCCAACCAACTAATAAAACAAAAAATAAATGACACTCATGGACTTCAAACCCAAAAATCCCAACAATCAAGAATTTATAATTGATAATATTATTTGTTAAATCTTTTATAATATTTTCTCATTAATATTATTAATTATAAATCTATCACCAATCACTCATGATCGAATCACACCAAATATTTAAAGTGTTGTATTATAAAATTAATCACAAAACTCATGCCATTAGAATAAATATCATAGCAAGTTTTTATTCAATAAATTTAATTCAATTTATCATCACAATATATGAATTAAACAAAGCATCAATATAAGGGAAAACATCATAAACCTAGAAAGGCATCACACACGCATGCTTTAAAAAGTATTAAAGGCTTAGAAAATCAACAAAGATAAGAAATGCATCACACTCTCATAAATGTATTGTAGGCTTAGAAATACATAGTAGGCTTAGAAATTTATCATGGGATTAAAAAAATATTGCATGCTTATAAAAACATTAGTCTTGAAAATCACATTACGAGATTAGAAATGCATGAATATATTTCCCCGTCGGCTTAGAAAAATAGTGTTTAATTTCAAGTATTGGTGTGTGTGTGTGTGTGTGTGTGTGAATATAGTTTTTGCCCTAATTCTGATTTTTACTCAAAATAGGTATAAACAATAGAAAATTGAGCAGATATAAACATACACAACTGAAATATAGAATTTAGACTTATTTAAGATGTCTAAATATAAAAACAAGCCCAAGCATAAGCTACAACAATGCAATAAAATGACAACAAGGTTAAGAAATACTTTCACCTTGATTATTCTATGAATATGAGATTGTATTGTGATTGTGTTGGTTATTTTTGACTTGCCCCTAAATTTTTGGACTTATATTGTGATTTGAGATGTGCTTGTAGTTGTATGGGCTTCTCACTAATAGAGGTGAAATTAAGGCCATAAATAATGTCAATTTTGCATCGTAATTTGATTGATTTTCATGTTTTTTGCCATGAAACTTTTAAAATTTTGACTCATTTTTTATTGTGCAAAAAATGAAGCAACTTAGCATTTGTAATTACACTATATTTGTTCCATCCTTATGCATCTAATTTGCATCAGGTACTAAAAAAAAATTAAAAAATACATATAATAATAATATTAAAAAAATGTTTCACTTTTTCGTCACCATATAAATATATAAAATATAGATGTGTGGTCTTTTCTTCTGCTTCATTCTTCTCACCGCCATCACCAAAACCGTTTACCTATCCTACATATTTCTTCCATCTTCTTCCTTTTTCATATCATCATTCGTGTTGCCTTTATTTCCTACATTTTCTTCTTTCTTATTTTCATCATAATATATCGAGCTCAGTTCAACCCAACTACAAATAAACTAAGGCGCCATGCTATAAATGATCATCTATGAAACCCACAACCACATTGTGATTAATAACATGTAATTATAACTTAGTTTAAGGTGATTAAAATATTTCATTTATTGCATATATACCAAGGAAATGATGAGTTTTCTTCTGAGAAGACACACTTCTAGAAGAGTTCAACAGGCTAAAGTGGCACCAAATCTTATAAAAATATAAAAAGAAGACATAATAAATTAGTCTTTAAACCTTAAATATTTAATCCTTGAGCTACAAAACCCTTGTATAAGTAGGGCTTGATTTAAAAGGAAGACATGTCCTCAATTTGTTACAAGATGATCCACTTGAACAAAATTCTTACCAACAAAAGTGTTGTTCCTGAAATGTATGGAATGCACATCAAAGAAATGGGATAATCAAAACAAAATTAATGGGTTGCATGAAATAAATGTACATTCCCTACTTATGATGTTACTACTCATATCTTTACTAACTTTACATCTAGTAGGGATGATGAAAAAATAGGTATCTC
The DNA here is from genome assembly GCA_037957365.1 of Torreya grandis. NCBI lineage: Eukaryota > Viridiplantae > Streptophyta > Pinopsida > Cupressales > Taxaceae > Torreya > Torreya grandis. The sequence goes on along the minus strand of JARHVA010000246.1, from coordinate 668,391 downwards.
TCAATGCCCCACCATGAATGTACCCATCAAAATAAGCCATGGCTCCTTCTATCCACTTTACATAGTCTCCTAAACTACTATTTTGTTAGTGAGTTATGATTTTACATTTTTTCCACCATTTTGTGGCCTCCTGATTTAATTATTTATGGAATTATTGTTCATGTAAAACCCTAAGTAGATAAAGAGCTGAATATATAAATTAGGGAATAAATATAGCAATATCAACAGTCACTCATTTTTATATTAATTGCTTTGTTTGCTTAGCCTATAAATAATAATGAATTACACAAGAGATATTTAGCTAGGAAAATGGTTGATATGGATAAGTGGTAGACTAAAAATTGGTTCAAGAATAGTATAGGGTGTCATCAATAGGAAACAAGTGTTAGAGTCTCCTTCAGATTATAGCGTGGTCCTTATGCCAATAGTGCACTGTGCTAGTATCCTCTTGTACCGTGCTAATGACCTTGAATAGATAGAATAATGAATTTATAGGAGGATTTCACCTTGTTATGAGAACCTTGTGTCTATGTGACTGAGTCATAAATCATTATTTGTTCCTTATTTTGACTAATCTTAAAGTGAAACCCTAATTCTCCATGTTTGTTAGGGTTTTCAGTAACACAAGTAGAAGTAGAATGGAATTAATAGGGTAGGTTAGACATGACTTCAACACCCCATATGTTCAGTGTTGCCTACATACAAATACCTCGAAAGGGGATCAAGCCCAATGCAGTTCTCCCAATCTAAGTGTTGTTTCAAGTGTAAGTAAATGCTAGTATGAACATCGGTTTGAATGTTGTGAATGTGTATTAAGACTAGAAACCTACGTAATCTAAGCTTTGACTTATTGTAGATGGGTGTATGTAGAAGTAAGGTAGATTGGGGATCGATGACCTTGATTTATACGATTATTTTTAGGTTTGTTCATGACAATTGCATCTACTTTCCATCTACAGGATAAATAAATGAGAGTAGTCTTTATACAGTGTTATGGTGCTTGTCGAGACATGAAATGAGTCTAAGCCAACCCTAAAATGCTTTAGGAAGTTGAAATATATTTGTTAGGGGTAAATAAGGTTGAGGGTTAATAACGTTGCCCTTTTACCAGTAGTGTGATATAGACCAAAGGGCTGCACTTTTGTCCAGGTCGCTGGAATGGGTGAAAAGGGGTCTTGGGTGCACATAATATGGCCTAATGTGGATTTTGGTATATTTGGTTAAGGGTTTAGTGCACACATAAGATCTAAAATGATCAAAAGAGGCCCTAAAATAGGTCTAGGGCTAAGCTAAGGATAGGGTGGTCTCAAGTGACACTCATTACATTAAAATGACATTTTAGATGACTACATTTGCCCCCTACCCTTTATTCTAGAAATACAACAAAGTGAAATGACCAGGATAAAGGAAAGAGAGTCATACCTAGACTTACCTAAGAGGTGAAGCCTATGAATGTGGATATGAGTCTATGAACTGTGTTTCATTGCATGTTCTATGAATAAAACACGTATGGATCAGTCCTTACTCAAGAAAGATCAAAATCAAGGACAAAACTAAGCAAAGAGATGATGAGAGAGAGGAAAAGAACAAATACACCTCATCAGGTGCACAAACTGATCTTAAAACCTAGTGACATCCTATGTGTGGGTAGATTGTGATGAAATAATGAATAACTCAAACTAGGCTGATGGCTTGCCCAATCCCCATGTGTAGGTGGTTCAAGGACTCAATGGCCTTTACTCCATCATTGCCCACCCCTACCTGATGGATCATAAGTTGTGAATTACATGGATTAGACTGATGAGTTATCCAACCCTCTTATGTAGGTGGCTCAAGAACTCAAGTAGGCTATAAATCCATCATTGCCTACCCATGTGTAAAAGATGTATTTAAAACTGAAACTTCATGATGTAATTGAAACTGTCTAGGATGGCTCTGGGCCACTCTATAATGCTAATCACCATAAATGAAATGAGGCATCAATATGGTGTAAACCAGGTTAAAAACTAGTGCATATGGTGTCTAGATTATATAACATGGAGAATGACATGGAGTTATCATTCTATCTGAGAGAATTGGTGCCAAACTGAACTATGGGAACAATGTGTCGTACACATCCCCCCAATTGTGATATCTATTTATATGGATTCTAAATTGAGTCATAATAAGATGTGTTTATGCATATTTGAAATTGAAATGGGATTGATCATTCCACACATGATGCCCCCAATTTGAGCAAAACTTGTGTAATATATTTAAAAATATAATATATATTGAACCTATTTAATAATCAGTGACTAAGAATGTGCAAATCTAAACTATAACTATTGTATCTTTCTATAAAATTTGGAATTTTATATTTTGGGGGCTACTAGATAGTAACATGATCCCTTTTGCCAATAACACACTATGTTATAAGCCATTGTACTATGTTATTGACCAAATGTGTTATTTTTGAGGAAAATTGAGACTGATCTGGGTGCGACTATGTTTCACTATATTTTATTGAATCTGAGCTCTGTATTGTGTCTACATGTTGAGAGCTATGTTCTAAGTGCACTAGGATGGCCTGATCACTTTGAAAAACCCCTATGAGTGCCCTTTCTTTTGAGGGGAGTTGTTGAACTATTATAATAATTGTCCTTAAAAGAAAAGCTATGCATCATGTTTTAGACTGAAAACTTATGATATATGCATGATAAACCAATATAATGTGTATATATGGCATTGAATTGTAAAATAGTCTAAGCATAAGTTGGTAATGTACGATGTATATTAGCTATAACATTCACAAAGTTGTCAAGATAGACATAATAATGTAAACATGTATATAAACAATAAATCTAAATAAAATCTGAGTAAACTACCTAGGGGATGGGTCATGATGTCCATCAAGGCACCCGAGGAAGAAGCGCAAATGTATGAGGTCCCTCATGGCATCACAAACTAGATGTGAATCTAACAAACAAGAGATAAGTGTCATGACCATGACACATATATGAAAACATAAATACAAACACATGAGGCATGAAAATTAGGCCAAGGTATCACAATACAAGGGACGTGGGCACATGTCACTAAGTTTAAGAAAATGCACACATACAAGCACATATTCAAATGTCCACATACACAAAGAGAAAGCACGGTTGGCTTAGAACAATATGGAAAGACATGTTCAAATGTTATCATACACAATCAAGAAACACACATAAGGACATGGGCACATGTCGAAAGCATACACACAATGACTAGAATTGGCTTAGAGCTGTAGAATAATGGCATATTCAAATACCCTCCAGTAGATGTAAAAGAAAAGAGACAATCAAATCTAAACTAGTAAAGCTATAAATGAAAGTATGCACAACATGCGGTACAAATCCATATAAGAGAAAAAAATGTACATAAGTTTAGTTTATAGTAGTAGTAATCAATTAAAAATCATGAAATATGAAGAATATGCATGTTATAAATTTGAAATGCACTTGTCACATGTTTTTGTTCCTACACTTGGAAAGCTAATTTAGGATGATAGACAACTCAATTGCAATAGTGTAAATCCCATCCTGTAATTGGAGATGGATGAAATTAAAGGAAATAATGATGAAATTAGTTGTTTGCATAAATAAGTTGAGTTAGAAGAGCTAAAAATGGAAGATATCTCACCTTAGAACATACATACCTTTGATTTGATTGGCTGAAACTTGAATGGTGAAGTCATGAGAGTCCTTTCCACTAAAGAGTAGCATCTCTACATTACCGATGATAGGTGGAAAGAAAAATAAACCCAAGTTATTTTCCTCACATCTAAAGATTTAGATCCTTTGGAGCAGCTTTAGAAATATGATTCCAATAGTCATGTGCTCCTTGTAGCAATATAGGTAGCCAAGATAGAAATGCATGATCATGAGCATGGCTATCCTAGTGATGAAGAAGATAGATTGGTGGAATCCAGAGCTAAAAATAACTTGATCCAATGTAGCTACCTGCATACTTCTACCACTAAAACCAAGCTTAAACCTTCTGAGTGTTGAAGATAATAATGAGGATGCTAACACAACATCTATATTAGTCAAAGAATAACTAATAATGGACTCATCGATTGGATGCCCTGAAGGACTTATCTCTACTAGGTTGGGCACGTAAATATATTTGGTATGTGTTGATACCCACCCCTATCCCTCACTGCAATTCATTGTATGTGGAGAGGTATTTCTCAAACCCTACCCCAAGCCCTTTTTCCAAATTGAAAGTGAGAACATTGTTGAATTCTATTGTATGAATTTGCTTAAGTTACATGGAAACAACATAGATACGACACTTTGGGATAGCGTACACGAGTGTAGAGGTCAACATAGTTGTAAATATGTGTTTCCCCTTGGTAAGAGCTCTATCAATCTTCTAAAAATCCTAAATGTGAATGCATTTTGTATTAGGTGTCTAATTAAAGATGATGTCTTATTGCTTGTCAATGGGAATTTCCCAAAAGTATTACTTCCAGACATGCATTTTCTTGGAAAGTTCTTGTAAATGCCTTATTTTCCCTTTCTTGCTTTTGTTTTGTGTTTTGTTTCCCGCTTTCATTTTTTTTTTTTAAATTCTCACTTTTTATTACTGATATGGCCTCGTTACTTGTCTCTTTTTGGCCCAACCCATCTCTTTTCCCTATGGGTTCTCTTATTGGTCAAAGATTAAAGAATGAAAGGCATGTGCATAGGTAGCATGAATGACATTCTAGTCCATAAGTACTCTGAGTAGTTTTACTATTAAATTTTATTTTTTAATTGGTTTTAAAAGCTCAGGATATCATGTGTGTTCTGAATTTATTCAATATGGGTTAAGTTTGGGTAAAATATTTAGTCAATGAAGACATTCTTTTAAAATCAAGCATAAAAATCACATCTTAATGGTTTTTGGGTTTGTTAGACGAACCTAAAATGATGAAAATATAGGGTGAAATATCAATAATTCTACATTTTAATTGCCACAGTGGTCCCCAACCCAGAATTGAGATGCTAAGAAAAGAAAGAGAAAAGAGAAAACAAGAGAATATAATAAAAAACAATTTCTAAAAAACTCAATTATGGGTGATTCAGATAACCTCTTCCAGGGCTATAGATGCCTGACTAGTATTAGAACAAGCCCTTGAGTGGGATCAGAGACAACTCTGTCAAGGTTATGGATGCCTAGCTAGTAGCAGAGCAATGTCTAATTTTTTTTTATCAATGTAGGATTCACTAGCCTAATGATTGGATATGTAGTAGTTAGTTCTTGTAGGTTCTAATAACTGATAATCTAACTCTTTTTCACACACTGAGTCAATGAGAATGTTTGATTTGGTCCTTAAGTCACTCTTGTATTCTACCCTCTCAAATATGTTCATGTTCCATGCATAGTGTTGATTAATGATTCTAGGTTCATAGACACGTTTTTATCATTCTAAAATAGTCGAGAGATTTTCCAGCAGAGTCACCATTTATTATTTATTACTCAACATCTCCTCATTCTTCCAAAATCTGGGAACACCTTTTTGCTTTTGTAGCCTCTCCAACTTGTGATCATGGTTCATTGGTATCATCACTCCCAAGTTTCCTTGATGGTTCATCTTAGTTTGATGTCGAATTGGGAGATTCAATCATCACCATTGGAAAGATAATGTCCATAGAAGAAAACTTTGTATAAGGCACTTAACGTGAAAGTGGAGTTTTGACCTCCCAATTTATATTTGAAACTTGGCTTGCCCAACTCTTTTAGCCTTCTCCAAGAGGTCATTTTCATTTCTAGGCCATTTTGGATCCTAAGAAATATTCCATTATGAAAACCAAGTCTAAATGGTAACATTTCATATAAAGCACTTGGCCCCATAGTGGAGTCTTAATCTACTTCTCCGTGTTAGCTGAGTCCAATGATCTTGCTCTCTTAGCCCCTTATAGTTATTTTGGGTGTCATTTTTATTTTCACTCCCTTTCAGTTTATGAGGCTTGTCTTATTGGGATGACCAAGAGCATGCGAATCATTTTGATATTTTTCACTTGGTTTCTAGACAACTCCCTGTCTGAGTTTTGCCTCATTAAAAATCTTGCCTAGAACTCCAGTTAGGTTTAGCTATAGGTGATCAATATTTTTTTAAGTTCCTAGACCTAATCAAGTTTTAAACCCTTAATTATGTCTCTAGGATCAATTTTTTCCTTTCTTAGTTCTATCCAGACTTTTTGTTCCAACAAGGTCTACATTGAAATTTGTTAAGTCCCGTAGACCTAACTGGGCTTCTAAATCCTGATTAGGTCTGGGGGGTTCATCGTCAGATGGCTATTTTTAATCGAGATAAATCTCATGATTAGTTTAGAGAGTTGGGCAAGGGTGTGTCATAGTTTTATTTGGGAAAATAATCCAGATTAGGTCTCGCAAGTAGGTATGAGGTCTCCACAGTGTTAATTAGAACATAAGGCCTAATAAGGTTGTATTTGGGTTGACACATGGTAGTCTAATTATAATTAAATAAAAATGTATAAACCAGTTGTGGGTATCCCATTGGATGCAAATGTATTGTTAATTAGGGATGAATCCTTGATTAGGTAAGGGACCATCCCTAGTGAGTGTGTAGTTCTATCCAAGGTTATGAACCCTAGATATGTCTTGATGCCTCTAAGCTATTTAAACAAATGCTAGGCAAGGATTTTTGCTAAGTTAGAATAGGGAATCTTGTGGGAAACAAATGAAGACTTGACCAAGGGGCCCAAGCCTGATTAGGTCTTGGCCCCCCTCAACATCCATATTAATGTTAACTAATGTTCAATATATTCAAACGTGCTCGTCGGTTCTATTCAAGATTTTAAAGCCTGATTAGAATTAGGAGCTTAAAACTTAAAAAGTGCATTTAAAACCTGTCTATTGCTTATCCAAATCCTAAATAAGTTTGTTGGTGTTTTTAAACATAGAGTTGGTTTTTTTATGATAACTTCTCACTCTGATATCGGTTTTTTGAACTATTCATATTTCTAGAAAGGTGGTTCTAGCCCAGACACAAAAGTACCTTCAATTTTTCTTGTTTTTTCACATAGTAAAACCTTTTCATGTTTTTGTGGTGTATTTTACTATTCATGCTTTTAATTACAACTTTTGACTTCATTTTTAGTCTATTTTTAGGAAGTGAACAGTAAAGGTCATGAGCCAAAGGCATTTGGATGGAAATGAGAGGCAACTGGAACATTAATGGTGGTTGGTGGTGATTTTAGACAAAAAATTGTGCCCTTGGAAGACTCTATTTCTATATAATGACTGAATTATATTAATAAAAGGTTGGTTTTTCTTATCCCCAAAATATATTTGGAACCAAACACTTTCATTTTGTATGTAATTTGTTTCTTTAGTGGTGTAATTTCTCCCTCAATTTACTCCCTTACCATTATGCTATAAAAAAATTGATTGATCAATTGTAATGGGCTCTAAACTTGATTGTCAAAATGAAACATTATGATTAATAGAAGAATTGAAATTATTTGCTTTCAATTTATGCATGCAAATAGTGGTTGTGGTTGTTCTTTCCTTGTCTGCTCCCCTAAAATCTTGCATTGGCTTTATATATGATTATGCATGTGTTGATTGGATCAAAGATTATTTTATGGAGTTTGTATGATTGAGAAATCAATTTGTCTTCATTGTTGTAAGTTTTTTTTCCCTTCCCCTTATTTAGTCTTTATTTATCAAACTATTAGTTTAGGGTTTCATCTAAATGCAATCTACTTAAATGTTTTTATTGATTATTGTTATTTTATCCACTATTATTTTTGCACTGTTGAATGTTAAAATCAATGGAATGAACACTTTAAACCAGTTGTAAACTAATCGAATGAAAATCCCTAAAAGTTGATCTATTGGGAAACTAAATGAATTTTTTACAATTTCAATATTTTTATAAAACCCATGATAATGAAGCACAAAACAAGCACTAACCATCTAACTGTTCAAGCACCCAAACCCTATTAAAATGTAGTTTGAAATCTAGACTAGCAGGCCCTTTGACTAAAACAATTCATGATGACCAACTGAGTGAATATCAATGCACCATGACCCGATAGATATAGAATTTTGGGAGACCTACCTCATGCAACTCCTTTTAGGAGAGTCTTGATGGGCTTCACTGCCTTGACAAATTAATGTTGACGAGCTGTGCCAAATGACATGTCAACAATTTCCATATCCAAGAACATCTAAGGGTGGAATTCTATTATGGTCTTATTCCATAAGACACTTTTGAGGAGGATAATCATGATTTATAGTTACTCATTTTTTAACCTAAATAAATTCTTGGGAAGCTTTGATAGGCATCTCATAATATGATTCAACTGCTAGGCATAATGATAGGAAGATGTTTTTTGAGGTTGTTTTCGTAGTGAACTTGCCCCACCTTCGCACTCATCTTTGCACAGGATTCCCTTAGAAATATTCTATACTTCATATCAACAGAGTTATAATCAAGCTTAGCCATTACAACACCACCCAATAACCAGATTTCCCTACTATCCAGATAATAATGTTGTGTGCATTCAAACACCAATTATATGCATTGTACTAAGATGGGTAAACTAACAACTTATGGAAAACCACTCATCAATATGATTGTGACCATTGTAATAGTATATCATGCATTGATACTTCCATGAAACTCCTCTAAATCCACATTTTCAATCTTTGGTATATCAGTGTCCAAGATGAATATGGAATCATAACCCATGTATTTGAACTTCATTTTTGCCTCTCTAATGGCAAGGAATGTGGCTTCAGAAAGAGCTTGGATATATTTTTAGGGGTCCATATGTAGTAAATGCTTATGCAAATGTGTATATCATGTAATAGTGCTCATGAAAATGTGATTCTTACTCTCTAACACTCTTCTAGAGTGGGGTGTAGTTCAGGATTGCATAGGTACACAAGGTTAATTCATTATTCTTGACTAGATGTTTTGTGCATATTTATTATTTATACCATGTGTGCAAAATGTCTATGTGACCCATCTAGCCTAACATTGTGGGCATAGTGGACATGAAGGCACATATTAATTCTAATAGGGCATGATTTCACATCCTTCATACACATGAAGTTTGGTTTTTGAGTGCAAAAAAATGCCTAAGCCCTACTTGGGCGTGCTTTTATGTCTAGTGCACCTAGGGGATTGGGCTGACTTGGATTCTTGGGAATACAAAGCATTGAAAGTCCATTTTCTTTTTTTTTAATAAAATAACCAAGTACATAAGACTATATTTTTAATGAAAAGTTTGAATTTAGAAAAAAATATTTGCTTTGTTAACAAAATTAGGAAAATTTGACAAAGTAATTTTTTTGGACAATAGTTGGCTTTGGCCAAGAACATGGACTTTCAAATTTACATTTGGTGAACTTCAAAATCTCAAGGTTTCAAGACTAGTTTCTTATCCATTGGGATATAGGATTGTCTTAACAAAATTTAAACAACTCAACTTGAGACACCAAAATAGGAAACAAGAAATACATAACATGGAAAAGAAACATAGAAAATGTAAAAGAGAGAAAGGAAACCCACACAACAAAAATGAAAACTCACCAAAATCCTAAAGCACATATTGGCCTAATATGGAACAATCTACTTTCATTATTTGTAGTGTTTCAAATATCTCCCACTATAGGAAAGTGGAATGTGATTTTCATCACAATATGCCAAGTACTGTGTTTTTGCCTAAAAAATGGTGAATATTGAAAGGTTCCATCCACAAGGAATTAAATTTTCTATGGATCCCTCTTAGTTCTCTTATTTTATTCCAAATGCTAACCAAATATCCAATCTAAAAATTATGTCACCTTTCCTTACAATAAAACAACTCTTTCACCTTATTTTTATGGGATACTATTTTTTCAACCACCATGACTCATTCTTCTTATAATCTTATTAGGTACATGAATCTTTTTTCAATCAATATTTGAATCCACCATCCTTTAAAACTTGATCTAGTCGAAGAGATATAAACTCCAAGGAAATGGTAATCACTGCAAAATCCCATATATAAATTGAAAAGTATAAGCCCATATTACTCTCTTAGGGGTGATACGATCATCCCAAAGAGCATTCTTTAATTTATTGTGTCAGTTTATCTGAATTTCATCTACAAGCTTGTATAAAATGGTCATGATATTCTCATTGCTTGGTTTCACGTGACCATTACCCTAAGGAAAATACTTAAAATAGTGAACCAAGGAGATACTATATCCATAACAAAACCCAATGAGATCAGATAAATAAAAATTTGATGCATTATTTGTAATAATATTTTGTGGTACTCCAACCCTAGCTAGTATGTTCTCCGTGATGAAATTAAAGGCTACCTTAGAATTATTAGATCTTACTGAAAATTATTTGACCCACTTCATGAAATAATTTGTGGTTTTTAATTCATGTGTGTGTCCCACACTTGAGTAAAGATTCACAGTACCAATTAAATCCAATAACCATAGTTATAAAGCTTCCTCAATTACTATAGGTCATAGGGTTAGAGCTGTAAGCTTGAGTCTTCTAATGAAATTGTAACATACTTCAGATTTTAAAACCCAATCTTGTGCATCCTTTAAAATTATTTGTAAGTAGTAGTGAGATTTCATTTTTTTGAATGTTATAACAAAAGTGGAAAAGTGTCAACCAAAAGCTCGATTATGGAAGGCTTCCAACAACCTCTTTTATTACTCCTTGTCTACACATGTCAATAAATTCCCAACAATGGCTTTCTTAAATAGAGTGTTATCCCAAATTATATATCTAGTAACTCTACGCATAATGACTCTCTTTTACTTAGTAGTGAGGTGCACATGACACTTTATATATGATATGAAGTATGCAACATTTGAATACCAATCATCAATGGATTCAATGAACACTAGTAGTGGAAACTCTAACATATTTTGTTCATTGAGATCTTCTCTTTAGGTTTCTATCTGAGCAACGGTTCCCTCTATTATCAATTGATAAATGCCTTGTCCTCTTACTATATTAATGGGTTTGATGTTTAATTCATAATATCTCACTTTATTAATTTATATTTCTTGATTAAATCCAAGTTATTATTATGTCAAAATAGATTTGGCAACTAAACATGGAACCATCACAACCATGTGATAATCTAAGACATATAATTTAAAGTGTTTCACAACTTTAACCACAACATATGCATATTTTTCAATTGAGGAATACTTGATATCATTATCCTTTAATCCAAAACTCATAAAGGCAATTTGGAGACTTAATACCCTCCTTATTTTATGGCACTAGGATAGTTGACAGCGTGTGTTCCGAGGAATTTTAGTATGCAATGAAATCCTTTTGAAAATTTATACATATCGGTATATGGGAATTGGAAATATCATGTTTTATTTCACTAAAGGATTTATTTCCTTCATCATTACATTTGAAAGTATAATTACCTTACATCATTTGAGTGATGTGCCTAGTTAGTTGAACAATGTCAAAGACAAACCTTCACAAAAATTTCACCTCACCAAAAAATGAGTGTGTTATGGGTTTATTGGTGGGGATGGATAATTTTTGGATTGTTTTGATCCTTAAAATATTACATTTATTACATTCCTTGGAAACTATATGCACTAAATTTTTCCCTTCTATGACCGTTTTTAGTAATTTGACTCGTTAAAGTCAAATTACTACCCCTATCATACAAAACTTTCTTAAAACCAATCATTAACCCTTTACAACTGATTAAACCAAGGAAGTGTGGCATAAAATCACTAATTTTGGTAAAAAAAATAAAAAATGGATTGTAAATTGGTCATTGTATTTTCAAAAGAGCACTGTCAAGTTCAAATATGCAGACAATCCATGCACAAGGGTCAATTTTAAGAGAAAATTGAGATTTTTAGGAGCTACTGGTGGTTCCAGGTCCTCAAATTTTGTACACAAGGTCATCATGATTTTATGAAACTTATAAAAATGTTCTATGTCCATTTTATGAGTGGAGATACTCATTGTTTTCTAACAGTCCTCAGCATGTCTGTTGGAGATCACCATTGGAGCAAGCATCATTTTGGAGTGCGACAGAGGTTTATAAGCCTAATTAAAAGTTTTAAAAGCATGGGATGAGTTTTTTACATCATAATAATACATTTAAAGATTGTAAAAACACTAAATTTTAAGCAAACCATGCTTATACAAGCTTTTGTAAGCAAATAGGCATAAAGGCCCAAAAAGGGTTTTTTTTAATTTCAAGCAAATGTGCTTTCAGAGTGTTTTGATAGCATGGTACATACCCCATGATGATTTTTTAATGCATTAAGAAGGAGTTGGAGATTTATTTTCATTTTGGTGAATTTTTCATTTTTTGTAGTTTTAGACACACTTCCAAGCCTCCTGTTCAGATGCTCGTATCTTTCACCACATGTAGAGATTAGCCAAATTATCTTAGTATGTTTTGAGTAAAAATATTTAATTATAATTAATGAACAATTGAGACCATTTTAGTGAATGTGCTTTATGAACAATCATTAAGAGCGTAGGTAGCTCAGAATGCAGTCAAAACCCCACAAACAGGTTTCTCCATATAACTTTTCATATATTTTGCATGGGAAGACAATATTTTCAAGAATATTATGGGGGTTAGTGTTATACATATTAATTTCAATATTTTTTGATTTATATGTTTGTACTTCATGAATCATCATTTAGAAGATTTAACTTCAAAACCCTCCCAAACCCTCAAAAAACTAGTTTTGCGAAAAGTTGATTTTATTGCCATAAAATTATCATGGATCAACCTAAAACCTTTTAAAACATAAATTAATATTGGATAAGATTTCATAAATGTCAATTTTATGCATGGATTTATACGAATGAGGGCAAAATTCATGTTTTTTGTGGAAAAAAACATGTAAAAGTAAGTACATGATAGTTCAATGAAATATAATCAATGGAGATCAAATTATAAGTATTTTTATTCAGCCTAAAATATTAATTTGGTCATAAATAATTCTATAATTTTACCAATTAGCTTGATCAAAATGGCCAATCTATAAGAAAATAGAGCAAAATAGGCCTAGTCAACCCTGCTGACTGAATGGTGAGTGTTTTCTCATCAAAAACACATATCTTGTGATGAGTAAAGTTTTTCCAAGTCTATTTAGTTATTTTTTAATGTTTTATGTCATTTTTTTCAGGTTTAATGGAGTCCAAATGCAAGAGGATAGGCTATTAGGCCTAATTGGTCAATTAAGCAAGTAAAGAATGGCATTGAAAATATATAAAATGAATTAATTTTGGAGTTAACACATGAAATATTTGTTTTTTAAGTGAATATATCATTATAAATTCAATCCATAAGTGCCACTTCATGCAAGTTGAGTTCAAGTGGAAGTTGACTAGTCTTTGAGTCATCTTCAGTTGACTAGTTTGACTAGTTTTATGCATCTCCCATGATTTTCATGCAAGACAAGGACATTCAAGAACTTAAAATAACTTTAAATATAGAGTTATATTCCAAATTATTGCATGATTTTCATTCAAGTAAGGTTTGGAAGTCAACATGTGCCCACCACTTCTCAATTCAATGGCAAAGTAAAGGTCACGCAAATTTTTGAAGACTTGAAGAATTGAAGACTTTTTTTAATTTTATAAATTGAAATTATTTTTGAGGAATGGCATGGATTTTCATGCATGAATATTTTTAGATGTTAACATGGACCCACCACCTCCAATTCTATGCCAAAATTTGAAGATCATGCAAATTTTCATAAAGTTTAGAGATTTTGATGAAATATTTTAACATTGTAAAAGGATTAGGTCTTGAGTTAACTAATCAAGACTAATCCTTCTCTAAAATAAATGACACATTAGTTTGAATTAGGTTTTAGACATATATATTAGATTTTTCAAGCCATTTTTCATTAATTCGTAAGGAGAAAATAAATTGTAATTGACACCATTTTATCAAATAAAATATCTTTTTGCATATGGTTTTGGAACATATTAGAGTGTAATTTGACTATGAACCAGCATACAAGTGGCATATAATTACCCTTTTTCAGTTCCTTTCCACACATACTTTGAAAATATCATCCTCTACAGGTCATTAGAAGAGCTAAGAATAGGATTTGCTTTGCAAATTTCTTTCAGGGCTTGTTTTGAAACACTGATGTTCATGATTTGAATACAGAGTTTTATTTCAGATTCATATGTGTGTCTTGTTTAGTTTTAGAAAGATTTTAGAGAATACCAATCATTTAGGTGCATCACCCCATTAGATAGAATTTTCCATTTGAGTTTCTTTCTCTTTTTTCATCCCAAAAAATCAAAATAGTTTTTTTTTAGAAAAAATCTTAAGGAAACCGACCATCTCTGGAGGTTCTTCTCAATACAGAGGCACCCACACTCTAAAAGGATCCAATTGTATCAGTTAGAGAGAAGTTATGCCTTGCACATATTCAAATAGGGTAAACTCTAGAGTGATAATAATTTATAGCACACTCGGTGGGACATTCATTCTACACAATAGCCTTTGGAGGCATTTAGAAGATTAGTGCAACTTTCAGGCACTCAAAGCTGGTTATGAACATCAAGTATCATTTCAAATATTGATTAATTTTAGTATTTGGTAGACCAATGGTTTTTTTAGTATGGATCCATATTATCCTCACTATGATCAATATGACTAACGACACTATGATCCTCACCAGGAGTTTGAGGATCTATATTAGTCATATATGCAAGAGTACTGACCTGATCCTCCCTATGAATAACCATTCCATCATAGTATTTCCCCTTACCAGCCCTATCATGAACCATCCTATCCATCTATCCAACATAAACATGGCCATTTTGCATCTACCCAATCCATACCAGTAATTAAATAAACTTTAGTGAACCTTGAAAAGCATGCACTAGAGCTATACTCACAGAGCTATTATGGCCAAGACACCCCTACTCACCAGATCCATTATGTTAGAGAGTCATTGTAGAAAATAAAAAAATAATGGGCACCTGTTTATATAGAAAATTGAAGCAATCTCACTGATAAAATAATGGATGTAGGTGGTTATATTTAGAGCATTGAGGATAAACTAAAAGCCCTCGAGGAACAATAGGTTCATCCTCACTCTTATTATATTCCATCCATTCCTCCTCAAGAGATCATTTTAAGAGCCCCTTTGAGTTTTCTAAGTTCTACATGTATTTCTCAAACCTTCCCTTCTTGAATATCTATTCAAGAAAATTGACAAAAAAAGAAAGAGACTGTTATAAGATAACATGTTGTTGAGATCATTGACCACTTTAAAGGGAAGATATTCCAAGAAAATATTGATAACTAGATCATAGAGTTGGAGTTGAGATGAAGAAAGAGGAGGATAACCAAAATCAAAAGGTCAAAAAAGAGCCTCTATCTTTCCCATCTTGGAACCAAATCATGCAGTCAAGCCAATCCAAAGCTACTTAGGTAGTATCTATCCCTCCTCAAGAATCTAACTCATTTCCATCTTAGAAATCCATCTAGAGTAACATGCAAAAGAAGGAAGAGGAGCATGTCATCTGGGAACTAGAAGAGGAAATTGCAGATTCAAATGAGTTTCAAGAAGAGTGTGCTAAGGATAATGCAAGTGTTCATGAAGAGGTTGAGGAAGTAGAGCTGTCATCTTATGAAGAGAATGAAGAAATTGATGTACTAGTTGATCAAATTGATCAATTTATGGAGCAGTTAGAGATTATCAATTGGCTAGAAAGCTCATTGGTGGACTTGTTTTAGGTTTTTGGAGTCGGATATACTCTTCTCCAAGGGGACTATGGTCTAATTGCAGCCAAAGAGAGCAGCCTTGTCAAGCAAATCAAAGAGAAAGGAGTGGGTAGTCCTTCAATTTTGCCACCTCAAGAGTTCATTATTGATAGAGACTTGTTTCATATCTTTAGAATGGGTTATCATCTCTTTGATGAGCCTATAGACATGGATATTCTTTCAAAAGGTAACACAAGTATATTTTGTGCTCAGCCTAATCAACCAAATTGTGAAGAAATAAAGCTTGGCAAAGTAGAAGAGCCACCAAATGAGTATGTTTACATTGGAGGTCACTTTGCTCCAACTATTCCACATACGAGAATGCCAAAGAGTTGGCAAAGAAGATACTTTATTTTTCAATCATCGAGCTTTTAAGGGAACATGTGATGTATCATTATCCATCTTAACACAGAAGTGAAGCATAAGATTTTCCTTTTGATCTAGGAGGACCAGTAAGGTGGAAGTTAGTTTGTACATAATAGACTTCCTTATTTTTCATTTCTCTAAGTGTAGAAATCATGTTACTCCAAATCTTCAAATTTATTACATCCTAATCCATAATAGAATTAGGTTATAGATGAAAAAACCATTATGTTACTCCTTCACTTAGAGTCTCAATAAATAACTTTACTTCCATATCTTATACTTACTTTCTAAGGACATCACAAGAATAAAATAAAGCCAATATGTGCTCACTTGGGTGTTATTTACCATCATTGGTAAACTTTGGAAAATATTCGTTGAGCCACCAGGTAATTCAGGAAATTGAGCACCCAAGGCCAAAGGTCCAATTCAAATACCCCATAATAAATATGCAACTGGCATGATTTGGAAATTTATGGCTCTTGGAATTAAAATGTTAGGAGAAATGACAATGTTATATTTAGTGGTGGCCTAGTTATTCTTATCCTTTCTAAGATTAGTTTAAAATAATACTTTTCTTAAAGCTCAAATAATGGGTCAAATACATCGCTATTCTTTCTTATTGTATTGAACATTTTTTTGTGAAGATGTCAAGAAGCTTCATTTCTTAATAGCAATGTAAGATAATAGTTATTTTCATATAAAATTATTTCTATCTTCCTAATAAAAAATTGGTATGAAAATAACACTCACATTATGGACTCATATAGGACTTTTACTGATTGTTTTGGTGGGTGGCAAGAAGATACCAAAAATGAGCCCCACAGTGGGCACCAAAAAATATTGGCAATATGTTTAACATTATGTCAAATAGGGTGCTTTCACAATAGTGAAGGGGATGGAAGTCCCTCCTCTATTATGAGAGGAGGTTCCATTAATTGAAAATGAGAAAAATTGAAATTAAACTATCTACAATAGTACATGCAAAATTTCATAGTGGGTTTAATTATTTTCGTCTCTTGAAATAGAAATAAAATAGAAGGAAGACGAAGGATCACACATGAACAAGAAAATACAAATCTTATCCCTTGTGTGATATGAAACAGCTCAAAACTAATTTTGATGGTTTGAAAATAAAAACATGTATTACTTGAGAGGTAAAAAATAAACACATGAAACATAAAAATAATTCATACCCACAAATAAATTACAAGATGCAAAGATCTGGAAAATTTATTTGTATTTATTTTTGGGAAAATGAACATAAATTTTCTTTTTCGTTTCTTTCCAAACAAAATTTCAAATAGCATCAAACAACCCTTGAATAGTAGCCATTTATCCTATTTATAGCTTAGGGGGAATGGGATAATCCTTCATATTCTACTCATTGTCCTATTCTAATTTTATACTTTTTGATAAAATTATAAATGATAATCTATACTTTTTGAATATTACAAAAAGAGAAAAGGAGATAGAGAAAATAGAATAAAAAAATTCTCTATGTTAAACCCTTATCCTATAACATGTATTTGGATATGTATGGTTGACATGTAGCTATCATAACCTTTAATTAAGTTATGTGGTCATTTTATAGCTTTATATTAATAGTAGGGCTGGCCTAGGGTGTTTCCATAGCATAATTAGGGTATATATAGGAGGTAGTGGTTACTATTTTATCATCATATTACAAATTATTTTATTATTATAAGGTCTTGAAGGTTGCTACCTTAAATAAGCTCATCATTTATTAATATAATATACTCTATTCCAATCATATTATTATCTATTATTAGATATTTATTGATTTATTTTCTATCTCAAGATATAAACATTCAAAGATGAACTAATAGAGAGGGACGTGCATGGGGACGTCAAGTTAAAGCTATGACAAATAACCATTTAAATTTAAATGTTCCAAGGATGAATACGCGATTGACAAGTGGTAAGATCTTGGGTGCCCATATAAATATCTAACAACACATGATGACTGATAAAGCCAATGGGTCCAAGCTAATCAATGGTATATGATCCATTCTACCAAAATAGATCAATGATGAGTGAAAGGTCAATTAATTAGCGGATCTTAGGAACTAAATCAAAGTTACCAAGTGTCATGACCATGATAACTACCAAGCAAATCAATGGTACACATTTAAACCATGCTAAAGAAGATCGATGGTGTTCATAAGGTCAAAAGGTCAACTGAGTTCAAGATGAATGTGAGGTTGCCATGAGATGTAAGCACATGAATAGGACATAACTGATTATAAGACCCATGAGATGAATGCAGAGCTCATAATTGGCATAATATGAGAATCCCAAATTGAGATCGATGGTTAATATCAAAATATGAAGCCAGGAGACTCCAAGTAGAGGTTGAATATGATTTAGGTCGAACCAAGAGCAAATATTTCATTGGGCTATATTACCATTAGAGCTCGATCGAATACCATCAAGTAGAGGCAACCATATAATCAAGATTGATAGTAAAGAGGATCTATTGCCATTAAAGCTCAGATTTAAGATAGGTTTGTTTAAACCTAATATAGTCTAGAATAATCTATGCGATATGTGAATCTTCATCGATATAATGACTATATGAAAACTAATAAATTGGATTGGTTTTAAATATATAATAAAGACCTATGCTCATATTTTGGGATAGGGGAAGATATGTGATTATGCAGAGGTGTCTCATCTTTTGACATAGTCATTTCCACAAAAAGTAGGTACTTGCAGCCACTTAAATCAGACTTAGTCATGGCTCTATCAGATTCAAGATATGAAGATTTTGTCTTCACAAGCAATTCAAGTGGAAGATGGTGTAGAGTCTCAACATAGAAATTTTGTGGTTGGTGAAAGCAGTTGGAGCATTTAATAAAATTTTAGGGGTCTTTGAACATTTTCCTTCATAAACAAGATCATGACTCACCACCTTTAGCAAACTCTTATCCTCTAGTGTGGTGCTCAACCAATGAGAAGATTTGAGGGCTATTGGGACAAATGAAAGTTATCTTATTTATGATGTATTAACCCTAACTTGATAAAAAGATGATGGAGAATTCATCAAAAGGTAGAAACTCATTTAATTGTCTCAAATGACATTTTCCCTCTCTCTTCGTCCTTTCTCTTTATCTTCCATCTTATTCCACATTGTAAATCTCTCTCTCAGATTTTAGATTCTGACAAGGACTCTTTGATTTTAAAGAGTAGGGGACTCTTTGAGATATCTTGGCAAGATATGCTTATCTTGATAAGGCTAAACCCTATCAAGAATTTTTAAGAACTACCTCTTGATGCAATAAAGGACTTTATTTACCAATCTCTTGCATTAGATCAATGTTTAGTGAGTTGTGCTTCATGGCCTTGTGAAGGATATTCTTCCATATCCATTGTCCTCCTTCCTTGCCTCTTCTAAGGTATTTTCAAGTTCTTTATAGGTCTGGATTTGTTTTCTTTCTATCATTAATGTAGGCTTATTGTGGGTCTTAGAATCCCTCCTTGTTTCTATTCATTACATCCTAAACCTAGTCTATGAAACACTTATGCAATTAACTGGTCTGTGAGGTTGTATGAGCTAGCATTGTCTTATGCTGATCTAGTGTGGGTTTAAGCTTATGGGAGTCTTCTATTTTTATTTGGTGCATCACTTTGTTAGCTTTATTAGAAGACCTATTTCCACTTTTATAACCCTTTTCCAAGTAGAATCATTAGTTTAGGTGATCCATCAAAAGGAAGCTAGCCTTCTCTAGAAGTTCAACCCTATTATAAGATACCCATAGCCTAGGGTTATTCCCATATTATGACTGAAAGTGGAGAAGCCTTAAAAACTCTTATACAAGGGTGAAATATCATGTCATAATAGTTTTTGGCATGCTTAATAGGACTTTAATGAAATTTTCATCTCACTAAAAGGTTCTTAGTGTTGCCTTTCAGTGCAATCAACCTTTGGAGGCACATTTGAAAACACCAATAGTGACGCCACTACAAACATAAACTAGTTTAAGTAGCCCAGGTGCCTAAGCACCATTATTCGGTATGTAACATCCCCATTTGATCAAAATGCATGTTCTTTCATTCCTTATCCTTCATATAAAGCTAGCAATATTCATGGCTTCACCCCAAGTGGCCCTCAAGATTCAATGTATTAGCCTTGTCAAAATTTGCCTCTCTCTAGTCAACCAAAAAATATACTTAAGGAGATATGGATTGATCTCGAAAAAGAATTAAGAGAGGTTGATAGGGAAGAAGAGTACTATAGGCAACAACAGAATCTTGAACATCAAGCTTATGTTTAGGAGCAGGAGTTGAGGTTTCAAGAAGAATGCTTGGTTAGGAAAGACCAAGCCAAAAAAGAAAATATCTATCAGTTACTCTTAGGAATGAGAGAAACCAACCTTAAATCCCAATTTCCCTCTCCTACTCCTATTTATGCTCACACCTAACCACCTAGTCCACCTTGTCAAGTCTCATCCTCATCAAGAGCCAAACAAGTCATTGAAAACCATTCAATTGAGGAATATGAGGTCATCCCATCTTGGATATTCTCCTATGACAATGACCCTAACTATGTCATACCCTCCCTTTTGAAACCACCCCCTCCCACACCCATCCAGGAAAAGGAGAAGGTGGCCAAGCCTTATGCTTTCCCCTCATGGAAATCAATCAAGGAGGGCATAAAGAAGAGAGAGGAAGTGTTAGCTAAGGCAGTCTAAGAACCAGTTCAAGAAAAATAGGTGTTATCTTAGCTCAATGAGATTGCCATACAAATTTTTCATGACTCTATCTCCCTACCCCAAGGGCCACCGAAGAGAGCCTTCAAAGTCCCTAGTTGTAAAGATACTCTCCTAAGCTACAAGCAAGGTGAACTTCTTCACTCTCCCCCCATCTCCCTTTGGGATAAAGATCCTATTTTGCAAAGAATATAGTAGGATATTGTAAGCATAGGTGAACCTGAAAAAGACAACATAAGTGTCTATGATGAGGAGATCATGATAAGCAACCCACTCCATTTAGAGGAGGAGAAATCAAGTTTGGACCAACTATTGTATCATGGTTTTGACACTGATGAATTAAAGTCTAAAGGCAATACTAATGCCTTCATATTTGAAAGGAGGTGTGTTTAGGATATAATTGAGAGTAAAGGGGATCTTGATTTATTCTAGGAACTTCCATTTATGGGTAAGGATGAAGATGAGGAAGAAATAAAGAAAAAGGAGAATCATGATGAAGAATGTCAACAAATGTACCATGAATTCATGGACTAAATAGAGGTTCTAAACTAGCCTATGCCTCCTTTAGAGCATGAAAATGAACTTGAAAATTAGTTTAAAGAATCTGACCAGTCTCAAGATGAATTGTCTATTGATGGCAATACTGATGTCTTCAAAAATAAAGGAGAATGGTCAGATCTAGAGCCACAAGAACATGACATTTTAAACCTTAGATGGGTTGATGAGATATAATATGGCTCCTTTTAAAGTAATCAAAGTAAGGATGGTGTTGAAGTTGGCATTATCCCAGATGACCAAGAGGAAGCTACCTTTTGGGATGATTTAGAGCTTTTTTGCGTAAGCTTAGACAGTCAACCTTCATGTTCAAAGGAGCCATCAGATGAGGAGGTTGCATATGCTCCTATAGTCCATTTTGGAGCAAGACTTTAATAAATGGACTAATATGTCTACATTGGAGACATGTTTGTCCCATTTCATCCACTTGAAAACATGTCAAAAGAGTCAACAATTAGGCATCTTAGCCCACCTATCATGAGCTCTCAAAAGCAAGGTATCTTTCATCCTAGTTTATTACAAGTGAATGATGTTAGAAGCTTCCCATTTGATCCAGTGGGAAAGTACTTATGAGTTTTAACCTTATACATATTAGAGTAGATTTCATTATTTTTTATAAGTGCTTATGTGTACATTTGTTTAGTGGTTTAGCTATTATTTCTATCCTCCAAGTGCCTGCATGCACTTGCCTTTGTTTGTTTTGTTCTTGTCATCCTTTTTACTTCAAGAAGAGCTATTAAGAGGTTGGCAACTAATTTTATCTTTAGATAAATATGTTGAACAAGAGAGGAGACTCCATGCTCAATGGACCAGTCAAGATAAATAGTCTAGGTTCTCAAGCATAACAAGCATACTTCCCAGTTGAGTCGCCAAAAATGTTAGCCAAATTTGGCCCACATACAAAACTTTGTCTAGATTTGGAAGGAGAAGATGAGTAGAGTCTTAGTTGAGGAGAAATCCAATAGGAGGAGGATAAAATAGCCTTTATATAGATCGCTTATTGGTTGCAAGCTTTTCAAACACTTTAAGCAAGCTTAAAGTGTGAACTTGGTGATTTTAAGGAACCTGACTGTCATGACACATCATGCAAGAATGAGCAAATCAGTCTAGTTGCACATTTGATATATGCACTCAAGTGGTAAACCAAAGCCAAATGAATGCATGGATATGATGATTTTGGTCCCATAAACATCCTCTACAAATTTCATATCTTGATGAGTTTTTTTTATCTCGAGATATAAGCATTCAAATATGAACGAGTAGATTCTGATGTGCACAAGGATGTCCAATTAAAACTATGGTAAATAGTCATTTGAATTCAAAATTTTCAAGGATAAATGCATGGATAACTAGTGGAAATATCTTAGGTGCCCATATAAATATCTAATGGTGTACGGTGAATGATAAAGCCAGTGGATCCAAGTTGATCAATGGTGCATGATCCATCATACCAAAGCAGATCAATGGTGAGCAAAAGGTCAATTAGTCAGCAAATCCTAAGAACTATTATGTAATTACCAAGTGTCATTACCATAATAAATACCAGGTAAATCGATGGTATACATTAAAACTATGTTAAAGAAGATCGATGGTACATGCAAGGTTAAAGGGTCAATTGAGCTCAAGATGAATGCAAGGCCACCATGTGGTGCAAGCACAAGAACATGATGGAACTGACTATTGGACCCGTGGGATGAATGTAGAGTTAATAATTAGCATAATATGAGAAGATCAGATTGATATTGATGGTTGATATCAAAATTTGAAGCAAGGAGACTTCAAGTAGAGGTTGAATATAGTGTAGAGTAATTTCCTACTCTACACCGTATTTAATTTATTTTTTTGGTTGGTTCGAGCACTGCAATTTTGGTTCCTGTGCATCTTGGATGAAGCAGCAAAGTTTTGGAGTAGAGGATGGATTCGTTTTTGCCTAAGTGTCAAAGTGCAGCAGAAGCTGCCAGGTGTCATCCTTAGGCACGGTTCCCCTTTTTCCCTATTCATTCTTTTTACTTCAATTTTTGGCCTAAGTATTGGATTCAAGCGGAAGCGGCCAGATGTTGTTTTCTTAGAGGCAAAGATGGATAACTGGTGACTTTCAAGGACCCTTTTATAGCTTTCCAAAAAATCACGGATCGTGCCACGTACCCAGTAGCAGTAGAGCAGAATGCAACATGTGTCAGCATCCATGTATCATAGAGACACCCATGCTTTATTCCACCTTTTGGCAAGGACCTTCAACGAACCAAGAAGCATAGCAAGCAAAAAGTGCTAGATGGCAGTTGTGGAGGCCCTGAATTACCTTTTGAAGAAGAAGCGGAAGCCACCACATGTCGTCATCTGAGAAGACTTTAGCCCAACGCCTTCGTCCAATGCATAAAGGTGTGAGTTCATTTTGCTTAAGTATTGAGTGCGGCAGAGACTGCCAAGTTTCACCTTTCGGGTCCCTCTTTACTCTGTCCCCAAAGAAAGTAGAAGGCACCATATACCCCCAGAAGGAGAAGTGGAAGATGCCACGTATCTTCCTAGGAGCAGCAGAGGTCTCCACGTGTCAACTTTCGAGAGACCACCTTTGAACCTAATTGCCGAATGAAGATCATGGTGGGTCTCGGATGATATTTCAAAAGACCAAGGAAGCATTGAGTGTCAACAGATGAAGACTACCACGTGTATCCATCCTTTCTTAAGGGTTGCTAAGGTAAAGAACGCACTAAGTTTTGTTTCAATAAAGCTGTAAAGTATTGAGGAAGCAGGCTGCAGTAGGTGTTAAAGGTAGAATGTCCCTCAATGAAATACAAAGAAAGCGGAAGCGACCAAGTGTCATCCTTTGGTGCCTCCTATATCAAAGGAAGAGACATGTCATAAATCGACTAAGTGTCCTTGTGTTCATCTACCTATTACAGTAAAAGTCAAGGGAAGTCCAGCGAAAGTTATTCTCGATAGATAGAATAGTGCACCGGGTAGATTTTTGGGGGCTTAAAAGCATTGAAGACGCCGTCTATTGTCCCCTAACAGTAGAAGCAGAGTAGACAGTTGAGCGACCAGAGAGTTGATGGAATGAGGAATTTTAGGCATGAAGAAAGGTACTAGACATGCAATTGCCATGCCACAGTCAGGGCAATTCCTGATAAGACTAGAATGCATCCAAGGCATTGAATGCACTGACTGACTTGTCTCCTGTGAGGGAAGGACAGAGTAGGAATTGCGTGAGAAAGGAAGTGACACCAAGAGGCATCCAAAACTATATAAGGAGGATTGTAAAATAGAAGAAAGGGGGGGAATTTCTCATAGTTTAGCCTTATGTAATTTTGATCAGTAATATCATTTGCTCTTGTATTGATTTCCTAAAGTTGTAAAGTTGATGTAATCGTGCATGTTTTTGTGCCCTTTATATGGCTAAATAAATTAAGGAAATTTAAGCTCCATGCCCTGGTTGGTGTTATTTGTGTTGTTTGCATTCTAGTCTATATTGTAGATTTTTTAGTGTTGTGATTAGAAATGTTATTTGCTTTTGTCTCGTCTTTTGGAGTCTGAAGTTCTACATAATTGTGTGTGACTTCTACTCTTATGTGATTGAAGGAATATATAAGAAGATTGAACACTATGCCGGTGTTAACAATTCTTGTATCTCAGTAAAAAACTCCCCTATTGTGGGCCTCTATTTTTGTTATTCCAATCATTTACATTGATCATGCACCTGTCTGCTCTTAAATGTAATTGAATCATATAATAGTTCTATGTGCTCAGGTTAGGATTATGATTAATCTCAGGCACATTACCATAGTTAGGTTTCAATTCCTACATTTTATGTTTCTATTTAGTCTCCTATCCCTTTTCCCAACACCCCATAAAATAGAAGAGACCGGCTTCTTTAAAACCTGGAAGTTGTTTCAAGCCACATTGTCCCACAACTTGAAACTTCCCATTGTTGATTGGCTAAGACTTAGCTTAATTTTACGCCGTCAACAGTTTTTGGCACACCCGATGGGACACATCTTTCAAAGAAGTTGGAGAATTCTTGGTGTATTCTTTAGCCAATCAGCCTTTTGAGGTTTTTATCGACACCAACAACGATTCTAAGTCGTTAGCTGATCAAGTGATATCGTCAAGAAGTCACCTTTCGGTATGTATAACTCTATTACTCATAGCTATGAGTCTTCTTATCTTTCAAATATGTTTAATCAAAGACAAACTTCTCCTAGAGTTATGTCAAGCAACGAGGATGCACATGATCATGAGCTATACCAGTTTTATGCTCAACCTGACCTTATTTTCACTTTCAAAAAAGCATTGTTGGGATTTAAAAAATATGTGTTAGAGCTTGACAGCAAAAGGGAATATGGCCAAGAAATTCCTTGTCATGTCATCTATCAAGTGAGAGAAGCAGTATACCTAATCAAAAGTAGTGGGATCCCATTGAAGGGGCAAATTGGCAAGAGCTTACATATGAAATGTTAGAAGTGTGTGGATTGATTGCGTTCCTAGAAGAGAGAATAAGCATTCATGAAAACCAAACTTACCAAGTCTACCAAACTTCATATCCACCACCACAAATCCCATGTCAAACATATGTCACCGCTATTCATGAACAAAGTTAGACTTATCAGGATCATTTCCCCAATCACGCAAAGTATATGACAGTAGCAAGGGAAGACGTCCCTAAACTCTCACTTTCCCCTCAAGACCCTTCTACCCTTCCTCGAGAGGCTTCTTGTTTTCCATCACAGTCTTCTTCTTCATCCCCTTTTGAAGAAGAGTATATTTTGAAAGAAGCAGCTGATTACACAGAGGAATATGCTCAATTGATGGCTAGTCAAGAGGATTTCATAAGAACAGATGAGGAAGAAATTAGCATAGATTCCCCCTTTGATGGGCAAGAGGACAAGCCAAAAGCTTTTCCCTTCACCTCAGATGAGGAAGAAATCATTTCTGGCTTTTTTACTTTGCAAGAAAATATGGAGGAGTATGGATACTCCCTTGATCAAGCCATTGAGACAGGTGACACTATCCTTCAAGAAGGCTATGAATTGGCCAGATATGGAAAAGATGACTGTGACACTCATCTGAGTATGCAGAAAGCATGCCAGCTTTTAGATTCATCCTTTCAAGAGGATGTAGTCATCACAGAGCATGATGATGAAATAAAGTTGGAATTTGAAGGAGATGAGCCAAAAGAGAATGAGTATAAGAAGGCATAGAGTGAAGAACTAATAGCCAACGATTTCTTGATAACACCTGACATCATGAAGAATCAACATTTGATAGGCATTTAAAGACAAGAAGAGTTCGTAGGTATCAAATACACGTTTTGCTCAGACATGTTCAAGTGCAGGCAAATTTGTGTGGCCGACGCAGAGGACATCCCATCAAGGGTATACCCGTTACAATCGCTGGTATGGTAGCATAAGATGGATTATCATAAAGAGGATGTAGGAATGTTTGTTTTTGATCTTAGAGAGAAGTAAGGATTTGTCATTAATGTAGTTAGGTAGGTTTCTATTTTCGCGTTGCTTTGTTTACAGTTATTGCTTTCCCACTTTTCTTTTAAATAAGCATTTTAAATGCAGAGCCGGCGTCTTAAGAATTCTTTAATTCTTTAAACATTGCCACAATAAATGCTTACCCAAATCTTTCGAGATTTCCAAGGTACCTTGTGCCACATAACATGTATGCCTCACTATTTCCCAAAGATTGAGTAGGATTTGCTAACGGTCGATCGAAATTAATGCTATTTGGGACTTGATCAGCCCATAAATACCCCCTTAGCAGATTTTAAAGTTTACAACTCTCAAGCATTCTTGTGAAAAATATCTTGCTCATTGCAATCGTTAGCACCTAGTGAAATTGTTTCAGCGAGCGTGTTTTTATCTTGAGCAAAGTTCATACCAGAGCATCATACAAGAAACATAGAGATGGCAGGAGCATCATCATCACAACAAGGAATAGGAGCATCGGGATATCTAGATAGGTTGTTGGCAAGTAGATCATACACTACAGCTCCTGTGCAACCACCAAAAAGCTACCCAAGAACCAAAACTCTGGGAGTCGATCAGACTAGTGACCCATCCAAAGTTAGAGACTATGCAGATGGAATCGTGGACCCGATTCTACAAAGAGCCAGTACCAAGAACCTTGAAGAAGGGGCACACCAGAGGTGCCTGTAAAGAGCTAGGGTGAGGCAATATGAGACATTCAAGATGAGGATATGGACCTCCCAGTTTGCTTAATTCATTATCCCGACTGTGCACCCATGTCTGGATATAATTGAGCTATGTGCAAACTTGCTCCATCCATAATCGTGCTCCATCCAACAAGGCCCCTTGATTCTGCAAGTCACCCCTCAAGCTATCAGGGACATGCTCGCCCTGCGATACGATGATACTGTCACCTTCCCTACTATTGAAAGGGTGCAGAGGATGTGGGAAAATGCCAACACTCAGGCCAGGATCTTGAGGTCTGAGTTACAAATAGCAGATGGTGACACAATGGTGCCCACTCTCCCCACTTCAAGAACTCAGTTTGCACCCGCCAGCCAAGATGCACTGTCGATGATGGCTCTCATCTTCAGCATGAAGGATGATGTGGCAGTATACACAGAACAAATGGCCATTATCTTCAGGCTGAAAATAGTTGATAAGACGCAGGAGTACTGTCTTGACTTCTCTGAGCACCTTGCCTTCTCAATAGTCGAGTAGCTGACCCAATTCAGGGCATAAAGAATATTCAGGTATTCCTCCTTTCTATTCCACCTCATTCTACACCAAAACCCCAACCTTTTCTCCCAATTTATGAGCCTGAACCTATATGACCTAGCCTTCAATCCCCAAAGAACCATCCCTATGTCTGCATGGATGCCTATTTTATTAAAAACTAGTGACACATATGACTTCTGGGAATTATTCATCACCCCTATCCTCCATTGCCTTAGCCTCGAGCCTGTTATAAACAGGTTATTCCCAAGCGTCACTAACCTCCTGGTTAGCTGTCCCATCCTATGTGATTACTATTTTGGGGCCCATCACATGACCTTAAGGGTCCATGGATTTTGTGGGGAGTTAGTATTGCTACCAAAAGTTTTGACTCTTTGGTTAGCATTATTGGAAATCACCGGGCAAGTGTTAATGGTTGACAATGATTACAGCGTCGAGAAGAAGAAAAGAAGAATGTACAATCTCCCCTGGATGGTAGGCAACATAAGCCTAGAAGCCAAAGAAGTCGAGACTGTGCTGCTAAGGAAGCTAACCTCCCTGGGCTTCCTATTGATAGAAGATAAGTGGGTTTATGACCCAGTGGATTACATAGCCAGCGTAGTAAGGGCAAACAAAATTGGATCCAGGATCGTGCATGAAAGCCACCCCTATTGGGAAACTAGAAAAAATCTTGCAGAAGACACCCCTGGTTTCTATGTCGAGTTGACGGACCTACCTCTCCCACTGAATAGGCCATGGGAGACCTTCTATGATAAACAGAGGGAGTATGATCCTAAGGCCATGATGACTTCTGCTTTGAGAAGGATGCTAAGAAACAAAGGCTAGGACGCAGAGAAAATTGAAGCCTACTAGAGATATAGGTAAGAGATCTCCCAGACCACCCACACCTTTGGAGGCATGAACTCAGATGAAAGGTGGGAGGAACTTTGGGATGAATGGCATCCATCCCCTGTTTCTAGCCTAGAAACAAGCCCAACGCCGACACTTGGAGTAGAGCATCAGGATAAAGTGAGACCAAGCCAACAACCATAGACTTTGGAGTAAGCTACGGTTACCACAGAATAATAAAGAAGTGTGCCATCCCCGCCACCATAGGCCACTCCATAGGCGGGAGTAATTGAGGTCCCCAGTTCCCCGTAAGCACCACCAGCAACAACAGAAGCAGAGGGGAGACAAATGCAGCCAGAGGTAGAGACACCCAAAAAAGAAGAAGGGTGTAGTTCTAATTAGACCCAGAGGAGGAGGAACCTTAAACACAGACCATAACAACTCCTCCTCAGGTAAGTATTACTCCCGCTCCTCCCGCTCAACCTATTCTGCACCCTGTCGACATAATGCCTCCACCCAGTCAAGTGACACCTCTTGCCACTGCTGCCATCCCAATTTCCCAAGCCACCCCCTCATTAGTGCCTCTAGCCCTCACATTACCCCATTTTCCCCCTTCCATTCCCAGGAAGATGCCCCTACAACTCACCCCTACATAACTAATGGCTCTCCAATACGACCTAGCACAAGGATATCCTTTCGCAAGAGGACATATTGTGTCCCCTTCCACTTTCCAGATGCAGGTTGATGCAGCTAGGAAGGCAAGAGAAGCCTGATTAGAGAAGAAGAGGAGTAAAAAAAATAAAGCACCGACGGTCCCACATTTGAGGTTGCAATTCGACCCTATTCAATAGCAGTTGATGGTGACCCATTTGTTGCCCAATGTTGGTAGGCCGAGCGAACAAATGCAGCCAGGGGACTACACTATGAATGCAGTGGCCATCGATATGTCCCTATTTAGGCGTCAAGACAGAGTCGAGTTGCTGATCGAATCTACTTTTGTGGTCATAGAGGATTACTTGAAGAAATGAAGGAGATTGCAGAAGATGGAGGCCGATTTGGCCTAAAAGAAGGCAAACTATAATAGTTTGGCTGAAGAAATAAACCAGAAGGATACTGAAATAGCTAGTCTATAGAAATAGTTGTAAGATACTATTTCCCTCTAGATTCAATGGGTGATTCAGGCCCAAAATGATTCTTTGAAGGCAAATCTTGTGCTTGCAAAAGATGCAGCTACAGCTCTAAGGTGAGAAAATGTAGCATTGTAGGGAAGAGTTGAGGGACTCCAACTGTAGGTTACCCAATCATAGCAAGGGCTGCTAGAAGTATAGAATAAGGTTGTGACTTTCGAAGCCCAGTTCCAGGCAAAGCAATAGAGGGTAGCACAACTGACAATCAAGTTGGCAAATAGACCCAGAGGTCGCAGAGTCACGTAGTTAGTGAAGGAGATCTATGAGTCAGCATGGGTAAGGATCTTTTCTGAGATTATCCAGCTCAGGCCACTCTTCACCTTCCTACGCAATGCACAACAACTGTGCGAAAGAGTAGAGACCCCAGTATAGAGCATTTTAGCAATGATCTCCCAAAGAGTCACTAACTCTCATTCATTACTAGATAAACTCTACAGCTCAAGGGATGCAACATTGGCAGTTACAGGGATCCCTGATAGAATGGCTACCACAAAGCAGATGAATAAAGAGCTTAATTGAAATGCCACAACCAATAGTTACAGAAGCTACCTCGATGTCGTGAAGGAAGGCATCAGTGAGATGAGGCAACACATTGAAGATTTGGTGCAGCTAGGCTTGCCTTCCCCATTTCCAGACGCAAGGACATTGCTGATGGTGGATTAACTTCATACATTGCTGCTAGCTAAACAACAAGATCAAATAGTTTTTAAGAGCTTGCAGGATGATTCCTTAGCCCCAAATGTTGAGACTATTCTGATTCTTGTTTTCTAGCTAAAATCTAAGCTGAAAGCCACTGCCCAGGTCTTGCAAACTTTCTCACACAAAGATCTCATCAGCTTGCACTTGGCTTTTGATGAGTTACAGAGCAAACAAGGATTATCCGACCATGAGTGGTCTATTTTCCAGACAGCTCTTCTGAAGCTATAAATTTTGATCAAGCGGGAGCCAGGTTCTTTTTGAGCAGGCTCAAAAGCTCTGATGGTCACTAATAACTATAGAGTAATTTCCTAATCTACACAATATTTAATTTATTTTTTTGGTTGGTTCGAGCACTGCAATTTTGGTTCCTGCACATCTTGGATGAAGCAGCAGAGTTTTGGAGTAGAGGATAGATTTGTTTTTTCCTAAGTGTCGAAGTGTAGCAAGAGCTGCTAGGTGTCATCCTTAGGCATGATTCCCCTTTTTCCCTTTTCATTCTTTTTACTTCAAGTTTTGGCCTAAGTATTGGATTTAAGCAGAAGCGGCCAGATGTCATTTTCTCAGAGGCAAAGATGGATAGCTAGCAACTTTTGAGGACCCTTTTGTAGCTTTCTATAAAATCACAGATCATGCCACGTACCTAGTATTAGTAGAGCAGAATGCACCACGTGTCATCATTTGCATATCATAGAGACACTCATGCTTTATTCCACCTTTTGGCAAGGACCTTCAATGAACCAAGAAGCATAGCAAGCAGAAAGTGCCAAATGGCAATTGTGGAGGCCCTAAATTACCTTTTGAATAAGAAGCAGGAGCCACCACATGTCATCATCTAGGAAGACTTTGGCCCAACACCTTCATCCAACACATAAAGGTGTGAGTTTATTTTGCTTAAGTATTGAGTGCGATAGAGACTGCCAAGTGTCACCTTCTGGGTCCCTCTCTACTCCATCCCCAAGGAAAGCGGAAGGCACCATATACCCCTAGAAGGAGAAGTGGAAGATGCCACGTATCTTTCCAGGAGCAGTGGAGGTCTCCATGTGTCAACTTTTGAGAGACCACCTTTGAACCTAATTGCTGAATGAAGATCATGGTGGGTCTCGAATGATATTTCAAAAGACCAAGGAAGCACCGAGTGTCAACAGATGAAGACTGCCACGTGCATCCATCCTTTCTTAAGGGTTGCCAAGGTAAAGAACGCACTAAGTTTTGTTTCAATAAAGCTATAAATTATTGAGGAAGCAGGCTGCAATAGGTGTCAAAGGTGGAATGTCCCTCAATGAAATACAAAGAAAGCGGAAGCGACCAAGTGTCACCCTCTGGTGCCTCCTATATCAAAGGAAGAGAAATGTCATAAATCGACTAAGTGTCCTCATGTCCGTCTACCTATTATAGTAAAAGTCAAGGGAAGTCTGGCATAAGTTATTCCTGGTAGATAAAATAGTGCACTGAGTAGATTTTTGGGGGCTTACAAGCATTGAAGACGTTGTCTGTTGTCCCCTAACAGTAAAATTAGAGTAAATAGTTGAGCGGCTAGAGAGTTGATGGAATGAGGAATTTCAAGTGCAAAGAAAGGTACTAGCCATGGATTTCCATGCCATTGTCAGGGCAATTCCTGATAAGACTAGAATGCATCCAAGGCATTGAATGCACCGACTGACTTGTCTCTTGTGAGGGAAGGACAGAGTAGGAAGTGTGCGGGAAAGGAAGTGACACCAAGAGGCATCCATAACTATATAAGGAGGATTGTAAAATAGAAGAAAGGGGGGGAATTTCTCATAGTTTAGACTTCTGTAATTTTGATAAGTAATATCATTTGCTCTTGTCTTGATTTCCTGAAGTTGTAAAGTTGATGTAATCTTGCATGTTTTTGTGCCCTTTATATGGCTAAATAAATTAAGGAAATTTAAGCTCCATGCCTTGGTTGGTGTTATTTGTGTCATTTGCATTCTTGTCTATTATGTAGATTTTCTAGTGTTGTGATTGGAAATGTTATTTGCTTTTGTCTCGTCTTCTGGAGTCTGAAGTTCTACATAACTGTGCGTGACTTTTGTGCCTCTTATGTGATTGAAGGAATCTATAAGATTGAACACTATTTCGGTGTTAACAATTCCTGTATCTCAGGAAAAGACTCCCCTATTACGAGCCTTTGTTTCTATTATTCCAATCATTTACATTGATCACGCACCTATCTGCTCTTAAATGTAATTGAATCATATAATAGTTCTTTGTGCTCAGGTTAGGATTAAGATTACTCTCAGGCGTATTGCCATAGTTAGGTTTCAATTGCTGCATTTTGCATTATGTTTAGTCTCCTATCCCTTTTCCCAACACCCCATAAAACATAAGAGACCAACTTCTTTAAAACCTGGAGGTTGTTTCAAGCTGCATTGTCCCATAGCTTGAAACTTCCCATTGTTGATTGGCTAAGACTTAGCGCAATTTTACGCTGTCAACATATAGTTCAGGTCAAACCAAGAGCAAATGTTTCAAAGGGCTATATTAACATTAGAGATCAATCAAATATCATCGAGCAAATTCAACTATATAATTAAGATTGATATTAATGAGGCTCTATTTCTATTAATGCTCATATGTAGGATAGGTTTGTTTAAACCTAATATAGTCTAGAATAAGCTATGTGATCTACAGATCTTCATCGATATAATGACGATATAAGAGCTAATAATTTGATTTATTTTTTAATCTATAATAAAGACATGTTTTCAAATTTTGGGATAGGGGAAGATATGTGTTTATGGAGAGGTGTATCATCCTTTTACATTGTCATTTCCTTGACAAGCAAGTACTTACATTTGCTTAAAGTTGACTTAATCATGGCTCTGTCAGATTCAAGATATGAAGATTTTATCTTCAAAAGCAAGTCAAGTGGAAGATGGCGTAGAGTCCCAAGATGGAAATATGGATAGATTTTTAGGGGTCTTTAAAGGTTTTCCTTCGTAAATAGGATCATAATTCACCACGTTTGGTAAACTCTTATCCTCTAGTGTTTTGCTTGACTAATGAGAAGATTTAGGGGCTATTACGATAAATGAAAACTATCTTGTCTGTGATGTATTAACCTTGATTTTATAAAAATATGGTGGAGCATTCATCAAAAGGTGGTAACTCAGTTAATGATCTCAAATTGTGCTCCCTCTCTATTCGCCCTTTCTCTTTATCTTCCATTTTCTTCCACAATGTTAATCTCTCTCTCATATTTTAGATTCTCACAAAGACACTTTGATTTTAAAGAGCAGGGGACTCTCTGAGATATCTTGGCAAGATATGCTCATCTTGGTAAGGCTAAATCCTATGAAAAAATTGTAATAAATACCTATTGATGCAATAAAGGACCTTCTTTACCTATCTCTTGCCTTTGATCAATGTTTAGTGAGTTGTGCATGATGGCCTTTTGAAGGAGATTCTTCCATATCCATTGTCCTCCTTCTTTGCTTCTTCTAAGGCGTTTTAAAGTTTTTTGTAGGTCTATATTCTTATTATTTTTATCATTAATGTAGGCTCGGTGTGGGTCTTATAATACCTTCTTATTTTCATTCATTACTTTTTTAACCTAGTCTACGAAACACTTATGCAATCAGTTGGGCTGTGAGGTTGTGTGAGCTAGCATTGTCTTGTGTTGATCTAGTGTGGGTTCAAGCTTATGGGAGTCTTCCATTTTTACTTGGTGCATCACATTTTTTGCTTTCTTAGGAGCCATATTTCTCCTTTTCTAATCCTTTTCCAAGTAGAATATTTAGTTTAGGTGATCCATCAAAAGGAAGTCGGCCTTCTCTAGAGGTTCAACCCTAATATAGGATACCCATAGCCTGGTGTGGTTCCCATATTATGATTGGTAGTGGAGGATCTTGAAGAATTCTTCCACAAGGGTGCAATCTCATATCATAATAGTGCCATTGCATACCAATATTATTTAAAATTCACTAATTCTCATACCAACCAATGTGGATCTTCAAGTTAACCCATTATAAGCATTACTATAACTTAACCTCTACCTTTAGTTGGTTCCCATTTAAGGTCATAAAATAATGCCAAAAGTGGAAATGCATAAGTTTGATGGGAAGGATCCAGTCACCTGGATCAACCAAATGGAGAAATTTTTGACGTAAATTAGATCATGTATGGATTGAAGGTGATAACGACATATTTATATTTTTAACCTAAGAAATTCATTTGGAATTGATGGCTTCATGTGAAAAAGAATAATAAGGGACTTAGTGTCAATTGTTCAATTTTTACTAATAAATTATAGCTCCATTATTACAATATTTTGATGGAGAATTACTTTAGGTAGTTAGTAAAGTTTCACCAAATAGGATTTGTCAGGGATTATATTCAACAATTATAAAATCTATCCTTGTGAGTGGATACAATCATAGATGAAAATTTGAATGAATGTTTCTTAGTAGGCACAAAGCTCACATCTAACATGAGGTTCACATTTTAATTTAAGTTCTATTTTTGAGGCTCTTTTCATGGAACACATATCAAATTAAAGGGAATCATTCACTCTAAGGTAGCCATTCACAATTATAATATGTGGGATCGCTCTAGCACAGTCATTTCCTTAGTGTACCAGACTAAATCATCAACAAATTCAAGAAAAGAGGTGAAATGAGTTGTGTTTTAACTATGATAGCAATTATAGTTAAGGACATAAGTATGTAGAAAATATTTTTTTTATACAGTAAAGGTGTTAGTGAAGAATAAGAGGATGATGATGGAGCATGGGAGGCTAATTATGGGTTAGGGGAGGAATCAAAATAATCCCAAGCAACTATTTATTTTCATACGCTTTCCAAAATTAAAACTCCACA
The DNA here is from genome assembly GCA_037957365.1 of Torreya grandis. Lineage (NCBI taxonomy): Eukaryota > Viridiplantae > Streptophyta > Pinopsida > Cupressales > Taxaceae > Torreya > Torreya grandis. Next base: position 632,690 of record JARHVA010000246.1, on the reverse strand, counting down.
AACCCTCAAGGTAGTGGTTTCTAAAAAATAAAGACGGTAGTATTCATTGACTCAGGTAGTACTCATAATTTTATCAATAAAAATTTGACTATGCGCTTAAACTATTTTTCTATCCAGCTCTAAATTTTTAATACAGGATTGTATATGGTGGCATGGTCAGTTATTATGATTTCATTCCTATGGATGGAGCTAACATTATGTTCATATTCCAATGGCTAACTACTTTGGGAACAACTGAGATGAAGTTTCATGATTTATTCATGTGTTTCCATTTTTAGGTCAAGAAATTTTAACTACATGGGTTACATGCAAAGTCCTCAAAATTTGTGATTTTTCATAAAATGTAGAATATTCTAAATAAGGTAGCATCTAGATTTGTGGCTCAACTATTTTCAAAATAAAAACAACCACCAAAAGGGTATACACTACCAAATCTATAAGTTATAGTGGAGAAGCATTCAATAATTTTTGGTAATATGCCATAATTGCTTCCTCCAAAAATGGATCATGATCATGTCAATTAACTAGTGTCAAGGTGTCAACCATGTCACATTAGGCCTCACAAACAAACCATACGTCCATAAGAGTGAGATTGAGACAATGGTAAAATTTTTATGAGAAACAAGTATTATATGTTATAATCGTAGTGGTTATTCCTTTCCAATGGTGATGGTGCTTAACAAGTATGACACTTCATATATGTGACCTAACTATAGGAACTCAATAAGTACACCATCAAACATAAGTTCCCTATTCCTGTAATTGTTGATTTTATAGATGAATTACATAGTGATGTTTATTTTTAAAAACTCAATCTTAATTCTAGATATCATCAAATCTAGATTAGATATGATGATATTCATAAGGCATATTTTAGAACCCATGAGATCCATTATGAATTTTTGGTGATGCCTTTTGGTCTCACTAGAGAAACATCTACGTTTTAGAGTTTGATAAACTCTATTTATCATTTATTTATATGTAGATTTATCTTGGTTTTCTTTGATGATATTTTAATATACAAAAACCATGAAAGGGAACTCTTGCATCATGTGGATCAAGTTTTAGATATTCTTTAAAAACACTAGCTTTATGCCAAGCCTTCTAAATGCACTTTTGGATTCAAGGAAGTCGATTATTTGTTACACATTGTTTCATATCAGGGTGTAAATTTTCATCATCATAAGAATGAGGTTAGAAAAAATTCAAAATACTTAAAACCCTCAAAAACCTCTTAGGATTTTTGGGGCTCACATGTTACTACCGTCATTCTATAAAAAATTATGGTAGCATAGTAGCACCACTCACAACTTGATTGAAAAAAAACTAATTCAATTAAAATGAGGCATCCACGTGGGAATTTGAAAATATTAAGGAGTCCATATGAACCACCCCAATTTTATCTACTCTATATTTCTCTAGAACATTCATTATGGAATGTGATGCTTCAGGGTATGGCATGTGAGTAGTACTCATGCAAGAATGATAACCCAATGTATTTGAGATTCATCAAATCAAAGGTAAGAATTTGAAAAGGATTATTTATAAGAATTAAATGATAATCATCCTTCATTTATTAAAATAATGGAAATCATATCCAATGGTAAGACACTTTAAAGTAAAGACAGATCATGTCTGAAATACTTCGTGGAATAGAGTTTTTCATAAAAAGAACAAAATAATGGGTCATGAATATGTTTTAATGACTTTGAGGTTGTATAAAATAGTTCAAATAATAATATCATGGTTGATGTACTAACTAAGAAGGATGAGTCCACAGAGTTAATATTGTGTATCATGTCTATATTACAAGTCAATTGGGTGGATGAAGTAAGATTAGAGTAGGAAAATAATATTGTTATTAAAGATCTTATTCAAAAGCTCTAACAATATCCAAGCATGCTAGATACATTTATGTGAATGGGATTATCTCTAGTATAAGTATAGGTTATGCCTCTAAAAAAATCATCCAATAAGCATAAGGTGCTTATAAAACTTCATGCGTCTTTAGCAGGTGGGCACTCGGGCTTCTTGAAAATTTATCATAGAGTCAAGCAAGATTTATTTTTAGAAGGGATAAACGGGGAAGTAAAAAAATTTTGGTAGAATTTATGGTGTGTTAACAAAAAATAAATAAGACAAACAAGACCTCGGGTATATCACAACCTCTATCTATTCCTAGCCATAGGAGGTAGGAGGTTTCCATGGATTTCATCACAGGGCTACCAAAATCTAAAGGTAAAAGTATCATCATGGTTGTTATGGATATGTTCATCACACATGCCTATTTTTACATACTATCACATCATATTTTATTAATTATTGTAGTAACATCATTTATGGGTATAGTTCAAAACCTCCATTGGACCCCAACTATCATAGTAAGTGATTGTGATCCTATCTTTACCAATAATTTTTTGACTAATCTATTCTCATGTTTTGGTACCCATGTAACTCTTAGTATGTCTTATCATCCCCAATTTGATGGGAAAATAAAGGTGGTTAACAAGTTCTTGGAGGGTTATCTTTTTTGTTTTGCTTCAAATAAATAGGAGAAATGGGTCCATTGGTTGACACTATAAAAATGATGGTATACCACTTACTTACCTCATCCAAAATGTGTCCATTCCTGGCACTGTATGGGTACCATACATCACCTCATATTTGAAGGTTTATCAAATATTTGAGTAGTCAAATAACATATTCAACACTATTAGGTGGTACTCTCTAGTCTTAGAGATAAATTCACAATGGCATAGAACCATGTGAAGCAACAAGTTGGCCAACACCACAATGAAAGACATTTTGATGTTAGAGATTGTTTTATTACATTTACATCCACATAATAAAATATCATTGCAATAGAATAATAAGGATAATAATATCTCACCTAATTATAATGGCCTTATCAAGTCTTGTAAAAGATTGGCACTATACGATATAATATGGAGTTACCTCACTCAATAAAAATACATATGGTCTTCCATGTTTCCTACTTGAAGAAGGTTGTTAAGTAAATATTTTCAACCCAAATAGAGTAACCAAAGTTTTATGATGAGGGAAGAATAATTTTTCAACCAAAGGAATAATTTAGAAACACACTAAGAAGTTACAGATGGGGTTGATTTAAGATTATTTAATCAAGAGGAAAATTATGGCTAGTGAAGATGCGACATTAGAGGATGAAGTGTTCTTAAAAAAGAATCTAATAGTCATCAACATTAAAAAAAAACATTGTTTTAAACAAGATGGAAATGATACACCCTTATCCTATAAAATGTATTGGGATATGTGTGGCTGATTAATGGATATCATAACCTTTATTTAAGTCATATGATCATTTATATAGCTTTATATTAGTGTTAGGGTTAACAAGGGTGTTTCCATAACATAATTAAGGTATATGTATAGGAGGTAGTGGTTATTATTTTATCACCATATTATGATTTTTTTTCTTATTATAAGGTTGTATATGTTGCCTCCTCGAAGTGGCTCCTTATTTATTCATATATTCTACTCTATTTTAGTCATATTATGATTTGTAAACACCCTAATTTGGTCAAGAAACCATAAGTAATATATATTTTGTTATTGTTTCACATAAGGGTCTTAGTGATGGTTATAGTTCTTGTTTGCATTATCTTCTTGAGTCTTTTTTGTCTTTCTTGTGTCTTATTTTCTCTATTTTTGACACCCCCAGTAGTCACAGGTCACCTTTTCCCAGTCCCATTGGCCCTTAGGCTATCATCCCTAATTTTTTTTCTATTCTAATCCTTAAGACATTAGCACAACTTTTAGGACAATAGTGTCACATGGTGATAGTGTCCACTTCTGGCTTCAGTGTTTAACGGGCCCTTTCACTTGTGTTTGAGTCTTAACCCCTCTGTGACCCTTCTCTTATATTTTTTATATATTTTTCACAACTTATCAACCGATAAGAAAGGTATTATATTAAAAACAAATATTATCCTATATAAAGAGCCTCACAAGGCATTTTACATCTAGCACTTACTATTTTGGCACTTATTTACATAAAATCAACAAATAGTATAGCTCAAATACTTTGCATATTACTGATATTTCACACCTAAACATTTGCATGCTTGATCAAATAAGGGATTAGGCAAAATTAATTATAGCATACCATGCAATTGAATGGTGCACATTCCCTAAGGGAGAACTACATGTGATCTAAGACCCCTAGCATTAGGGTTAATGTAGGTTGTGGCCAGGTTAATAGGGGTTCTGTTGCATGTGATCTTAACATTCCATAACCTAGTTTTTCTTTTCCTTTTACATTTGATTAGTTCATTGTTTCATTTATATAGGTATTCATTAGGGTTTTGGAGAAGATTCAACCCAAACCTAAGTGATATAAAATCACCTACATGACCACTAGAAACTTACACAACTTCCCTAAAAGTTACAAAAAATCACTACGGAAAGGACATTAACATTAGAATTGAACACTAGCACCACATGGTGCAACTGTCCTAGGAAAGGCACTACTGGCTAGAGCCAAATCTTAAAAAATAGTCAAAAGATAAAAGACTCTTTTGTATCTGCTCAGCTGTGTTTAGTACCCTAATTTATAAAAAACTCTGTGTGTATCCAGATAAGTTCCTTTTCTCCTTGTGCTTACTAACTTTGGAAAGTTTCATAGAATCAATAATTTCTAATTTTATTCCAGATTAGCAATAGACCCAACCCTTTAATCTATCTTAGAATTTACATAGTATAACCCTAAAAAGTTAAAACATTTGGTGAACTCGAATTACTTTAAATATTGCTTCAAAACCCTAATTTTCCTTAGGGTTTACCTTCTCTAAATTTTGTACATTAAATTAGGGTTACAAAAATCTAACTTTTTGGCTTAACCTACCTAGTTTAATTAATCCTATATTAGGGTTTTATTTATTTAATTTAATTTAAATACTTACAACACAACTCTAAAGTAAAAAACTTGGATCCACATACTAGGTCCCTATACACACAAAACATTTGTAATTAGGGTTTCAACAATAATCCTTTTTTCTATCATAATCTTTGTTTAAATAATTCACACATTTTACACATACTTATGTTAGATTATATTCTACTTCTTGTGTGTTTGTTATTCCTTATTTACACTATCTTCTTTGGCAAGTTTAAAATGGCATCTAAAAAGTATTCTTTCCCTCACCCACTTGATGCAATCTTAAATTTCTCTCGTGATTATAATAATGAATGGACTAATTTTCAAGATTGTACATTAGAGCATAATAATGACTTCATTTATAATGATGATGATGACTATTGTTAAAATGATGGATATGAGGATTAATATGAACATGACAATATAAATGAACATGAGGATACATTAGATACAACATCTTTTCTTTCCTCTTACTCTTCTCTTACTCCTAAAAATCAAATTAACAATATAAAGCCAAAAGAACCTCTTGTTGGTAGTCTTTTAATCCATTGTGATCCTAGTTTTTAAACTAATTTTGCTACTTCATTATTCAAATTAAATCTATATAAGTTCACCACACAAAAACCACTTTTGAATGCTTCAAGTAAATTAGATAAGAACAATGCATGTTCTTTACCCTTCTCAATTACATTTGAAAAAGCAAATACAAATCATATTATACCTTTTAACAATGCACAAATTAAGGTAGATGAAATTACTTTATCAACCTCATTCACATTTCAAGATCAATGGAATGATTCTTTGTAATAAATAGATTATTCACATATATCTGACTTTTCTCCTTTATGTCATAATGTGTAAAAAGAAAAAATGGTTGTTACTTCTCCTTCCCTTGATTCCAAAATAGAAACTGACAATTATGCCTATGCCTTGCATTACACTTACACATGATGATACATTGTATAGTAGTAAAAAGTTAATATCTCCTCATTCTCTTTCTCTTAATGAGCATGTGGATGATACTTCTTCAACTCTTACTTATCCAAATTAAATAAATTGTGATTTTTATGAACCATGGGATAATGATGATTATTGTGATTATGATGAAGATGACATAAAATCCATAATTTATACTTCTTTTCTTATCTCACATATATTTCTTGTTCAACCAAACAATAGGTCACATGTAAACACACACACACACACGCACGCACGCACGCACGCACGCACGCACGCACGCGCACACACACACACACACACACACACACACACACACACACACACACACACACACACACACACACACACACACACACACACACACACATTATTATGTGCATAATTTCCAATCACAAGAGAATAAATCACCTTCTATTCAACCAATATGTGATACTCCTTCACAAACTAACAATATAAAAGATACCAATGAATCCCCCTTAAACCCCTTACTATAGTAGAACCTAGTTCTCAAACAAACCCAAATGAGGGTGATAACTCATTTCCCTCTAACCAAGTCTAAGCTATCACACCTCCAAAGGTTATTAAGAGCATGTCCACCCTTTTTAAATAAGATTTCACATATAATGTACCAATGGATAAAATAAACAATAAAATCCAAGCATTAAATGAACCCCTTGATAATGATAATATAACTTCACAAGTGTTAATTTATTGAATGCATGTTGTGGGTGCTTTTAAAAATCAAGTAAATCATCTCACTTTGGAGAATGAAGCATACAAAACTTAGGTTGATGCCAATATTATATATAATAACCCTATTCCACATAGAATCTCAACTATGAGGTTGTCACACAACTTTTGAATACCAGTGTTACCTATCTTTTATAGACAAGGAGATCCACATTTACACCTTCATGATTATGAGAAAGTGATGGCTCATATTGCAAACAAGTTAATTCTACTAAAAGTGTTTCCAAAGTCACCAAATGAAAAAACAATAGATTGGTTTCACCATACACTCCCTAGTGGATCTTTACATACATATGAGGAGCTAGAGATAGTCATTTTTAGACATTACATATAGAATAAGAGACCTATAGTTACACATGAGAGGTTAGCTTCACTATACTAGGGGGAAATAAATCCTACTTTAAAATACATTCTATGATTCAAAGATTGTTTGCATCAATTAATTTATCAACCAATGGATTTAAAAGTGTAATACATCTTTGGTCTAAGTTTAATCTCTCCTCTCAATGATAGATTGCTATATCAGACATCTAAATCATTTAGACATCTATGTAACATAGCTATATAATTAGAGGAATAGTTGGGATTAATGATTACCTAGTTAGAGATAGATTTGGCTATAGAATCCTCAAAATCTCAGTCATCAAATTTAGTACAAGAGCCTACTCTACTTCCAATTCAAAAACCAGTGGAACACAAACAACCAATACAAATACTTAGTAAGGGCAAAGAGCCACTCTACGTAACATAATCTATAGTTAATATCACATAGGATATACATAGAGGGGTTATACAAATTTCATATAAGGTTGGGCCTCATTACATCTTGTTTACACTACTAGATAAAGGGATGATCACATTTCCTTCGACTAATCGTCATCAACCACACCATTTTCACTAAGTACCACATAAGTATTATTTTCATTTTCACTGGATAAATGAACATTCAAATGACCATTATTATGCACTCCAAGATCACATTGACTAATATTTTATCAGAGGCACCTTAGAGTTTACACAAGGGGTATCAGACCCTTATTTGTCACACCCTCCTAGATCACATTCCTATAAGATAGAGTTATCCAAGGATGTACCTTTTAAGGAACCATTGGTTACTTATCATACGAACCCTGTTAATTTTAGGATATCCATTTATCAGTAATCTCATATATCACAAACTCAATAGTGATGCCAACCAATTCATAGAGTTTAGAATGCACCTCTAGTGTGTATGACGATCAAGATATTTGGGAATAACTACAGACCCAAAGGCACATTTTTAATACAATCACCAATCAAAATATTTGGAAATGATTATAGAGCTCAAAATGCACCTGTAGTATTCATGTTGATCAAAATATTTGGGAATAATTATCAACTTAAGGGCACCATTTTAGTTTGACAACTAATAAAGGTATATGACAATCAAGACATAGATCAAAACCCAGCCTCAGTTCACACATCGATTAAAATGTTTACAAGAAATCATACAACTTAGAGTGCAATTTTAGAGCATCAACCAATCAAGATTTTTGCATCAAATTCTACACATTCAGACACTAAAAATACATCACAGGTAACTCTAGTTTTACAATCTATGTCTACAACAACACAACATGAGCAGTATGGTCATTGGTTTTCCATGCCATCTGGGTTCATATAGGGTATATCACCACCACATGTTATACATGCAACCATACTATGAAATATAAACAAAAAACCATATACCAATAAAATACAAAAACTTAATCTCCTTTTCATATGCCTAAAACATTCATAAAACATATACAATTAAATTAAATTTACCCCAAACAAAAAAAATTACAAACATCAACATTTCAAATAATCAACCTCATTTAACATAAATATATATATATATATATATATATATATATATATATATATATATATATATATATATATATATATATATATATATGTATATAATATAATGAGATCCACTTGCCAATACATAATTCCAAATTAAACAACAACCGTATATGTGTATATATATATATATATATATATAACTCAAAACATAGTTTCAATACAAATATGTTGCATCACTGAATGATGCGAACATGATGATTGGGACTATCTCATTCACTCTCACTATCATACAAATCAAAACTACAACTAAAGGCCCCACTATCTCTATGTGACCTCAATTTACGTCTATGCCTACTCTCTCTCCCGGTACCTGCAAGGATCAACCCTACACTTGACATACTCTTATTGATGTCATCTATAATAGCCCCACCTAGAGCATTAGGATAGGGAATGGTATACCTTTACAGCTCCACACACAACTCGTCTCTATCTACTACTGTTTGCTTCAATGTAATAATCACTATCACTTCCTAATTAAAGAAATTGGCATGCACCCCAACAACATTGGTGGCCCTCTCCACCAATCTATCATCCACAACATCATCTGGTATATGCTATGTTAACTCATGTAGTGTTGACTTAATGGTGACCTGCCAATACTCATCATCTCCTGCGCCTACAAGCTTCCATATAATTCATAAGAATCCTATTATATAAAAACACATAATCAACTTTACATAGAACATACGAACAAACTATCTAAATTAACATCAATAACCCTTAAGGGCTCTACATCTAGTACCTCATCCATGATCATCCCACCTTTTGGGAATAGAGGTGCCCATCTGTGCTCACTTCACTAGGCCACATAGGCCATTGGTCACTCTAAAATCATCCACATCTGATACGTTAATCTCGAGATCATGCTCCATCACTTTCATATGAGCTAGCTCAGCAATCGATAGCCTCAACCTACTACCTAGCTTCATAAGAACCTGATAACTCCTCAACCATACCATAGGAGCTAAGGGAACATCCTATACAATGCCAAACTATAAGGTAACCCTCTCATATTAAAACTACTCATAGACATTATTCTAACGATCATGTATCCAATATCTAACCCGAATCCATCTCAACTATGCACTATCCTCATGACATCGCTAATAGCCCCTATAAGATCTCCAGGTGAAATCCTCTACTCTCAAATTCTCTAATAATTACCGATTATATGTAGTAATCCTCCTTGGTGCATGCCCTATCCTAGTCCATATGTTTGCAAATACCTATGAATGATCCCATTCATCCCATGGATGTGCTACTAGCCTACTCACAATTATGTGCTCATATGCCCAGTAATGTAATAGTGTCTACACACTGATACCCCCACCACTCATCTACTATGTAAAGTGGTACACATACCTATATAAATGAGCCAACATGGTATGACCCCAAGAGTACATGGTGCCATGATGCTCAATGTCCTGCACTATCTCATGCATCTTATAAGAGATTGAGACACCACTCCCATACAGATTAATAAGTGATGACAATAACATATCTAAAAATTTCCATAATCGTAGAACATTGACTATCATAATCATGACCAATAATATGTCACTCTAACTCCTTGAGCGATGAGTCTCCATCACCATGGTAGAGAAGTACCTAGATGTCCATTGTATAGCTTGAGGACTAGTAGCCTCCTATAATATAGCTTATTACCTAGAGATCAACAACCACAGGATCCACTATACATCCTCCAATGTCACAGTCATCTCACCTGTAGGTAGCTAGAATGTACATGTGTCTGCATTCCACCTCTCACACAATTTAGTGATCATATGTTTATCCTAAGGCATAGGCTTCAAAAAAGAAACATATTATAGGTTGATCTCTTGAGCACCTCTATATTTGCATCAGATAAGGGAAAACCTTGTATAGTCTCCATCATCTTACCTATTTGAAACTTCTTCATATGGGGAACAACTCACAAAATTACAACCAAATCTGACATCAATAAAATAAAAACTAAAACCAACCAACAACAATCAACAACAACCATCAAAAATCAAATTAACATTGCTAAACATCACATCTTGGGCCTCCTAGACACTAGTGCTACCTAAAGGAAAGTAGCACTAGACAGTAGTGCCACACTTTGGATAATAGTGCCAAGTTTTGGAAAGTAGAATCCAAAATGTGACACTAATGCCAACCTCTCCAAAACAACCCTAAAATAGTGCATTTTTAGTAAAAATTATCGAAAAGACAACCAAAATGATAAAAATAGGAAATTTTTAGCCCCTTACTAGGTGAACCTCCTCCCTGGGTTAAATTCGTGCCTCAACCTCCTCATAGCGTGATAAACTAGAATCCCATCTCCTTAGCATGTTTCTCTCTCTCAAACTCAAAATTTTTTCCACTAAAATGATGCAAATGATTAAAAATGACCTATTTAAGTCATAAATTACCCAATGCCACCTTATTAAGGTTAACCCTGCATGTCAATTTTGCTTATTAATACAACTTTCTTATTATTACCATATCTTGAGAACTCTAGCTTTGATTCACAAACCATTTCTTACACATGGGACTTGATACTGATTCACTCTATCTCATATTGGTTAAACTAATCCCCTTATCCTTTTCAAACCTAAAAAATGAAAAAAATATTCACATTATATCAATAATACAATATACCAAGTACCTATCCAACTACACACTAAATTATAAACTCCATCAGAATCCATACATTATTCAAACCTAATACAACATCACAACTACCGAATAAAACTAGCATAATTGATCCTTACCACTTTTGGTTACATATCCTCATCATAGTCTTGAGTCTCTTACCAAAAGGAGGGGCACAGGTTTACACAGGCATTCAAAGTCATAATTTTTTAGATATACAGATACACGTCTACACATGTTTACACAAGCATCCAGAGTCATAGATTTTTACATATACAGATGCATAAGTCTACGTAGGTTTATGTAGGTTTTGACACCTTTTCAGATATATAGATGTATATGTCTACACAGGTTTACACATATTTTCATAGGTTTTTATATAAATAGGTGCACATGTCTACACAAGTTTTACACAAGTTTACAAAACTATTCATATGTACACTCTACATAGATATACAACTTTGACACAGGTATATCAATTTACTTAGATATTTGGATACATAGCTACATCACTTAGATATCAGGGTTATGGGACACAACGTAGATCACATGTTCTTATTCCCCATTTCCAGAATTATCAGGTTACACTAGTATCATCACCAGGTTTTGACCTGTTTGGGTCATAGGACCATCTACTGCACTTGATCCATAGAATTACACTAGACCCAATTTACATTACTTTGATTTAGAGTGGGGGCAAGTGAGCCTTGTTTCTCCATGTATTTAATTTATATTACTCAGGTTCAAATTAGGGGCTAGCAAGTTTTGTTTCTTAATACTTTTAGTGTACATTACTCAGATTTAGATTAGGGGCAAGTGAGTCTTGTTTATCCATGCATTCAATTTACATACTCAATTTTAGTACAGGGGGCATTCACACCATATGATTCCATCACATGTTACACTCCATTTCTTATCCACTTATCTAGCCAAGAAGTCGGCCAAATCTGGATTATATTCACACACGTAAGTATAGGTACACATTTCTATTTTCTTTTAGTCTAACACTTCCATTTCATTATGTTACTAGAATAAAAGGAGGCAAATGTAAACACCCTAATTTGGTCATGCAACCATAAGTAATATGTATTTTGTTGCTCTTTCACATAAGGATCTTATTAATGGTTAGATTCCTTGTTGACATGGTCATCTTGTGTCTTTTTTATCTTTCTTGTGTCTTATTTTCCCTATTTTTGACACCCCCAATAGTCACAAGTTACCTTTTTCTAGTCCTAAGGTCCCCTAGCCTATCATCCTTGATTTTTGCTTTGTTTTGAGCCTTAGGACATAAGTAACACTTTCAGGATAATAGCACCACATGATCCTAGTGTCCACTTTTGGCTTTAGTGTCTAACTGGCCCTTTCACCCATGTTTGAGTCGTAACCCCTTCGTGACCCTTATCTTATGTTTTTTATATCTTATTCATTACTTATCAGCTAGCAAATAAGTATTATATTCAAAATAAAGATCCTCATATATAAAGAGCCTCACAAGGCATTTTACATCTAACACTTACTATTTTGGCACTTATTTACATAAAATCAACCAATAGTATAACTCAAATACTCTACATACTACTTAGATTTCACTCCTAGACATTTGCATGCTTGATGAAAGAAGTACCTAGACAAAATTCAGTCTTGTATATTATGTAAGTTGATGGTGAATGTTCCCTAAGGGAAAACTACATATGATCTGAGACCCGTAACATTGGGGTTAATATAAGCAGTGGCCAGGACAACATGGGTTCTACTCCGTGTGATCATAACATTCCATAACTTAGTTTTTCCTTTCCTTTTAAATTTTATTAGTTCATTGTTTCATGTGTGTAGGTATTCATTAGGGTTTTAGAGAATATTCAACCAAAATAATGACATAGGTGAGCCCTCATGTGACATAAAATCACCTACATAACCTCCAAAAACTCCTACAACTTCCCTGAAAGTTATAGACAATCACTATAGAAAGGACATTAATACCAGAATTGGACAATAACACCACATGGTGCTAATGTCCTAGGAGGGGAAATATTGTCTGAATGTAGATCTCAAAAAATATTTAAAAGACACAAGACTCCTCTGTGTCTACTCAGCCATCTCCAATACCTTGATTCATGAAAACTTTGTGTCCATATAGATAAGTTTTTTTTCTCCTTGTGCTTACTATTTTTGGAAAGCTCTATAGAATCAATATTTTCCAATTTTATTCTAGATTATCAATAGATCCAACTCTTTAATCTAGCTTAGGATTTACATTGTAAAACCCTAAAAATTTAAAACTCAATCTATTGATGTGATTCTTATTTATTGGTAAATTAATTTCATTACATCATAAGAGGACTTCTTTAGGGAAGGACTTGATCTTGGTGAGGCCATATTTTATGAGTTTAGATCCCCTATAGCTTTCCATTTTTTCCTCAAATGACTCATGTGTCTTGAACTTCATCATGGTCTTTGCAATGGAGTCCTTTTTAGGGATCATAGTATTTTTATAATGCAATAACCATCTATCAAAGATCATCACCATAACATTGGTGACCTCTAAATTTTTTCCTAATAATACATTCAGCTCCTCTAGTAAGGTATAAATGTCATTGAATTTTTACATGAAGGAAAATTTAAAATTACCCTCATTGAAAAGATCATCTTGATCAACATTTAGAATTGCTCTTTTATCACACCCATTTGGTGTTGTTCAGATCCATCTTCCTTAGCCAAATCACATTTAAAGCTCTATATATTCTAACAAGCATCAATAATCCTCTTATCTCATATATTTTTTGGTTTCTTTAAATCTTTCATGGCTTTATTCAAGACTTCAATCTTATTCAAAATACTCTTGAACCAATTATAAGAAATACCATTTTCTCTTTTGTTGAATATTCCTTCTTGACAAGCAATTCAACATTTGTCATTTCAATTTCCTCTATATATTTATTCATACTTTCCCATAATTCAATGTCATTAAATATGTTGATCCACTTTGACTTGTTCTATTTTAGTCATCTCTTATAAGTTTTTTACCTCTTTAAATATATTTTTACCTATCCAAAAGTAGTTGCTCCACCCAAGTGTCAAGACTCTTACCATATCTATTATACTTGCTTATAGTTGATATGACATATTTTATGAATATAATTATTTGGGTTATAGAATTATATTGATATGTCTTTTTGTCCTCCACTAAGCTCAAGAGGTAGTTTACATACCTATAAAGTTGATGAATCTACTCCTTCATATGTTCCTAGATCAACTCATATTGTTCAAACCTCTTGATCATCTACTAAGTGAATTATTTTTAGGTTATGCACATCACTCTCATGAGTGGGTGCCCCAATAATATCATATTCAAAGTGTCTTCAACCATGGTCATGTCTTCCACATTTTTCTCTATGTTTGGTTATATAATTTCTACAAATTAGCACCCAAAGGAATAAAAAACCAACATGGAGGTGATATTGTCTTTCTTCAAAGGAGCTATGACCAGCCTTGTCCCTGAGTTTGTAACATTGAAGCTAGTGTGGGCTATCTTGGTGGTGTGGAATGATAAGTAAATGGTAACTGAGGGAATGGTGGAGTGAGAATAGATGTTGGGACTTGTTGTATAATTATTTGAAGTATTCTAACAATGTCATATTTGGCAAGTCCTCAACTAAAAGATATAGTTTTAGTAAAGAGAGAAACATCACCTTCTGAAAGGGGAACTCCTATGCCACTCAAAGGAAAAGTTGATTATGGGTGTTTTATTCTCTTTATCTAAAATTTCATTAATGTGGAGTATATCCCCCATAGGCTATGTTTGGCATCTTCAATTTATTTGGATTATCTTCATCACCATCTCCACTAGAAATAACTTTTGGATGAGATATCAGACTAAAGTTGCCAATGCTTACTACCCTAAATGTTAGTGTAGGAGTTTTATTATGGGGAGTTGAGGACTTGGATTTTATTTATCCATTAGATCCATTAAACTAGGAGTTATAAGTCTCTTATAGAACCATCTCATTGATTTTTTTAGTATTAACTGGGTTCAAATTATAGGTTGATGATCTCACCAATTTAAATGTGTAATAGAGCTAACATGACTCTTTTTATGTGTGCCAAATTAATAAATTCACTTATGTCATACACCATTCCTTCAGTAACCCATATGGTGGTGAATAATTTGATCTTATTCAAGTTCAAATGATCCTAATATCTTCTACATACCTCATATTCATTAGCTTCTAAATGAGGCATATGTGTGTATATGGAACCTATCCCAAGGTGACATTTGACATAAATTTTTATGTGAAATGAATATCTACGAATGTTATGATACATAGTGAAATGGACCATTAAAGCCTCAAATTTTTAGTGTCTATTGCTCTTTAACATGGATAACAACCTAGTGTGATTTGGTAAAACTACACTTTACACATGCCTCTTACACCTTTTGTGGACTTCAACGAGCTGTCATCATAATTCTACCAATAGGATTTTATCATTTACAAGCCTCAAAATTTTGAAGGGGAAGCCTTCAAAACTTCATACTTTGATGTAGGTGAACTTCATAAATTCAATGAAGTAACTTCTATACTGCATTATAATGTTAACACCATCAGATATCTCAGTTCCCTAATCCTCTTTGAGTACTTGAACTAACCTTGTAGTTAAGGCATCATTAACCCACCTAAAAATTTTATTACTCTCTTATAGGATCAGTTGTAGGTATAAATCATGCAATTTGGTTGTGCAACATATTTTCCTTATTGACTGAGTCTAAGATAGATCTATAAAGCCGCCAAGGAGTATACTAGATATGAATTCATGTAAATTTTCATTGTTACACTTATGTCATTGATTTGTCAATGAAATGAATCACTGATCATTTTCCCTAAATCAATGATTTTTTTCAACTAGAAATGATTCTCATGGGCAAGGACATCAAAAGGTGTAATTCCATTGTGGTCTTGTTCCCTACCACCTTGTTAAAGAGAGTAATCATGTCTAACAATTCCCTCTTTAAGTCTGACCTAAATAAATTCTAGGTAAGTTTTGATATGCATCTCCTCTTATGCTTCAACCACCCAACATAAATGGTAAGGAGATGTTTATCAGAATTATTGTCCCAGTGAGCTTGCCTCATCTTATCTCATATTTACATAGGTGTCATGTGGTAATGTTATAAAAGTCATATCACATGGAGTTTCTATCAATATTACTCATTACCACACCACCCATTGACCAAAATTCATTATTATCTAAATCATAATGTTGTGTGCAGGAGAACACCAAGTTTTTGCAATATATTGAGATGTGGAAATTGACAACTTCTCGCAAACCACTCATCAGTAGGAGTGCAAAAATTATAGTAAAATTATCTTTGTTGATTCTTATATGAAACTCCTTCAAAACCACATGACCAATCTAAGAGTCTCTAATATCTAGAATGTCCATCTCGAAGATAGATATGGGCTCATAACCCATTTATTTGAACTTCATTTTTTCCTCTTTGGTGACACATAATGTAGATTTTATGAGAGATTAGATATTTTATAGGGATTAAGAGGTGATAAATGATTATGTGGTTATATATATAATCAAATGATGGTAATGAAAATGTGTCTCTTACTCTCTAACACTCTTTAATGGGATTATAGGAGTGGAGTAGAGATTTTGTATTCCATGGGTACTTGTAACTTTTGTTTCTTTAAAAAATGGTCAAAACTTGCTCAAAATCCATTTAGGGGAGTATGGATGAGAAGTGTGTGGAAAAATAAATATTTTCACTTCACCAAACTCAAATGGAAAAGGAGTAGAGGTTCCAGGTAATGTGGGTACACAAGGCGAGTTCACTATTCTTGGTCAGATGTTTTGTGCATACTGATTACTACCACCATGTATTTATATAAAAATATTCAAACTTATCAACATGATTGGACCAAAAACATCTTTGAGTGTATGCGGGGTACATCTCATTGGCTCAACCAACCTATCCTCATTGATGTAATAGATGTAAATATGTGCCTCAATTCTAACAAGGAGTGCCTTTACATATGGTACACCTATAAGTTCAAGTTTTATCAGCCTCATGGTATGTTAAATAAGAAAAATTGGCTAGGCACTTCTTGGATGCATTTTCATGTTTAGTGTGCCAAGGGGGTCAATTTTCTTTGCACCTCTTAGCTATACAGGGAATTGAAAGTGCATTTTAATTTTCTTAGAAAATAACTAATAATATGATTCTAGTTTTTAAGGTAAAGTAGGACTTCAAATCGATTGTTTTGTATTGGTATAAAATTTTGGAAAATTTGACAGTAAAATTTTTTGGACAAAAACATGGAAACTAAGTGTTAAAATTGAAGTTATGGTTCTATGGTGAGGAATAATAAATATTAATATACATATAAGACCAAACATTTGATATTACATAAGAACCCTCTTACTAGGTAAACATAGTGACCAATTAGAAATAGACATTTACATATATAAAGGAGGTTTTATGGTTAGAAAGAAATAAATCTAGTTGTTTTAGGTGTATGCACATTATCATATCTATCCATGCAGGTTTTAAACTTCATTATCACGATCTAAGTACACACATACCCATTTCATAACATTGTGTATGACTATACACTATCACAAACTAGAATATAACTGAAACAAGATAAGTACCCTATCCTCTTAGTCATTTATATAAATACAAAGTGTAATAAATCAATCTCACTTTGCCTTTTATATTCATATCCATGTAATTTAGACATATATTATATAGTTAAAATTATTTAAATGTTTTAGCTTGTTTAAAATTCAAAATCCCAAATTAGTTGAAATATATAAGGGAACCCATCATTCCTCGAGCATGGAAAACCCTAGGTCCCCTTAGGTTTTTTTATACCTTCTTAGGTTTTCTTATTTATGTATTAGGGTTTAGACCTAGTTTCTAATTTACCCTTATTCATAAATATAAATCATGGATATAATGGAAATTAATAGTGTATATTTTTAATTTAATTTATGATTGTCATCATTGCATATTACTTCCCCAAAATATGTAATATTTTTCACAACCATGTAATGAAATGGGTCAAACTCATGTGCAATACAACTAAGGCTAAAATTAATGATAAATAATCCTTAACCCTCTTTAATAAAACATATTGTCTAAATATTCAATCTAAGATGCTTCTTATGACCACTAGACATCCTAGGGCATCTATAACTCCTTTCATTCTTACTCCCTCTAGACATAGTTACCATCCCACTCCCATTATTCACTCTAGGATATATTATATTCTATGGTCCATGTTATTGCAATTCGAAGAGGTATGGTTCTCCATCATGTAAAGTGGAATAGAGGTAGCTAATGTGTCTCCTCATCCCCCTCCACCTCCCATGATGCCAAGTAATCCAACTAAAGGTTGTCATAACATTAATTAACTTAATAATTCCCAAGACAAGGTCTCTATATTATATTTACTCAAGAGGTCAACTATCTACAAGTATATATTATATGTAGAATTGTGTGACACAATTGTTGTCGCATTGAGTTTCACCCTCTAAAGAGGTGCTTTACATCTCCTCACCCAATCGACACAATAAGAACTCTTCAAGGATATGGGTCACGTATGGTTGGAGTGAACCTATGTAGAATTTCATCTTCCCTTGATGGATCAAATAATACTACCACTAACTCTACTAGACTTGGAAAGAAAAGGGAGAAAGAGTGTGTAAAAACAAAGAAACTAAAATCAAAAGGGGTGATACACTAGAATAGTTTATCTCCTCCACATACTTGAGATTAAACAATGGAAACCTTGGGAACTATATCATACACAACCTAATCATGAACTTATTACCATTAGTGTTTCATATAGAGGTATAAGTATCTATGGCAACATTAAAAGTAGAAGAATTCATCACAATAATTAATAATGCATAAACCATGAGAGACACAGACTATGACCTACAAAATTGAGTTCACTTGCATAGAGGTGAAATGGAATTGGACATAATCAAATGGAAAGAACACTTTGCCACAAAGAGAGGATCAATAATTCATAAGATACACATAGAATGAAAATCATTGAGAGGGTAACAAATAGTTTTATTATTCATTCAAAGTCATGAAATCAAGGTATAGGGATCAAGGATGGGCCAATTTCTATAACATATTTGTGCTAAAAAGGGTCCTCCTACAATGACAATTCTAATTTTTTTATAGGCAAAATATTTAGAGCTTGGTTCTAATTTGGTATTACCCACTATCAGGGTGATTATAAATTTTAATGATGATTAGGGAAGGGGGGTCGAAGAAGTGGGAAGCTCCTTAGGATTACCATGACCATGCTTGTACAACTACTTGCCATGTCCCCTTAAGCCTATAACATATCTTCTAAATACACTTGTTTCCGATCTTCATGCACTCATTTCCATGATGACTAGGTCTAGACTCTATCGCCCTTTATCCCACTCTACCAATTGGAGCCAAGTTGTACTATGATTTTCATATTGAGCTAATCTAAGATTGATTCTATGAATCAATGCAATTACGTAGCTTGATTATGATTTGAAAAATGAATAGGAAGGATGGGCCATCAAAGTATTTAATTTTCTAACCATTCCCATGGGCTGAATTAAAATATGCCACCTCATTTGTATTAATTCAAAGAAGGAACTAATTACCCCTTTTTCTCAATTGCCTAGTGGTTCATCTCTATTTGACACTCGATAACCCATCAGAGCTTCTTACGATCTTTCATGAGCTCTTCATCAATCTGAGCTCAAGATCAATATAACCCCCTTATCCCCTTAGCCCTAGCCTAATATGATGATGTTATAACCTCTACTTTTGAGAGACTTACATTCTTCACAGGTGAAGATGATCCCATTATCATTGAGCACGTCAAAGATAGAGCCCATGTATGCATAATTCACCATGTGGTTAAAGACAACATGGCCATCTATATCCTTGATTTTCATCATTCAAAGGGAGAAATTTATGGAGGTATAGAGGTTTGAGACTAAGCTCCATTCACAACTAGGACAAGCTAGGCAAGCAACTTTGTAGGTAGTTCACAGACAAAAGTGACCATCTATCCCTCATTAAGAAACTTACCACCATCAATTGGGCATCCCATGAGCTCTTAATAGATTTCAATATGAGGTTTTAAATAACTTGGGACCAAATATCTCCATTTTTCAAACCCTCTATAGATTTGGAATTTTTATACTTTTTAAAGGCACTTGACTATGATTTTGTGATTGTGATCTATTTTATGGGGGGAACACATTACCTAGTGCTTATGAACTCATCGTGGAGGAAGAGAATTATTTCATCTGAGTAGGATAGTCTATACCTAGGGTTACCATGCCTTTATTTCTTATGTCCACATCCACCCAAACAACTTTTACACCTCTTCCACTCTCAATTGGTCAACCAACCCCTATTATTCTTTTAAAGGAGTTATGTGAGGTTAAGCATCTCTTACAAGGCTTTAAGAATGAATTGGTAACACTTAAGAAGTAACAAGCACAACAGAGCTATTTATAGCATCCCTTTAGTCAATCCTTCTAATTTGGCATTGATCCAAAACTCAAAAGCTTTGGTTGAAAGATAATTCAATAAATATGAACAACACAATAACAATAATGCTATCTCTGAGAAGAGATGTTTTATTCACTAAATTTGCAGACCCAAACATATGCGTATCTCTGAAAAGAGATGTCTAATTTCCATTTCAAGATACATTTTCATTTATACATTTTTTGAAGGTGGAAGGTGGATGTGGAAGGTCACCAATCTCAAGGGAAGTTAAGTGGTTCGACTTCCATGATTTACAACAATACAAAATTCAAGGAATTACTATTTTTAGAAACTTACTATTTTTAGACTACACTACTAAAATTGAAATTTGGGGCACTTACATTACGTTTTCAGGAGTCAAAATCCATTGAGAAAATCTCAATGCCATCTCATCGCATTCTCCTCATTCTTAGATTTCCAACGGTTCAAACAATGAGTCAATTGGAGCTACGGTGTAAAAGTTATGGCTCCCAAAAGTTCCATCATCAATTGGGGTGGACCCGTCACCCAGATTGTCGCCTGAATTGTTGCCCAGATCAGGTATGCAAGTTCAAACTCAACTCACATATACTAGACCACCCAATGTACCAACTTTTAACTCTACTAACACCTATAAAACTATTTCCCCTACATAGAGCGACATAGTTTAGTGCACAACATTTTTGGGCAAGTGTCAAGGGAAACTTGCCCTCGATCAAATTGATGCATATGAGTGATCACAAGCATGAGTACAAAGTTATCCCATATTATTGAATTAGGAAGAGTTAGACTTTAGAGGTATGCATTTGAGAAGTGTAATGCTAGAAGCCTATTGTGTATATAATGAAGACACCCATATGTTAAATCTCACAAAGCTAAAGGAGTAAGCACATAATGTTTCTATACTAGAATGGTAAGAAAGTAACTTTGATGCAATATATTTAAGTGAAGAGGAAGTATATTGGTGTGATGATTGTTAATATGAGAAGGACTCAACCCTATCAAACCTTGTAGATTTCCAAAAAGAAAGATTTATAGCAGCATTACTCTAAGCTCATCAAATAATTTTAAGTTATTAGTAAGCTAGTTGAACCAGGAGGTAACACAAGGATGCAAAGGAATATACAATAGTGAATAGGGATCATTTCTACATGCCTATGTATATTATAGAGGAGCAGGGTCACCAGGTAAAATCAATGGAAAATTTTGATTTTACTTCCAAGAATCAGTTAGAAGAAAATGAAGTTTATAGTGACCTAGTCATTCAACTGAGAATAAAGGAGTTTCCAAGGGGCATCTTTGGCTCAAAGGAGTAACTATGCAATCAACAAAGGGACCCACTCATAAAAAATAAAGGGCTTGAGTAGGTATTCATCATATAGCACCTCCCCTTAGAATCTAGCAATTCATGTTATCATTCTAAGAAGAAATACTTTGTTTGTTTATGCCTTTCACTTAAAAATATGCTTGTGTGGGGTAGGGGAGACATCAAAGGCTTTTATTTTGGTCTATTTGGACTGAAGGCCCTATTTTTAGCTTTGTATATAGTAGTTTAGTTATTCTTATTTCCTATAAATTCTTTGGCATTTTTGTTTATTTTTGTTCTTGCTTTTGTTATCTGTCTAGAGGTGAATCTAAATTATTTATTTACTATTAGGCTAATCAAGTTACAACATGGCCATGTTTTCTTAATTTAGAATTTCATGCCCAATGGATTGCATAAAGGCTATTGGATTCATGCTTAGCAGGTAAGCTTATGGCATATGTCACTAAAATGTTGACCATTTTTAGTCACCATAGAAGAGCAACATCTGAGTTCTATTCAAAAATTCAAGATCACTCATAGACTTCTCAAGACTTATTTGATTTTATACAATTTATTGTAAGCCTAATGGGCAATTCCTCGCTTAGAAGATCTACAAGTTTTGGTCTCCCAATAGCTCCATTTTTTCAAAAAAGTGCTTCAACATAACCATTTCAGGGTTTTTTATCTCTTGATGATAGCTTTAGGAGGTGATGAGATCAAATTTGATGAGCCCCTAATGATGTCTTGATGACTTCTTGATTTTTTAGTTGTAGTAGGAGTCTAGTCTAATCAAACAGTACCACACAAAAATCATTCACATCTCTTAGTGGTTTGCACCTCTTTTAATTGGAACTTAGTTGATTTTACAAGAGTTGCCTATTACCACATGCCGATCTCTTAACAATCCCAGGACCTTTTCAAAGCCTTTCAACACTTATTCAATTTTTATGAAGTTTCCTAGTAATCCCCATGTCAGTAAGGTAATAAACAAGCAAGCTATTAGGATGATTTCACATGTCATTATCCTAGTGACCTAGAGTCCTAGAACCATTTATATAAGTTTAGAACCCTCTAGGCTAGTGGGTTGGTGGGATGATGCCGTGTGGCATAATCATGTTACTCTACTCTCTTAGAGATTTTTGTATAGCCCATACACGATGTCAAATGCCTGGGCAAGTGGGTGAGTACGATGGCACCACATGGGTTAATCCTATTGCTTTACATCCATGATGTAGTCAATACAAGCCCAATAGTGTGTTAAAACAACATGTTAGTGGGATGATGCCATGTGATTAAATATTGCTTCACCATGATATAAAAAATTAGTAAAACTCATTAATATCTTAGGGTGGTATAATTATCAGACTTGTCAGAGCCAAACCCAACTAGGGAATGCCATGTCAACTGGCTATCAGATGCACCCATATCCTAGACCTGATAGATATGACTTGGTCAAGTAGATAGATCTAGTTTTGAATGAAAACATGAAAAGTGGTAGCTACAAAATAATCCTAGGGATAGTGTAGCGAGATATTGACCAATGGGTAATGGGTATGTGTCCAAGTGGTAGTCATATTGACAAGATTATCCCCTTTATAGTATGACAATGGGACCAATATTGTGTTGACACATGTCATGATAGATGAATGAGCTTTAAACATAAATGGTATTTCAAGATCAAGTAACTAAGTGAGTGATATTCATTATAAAGTGTTTTTAATTCCCCTTATGAATGTGGGAAAAAATTCCTAGGGTGAATGCAATAAGCTTGATAGATGTTGCATGGCTAGAACCTAGATTTAGGGAGCTCAAGGTATGGATAGCTTGAGATCAGATGGAAAAATTAAAAGGAACCCAAATTTATTGAAGAGCCTATCTAAAATCATATGAGTTTGAATAGGGGGTTGTATTAAACTCAAGCTTGGAGGGATGCAAAGCTTGCTAAGGATCACAAGAAGCTTTGATGGGTCAACAAGTGTAAAAAAAAGATAATTCCCTGGGTAATCAAGAAAAAGGGGTAATTAGTTCCTTCTTGGAATCAATCCAAATGAGGTGGCATATTTTAACTAGGCCCATTAAAACGGTTAGAAAAGAAACTAATTTGATAGATCAATCCTCCCATTCAACTATCAACTGATGAGCAGGCTATATAACTATATTGGTTCACAAAATCAATTTTGGAGTAGATCAATGTGCAAATCATAACATAGATCATATCCAAATAGAGAAGTGGGATAAAAGGTGATATAATCTATCCCTACTCATTATAGAAATGAGCACATGAATATCAAGAGCAAGTACATGTAGAAGAGAAGCTACAAGTTTAAGGGGACATGGTGGGCAATCACGTAGGCATGGCCATGGTGACTCTAAGGAGATTCCAACTTTTTCAATCCCCTTCCCTAATCACCATTAAAATTTGTAACTTCCTTGATATTGGTTAAGACTGAATTAGACATGCATTCTAAATAATTTGCCTATAAAAACAAGCAGAATTATCATTATAAGAGAACCCTTTTTAGTACATAAATGTTGTAAAAATTGGCCCATACTTGATCTCTCTACCTTATTTTTATGCCTTTTAACATATAAAATTACTATTATTTACCCTCTCAATGACTTGCATTTACGTGTATCTTATGAATTATTGTTTCTTTCTTTGTGTTGAAGTGTTGTTTCCATTTGATTGTGTCTAATTTCTTATTTCACCTATATGTAAGTGAACTCTCTTTTACAGGTCATAGTCTATGTGTCTCATGGTTCATGCATTATTAGTTATGGTGATGAGTGCTTCTCCTTCTAATGTTACTATATATCTTTGTACCTCTGTATAAAACACTAATGCTAAGAAGTTCATGATTGAGTGGTGTATACCATAGTTCCCAAGTTTTTCGGTGTGTAATCTCAAGTGCATGGAGGAGACAAACTATTTTGGTGTATCACCCATTTTTATTTTAGTTCATTAGTTTTTATGCATTTTCTCTCCCTTTTCCTTACAAGTTCAGTAGCATTAGTGTTAGTCTTAGTATCCATTAGGGGAAGTCAGCCTTCTCTAAAGGTTCACTCCAACCATAGGTGACCTATAGCCTTGGGGTGTGCCTATTGTGTCGATTGGGTGAGGAGATGTGAAACACCTCCTCAGAGGGTACAAATCAACATGACAACAACAAATTTACCAAATAATGTGAAACCTATCTATTTTTCATCCATCATCAATACATTAAATAATAGTGAAAACTATATCATTTTAGAAAGATGAATTTTCTACTCAACATACTTTAGTTCAAAGTCTCCCATTATTCATTCAAATGAATATACTTAGTAAGGGATCCAAATGGGTCCTTATAGATATTGGATCTGGATTGAATATCTATACCATAATATTTTTACAAACATTAAATGTTAATATGGACTCTATCCATAAATCATATAAGAACATCAAAGGATTTGACAATGTTCCTCAATAATTGTTTTGGATAAATTACTTTGGATAACATAGTGGGCCTTATAATATACTCTTGGTAAGACCATGGATTCATGAAATGGAATTTATACCATTTATTTTGCCGCAGTGCATAAATTTTATACATAACAAACATTTATACACATGTCCTAAAAAATAATCAACCTTTTAAATACTTTAAATTAGTAGAACCTAATAATGGATGCATTCCATAATCTGGTGATTTTTAGTGTACCATAATACCTCTGTCATAAATCATACCACTATAAAGGATACATACATATGATATTTTGGAGTAAATAAAATCTCATGGAAAAGAGCTAACTCTCAATATATCAATGAAGTAATAAATAACAAAGGGCACATAAGAGAAAATATATCCTTGTTAATTAATTCAGATGATCCCAAGTAGATAATTATTGAAGACAATGATAGTAATTATGACAATAATTAAGGTATAATGAGAATATATGAGTATTTATCTCATTTAAATTTTACACCCATTAGTCCATGAGAATTTCAAGATGATTCAAAATGGTGATAAATATTCAATTAGATAAAGGAAAGGCATACCTTTCAAACACTCATAAGGATACAAATGAGAATAATTGTTGCAATATTAATTCATGATAGAAAACTTGAATGATAAGTATTCCACTCAAACATTTATTTGTAAAATATGTAATCACTAGAGAACATCAAGAATTTATGATAGATTCAATAAGTAATTTTGAGCTCATGGATACATAACCAACTATCAAATTATATATTGTGAATGCACAAGATAAATTGAGTGTTATCCTCTATATGTTACATGATAAACATCTAATTTATTTACCTACCACTTGACATAGAGGTATGGGTATATTATCCAATCAAGTAGATAAATCACTTTTTATTTATCATAGAATAATGAGGTATGAAATAGATAATTGGGTGATATTACAAAAAAATATTTAAGAGTTTAAGAATGAATGGATTATCATAGTAACCTGGATATAACAGAGGCCACTGGTATTGGTTTCTAACATGAATCAATTATGAATAGATCATGTAGAGAGTTCAAGCATCACAAAATGACATCTTAACTATTACAGTATGCATTTTAATAAGTGATGTAATTTTTATAAATATGAGGAAGAGTGGCCAAATACATGTAGTGTTTCATTCTTATAACAATCGATTCATAACATAGTTGAATTACAACACAATATAAATTGTGATAAATCGATCTAACATATTACACTATCAATCACTTGCAAGCTAAAGGTTGTTGATACGTAGATATTTTTTATGCACCCTAGTGACTGATTTTGGTATACTCTTAGACAACAATAGTTACAATATATACAAGCTACAGTTGATATTCAAAATTAATACATATCCTTTTTGTATAAATAAAATACAATAAATATTTGACATGATGGAAACAAGGAGTGCCAAAAAATAGACTCAAAAATAAGTGATACAACATTATCTCATAATACATATTGCCAAACCTTATACATAGTTGAATAAAATTCAATATGTATGCATAACATCTAAGAGAAATCAAAATGAAAGGAAAATATGTTCGATGCAAAGAAGTATGCTAACAATTATGATGATGACATATGAGCATTCAAGAGATCATGTATCTATAGTTTAACACTTTATCACTATATTATCTGTAAAAGTTCACACATCAATTGGATGCCTTATTAGGCCTCTGTGCTCCACATAATTTATATATATAAATAAAAAAAGAATCAAAATATACAAAGAATAAAAAACTAGGAATTATGCAGGGTATGTCTTTCTAATTCACATGATTAATTTGTGATCTATCATATACATGGTAGATTACATATCCATTTTCATATGCACATGTATTTCATGGTATACATGAGTGGGATGTAGGACATATGGGTTATATATGACATGGACATTTAGATGCAGGACATTCCTACACCCAGAGGCTACCTTTCCTACATTGGAGGCATGCTTACATTGGGAGCATATTGGTACATATATAAATGTTACATTTTTATATGGCCATTTCATTGATCATAGTGAGCTACTTACACTAATTACATATGAATTTATCTTACGTATACTATATAGAACATTATATTATATGGATACTATTCATTACTATGTGTGATGGTGACATACATTGATTTTATAGACTAGACTTACTTGTTTAACTCTTTCAATGTGTGGCTCTTAATCTATGTACATTTTATGTTATCATACTTTTTTATATGATTTATTGTGTACATCATGGCCATGACATTGTGTGTGTCTATGTGTGGATACAACTAAGATTATTTTCTTAGCTTGTGATTTCATAATACATATCAACAATTCTTCTACTTGTGTGTGATGTCATGATACATATCACACATATTTTACATGTTTACTATTGAGGGATTCTATGATCATTATGATTATTATTATTGTGCACCTAATTGCTAAATCTCATCGACATGATACTTTTATACCTTAAGATAAATGTTTTGGGTTTGTTATGATGATATAATCTTTATATGATGACATAATTAATAATGTTAACACATGCTTACATGTTTTATATATAACATGATGGGTATAACTCCTTTATTTTGATATGATTTGTTTTTAAGATACAATGCTAACCTCAAAAGGTGGGGGAATACATAATGGGCTTGTCTTATAGACTTAGTCCTTCATCAAAAAAAATCATTTTTGGCATAGATTGATTTAGATTAGCATAGATTATTTTAGAGCTTAGATTGGCATATATTGATTCAAATTGATAAAGATTGACATAGGTTATATGACTCATATTGCACATGTTATCAGACGATAGGAATATGCAAGGCATATGTGTGATGTTATACATAATTATGAGTGGCAATTGATAATTTTTATAGCATTATGACATAGATTATATGATTTAGTATCCACATATTTTCAGATCGAGTGACAGATAATGTCAATCATACTAAAATTTTCACAAGAATACTCAGATTTACTCAATTATACTCACGAATACTTAAGAATACTCAAGTTGACACAAATTAAATCTAAAATCCATCTACAATAGTTGATTCATATTACTTAGACTGACTTACTTAAATTTATATTAGAACCCATTTGGGTTCCATTCTCAAAAAATTATAAAGTGTAGTGTGGATGACATTCTCTATTGCTCGACCTCCTAATCACTTCTCCATCTCAAAGGAGGGTTGGGGAATATTCTTCCCAATCCATGGTTATAACACTGGCATCTCCTTATGGCATAATGGCTCCATTCTCTAATGAATTTAGCAGATAGCTTGGATCACATACCTACAAGTGTATTCATTCCTTGCTTTTTCAATTTAAAATATTTCAATGATCTAGATTACTTTAGATTTTTTTTATCACAATAGACATTGATTTATACATGTTTCATTGTAAATTTTTCAAGGAGCAAGCTAACTACTTAGGACATACCTAATGACACCTAAATTGGTTACACTTGGGTACCAAATTTATTACTTTATCCTTTTAATCTAGCATTTTCAATACTATACTAAAGGAGAAGAATTTTTGAACACATAAATTTAGTATTAGACCTTTGATCATTTTAGTTCTGATCAATCCTTAACATACATGACTTGTATGTACACAATTAAGTATTACTCACATTATCTCATAATCATTCACTTGTCTATGGGTCTAACCTTCCTTATTTTTTGTCATACATGTCTATGGGTCCAACCTTCCCTATATCCTTAATATGTGCTTAAATGCTTTATAACTTTGAGAAGACTATTGTCATTCTCTAGACCATTGTTTTCTCTTCCTTGGATAGATTAAAAAAATAGTCAAATGATTCTGTTACCAAAATCATATGCCTTTACTATATCCATAAAATGTTATCCTTAATTTCTATTTTTAAAATTCATACCCTTCCTTTAAGTCGGCACACACATTTCACATATTTATTTAGAGAAAAATTTCCCAAATAATCTCTTATATATACACATCAATCATAATTCTATTCCTATCTAGCCCTCACCTAGAAATATACCAACACATTGAGGAATAAATTTCCACATCCTTGAGAATCTGCCCTCAAGAATCCAAATCTATAAATTCCTTAAAGGAATAATAAATAATCCAAGTATAAATAATATTTCAAGGTCAAAATAATAGGTAGTTAAGTGCTGAAAGCCATATAGGTTGCACAAAATAATAGTATATCACTATTGAGCACACACAGAGTTAGGTTGATGAACTACATGCGGTTTGATACCTATTAAGAGTTTTGAAACATAGGTAGTGTTCATCCACTCATTGATGGGTGGTTGGAGTTAGTTTAACTCATCTTATCTAACCTATTTTTACATGAAAATCAAGTGTTGAAAGTGTATCTAGGGTTACAAGGTGAAGGAGAAGAAATCTAAATTTTTGCATAGGATTGAGTCTATGGTATTGCACAAGAATGATCTTAGAAAGTGTGCATAAAGACTTTGTGTGGAATAGACTATAATAAACACAAATGATGTATCCAATAAGAATCTTAAAAATCTATCCACCATAGGCATCTACACACAACCAAATCTGTCTAGGTAGGTTTTGACAGTCATTCTCCTTATCTAAGTGATCATATACCCATTTGAAATCATTGTAAACCACTATATACTATCATAGGCCAGGAAAAAATAAAATAATCTAATTATCTTATCCTCTTGGTCAATTTTATAAATATCAAGTGTAATAAATTAATCTTACTCTAAATTTTACATCCAAATCTATGTAATTTAGACAAATGTTATACAATCTAAATTATTCAAAATTTTTAGCTTGTTTTTACACCCAACTCAAAAATAAGTGAAAACAATGACAATAGTTCCCCAAATAAATTTTTAGAACTATATATATACAAATCCCTCATGATCATTTAGGGATACACATTCATTAAATGAAAAGGCATACAAAAAGCAAATAGACATATAGTTGACTAACTTTTTTATTCTAGCATAGATATAAAGTTCTTAAAGAAATGATTTTGATTTATGCACATAAATTGCATGATCAGAACAAAGGAAGGTATAGTAAAAATTAAATTTATAATTACATCCACATGATTTAAGGTGAAAACACATTAGTGAGAGAACTATGTGATGTTTGATTCCTTTTTGGAGTATTAAAATGTATGAAATAATTAGCTATTCAGTGTGGATTTATTGAGGTCAGTCCAACCCAGACATTCTATCCCATTTTTTAGGTCATATTGGTGTCAAAAGTGAAAATTAGGTCTTTGAAGTGAATATAAGGGAAACAAATATTCACACTCAGGGCCAAAGGTGAATATTTACACAAGAGATATATACAAATCTAGGCACAATGATCTAGACTAGGATAGACTAACATAGTCATTATGGATATTATTGGTAGAATTTAGATTGTGCAAGTTTTTATAAGTGTGTGAGTTTCATTAGTAGTTTATAAATAGATTTTGAGATCATGTTTCCTAATCTGAGCAATCACAGAGCTAAAATAGAACATTTCTACAAATTGTGATGTACACAAAGAGCAATACAAATCAGCTAAGTTCCTTATCTCCCTTCCTTATTTGATAAATTCCAAAAATAGTAAGTGAAATAAATATATTTGTTACATTCATATTCATGTGATAAATGTTATATCTTGTACCATCTAAATTTTAATAGTTTTTTCTTATTTAAATTAAACTAATATCCAAAACAGTTAAAACATATTAGGTAAACCCAATTTTTGTCTTAAGCATGGAAAATCTTGGGTTTTTATTCCTTAAGGTTTCATATTTACTTATTAGGGTTTATAAATTATCATTTTATGGTTTAAATATTTCCCCTTCACAAGTCTCTATTTATGTTAGGGTTTTAGTTGTTGATATTCAATCTTTCCAAACTCTAGTTTCCTATGTTTGTCCTTATTATAAGATTATGTCTACTATTTATGCTCCTTGTCATCTTAGGGTTTCAAACCCTACTATGGCTCATCATATAAAATCCTTGTTTTCTTACCATGTTTTTCCTTATGATTATACCAATGAGTGGACAAATTTGGATGTAGATGCTCATAATTTTGTGCCTAATGATAGTGCTTGTGTGATGATCATGCTTGTGTTAAGAAAGGACACGATTATGTTCATTATGGTTATTATTATGTGTAGGATTAATGATATATATTTGTACAATTATAGTGAAGGATAATTATGTCAAATTAATTCTATAATTCAAGAGATTATCTGTCCTTCTCCCTCATATCTTTTCACTAGTCATGAAGTAAAACAAGAATAAAGTAAAAATGAATTAACTAACACACTTATTGTTACTAATAAGCTTCCAACTAAGAAATAGGATAAAATAAAAAATATTTATAGATGATATGTTTGATCCTTATCATGATGTTATACTTTGAAAGGATGTTTGTAAAAGTTAATCCTCCTCTTGATATTAAATGTGATG
Organism: Torreya grandis; assembly: GCA_037957365.1. Lineage (NCBI taxonomy): Eukaryota > Viridiplantae > Streptophyta > Pinopsida > Cupressales > Taxaceae > Torreya > Torreya grandis. The sequence goes on along the minus strand of JARHVA010000246.1, from coordinate 600,758 downwards.
TAAATTTTTATACTGATGCAAAATGTGGTGCTAATCATTTTATTGACATGACATGTAATGTTAGTCCTTCTATTGATATAAAGTATGTTGAAATTTCTAAACAATAAATGATTCCTCTATGGATATGGAATGTGATAATGTTTCTAAGTAACTTTATGATAATATTATTTGTGATGAATCTTTTATACCCATGTTTCACGAGAGATGGTAAGATGAAACCTACGAATGAACCATTCCAAACCATAATCATGACTACTATCCACATAGTGTCCACAATACATGCAATAGGTGAAATCCAAAATAAATTTGTTAATTTATCTTTAAAATCTAAGTCATATAATTATCGTTTTGATGATAATGTTAACTAGGACAATCGTTAATGCTACAGATATTTAATTATTTGTATCCCAAATGATTTATTAAGCCTAAATTTATATTATTTAATGGACATGTAGATCCTCACGACCACCTTGTAAAATATGTGTATTCTTTTGGAAAATATTAATGGAAATTATGACATACATTTACCACACATGACTTGAGTGCACAAACATGGTCCTAATCCACCATCATCTCATATTTACATGTTATCTTATGGGTTAACTCTTCTGTTATGTTGTTACACACCTACAAGAACCTCATTATCTATTTCAAACCTAATAAATATACTACACAAATATCTCTAGATCTTCAATTTATTCCACTTATAAATAGATCAGTTTTATCTATTTTAGTCAGTATGTCTAGCTAATAGTGACCTAATTTGGACCTTCTCCCAACAGTGGTTAATTTTTAAATTAAACCTTTTTTTAGAGTCATCCCATCTTCCTAGCATTCCAATATCATGAAAAATGATCCAATTGGAATTGTATATAAACAAAATAAGGTCTCATTCAAAGTGGAATTTGCACTTATCTGTTACACATCTATACACTATTTCACATTGATAAAATTTGTCTGATTCTTCTCAAAATGTGATTATATCACTAGGATCAGTCACAAGCCATGTTTGAAACACACCAAATCCAAATCAAAGCAAACATTTTCAATTATGAAAACCAAATCATTGATTGCATATATATAGTGAAGGGGAACAATTTCAAAATCACACTAGGTGGGAGAACTTAATGTATCTTGTTCCCTCTTCGTAGTATATGATATGTAGGTAGTGGTCAATCATCAAATAAGAGTGATTGGGGTTAGCCTATCCAATTATACTTTCCCTAAATTTTCAAATTTTTAGGTCTCACAAGCACACTTAGGGTTTTAAGGTGAAGAAAGTTGATTTCTAGAATTGTACACATCATCAAGGTTCATAATTACACATCTATAACATACATAGAAAGGTGAATATAACTTCATGGTCATAGTCCCTCATTTTCATATAGGTTAGTCCTGACCAATGCAGGTTAGTATTGACTAATGATATTCACCCAGATTGACAGAATTAACCCTACTTAGACATAATTACATTTCTTAAACCAAACGAATAATATGACTACTTTTATATAATTTCCCCTCTCAAAATATAGTCACAGTTAGACAATAAACCAAAAAATCTAAGTACTCATCCATTTGTTGAACTTAATATATTTAGCATATGCCACTTGTCAAATCATTACAATTAGTTTTAATATTTTATGTGTATATGTATGATTAAATGCCATATTTGTTAATCTTAATTACATTTCAAGTTTTTAACCTATTAGAATTTCAAAACTAATTAGGGTAAAACAATAGGTAAGGCCTTTGATTGGTTTGATGATCTACCTAGTATATTTATGGCTTACTTTAAAAATATAGAATAGCCTTTATTATCACTTTTCAATAAAATTAAAGGTTCTATATGAATGTTAAATATTTTTTAACATATTAAACATAGTCATGATGAGTGTCATGCCCAAAAACTAACACAACAAAAAACACACAAAAATATGCCAACTTTTTTTTAGAATATACATTTCACATTCTAAATAATTACATTACCCACATGTCAAGGAAGCAATGCCCAAGTAGATACATGATTACCATGCAACCATTCAGGTCCCACTTATTCTAATCAGCCTACAAAATCTCACACAAGCCTAAAGCTCACTAAGTTATCCTAGTGGGCCCAATAACCCCAAGAACAAAAATGAATGCACAAATAAATGGAGGTGGGTTCCAAAAGCCACTTGCTCAAACAAGATGTACTAGCTCTAAATGGAGTTTGATGAGGGTTCTAAGTGGTTCCAACTAATCACATGGTTTGGCTCACACTTAAGTCACCAATGGAGTCTAATTTTGTGTTTACTTACTTTTGGGCAAAGTGTTATAACAAATATCAAATATACCTCATAGGAACACCACATAATTCCAAGCACTTATTAAAAAAATTCATTCTAGTCAAATTAAATACAATTTTCATGGCTCTCAAACAACCATTAAGATTTTTACAAGCATAAACAAAAATGTTGATCAAGTTGTCTTTACATGGGCTCCACACACAATGACGATGCTAATTTAAGGAGGGATCACCTCACATCCCTTTTCCATCATTAAGCATCCACCCTAGGCACCCTGAAGCCTAAGACTCTTATTTTTGGACATCACCACATCATGGGTCAAGGTAGTCAATTTGATACAAAGGAGTTTAAGTGGTATAAGACTAGGCAATAATTGCTCACTAGGAAAATACATATAGGGATCTAAGCTCGTTATGCAAGGGAGGTCTTACATTACCCAAAAACTAGCATACAAGCAATTGAAAACATCATTTAAAATGATAAATTATCATAAGATAGCCATATAATTTTCCAACACAAATAGTCTCATTGATTTAGAAGAAGAATAAGGGGAATTCCTCACCCTTTTTCTACCATCTCTTGGTCACAGGAGGCATTGACAATAACACATAGTATGGCATTGGGGTTATGATCCCACTTACCACTTCCACCATGTACTAATAAATCTACGTATGAGGGTATGGAAACCTGGTTCCACTGCCACTTCCACTATGAAAGAGAACACAATAAGACAAGAATTTTTTCACACCTATTTGGGCAACCTAATGGCATAAAATTAAAAAATAAAAGGATTTTAAAAATAACCAATAAAATTAGTAGGTATTGATCATATCTAAGGACTAAGTGGGAAATAAAATCAACATGATGGCCATAAGCACAACTGTGGTAAGCAATGATAAAAAGAGTGTAGTCCAAGTGGCCCTAAACCTCTAGAAAATGAGGAAAATCAAAGAAATGAATATAATTTCACTAACACAAAATTAATATAATTGACATGGAAGCCTTCCTTATATCCTTATTTAATCCTCTCAAGGACACCTTTTCTTAACAAGTTTGGTAATGGAAAATCTCCTCCTTGCCTAAGACCTCCCTCTAGATACTCCTTCTCTTTCTCCTCTTCTCCACTCCAATTTTTAAATTCTCAAAATGAGACAAAGTTATCTCACTTAAGCCTTACCTTCCTCATATAGGATCAAATTGCCTCTCTAAAATCCAATGGTAAGGTAACATGCGTCCCTTCCTATTCCTTGGATTGTGGTCAAAAAGTCTCCTCCTCCTTAACTCCACTTACAAGCCCATGTGGGTAAATGGACAAGCTTATAACTTATAAATAGAATAAATATACCAAGCCATAAATTGCACATGGGCTGGCTTAAAATTCCTCTAAATCTTCTTGAAATACTCTCCTACCTTTTTATTGGTCTGAGGGCAAAAATATGAACCCAAAATATCTAAAATCTACTTTAGGGCATTATAAGAAGTTGGATCTCTAAACCCATCCAATTTTTGAGTCAAAGGGGGGAACTTAAGTGGATTAAAATTAATTTAAGAATGAAATATATATTTTAATATAACTCTAAGGTTAATAATAAAGGTTTTAATAGTTTCCAAGTGGGTGAATAATGCAAAACAGGTCAGAAATACCTATGCTTCTAACTAGGTCCACAACAAGGTACAAGGGGTGGTTTGGGTCATGGTAAGTTCAAGTAGACATGTCACCACTCTACCCATGATGTTTCAATCCTAGTGTAGTCATAATTCCCATGTTATCCTCCCCTATCACCTACACAACATTTCACACATCAAATTCCTGACCCTAAAAGCCGAAGTTGCAGAATATAAGCATACAAGTGATCTCAATCCAAAAAACAAACACACAACATATCCAAAGCATCACATATCAATGATGATAAAATAATAACAAACATATAAATATATGTATACTTATATACATGCTTAAGAATAAAACATCTAGTGGTTATGAATCGATACACATCATAATGAACAATCAAATTGTAAGTACAACAACACCATAATGGATATAGTAATTATATATATAAGCATGCAATTATTATTGTGTAAGTAATACATAAACATTTCATAAAATACTAACCATTGTCTCAGTCACAAAGACTCAATAATATCTCACGTGTCAATAATACATTAGCCATATCTCAACTAGGATGTGTGTAAAACACAAGTTTAAAGGTGATCAATGTCAAAATTGGGGTCTCATAATGAGTCTATAGAGTATTACATTTTTAGATTTAAAAATAAATTACTTTATTTGATGTATCAACCCTATTATTTGGAAAATAATTCATCTTTACAAATTATATTTTACCTTCACTTAAGGAAAGATAAATTTATAATCTTTATCCTTGTTTTGAGTGACTTTACATGGATATCTTTGCTTATGCATCCAATTTTATCCTTAGACATATGTGTGCCTCTGATTATGTTAATTTATAAAAGTTAACAACTTCAAATCTCCAAATTAAATCTCCATGTAAGATGGAAGCTATAAACAATATAATTAATAATAAGACTCGCATGCATCCTACTCCTTCAATTGTGCATCAACCAATTTGAATTCACATTCTTATTAATTAAACAAGTGTTATTTTATGAAATATCCTTGAAAATAATTTGATCACACTACCTTCTAATCAACATCACCCTACATATGAATTAAAAAAAGTGGGGGAAACATAATTTTTTAAATATAATTGTAATAACGAGCATAGAGATGAAATTTATGAATTATACAATAAAATAGAACAAATTTTTGATAGGGGTGTTATTACATTTGAAAAATCTAATAACACTCTCGCAAGGTTGGATTCACCACCTTTTTATAGTTCACAATCTATAAGGCTTATGTATCTCAAGAAGTCCCAAAAAGGATTTAGTGGTCAATTGAGCTTTTATAGAATGTAAACAAAAAAATATATCTTATTTTATTTCATGAGCTATAAAAACTGATGTATCTGAGGACATTATAAAAAATGAACCAATGGTCATTCAATTTATTATAAAATTTGAACATAAGTGATATTTTTGTTGATGACAAGGTACAATAAAATACGTGAACAATTGGTTTTCTTAAATAAATATGATATAATGAGATAAAGTTACAACATACACACATTTATAAAAATGAAATTAGACATATTAAAACACTAGTTTATTTTGGGCATAAGAGAGTAAAGATAGTATTTTTTCTAAGCTTCCTATTCCACAATTTAATGTAATATTGGAAAATCATGGTTAAAGAAAATGAAAGTGACATTGGATAATTTAATATCATTATTTAATTTTATTTTCAAGGTGGTTTACTTACATATCAAAAATATAGAACATTTTAAAGGAAGACTCCTCTTAAGGGTATAGTTTCATCTCAAAACATAAAAGTTTAGGTATCGTATACACCTAATATTTTTCATATTTATCACTTTAATGATGATTTTTCTTGTAGAGGCTTGTTAGTGCATCAATCTTCATGAGTGCATGTCTTATGGAGTCCACTAAGAATAGAGATCAGATCATGTAACTTTTTGATATATGTTTGCATAAGATTTTCATACCTTCATTACTATAATTTTGACCTCCTCTAAATATCTTTTTGTCTTACTTATTCATTTGATTTCTATTCAATTTTAATATCCACCCTATAATCCTACTATATCAGCTACGTCGATACAATATATTTCACACCTACCTTTCCCTATACTATATTGTCATTGAAGATAAAATTTTGAGTCTTGTCCTTGTCAGTTGTACTATATTGGCTAGTAGATATATTTTTATGTCAGTCAACATCCTCTCTAATTATATCATATTGGTTGATACTATCAAATCAGTGTTTAAGGTTAATTATTATATTGTAACTACATGTATTAAGGTCATATTATCATTCTAAATATAACATAACACTTATTTTCTTTGCTTTCACTCACATTTCTGTTCTCAAGTAGTAAAAGAGGAGTTAGAGGTTAAGGTATTATTCTTAGAGGTATGGTCTTGCTTAAATGTCTTTAAAGCTCAATAGGACTAGTTATGCCAAGGAGGTGTCCCAGTCTTTGGATTCCTCAACTAGGATATCTAGTTCTTCTTCTTTCAATTTGAGGTCTTCATCCTAAAAAATCTCTTGTAATGTGGTAATTGAATCAAGGGGGAGATTTATATACCAATGATTCACCCCAAAGGTTGGTATCTTTACCCTTATTCTCTTTCATTTATTTACTTAAATAGATCTATAATGTTTATTATGATAATAGATTCATGTTTCTATGTCTTTTATTATGATCCTCATTATACATAATAAGTTGGTATAGTTATAGGGTTACTTAGGCTTTTCATTATCACCTTAGGTTGAATAGACTTCCCATTGGTTGACCATTGCACCACTTACTTTCTAATTAGGTTAGTATGATATAGCTATATTGGATCTATGTTATGCTTTATCATTAGTTATTTTCATGCAATATCCATATTATATCCTCAATGCACCCTTATGTTACCATTATTATATCTTTGATTTACATTAAGATCTAGTTATAGCCATACCTTGTATCTTAGGCATAATCTTTGGAACCTTATACACTTCCTATTGAATGTGGATTTCCCTTTGCTATATCTACAACCAACATATGCACCATTGATGTACATCTAAGTACACACAATATCTATTATTATGACCTTTATATTTATCCAAGTCTATAGAGAGAGAAAGAGTATTTTTATTGGTTATCCTTGCTTATGCAAATTTAACTTCAAGAAACCTTTTGAAACATTTTTTCTTGAATTTTTAAGATTTTATTGATTATTTGTGTAGATATATTCCATATTTTTTGTGAGTAGATAATTCATCATTTCATACTACTCATTTCACATTTGTCACATGATTTGACATTACATTATTATCTTTAGCATGCATGATGCTAGTTATATATCTTGACTATACCATTATCTTTAATTTATTTTCAGCATGATCTTTACTTTATAACTTTATTTCACATTGTTATACTCAACCATTGTTGTCTTATGACTCTTTGGTATCTTTTACCTTTCACATACTTAGGGATGTTTTTACAGTCAACCTTGGTTTCCCTTGGATATTTTTGGTATCACCTTCACATTCTTAGTATCCCACTTCTTTTTTGGATGTTGTGGTATTTTTATCTCTCTACCTTTCCTACATGTTATAATTGAATTTAGTTCCCCTTGTGGATATATAATATCACCTTCAGGGTTTTAGTGCTCCACTTCCTTCATTTTTCAACATTGTGATATTATATTTTCACAATTTTGCTTTATCACATGCTTATTTTTGGCCTTAGTTTCCTTTGTGGTTCTTTGGTATCCTTTTATAGCTCTCCCTCTTTTGCAATGGTTTATATAAAGTGATTGTGCTAGACAATTTTTAGGTTTGTATTGCTTATTTAGTGGCATGATTACAATATTTCATAGTACTTCCCTTCTTAGGGTTTCTATTTCTACTATTTGACTTACATTTCCATGTATTTTCAGATCCCCTCTTTTGCCTAGTCACTTTTGAAGCAAAACACACCCTTCTTGTGGTTTGTTACTAGCATGTCCTCATTGTATCACCCTTTTACACATATACTGGTCTTCCATAATATTTATATTCCCATTTCCTTTCACTTGAGGTAAATTGGTTCAGGTTCAAGATTGCACTCTTTCCTAAGGTAAAAGTTTAGGATCCTTTAGGGATTATGGTTTAGGTTATCATCTCTAGTATTTAGATGTAGGCTCTCTTGTGTTACTCATCTTTAGCACCCATTTTTGGTTTTGTGAATCCATATAGAGGAGGAAAATATAAAATCCAAAATAATTAAAAGCCACATCTTAAGAAAAGTCATTGTTAAAAGGAAATATATATCATTAAAATTCAGATCATACAAAGAGACATGATCTTTTTCTTGGCATACCCCCTATTCTAGTCGAATCTCAATCTCCACAATTGGCCTCATGATAGAGCCAAGGTTAATTGGGGTGCATTAAGCTAGTATATTTGGGTAGGATGTCTCTATATCTATCTATTTTACATTTTGGTACCACCTACTTTCTCATGTAAGTGTCCAATGTTCACAATATATCAATGCCTTTATAAGGGGTTGTAAGGAGTAAGGAACACATTATGGCAAGGTCAGATCATTTTAATTTTCATGTATATATACTTCATGGGATGATATTTATATTTCACTTGTTTTCCCAACCTTATAATTTCCAAGTGGGGTTCTCTAAGTCCTTGATAGCGACAGTTATTAACCTTGCCCACTTGATTAGAATGTCTTATCTCTGCCAAGGATTTATACATCACCTTTATGGTTCCTTGAATCCTCGTGTATCCATATTCTCTTTCCCAATATCAACTTAAAAAATATTAATTTTATTTAATCGTGTCCCTCTTCTTTATATTCTTATTTTATATCCTTTTGCTTTCGATTTGACTCTTAGCTTTCACTTCATAGTGCCTCTTGTATTTTCATTTTGTGAGTTGTATTTTAAGATCTTGGAGAATGCAATGAATCCTTCCTAAAAAACACCCATTAATTTCCCATCCATAACATATTTTTCATCATAGTATGTCTCTATATGGTCATTTTCTCCTTCATTTTGCTTTAGTACAAGAATTAATTTTGAGTTTTCACTCATTAGAGTCTTTATTTTCTATCATTGCATGTCCTTGTTTAATTTTAATTTATACTTATATTACATTGGATGTTTTTACAATGATTTTATATTCCTCTTTAGTTGATTTAAGTTTATAATTATCTTACAATGGATGATTTTATAGTCATTTCATATCTATATTTAATTATCATTTGTATTTTCTTACATTGGATATCTCATTTTTCATACTTATTTTTCTTGCATCTTTGTGTTGATTTGTCTTATATTTTGATGTGATTGATGACTTATTACTTACAACATTTTAAATATCTTATGATTTGGATTATGATTTTCATCTTGCTTACATTTGGTATGTTTTACATTCATTCTTAGTTTGCGTCTATTATTTGTTAATTTTTTAATCTACTTACTTAAGATGTCATTTTTATTACACTTCAGTTTTTGTTCTTTTTCACCATGATTTTTCTCACATTTTATAGAAAATCATAAAACATACATCACATAAATAACATCCTCGTAGCATGATATTAGAACCATAAATAAATGCTATTGTAAAAACCCTTTGTCAAGTCTATGTATAAAATAAGGAATCAATGATATATATGTGTGTGAGTGTGTGTCTACACACACACACACACACACACACACACACACACACACACACACACACACACACACACACATACATGTTAAATATTTTATACATCAAATTATAACATATATACATCTATGTCTCTGATCCACCTTCATTCCATTTTGGGGGGTGATGTGACACACTACTTAAGAAAGCTACAGATCAAGCCACCTTTAGAGACCTCTCTAGAGTATGAATGTGAGACTAAAATCATGTCACCTCCCTTATGTCCTTACTAGCTTTGTCAATAATTTGAATATTTAATGTATCAAAACCCTCTCAAATTGGGTAATAGGTATAACCATAACTATATATGTGGCTCTCTTTATGGCTAATATAGCCTATGCAATAGCAACTTGCTCCCATTTTCTAGCCTCTCCTCCTACCATAAATATTGTTGGAGTAGTTGTAGAAATATAATCTCATAATCATATATATAATACAACAATTATAACCAACCTAGAATAGGTTTCATGCTCTCTCAAAAATAATATAAATGTATCACCCATCTATGTGGTGTCGTGCTCAGGAAACCCATCATCTAAGTTCTCATGGTGGGTAGTCTCAACCATAGATCTACACCATATCATATTTGTTATAACATCTAAAAAAAGTAAACTAAGTTGACATAAAATATTCATATATATCAAAACTAAAAGTAAATATATCATTAGTACCTAACATGTACACCTCTAAGGCTAGAAATGAAAGTGATAGTAATATGCTTAATGTTCTTTTTTACATATCTATGTGTGCTTCTCGATAATAGTATCTTTGTTTTCACTATCTCCAAGGACAAGATCATTATCTCAAATCAAGTTAATTTGAGTACCTACCCATATATTTTCATTAACTACTAGGACCTAATACCCAATGAGCCTCACCCATCCCTATATGACCCATCTATTCTATACAAGTGGTTCTACCTCTACCATATGTGCATCAGGACTAGTTCTCACTAACTCCTCTGCTCACTTGTCTTAGCATTGTAATTTTTTCATCTCCCAACATTTAGGGCATGATAAGGTCTCAAAATAATGATATTAATTGGTATACCCTACTCCCCCATTCTTTATAGCTCCCTTGAGGGGTTCACCCAATAGATTGGGACCTCTAGTGGTGTCACTAGGTGTATCCATCTAAACTATCTTTGGATTTAGTTACATGATGGAGGATTTGACCACCAAGTATAATTACATGTGACCCAACCAATTACCTACACATATACCATGGAGGTTCATGATGCCCATGTATCCACAATGCACTGGTATGGCGTCCATATAATCCCATCCCTACATACAGTCTCTAATGTTGGCTGTAGGGAAAATTATCACACTACACCGATCTTGCTCCCACCTTCTCACCTAAGGTAGATGGTCTTTGATATAGTGGGGTATCCCTATTAGCCAATACATGGATAACCTACAATATATCTATCATGCAAAAGAGTGATGAGATATGTTATCACCAAAAATTAAACTTCCCAAAACCTCCTAAATTTTGCACCATTGCATAGAAAAGGTCCAAAGATTAAATTTTCATTATAAACACAGTAAATTTTTAATTTTTTTGAGACCTGTTTAGATTATTATAACTTTTTAACACTTGTATAAGTTCATTGAGTTCTTCAATTTCTTTATACACCCATTTTTTTGATAAGATATAGGTTCCTTGGGTTCCCAATAATCCTGATTTACGCTACTGAATCTAAGTCAGATTTATATAGGTTCCTCAACTTCCCAATATGCCTAGTATTCTCTATGAATTATTGTAATTTATCAAAAATAAAAAAATTAATTAAATTAAATCAGATGTCTTGAGTTCATGAGGAACTTGTGGAAGGTGTCATCAATTTCATCGATTCCCAATATTTCTAATTATGTAAATATATCCAATGATCAAGGTGGTTTCCTCAAATAGAATTTCAAAATATATTTTTTGGCATTGAAAATACTTGAATAATGATAGAGGCACATTTTTAAAGTGAATAAATTGAATTCAATGGTTCCTATTTTCATCAAAACCTCTCATCAACATTTTCAAAGGTTGGACAATGTCAAATTCCTTAAGTTTTTTATTTCACTTTTGGTGCCCAAATTTGTTTTTTTTTTTTCACTTCAAGGTTGGATTTATTTTCCTTCACCTTTTTCACTTCACTTGATTTCATTCTCCTTATTTTTTATTGTTTTCTATCAAATCTAATAGGTGTTGCAAACCCCAATTTTTTTAAATTTAGACCCATAAAAAATTGAATAAATATCAATGAATTTTTTTGATATTTTTATGTCAACTATAATACACCCCATTTACCCACATAAACATTTTATTCCTCGTGATTTTTATTGAAACAATTTTAAAATGCTTGTCAAAAATTTCTTCTACATAATCATGTACTTAAAAATGAAATTCAAGTATATGTGTATGTGCTTGTTTCCAAACTTGATACAAACATTTTAGTGATCATTAACATCTATATGGGTCATATAGATATTAAGTAATTTTTGGAAAGAACGCAAGATGGGAAGATAAAAATGTTAGGATAACACCTTCAAGATAGTGGACATTCACATGCCATTGCTTTCCCTAGAATTTAAATCTTATTGTATGGCATACTTGTTCTATTAACTCAAAGTTTTATTATTAGGTTTTGTGTTTTTTAGTTTGTTGAGGATCATTTTTTGCCATCTCTTTTTGTTGGTCTTTTCTCCAAAGTCGATTGACCATATTTCTTTCCCATTAGGATTCTTGAAGATTATTGCCGATCATATCTCCACCTTTCTAACCTTTTTGGCGACACCTACTTATTTCTTCTCTTAATTTTTAATCTTTGTAATTTATCTCATTGGAAATTATAATTAAGGAGGATATTTATGCAATGTAAACTCCTTTATTTATTTGTAAATATTTTCTTCACTTTTGTAACCCCACATAAAGATTAATGGGGAGTGTTGGACATTAATATTAATTGGGTTTACTTGTTATTATTTCTAAGATTTTAAGTGTATGTAGATTTTTTATATTTATGTGAATGTTTAATTCACATAAATGCCAAAATTATGAGGTGTCACACATTTTATTTTTGTAGAGAATCTTGAAGATATTACACAAGTAACTCCATCCACACTTGTCACCTCACGTTTTGGGGAATATGAACATTTGGCACACACTAAGAAAGTGTTGTAAGATCATGATGAGATTTCTTGTAACTCCCTCTTCCTTCCTCTAACACTATTTAAAGTGCTCTTTCCTCCTCTCTTGTATACTTGAAACTCTTTCCTCTGATTTATTCTTCTTACATCTAATATTGTATTTTGAGAATAGTTGTGAAAGCCTTCTTAATTTACATGTGGGTTTTTTCTCAACTATTTCAGTTTCCCACTTACAAAAATTATGTCTCACATTTTGTGGATTGATTCTTTGTGAGGTAATGTTGCTTCATTTTGTACATTCATTTGTTTCTTTTTCAACATTATTGGTGGCAATCTTGGCATCAATTCTTCATTTTCACAAGAATAATAAAAAATAACGTTATTATTTATAATTTTAGCATGTGGTGTGTTAGGGAAGAGACTAGAAGTTTATCCTTATTGGGTGACAATGGGGAAGAATTATGACATGTAGGCTCAAAATATATTAAATGAAAAGGAGAAGGGATGGATCATTATTAATAGGACTCATTTTCATTTCAAGGAAAGAGGAATAGCATTTTGTTCATGAATTACATCATCTTTGTTTATGCATATCTTATGTGAATTCATTTAATAATTGTGAATGCAATGAAGTGTTTTATAAAAAAGGATATGAATATAAGGTGTGCAAGGATAAGCTTCATCTATTTAAAGAGTATATGGAAATATAAGAGATAGTCGATAATCATCCCTAAGAGGTTATTTTTGGTCTAACATAACATTCTAGGGAGAAGGTAAAGAAAAATATTGGGTAGATTCTAAAGAGACATCCATAGTTGACACTAAAGAGGGATCTAAGGAGGATTCTAAAGGGGAATTTAGAGGAGAATCCAAATGGGAATCTAGAGATGTGACCAAGGATGAATCTAGAGGAGAATATAATTTGATGAACACTTGTTCCCAACAGTCAGCAAAGTCACTTTGTTCATTCATTGCAACATTATAAATATCATAATCATCACTAAAATCATCTTCCATAAGTTTTTGATTTTGGTAGTTTGTCCATTAATCATGATAAGTAACAGGGGTAACATGAGTAGAGAACAATTTATCTAAAGTATGTACATCATTAGCATGTTGACTTTAACTATCCATGATATATATAATGAAAATAAATAAAACAAATAAAAGTCTTATAGCTAACAAATAATCTAGTGTGTGCAAATGAGGTAATAAGTATGAACATAATACAATCAAAATCAAGGTATAATGGGTGATCTAGGAAAGGGTTTGAATGATTGTGTGGGATCAAAAATATATTTACTCATTCTTTTATTAGTGTCATCTCACTATTTTAGATCACTAACTATAGATACAAAACCATGCCTATAGCCTATTAACCCCATTTTTATGGGTATGGTGAGAGTAAATTCCCTAGACAATACGCTCCTCTTATGTGTACCACAAATAAAGTGATAAAAAAAGCTTCCTATGGTATAAACAATGGACCCTAGGTATTTCTAACATACCATGAGGTATGTGAAAACTAAAATCTATATTGAGTGTTGTACAATGGCTATGAGTATTAGGGTAAACACCTCACACCATAATGTCTATAAAATATATCATTTTGTAGCCCATAATGATAGTCATAAAGTAGTTTTAAAATTACTAGAACACAATTTAAAAAAATATATAAGTGAAATAAAGAAAAAATAAAAGTGAAATATCTTTATATATAGATATCAATAAATTTTAACCTAAGATCGAAAGAAAGATATTTTATGTCAGATGTCTATCTGAGGTAACAAGACAATATCTTCGGTGTAGGATTAATCCAAGGTTGAAGAGGATTAACTCATTGTTTCGGTTTTATATCCAAATTTAAACATTTTTTTCTTTTAGTGTCATGAATTTTAGAAATTTGAATGAAATCCTAAGACAAAAATCAATTAAATAACAAGCAATGTTCTAAATAAATTGGGTTTACCAAATTGTTTAATCTATTTTGAATTGAAATGAATCAAATAAATAGATCTAAACTATATATATATATATATATATATATATATATATATAAAATACATAATTTATAGGATTGAAAATTAGCTAAAAATAGTAAATTGACCAATATATATGTAAACCTCCTCAAATAGATCTTATGCTGACTACACACGCTGACTGTGAATGGAAAATTTCTTAAAATACCTCCAAATTATGTCATGTCCAAGAGTAATAATTTGAATTGCACTTGGATAAGACCATGCTAAGAAGATGGCTATACTATGGCCTTGTATGTTGAACGTGGCCACATCCTAGTTGATTGTGTGGTTGAATGTTCAATCTGGATATGTGTGCATGTCTATAAGGGTTTAATAATTTTCTATGTGGGTTGATTTACTATGTAGATACCTGAAAAACACAAAACCATATCTCCTCTGCATAATAAACACACTAGATATAAAATTCCAAAAAGGGGGTGTAGGGTTGGGGGAATAGTTGAGCTACCTTAAAAAAATCATGTGTAATCTGAGTGTCACCTACATATCCCAAAAGGGCCTCATGCCGATGTAGTTTTCTCTCATAGGTGTGTATGTGCAATAGTTGAATTCAAGACTAGATGCTCTTTCACTTATGATTACCCTTGACACAAGGATGCAAATGATGTATTCATATTTTGAACCTAAAAATAAATTAGTTATTCAACATAATATCAATAGATGTAAACTTTGTATATCTTTCATGATAGATAGATATTGAGCCCTAGCTTCTAACAAGACCATTACTTATATAGAACTTTTGAATTTGAATTTGAGGATTATTGGTGTGTGAGGAAACCAAATATTTAAATACTAACAAGTATAAAAGAAACCATTATAAACATATAAAATTGAAAATCTTCTACAAGTTATGTTGGGGCAAGTCTGTATCACCTGAAGAAGGTCATACTGTGACCTTATCTAGGGAGTGTGACCTTGTTTGAAAGACTAAAAATAGAAAGACAAAGGCATATAATAAATTTGGGATCCCCAAGATCGATTTGCTAAAACATGATGGAAACATAAAACACATTACAACAAGGAGAGAGACAAGCCCAAGACTTAGACCAAGACATGCTAATAAGTCATTCAATCATCAACAGTAATATAAATAAATAAAATTATGTAAAAATGCATATTTTTAATAAGCACATGACAAATTTGGGTGTCTATAATGTGTGCAAGAACCAATATCACTCCTCATGAATCTATGCCAACTATAAACTATCATAATGTGTATGCACATGAACTAGTACCATGCCTCATGAATCAGTGTCAAACAATAAAGAATGTATACATCTATATGTTAAATTTGAGATCATGTATCTCAAATGTATATGTATGTGCAAACCTATAAGGTTTATTCCCATAAACCATGTGCACCTACATGGCATATGCACTCGATTATATCTAAATATATATTTTTAAAATCATGTCTTTGTAAAGTGAATGCATAAGCATTGCATATTGTAGACATATAGATTTGGTCATAGATACTTAATGATACTAATTCTTGAAATATTCCTAACCACATGACTTGTGCATAAATACACAACTCTTATTTACCATTCCTCTAAACCATTTTTCTATATACAAGATCAATGTTTTATTTGTCATTATTATCACGATTAAATATCAATGTCAAATGCTAAGACTATCTAAAAACACCTTCAAACTATCTCCAATAAAGGACATAAGTACTTGATCCTCTTAAATAGGTTCGCTCTAAGTAGGCATGCACATAGTGTACTACTGTCCACTTAGAATAGTCGTGTCCCACACTAAATAATGTTTAGTTTCCAAATTTGAAATTGATATTTTGGGTCTTCTCGTATGTTTCATAAGGTCACCTAAAGGAAAATTTAAAAAGATTCACCTATAAATAAATGTCAAGAGTCACTCATTATAATAACTTGCTACTCACTTGCTATAAGCATACATACTTTTGCATATTGAATAATTCTACCCTATTCTACCCAAATTATTTATTATTCATAAAGAGTATCCATAAGTCAAGTCAAGATCCTTATAAAATAAGTCAAGACCTATCATTGTGAAGTATCAAATCCATCTTATAACTAGATACACTCAGTCAAACGAGCATAATTGCACATTCAGTCTAGGTGGAAGGACTATGTGGCATTGATTTCCCTTCTTGGAGTATTGTATAAGTTAATAATTAATCATCAAGCGGTGATTGAGGTGAGCTCAACTCATTACACTACCTTTTTTTTATTGTAGGTTTTTAAGCTATCAAAATTCCATAAATATTTTAAAGATAAGAGAAGACACACAATGATGGATGTGTGGCCAAACCCTAAATGTGATATCTCATATTTCTCATCATCTATAGGTGTAATAAGTGTATTGATCACTCTAAATACACAATCAACCTACATAAGTATACAGTCAATTGAATTGGGTGCATTATGCCTCTGTCTAATTACTGTGTTGATATCCAAATTAATCTTTTGCTTCTGATTTTGATCTACCATTTCTAGATTTTTGTTTTATCTATCTTTTCATATCTACTACTTTTATCAGTCAACTAAGATGAGTCTATTATCAACAGACTCAAGCATACTGTGCCACCATCAACCTACAGTGGACCTATCTAGATTTTGTTTATGTTTTTTATTTTTATATTGATCCTACACAACCATCTCTTCTTTTTATTTTCACAGTCAATAAATTAGAACAATCAACAAAAATTAATGTGTGAGGTAATTATATTCCTTCCTAATACATTCCAAAAATAACAACTTTCCATATTTTTCAATTTATTAAAATAAAAATAGTTAACTATTGAACATATTTAGCATTATTATATTTACAGTTTTACACCTATATATGTAACAAACACTTATTAATTTATTTAATGTTTTATAAAAAATAGGGTAAAACATATTGGTGAACCCAACACTTTGTTCTCAATGTTTTTCATTCTAATTTCATTTTTCCTATAAACTATGCTCCGACAGTTTTGAAACTCAGAAGAGTTATCATTCTGGGTAAACCAGTTGTCAGTTTTACCTATGTCATGGTATATTACCCCAATAATCAATCGATTAGATAGCACTAAATATAGATTGTAGTTTCCATGTACATCATATTATATTAAAAATGCCTAGGTTTTTGTTTTCCATCTATAGAAAGCTTTTGATCATTTATTATTGTAATGAATTGGTAAGTGATTAGCCCCAAGAAGTTACTATCAATGTACCCTATAATATGGGATAATGTGGTTAAAAGAATGGTGTAACCCCCTATCTAGTTGCACACATACCTATATCCATAAAAAGTTATGGTGGATCATTTATTTTTGTAATGCATTGGTAAGCAATTAGCCCTAAGAAGTTACTATCAATGTACCCTACAATAGAGGATAATGTGGTTATGATTGAGATTGGTATATCTGAGAGCTTACAAAAAAAATATTCCCCTATCTAGTTGCACACATTTTAAATTTTATTTTAATCCTTTGGAGGTCACCCAATAAGGTTACTTCTTCTTATCCTCTAAGGCATAGTTCTATATCAATTAAAATTCCTATGGAACATACTCACATTCATCTAATATATTCTCCAATGGATGATATAGATATTGATGATCATTATGTTGATACAAAACTTGATAAATATATGCACATTAGAGAAGATATTATTGATAAAAATGATATTTAATATAATCCTAAAATCTCCAATGCAATTGATCCTAATGAACTCAATGGAGTAGATCCTAAAAAGTCAAAGAATTGTTTGATTTCTACCATGGAATTCGACAATGCCTCCAGTAAGTGGTTAAAGTTTTAAAATTAATTATAACATATAAGAGTACCTATAAAACACAAATTAATTCATCTCAGGGGATGCCTTTCAAAGTGGTTAACTCTTCCACTTCAAATGCTCCAATTACTATAATTGTTATTGTTCCTGCATCAACCCCTATAATTACATATGTGCTAAAATCTATAGGTATGGGAGCATCCCTTAGCTTATATTAGGATTACATGACTATTTATACAAGGGGATCATATACACCACCTTTTATCACCAAGAAATGTCCAATTTAAACTTCAACTAATGTATCATCTCTTGATCAAATTGGTTTAACATTATATGTTAAAATATTGCAATTAGAATGAGTTGTTTGTAAAGTTACTCATGTAGTGGATTATCATATCATATTTCACTATTATTTGGCACCTAAATAGCCTATTAACCCACTAGTAGCTTGTTTTTTTATCTCCTAAGCTACCACTTTATGAGGGTAAAGGTGATCATGAACAACATCTTTGTTCATTCCACACAACATGCTTGGAGTATTCTTACAATGATAAATTATTTACCAAGATATTTCCAAGAATTCTCAAAGAATATATTATTTTATGGTTATATGATATCCCATTTTAATAAATTAGATCATTCAACCCACTTGTAGATCAATTTTTAGCACATTTCTCTATCAACATTGATGAAATGTTATCTTGTGCACAAATTGCTAAACTCAAGCTAGGGTCAAATAAACCTATTATTGAATATGTTATTTGGTACAATAATATGATTAAAAATATGAAAAACATTATTGAAAATTATTAATTTCAAGATATGATGTAGAGGGATAGATAGTTTGCAATCCAAATGCAAGTTTCTTCAATTAGGCCTAGTTTTTTGTAGCCCTTCCAAAGCACAAATCTAGTTGGTTTGAATAATACACAAGGGTTCAAGACAAAATAAGACCATTTTTAGATACCCATTATCCCCTTACAACTTTAACCCAAATTTTAAGTCAAAAATCTTAATGAAAGTGTACTAATTCTACAAGCCTTTATGGTAATTAGGCTTTTATAAGATCAATCCAATGACACGGTCCTAATTACCATATTGTATGGTACTATACCAGATTAAAACCAAAAAAATAATATAGAGCACATAAAAATACCTCAAATTACCAATTTTAAATAATTTGGTATGGTGGGCACACTAGTTATTCAAGTTGTAAGATGAAAACCCTAGTTTATGTTTACACAAGCCTGAGATAGCCCCAGAGGCTATAAAATGAGCTAAATTGATTTTTTTATTAATTTTAATCCTTTTAAGACCTATATTAGGTATATCCCACCTTGATTCACCTTCCCAAATTTATATTTGTGTATAAACAATCACTACCAAACTCTTGAATTCATATTTGTAGAAATTTGTGTCTAGTCATAGGATTGTGTCAACTTGTATGGAGGTCTTAGTTAAATATATAACTTTGAGACTATTATGAGAATTAAAAAATTGTTAATTAAATAATTAAATATTATTTACCACATTCCCCTCATCTAAAACATCTGAATGAACTCAGAAGACACCTATATTCTCATTGTTCTTGATTGTGACAAAAATAGGGCCTTCAAAGCTTGTGGATGGTAAATTGAACCTGTAGATTAGTAACAAGAGCCCAGTATATTTAAATAAGGAAATAATATATTAATGATAAATAATTTTAATCTTATGATAATTCACAATACTCTCTTAAAGCATTCTTCCATCCATTGATGTCATTGCACTTAAAACAATCAGACATATGATTTGCAATGTAGGCAGGGTTCTCTCAATTCTTGATCTTATTATGTCTCTCTTGAGGTTATCAACCTATATATACCATAAAATATACTTTATTTTATCCATTACCCCAATTTTTAACTCCTATGAAGTATCTAACTGATTATTGATTACTCCTAATGTATACCATTTCTTGACCTTAAATGTTGGTTGAGTCTTAATCAAGCTTAAGGCATAGTATACATTAATAAAGAGGTGGAAAAAATTCAAGGTAATATATATAAATCATTGAACCCTAAACATACCAAGTTAAATAAATATAACCACACAAGATCATGAACAAGTCCATAGAAACCTTAAAGTAAATTCAAATATTCAAAATGGCAGTTTTGGCAAAAAACTCCCAAATGAACTCAAATTCAAATTTAGAGCTAACCAAAGACCAATAACCTATATAAATCACTACCATAAACCTCAGATTACTTATAATACACTAGAATAAACTAAAAATTGATCAAAATATGCATCAAAATGACTTCCTAGGTAATGCTCCTGCATCCTAGGAACAAAAAATTAACTCATAAACTCCTGTTCATGAGGTCTTCAAGAGTACTTTCATGCTTGATGATGTATAATTTTTTCATAAAAGTGACATAATCCATTGTATGATGTTTCCACTTCACCAACTATTGGTAATACTCTTTGCCTCTGGTTCTCTTACTAACCATCTTATCCAAGATGAGTTCAAGTTCTTCTTTCTTTGCTTGTGGCAAGTGATCCACCCATACTTAGACTATTGTTTCTTTATTTTAAATTGGTTGATCACTCCCATACCATTTTTTGAATGAATACAATTATAAAACATTAAATATAGGAGATATTCCCACACTACTAGGCAATTGAATCTCATATGCATTATTTGATATCTTCTTAATGACCTTGCAAGCACTAATCTTCTTTATCTTCAGTTTGTTATATTCACCTTTTAGAAACCTTATCTTCATCAAATGATATAATATCATGTCCCCAATGTAAAAACTAACTCTCTCATTTTAACAATTGTATTTTACTTATTCTTTTCCACACTTGACTCCAATTGCTTCTTAATTTTCTCATGCACCTCTTTCATAGCAATAACAAACTCTTCTCCCTTAGCACTTCTTTTCTCCATCTTACCAAGGTATCTTATCTCAAATACTACTCTTGGGTGCATTTTATACACAACTTGAAATGGAATCTTTCCTATGTTTCTGTTGGGTGAGTCATTATAGGAAAATTTTGCTTGTGAAAAGACTAAGTCCCACTCTTTATGATTGTCCCTTGTTAGACACCTCAACAAATTATACAAACTCTATTAATCACCTCAGTTTTTCCATATGTTTGAGGGTGGTAAGCTGAACTAAAGTTTTAGTTTGTTCCTAGTTTCTTCCATAGGGTCCTCCATAAGTGCCCCACAAACTTAGTGTCTCTATCGAAGATAATACTCAATGAAATTTCATGCAATCTAACCACCTCTTTGAAAAACAAATTAGCCACATGTGTAGCATCATTAGTTGTCTTAAAAGGTATGAAATGAGCCATCTTTGAAAATATATCCACAACTATAAAAATGGAGTCATGACCTCTTTGAGTTCTTGGTAACCCCATGAAAAAATCCATGCTATGGAGTCGCAAGGTCTATTTGGTACAAGTAAGGGATGGTAATGTCTTGCATTCATACTCTTTCCATTGGAAAATTGGCATACATTACATCTTTATAAAAACTTCCTTACATTTGTTTACATTTTAGGCCAATAATACTAACTAATTAGCTGAGTCAAGGTCTTATCAAGACTAAAATGACCTATTAAACTCCCACAATTCTTTTTTTGATCAAATTTTCTCTCATGGAACTCCTTAGCACACAAAATTGAACTCCCTTAAACAACAAACCATCCTGTATCATGTACTCCATCCAAGGATCTATGTTCTAGTAGTTGGTTTCTTTCAAGCCTCATATGGTTCTTGGAAGTCTAAATCAATTTCATACAACTCTTTACGGGACTCTATTCCTCCACTCTCAATCTAAATTTCTCTTATGGGTAAATCCCTTATCCTTAGAGCATGTTAGTTCCCAAAATTTAACAACTTCAAATCTCCAAATTAAATATCCACATAGGATGGAAGATATAAATAATATAATTAATAATAAGACTCGCATGAATCCTACTCCTTTATTTATGCATCAACCAGTTTGAATTCATATTCTTAAGGATTAAACAAGTGTTATTTTATGAAATATCCTTGAAAATAATTTGATCACACCACCTTCTAATCGACATCACCCTGCAAATGATTTAAAACAAGTGGGGGAAAGATAATTGTATAACTATAATTATATCAATGAGCATACAAATGACATTTATGAATTGTAAAATAAAATTCAACAACTTTTTTATAGGGGTGTTATTACATTTGAAAAATCTAATAACACTCTCATAATGTTGTCTTCACCACCTTTTTATAGTTCACAATCTATAAGGATGATGTATCTCAAGAAGTCCCAAAAAGGATTCAATGGTCAATTGAGATTTTATATAATGTAAACATAAAAAAAATCTTATTTTATTTCATGAGCTATAAAAACCAATGTATCTGAGGACATTACTAAAAATGAACCAATGGTCATTCAATTTCTTATAAAATTTGAACATAGATGATATTTTCATTGATAAAAAGGTACAATAGAATGCATGCACAATTGGTTTTCTTAAATAATTAGGATACAATGAGATAAAGTTACAACATACACACATCTATGAAGATGAAATCAGGCATATTAAAACATTGGTTTATTTTAGGCCTAAGAGAGTAAAGACATTCTTTCTAAGCCTACTATTCCACAATTTAATGTAACATTGGAAAATCATGGTTAAAGAAAATGAAAGTGACATTGGATAATTTAATATCATTATTTCGTTTGATTTCCAAGGTGATTTTCTTACATATAAAAATATATATAACATTTTAAAGGAAGAATTCTCTTAAGGGTATAGTTACATCTTGAAGCACAAAAGTTTAGGTATCATATACACCTAATATTTTTCATATTTATCACTTTAATGATGATTTTTATTATAGGGGCTTGTTAGTGCATCAGTATTCATGAGTGCATGTCTTATAGAGTGCACTAGGAATAAAGATCAGATCATGTAGCTTTTCAAGATATGTTTGCATATAATTTTCATAACTTCATTACTATGACCTCCTCTAAATATTTTTCTATCTTACCTTTTCATCTTATTTCTATTCAATTTTAATAGCCACCCTATATTCTTACTATATCAGCTACGTCGATAAATCTATTTCACACCTACCTTTCCCTATACTATATTGTCATGAACAATTAAATTTTGAGTCTTGTCCCTATCAATTATACTATATTGGCTAGTAGATATATTTTTATGTCAGTCAACATCATTTATAATTGTATCATCTTGGTTGATACTATTGGATTAGTGTTTAGGGTTAATTATAGGTTTAGAACTACATGTGTTGAGGTCATATTATCATTCTAAATGCAACATAACACTTATTTTCTCTGCTTTCACTCACATTTCTATTTTAAGTAATAAAAGAAGGGTTAGAGGTTAAGGTATTATTCTTGGAGGTATAATCTTGCTTAAATGTCTTTGAGGATCAATAGGAGGAATTGTGCCTAGGAGTTGTCCTAGTCTTTAGAGTCCCCAACTAGGATATCTAGTTATTCTTCTTTCCATTTGAGGTCTTCATCTTAAAAAATCTCTTGTAGGGTGATAATTGAGCCAAGGGGGAGATTTATACACCAATGATTCACCCCAAAGGTTGGTATCTTTATCCCTATTCTCTTTTATTTATTTACTTAAATATATCTATAATATTTATTGTTATAGTAGATTCATGTTTGTGTGTCTATTCTTATGATCCTCCTTATGCATAATAAGTTGGTATAGTTATAAGGTTACTTAGGCTTGCCATTATCACCTTAGTTTTCATAGACTTCCCTTTGGTTGACCATTACACCACTTACTTTCTTATTAGTTTAGTATGATATAACTATCTTGGATCTAGGTTAAACTTTATCATCAGTTCTTTGCATGCAATATCCATATTATATCATCAATACACCCTTATGTTACCATTACTATATAATTTTATTTGCTTTAAGATATAATTATATCCATACCTTGTATCTCAGGCATAAGCTTTGGAACCCTATACCCTTGTTATCAATAATGGATTTCCCTTTGTTATATCCATGACCACCCCATGCACCATTGATGTACATATAAGTACACACAAGATATATAGTTGTGACCATTATTTTTATCTAATTATATAGAGAGAAAGAGTATTTTTATTGGTTATCCTTGCCTATGTATACATTTTAGTGAACCCAAAGTTAATCTTATTCAAACATCAGTTGGATTCTACACATTTCCATTTATTTTTCTTGTTTATCTTCACTTTTGATTCACCATAATTATACATTTTCATGAACCTGGAATGATTCCTATCCCACCACTAGTTAGATTGTCTTCACATTTACCTTTCTTTTCTAGACATGCAATTTTTCTAGATCCTTAGGCTTTGAAATCCTATCTAAACTTGTCGTCCCCTAGGTTTCCATACTATGAATAAAATTACATTGTCAAAGATATAAATTATAATCTCACTTGTGTTATTATTATGGAAGGAAATTTTTAAATCCTTCCTTTAGATCATGATGATTATCGTATTATGACTGAATCTCCCATCAAGGACCTTCTCATTTCTAGCATGAATGAGGCTCCTTTAGAGGATATTCCCATTATAGACACCTATGTTTCTTCCATGCCCACTATTGATGACAAATCTTTATGGTGTGAATTATTTCAACTAATATATATCATACCTTTTCCATGGCCAAATATCTTTACCACAATCTTCCAATTTTTAAAAACCCTCATTTTAACTCATGTAGTGATGATGATGATTTTATCAATTCTTACCAACCATCTTATGTGCCCCTTAGTGAAAATCACTTAATTTACATGCCTAACATAAAATGAGTCATAGTGATCTTGATCTTAGAGCTCCTATCACTATTTAGACCTACTATCCAAGTTCAATTCTAGTTTCAACCCTCTTCAAAACATGTACATTTGTGAACAGCTACATTGGCCATAATGATACAATTTTACCTCATTTTTCTATTTCAAACAACTAAATAAGTCATGTTGATATAATTCTACCAAATTTTTATATTTTACATAAGTGCATCGACCATGTCAATATAATTATGCCTCATCTTTCTATTTTAAACAACTACATCATCTTGCCAATGCATTTCCACTATAATTTCCTCTTTCAGACAATTGCATTAGCCATGTTGATGTTGTTATGTATTATCTTTTTATTGACTATAACTACATTGGCCTTAACATAGACTATGTCAATAAAAATACATATTTGTTCCTATAAAAACTAAATACATTGGCCATGATCCAAAATGTGTCAACACAATTTTTTTCCTTTCTCTATTATACATCACTATATCGGCCATCTTGATATATTCATACATAGCTCAGATCAGCCTCATTACATCAGTGATCTCAATACACTTCTATTTAGTTCATATCATTCTCATTATATTGGCTAGGCCGATATAGTCATTTCTAACTCACATTCTCCCAATTGTGTTAGTAATAATGATACAATCTTTTTTAAACCAATTATATTCAAATTTAGTAGCCTGGTTAATACCATTGACAAAAATTTACAATCACTTCCCAAAGATCCTAATCTTACCCTATATTTCACTTTACCTATTGTAAAATAAATTTAAATATTATTTGGCATCATTCATAGGAAATTCAATATAGAAGTTTTATCCAACACTCATATTTATCATAAGTTGGGTCATCTTGTGATGCCCGTCCCTTTCTTCCATTGCACATTGGGTAATCTTACAATATCTATCATTTGTGTATTTCATACTTTAGGGGATCTTTTGATGCTAATGACTCTTTTGGGTAGTCTTATAATACCCATCATCATTATTCATCTACATTGAATAAAAATTATGATGCTCTCTTTGAGGTTATACTCAAAAACCTTGCACACCTTAAAGTAAAGCAAATTTAACCTCAAGAAACCTTTTGAGATAGTTTTTCTTGAATTTTTAAGATGCTATTGATTATTTATGTAGATATATTCCATACTTTTTGTGAGTAGATACTGCTAATTTCATACTACTCATTTCACATTTGTCACGTGATTTGTAATTACATTATTATCTTTAGCATGCATGATGCTTGTTATATATCTTGATTGTACTATTATCTTTAATTTCTTTTCACCATGATCTTTACTTTATATCTTTATTTCACATTCCTATACTCAACCATTGTTATCTTTCTGACTCTTTGGTATCTTTTAACTTACCCACATTTAAAGATGTTTTTACAGTCAACTTTGGTTTCCCTTGGATATTTTTGTATCCCACTTCCTTCCTTTTGGGACATTGTGGTCTTTTTTCTCTCTCTACCTTTCGTACATCTTACAATTGACTTTAGTTTCCCTTGTGGATATTTAATATCACCTTCAAGTTATTATTACTCCACTTCCTTCATTTTTTCAACATTGTGATATTTTATTTTCACAATTTTACTTTATCACATGCTTATTTTTGGCCTTAGTTTCCTTTGTGGTTCTTTGGTTTCTTTTTACAACTCTCCCTCTTTTGGGATGGTTTATATGAACAGTGTTTGTGCTAGACCATTTTTAGGTTTATATTGCTTATTTAGTGGTATAATTACAACATTTCATAGTACTTCCCTTCTTAGGGTTTCTATTTCTATTATCTGACTTATATTTTCATTTATTTTCAGATCACCTCTTTTGCCTAGTCACTTTTGAAGAAAAAATCACCCTTCTTGTCATTAGTTACTAGCATGTTCTCATTGTATCAACCTTTTACACATATACTGGTCTTCTATAATACTTATATTCTCATTTCCTTTCACTTGAGGTAAAATTGGGTCATTTTCAAGGTTGGACTCTTTCCTAAGGTGCAAGTTTAGGAGTCTTTAGGCATTATGATCTTTAGGTTCTCATCTTTAGTAATTAGATATAGGCTCTCTTGTGTTACTCATATTTAGCACCAATTTTGGTTTTATGAATCCATATAGAGGAGGAAAATATAAAAATTCAAAATAATTAAATGCCACATCTTAAGAAAAGTCATTGTTAAAAGAAAAGTATATGTCATTAAAATTTAGATCATAGAAAGAGACATGATCTTTTTCTTAGCATACCCCCTATTCTAGTCGAATCTCAAACTCCATAGTTGGCCTCATGATAGACAAGGTTCATTGGGGTGCATTAAGCTAGTACTTTTGGGTATGATGCCTCTATATCTATCCATTTTACATTCTGGTGCCACCTAATTTCTCATGCAAGTATCCAATCTTCATAATATATCAATGCCTCTTTAAGGGGTCCTAAGGAGTGGGGAACACATTATGGCAATGTAGGATCATTTTAATTTTCATGTATATATCCTTCATGGGATGATATTTATATTTCACTTGTTTTACCGACCTTATAATTTCCAAGTGATGTTCTCTAAGTCCTTAATAGTGATAATTATTAACCTTTCCCACTTGATTATAATGTCTTGTCTCTGCCAAGGATTTATACATCAGCTTTATGGTTCCTTGCATCCTTGTGTCTCCATATTCTCTTTCCCAATATCAACTTGAAAAATATTAATTTTATTTAATCCCTCTTCTTCATATTCTTATTTTATATGCTTTTGCTTTAGATTTGACTCTTAGCTTTCACTTCATAATGCCTCTTGGATTTTCATTTTGTGAGTTGTATTTTAATACTTTGGAGAATACAATGAATCATTCATAAAAAACACCCATTATTTCCCATACATACCATCTTTGTTGTCATAGTATGTCTCTATATGCTCATTTTCTCATGTATTTTGCTTTAGTACAAATATTGGTTTCAAGTTTTCACTCATTAGAGTCTTTGATTTCTATCATTGCATGCCATTGTTTAATTTTAATTTATACTCATATTACATTAGATGTTTTTACAATGATTTTATATTCCCCTTTAGTTGATTTAAGTTTATACTTATCTTACAATGGATGATTTTATAATCATTTCATATCTTTGTTTAATTATCATTTGTATTTTCTTACATTGGATATCTTATTTTTCATAGTTATTGTTTTTGCATATTTGTGTTACTTTGTCTTAAATTTTGATGTGATTGATGAGGTATTGCTTACAACATTTTAAATATCTTATGATTTGGCTTAATATTTCTTAAATTTTGTATGTTTTACATTCATTCTCATTTCACATCTATTGTTTGTTGATTTTTCTATCTACTTACTTAGGATCTTTAGTTTTTGTTCTTTTTGACCATGATTTTTCACACATTTTATAGAATACCATAAAACATACATCACATAAATATCATCCTCATAACATGATATTAGAACCACAAATAAACGATATTGTAAAAACCCTTTTTCAATTCTATGTATAAAATAAGGAATCAATGATATATATATATACATGTTAAACATTTTTTGCATCAAATTACAACATATATACATCTATGTCTATGATCCACCTTCAATTCCTTTTGGGGGTGATGTGACACACTACTTATGAAAGCTACAAGTCAAGCAACCTTTAGAAACTTCTCTAGAGTATGAATGTGAGACTGTAGTCATGTGACGTCCCCTATGTCCTCACTAGTTTTGTCTCTAACCCGAGGATTCACTGTATCAAAACCGTCTCACATTATGTAATAGGCAAAACTATAGTTATCTATGTCATTCTCTCTATGGCTAAGGTAGCCTATGTAATAGACACTTGCTCCTATTTTTTAGCCTCTCCTCCTACCATAACTATTGTTAGAGTAGTTGTAACAATCTAATCTCATAATAATATATCCAATGCAGGCACTCCAACCAACCTAGACCAAATCACATGCTCTCTCAAAAATAATATAAATGTATCACCCATCTATGTGGTGTTGTGTTGAGGAAGCACATCATCTAAGTTCTCATGGTGGGTAGTCTCAACCATAAATCTACAGTGTATCATATTTGTTATAACATATACAAAAAGTAAATTAATTTGGCATCATATATTCATATATATATCAAAACTACAAGTAAATGTATCATTAATACCTAACATGTATATCTCTAAGGCTATAAATGAAAGTGATAGTAATATGTTTAATGTTGCTTTTTATATGTCTATGGGTGCTTCTCGATAATAGTATCTTTATTTTCCCTATCTCCAAGGACAAGCTCATTGTCTCAACTCAAGTTCATTCAAACACATACCCATCTCTTTCATTGAACCACTAGGACCTAATGCCTAACTAGCCTCACCCATCCCTAGATAACCCATTTATCCTATCCAAGTGGCTCTACCTCTACCATAGGTGTATCATGACTAGCTCTCAATGACTCCTCTGATCACCTCTCCTATCATTGCAATTTTTCATCTCCCAATTTTAGGGGCATGATAAGGTCTCAAAATTGAGACATAAATTGGTATGCCCTACTCCCCCATTCTTTGTGGCTCCCTCGAGTGGTTCACCCAATAGATTGGGATCTATAGTGGTGTCAATAGCTGTATCCATCTAAACTATCTTGGGACTCAGTTGCATGATGAAGTTCTGACCACCAAGTATTATCACATGTGGCCTAACCCATTACCTATGGATGTATCATGGAGGTTCATAATGCCCATGTATCTGTATTGCATTGGTATGACATCCATACAATCTCATCCCTACATATAGTCTCTAATGTTGGTTGAAGGGAAAATTATCACACTACATGATACTACTCCAACCTTATCACCTAAGGTATATGGTCTTTGATCTAGTAAGCTATCCTTATTGGCCAATACATGGATAACCTATAATGTATCTATCATGTAAAAGAGTGATGAGATATGTTATCACCAGAAATTGAACTTCCCCAAATTTCCCAAATTTTGCACCATTTTATAGACAAAGTCCAAAGGATAAATTTTCATTGTAAACATAGTAAAATTTTGAAATTTTTGAGACCCATCAAGCTTATTAGAACTTTTTGACACTTATATAAGTTCCTTGAGTTCTTCAAATTCCCGATATACCTATTTTTCTGATGAAATCTAGCTTCCTTGGGTTCCCAATAATCCTGATTCACCCTATTGAATCTAAGTCAAGTTTATCTAGGTTCCTCAAGTTCCAAATATGCTTGAAATTCTCCATGAATTCTTATAATTTATCAAAATAAAAAATTAAATAAAATTGAATCAGATGTCTTGAGTTCATGAGGAACTTGCAGAAGGTGTCATCAATTCCATAGATTCCTAATACTTCCAAATGTTTAGATATTTCCAAATGTTTAGATATATCCAATGATCAAGGTGGTTGCTTTAAATATAATTTCAAAATAAAGTTTGTTAATCTTGAAAACACCTTACTAACACTAAAGGCACATTTTTCAAGTTAATAAATTGAATTTAATGGTTCCTATTTTCATCAAAACCTCTAATCAACATTTTTAAATGTTAAAAAATATCAAACTCCTTAAGTTTTTTTATTTCATTATTGGTGCCCAAATTTGAATTATTATTTCCCATAAAGGTTGGATTTCTTTGCCTTATCCTTTTTCACTTCACTTGATTTCATTCTCTTTATTTTTTATTATTTTATGTCAAATCTAATAGGTGTTGTGAACCCTAAATTTTTTAGATTTAGTCCCATAAAAACTTGAATAAATATCAATGATTTTCTTTGATATTTTTATGTCAACTATAATACACCCCAATTACCCACGTAAACATTTTATGCCTCATGATTTTTCCTTAAACTATTTGTCAAAGTTTCCTTCCACATAATAATATCTTAAAAAATGAAATTCAAGTATATGTGTTAGGAGCTTATTTCCAAACTTGATATAGACAGTTTCGTGATCTCTAATATTTATATGGGTCATATAGATATTAAGGATTTTTTGGAAAGTATTGAGTATGGGAAGAGAAAAATGTTAGGATAACACCTTTGAGATAGTGGACATTCACATGCCATCACTTTCCCTACATCCATCCAATGTGCAAATTTAATAATTAAATGCACGAAGTAATATGATCTAGAGAAAAGAGAAATCATGTTTGTAGATGATATTTTAATGGCTAAGCTTGTTGGTACTTCAATTGGTTTGAATTTTTAGATTACACCTCATGATGAAATAATAAAAATTAGCTAGAACATTGGTCAATAATTTTAGAAATTTTTTAATGTGATAAATCCATCTTGGTTAATTAAAAATAGGAAAGGACCTTTTACGCTTGCTAAAATATTATATATGTCTGATTTTTAAGAAGAGTTGTTGGATGTGATAACATTACTAGATAGAGTCCTGGGCCATGTTAATACACACTTGTTTTAGAATTAGATGTGCATGTATATTAATATTAATGCAAGTAAATCACTCCTAGGCATAGTTTTTTTACAAATTTTGGTTTTATTGATAAATTTTGGTTTTTTAGTGGTCAAATAGGTCTTAGGGTGATTATATCATCCTTATTTTTCATTTAAATATGTTATTTTTAGATCTAGCTCTTCAAAATTTCAAATTTGGCTTTTCCCACCAAAACTAAAATTTTGAATTATTTTGTCTAGTTTAGGTGTTTTAGGAGTGTTTTGAAGAAATTATAAATTTATAAAATGGTTGATATGACCTCTTGAAGACACCATGTGTCTAAACCATGGGTCTTAGGTCATGAATGTAAACAATGCAAACTTTGATGTATGTATTTAATGTCTAACTAGCCCTTAGTGACCCTTGGAAGGTCCAAAACTAGTTAGAGCAGTTGTAGGACATATAAAATGTTTTGGATTCAAGAGAGAATCATTAGTTAAATGTTTGGAAAGAACAAGCTCCAATAATACTAATAAATAATTCCTAATTTTGATGACAAAAAAATTGTAGACCCTATTTTCCTATGTATTGGCTATGAAGATTGAATGTGTATGACTAATCATTGAAGAAAGATTCAATAAAGATGTGTTTTTGATGATTATTTTAAAATTGGTAAGTTTATTACATGTTATTTTAAGGTTAATATGTGTTTGATTTTATTTTTTTCATAAATATTCGTGATAAATTCAACACAAACTTGTAGGTCACAGAATACACACACAGAGTCAAAGTCAGAACTTTGCAAAAGTGAGTAACTTAAGTGTCAAGGGGGTAAATAGTGGTTTGAAAATGTGTGTAGAGGTAATAAAAATCTTATTAAATCATCACAATGATTTTAAATTTGTTTTGGAGCATAAAAGATCAAATTCCTTTTTCTCAAGTCTACACAGACTATATAAACCCTGAGTTAGGGTTTTCAACTTCAAACTTGGATTGCAAGAGTTATAACCACCCAAAATTCACAATTTTTTTTGATTTGTTATGTATTAAGGTATTCTAAATTTTTTATGAGTTTTCAGACTTGTATGGACCATATGAGTACAAAAAAATAGGACTACAGGGTAATTAGGCCTTGGGAGACCTAGTTGGGGCTTGATAGAGGCTAGTAAAGTGGTCTCTAAATGGATTTGAACAAATAAATTTGTTGTAGGAAAATAAATAAACATAGGGTACCTAAAAAGTGCCATATTTTTTTAATATCAATCCTAAACTATATGTACTATCAAGTAAAGTGAAAAAAGGCTACTAGGAAGCTTGTAAGGTTGTGACAAGTGAGAACAAGTTACAAAGTTGAAATTTTGAGATTTGTTGATTTCCATAATTTTGGTATGAGAGACAAACTAAGACACCTAAAATTGATTGGATATGGTGATAATCTTTGAAGGTAAGATAATTTAGGATTTGTTTGATAAATCCCTTAAGAAGAGACAAGATGTCACCTAGGAGAAATACAACAGGTGAGAGAGTAGCAACCATACAAATGGGAGATGAAATATTGTAGGAGTCGAGGAACCTTAGAGTAAAATTTGATGCAAGAATTATAGTAGTTGAGGTTAATCAAAGAAGAGGATTAATCATAGATGATTTGAGTGACCAAGAGGAATAAGAACCCCACACACTAGATTTGGAAGAAGAAGGAGAGAGAAAAACTAAAGAATAAAAGTTTGAGATATTATTGAAAGCAGTGAAAGGGAAAAGATCCAAGCCCAAAATATATCTTCTAAGGTTTCAAGATACATCAATGGAGAAGAACTCCTTGGTATGATAGGAGAGTTGGATAAATACTTTTATTTTGAAGATGTACCAGAAGATCAACAAGTGAAGTTTGATAAGACCAAACTAAAGGGTCATGCATCCCTATGGTGGGATTACATACATGATGAGATAAGGAAAAAAAGAAAATCCAAGATCATGTCTTGGCATAAAATGGTTGCCAAGTTGAAAAGCAATTTCTTGCCTAGTGACTACATCACCAACTTGTATAGAAAGTTTCAAAACCTAAAATAAAAAGAGATGGGAGTAAAAGAATATACTGAGGAGTTTTATAAGCTAAGTATCAGATTAGGTCACATGGACAATGATAAAGATAAAGTGGATAGGTATATCAATTGTTTGAGATACAACTTACAGGATGATTTGAGCCTTGCTAGTCCAAAGATGTTAGAAGAGTGTTACCAGTTGGCCTTGAAAGCAAAGGATAAGCTCAATAGAAAACAAAAACAAAAAAATTAAGGTAGATGTAGAATTTTTAGTGGAATATGTCAGAAAGGAGGTAGAGGTTATTCAAAAAGAAGCTAAGGGGAGTCTAGTACTTCACATAAACAACCATCTAGTTCAAGATGAGGATTTAGAGGTAAAATGCAATATTTTAAGGGTGGTTATGCATAGAGAGGAAGATGATTAGGTGGTTTTATAGGTAGGTATTTCAAATGATATAATTTTGATAGACATAGGTCTTGGAAATGTCCATATGATCAGTCAGTAGGAAGTCTAAGAATCAAAGGAAGAAATTGGATTGCATAAGTAGTTGAGGAAGAGAGTGTTTGTTCTCCATCACTTGTGGAGGAACCTAGGTAGGAGAATCCTTGCTAATGAGGAGAGTGATGATCAAGACACCCAAGGAGAAAGAGCCACCACAAAGAAAAAACCTTTTCATAATTTATTGCAAGTGCTAAGGTAAGTGTTGTAAAATGGTCATAGATTCAATAAGTACAGATCATTTAGTCTCAATTCAAGTGGTCAACAAACATGGGTTGATGAAGTTGCCTCACCCCACACCATACAAAGTCACAAAGGACAAGGTCCTTTATGACGTGATCCCCATGGATGTTTTTCATGTGCTTCTTAGGAGGCCTTAGCAATATGATAAGAAAACCACTCATGATGGTAGGAGAAATGTATACACCTTGGTTAAGGATGAAGTTAGTCACACCTTGATACATATGAAAGATGAAGATAATGACCAATAAGTTGGATCAAATGTGATGTTGGTTAGTGGTAAATATTTTATAAATACCATAAATGAAGAGGAGTTAGGCTTTGTGTTGGTATTCAAGCCTAAGATTATTATGATAGCCACCAAAATGAATGAGTTACCTCAAGATATCCAAGACATGTTGGAAGAGTATGAAAAAATTGTAGTTGATAAGCTACCAATTACATTTCCACTTATGAGAAACATTACTCATCACATAAATCAAGAGAGAAGATCAAAAAATCTTAGACAAAGGATTGATCAAAGAGAGTCTTAATCATTATGCAGTACCTATAGTGTTGTTGCCTAAGAAGGAAGGTGAGTGGATAGGGCTATCAATAAGATCGAAATTAGATATATGTTTCCTCTCCCTAGGATGGAATATTTGATGGTTTTATTGAGTGGAGAAACCTACATTTCAAAAATTGATCTCAAGAGTGGGTACTATCAGATTAGGATCAGATAAGGGGATGAGTGAAAAAGCTTTCAAAACTAATGAGGGGTTGTATGAATGGCTAGTTATGCCATTTGTCTTTGTAAATGCACCAAGCACTTTCTTGAGGCTTATGAATGAAGTAATCAAACCTTTTATAGGTAATTTTGTAGTGGTCTATTTGGATGACATACTTATCTACAACCCTAGTAATGAGGAACATCTTCACCATTTGCATCTAGTCATGAAAAGGTTGCAAGAAGAAAGGTTGCTAATCAACCTCAAGAAATATGAGTTTATGAAATCATAACTTTTGTACTTAGGATTTGTCATCTCTCAAGGCATGCTAAAGATGGACAAGGATAAAGTGAAGGCAATCATGAAATGGCCAACACCTAGAATAGATGGAAAAGTAAGTAGTTTTCATGGACTTACAAGTTTATATAGGAAATTTATTAGAAACTTTAGTGGAATATGTGCTCCAATAATAAACACCATTAAGGGAGATAGCATAAAGTTTGTTTGGACTGAGAAAGCTGAAAGGAGTTTCCAATATTTGAAGCAAAGAATAATAGAGCAGCCTATCCTAACACTACAAAATTTTAACAAAGTTTTTTAGATAGAGTGTGATGCAACTAGAGTGGCAATAGAGGTTGTTTTAAGCCAAGAGAGCAGGGTAATAGCCTATTTTAGTGAAAAGCTCAATGATGCCAAGAAAAAGTATTCATCCTATGACTTGGAATTCTATGTCATGGTGTAGGCCTTGAAGAAGTGGAGGCATTACCTAATGCCAAAAGAGTTTATCATCTATACAGATAATCATGCACTTCAATTCATCACCAATCAACCTAAGCTAAATCAGAGACACATGAAATGGGTGGAGTGTATGTACAATTTTACCTTCACCATCAAGCATAAGCAGGGACAAAGCAATAAGGTAGTAGATGGATTGAGTAGAAGAGTCTTATTAGTGCATGAGATACAACTTTAAAGTGTTAGTATTGAATCACTCAAAGAGATGTATGAAGATGATGAATAATTCAAAGAAGCATATAATGCTTATAAGCATCTAAAGACACTAAACAAATAGCCATGGTTGGACTATGTCATACAAGATGGGTTACTATTCAAAGGAGCATAGCTATGTGTGCTAATAAGTCTAATAAGAGAGAATTTTATTCAAGAAAAGCATAGTGGGAGTATGGCAGGCCACTTTGGGCTTGATAAGACTTTGGAGCAGCTCACTAACACTAATTTTTGCCTAAGATGCAAGAAAAAGTGAGAAGATATGTTGAGAGATGTAAAAATCATCGAATGGACAAAGGGAAGAGCACTAATGCAAGTTTATATCAACCTCTACTAGTCCTAAATAAGCCTTGGGAATCCATAAGCATGGAATTTGTGATGGGACTACTTAGAACACAAAGAGCTTTTGACTCCATATATGTAGTTGTGGACAAATTTTACGAAATGACACATTTAATTCCTTGTAGTAATACCAATGAATCCACCCATGTGGCAAATTTATTCTTTAATGAGGTAATAAGACTTCATAGACTACCACTAAACATTATATCTGATAGATATACTAAGTTCCTAAGCCACTTTTAGAGGACACTGTGGAGAATCTAGGCATAAATCTGAGTTTTCCTAAGATAGTTGGTCAAATTGAGGTGGTTAATAAGAGTCTAGGGAACCTATTGAGGTGTCTATCTAGGGATAATCCCAAGTAGTGGGATCTTGTCTTACCCCAGGTGGAATTTGTTTACAATGACTCCTCTAATAAGAGAATTGGCATGAGTCATTTCTAAGTGATATATGGTATGCAGCCTAGAGGAGTGTTTGAAATTAGAAATCTCAGTCATATGGACAAGAGGAGTGTTGAAGGGGAATATTTTGCAGTGGCCATGGAAGAAGTTCATCAATAGGTACATAAGCATTTAGAAGCTAGTGTGGAAAAGTACAAAAAAGAAATCATATGTAATTTTTAAAATTGAATATTTGCTTTTGACTCATATTAGGAAGGATATATTTCCTATAGGTGAGTACAACAAGCTTAAGATGAAAAAATTGGTCTTTGTAATGTGCTTAAGAAGTTTGATAACAATGCATATAAGCTAGAATTACCTAGTAGTGTAGGCATATCACCAATTTTTAATGTTTTAGATTTATATCCTTATAAACAAGGAGTAAAAGGTGAATACATGATAGAGGGAGTAGCTAAAATAGGTACATATTAGGCAAAATAGTTGCCTTAAATCAAACTAGATGAATTGGAATGCATCCTAGACAAGTAAGTGTTCAAGCAAACTAGGGACAAGTAGTATTTCAAGTATTTGATCAAATGGAAGCAATAGCATATTTAGGATGCTACAAGGATGATATAACATGACATCAAAAATCATGGTATTACTCTAGAAGAACTTATGGACAATAGTGCCTGAGTCTTTTTCTCTTTCCCCTGGGAGTATGATGCAAGAACATCACTCTAAGGTTTAGTTTTCTTTCAAATTTTGGTTTTTTTGTGGTCTAATATGTCTTATGATTCTTACATCATCCTTATTTTTCATTTAAAGATGTTATTTTTAGATCTAGCTCTTCAAAAATTAAATTTTGGCTTTTTTTGCAAAAACTAAAGTTTTGAATTTTTGAATTGCTTTTTCTAGTTTAGGTGTTGTAGGAGTGTTTTGAAGAAATTATCAATGTGTCAAATGGTTTATATGAAATATTGAAGACACCATATTTCTATACCATGGGTCTTAATTCATGAATGTCAACAATGCAAACTTTGATGTATGTATTCAATGTCTAACTAGCCCTCTAATGACCCTTGGAAGGTCCAAAAGTAGTTAGATCAGTTGTAGGACATATAAAACATTTTGGATTTGAAAGAGGATAATTTATTAGATGTTTTTAAATATAAATATCCAATAAAACTAATAAATAATTCCTCATTTTGATGACAAAACGTTGTAGACATTATTTTCCTATGTATTGGCTATGAAGATTGACTATGTATGACTGATCATTGAAGAAAGATTAAATAAAGATGTGTTTTTTATGATTTTTATGAAATTTTAAAGTTTATTACATTTCAATTTAATGTTATTATGTGTTTTATTTTATTTTTTTATAAATCTTTGTGAGAAATTCAACACAGACCTATAGGTCACAGAATACACGCACACAGTCAAAGTCAAAACTTTGCAAAAGTGAGTAACATAAGTCTCAAGGGGGTAAATACCAGTTTAAAAATGTGTGTAAGGGTAATACAGATCTTATTCAATCATAATAGTGCTTTGAAATTCATTTTTCATCATAAAATATTAAATTCCTCCTTCTTGGGTATGCACAGACTGTATAAACCCTGAGTTTGGGTTTTCAACTTCAAACTTGGATTGCAAGAGTTCTAACCAACAAAAAATCACAAAACTTTGTGATTTATTGTGTATTAAGGTGTTATAAAATATTAATGAGGTTTTAGACCCATACAGACAATATGAGTATGGAAAAATATGAATTTGGGGTAATTAGGCCTTGGGAGACCTAATTGGGGTTTGACATAAGCTAGAAAAGTGGTCTCTAAGTGGATTTGATCCAATAAATTTGTTGGATGAAAATAAATCAATATATGGTACTAATAAATTACCATAGTTTTGGAATATCAATCCCAAACTACCTATATTATCAGGAAAATTAAAAAAAGGCTACTGGGAAGCTTGTAAGGTTGTGACAAGTGAGAACAAGTTGTAGAGTTGAACTTTTGGGAGTTGTTGCTCTGTATCACATACCATTTATGTTTAATAAAAAAAAATTAATTGGGTGTAATTCTTTAGTGATGACCTCCATGAGCATCTAATTACTTTGGAATAAACATAACCATTTTACATGACATCATACATAGTTTATCTATTTTAGACCTAAGACCATGGCCATGCTTGAATGAAGCGGGAAAAAATATTCTTGGAAATCTAGTACATGATATATTTCCTCAAATTACTCATGAAAAATGGAATAAAATTTTTAGGAGGGTAGATGATGCATTTATTATATTGGTAGCAAGAATTCTTTAAGGCAACACTACAACTTGAATATTAAATGAAGCTGCCACTTTGATCAAGAAATTTGGGAGTTATTTTATTCAATTTCCATGGTTAAAATACCTTAGGGATGGGGTATTTCAATGAATTTGATATAGGCTACCAATATATTCCAATGATAAATTGATGGTTATTGAACTTTGCAAACATTTGAGTGAAATACATAAGAAATGCAATCAAAGACATGTAGGGGGAATCTCATTTCCTGTTAGATTGAGTTGTTATATTTGCAAAATAGCCTATGATGCTTAAAATATTCGTAATTCAATGGTATATTTTCCAATGCAACCTCATACCAAAATAATTATTTTTGTTAGAAATAACTTTGTAAAAGATAATCTTGGACTGGTAACTAGTTATTCATATGTACCGAAAATTGAGGATTAGTGGGATAACTATGAAGATATATTTGAGTTGAGAAAAGGGGATTATTCAAGGATGAATTTAGATCAAATGAAATATTTTAGGCTTGAATGGATGATAAGAGGAATAATTAATGATGGAACTGAACTATCACCCTGTTATTTATTTAAAAGGTACATTGTATGCCTTTGCCCGTGACTGATTGATTAAGGAAATACTAGATAGATTTGAAAGAGCCCACAAAATTTATTTTGATGAGATCAAAATTCAAGTTTGACATCAAATTTATTGAATATACCACTAGAGTATCTTCAAAAGATATATCTACTTCCAATATCCAACAATAGACTTCATCGTCAAGTGTATCTCAGCACACTAATACAAAAATACGTTTCAAAATCCAAATGTATGGACCAATAGCAAGTGGTGGAGGTGATGAAGAAGATCCAAACAACATTAAACTTCATAAATAAAATTTTGGAGATGATTCTTCATCGAGACCAAAAATTCTTGTAAGAAAAAATCCAACATCTTTCATTATGCTAAACAAATCTCAATCCTTTCAAGACCTTCATCCTTTTTTATCGATTGATAATACTATCTTCTTACCAAGGCCCCATGCAAATAACTATTGCTAATTCTCCAACATTTGAATCTACCCTTACACATGCCTCATATTACATCACATCTTCGTATTTCTTTTCCATCACATTCACCTCAAGTTTCACCTCCACCTCCACCTCATTCTTCACCCATTAGATAAACCCATACTTTAGTGGGTTTTCTTGGTATTTCTTAATCATTCACTACTTCAATGAATTATCTTGTTGCTCTTAATGCTCAAATGACTAATTATTTAGGTGATACATAATTCATATGATTACAAAAATTAGTGTGTAAAAATAAAACTTTATATAAGTTAGTAGCTCTTGATTTTGATATAGTTGCCAATGTGTTACAAAGTCCTCGACAAAAAAAGAAAGCTAAAATCAGCTCAGGGTTGGTAATTGATCTTGAAAGTGCACAGTTCATAGAGGATGCTAAAGATAAAGAGGAAATGACCTTGGTTGAATATAATCTTACCAAATTACCTCTTTAGGAATCAACTCATGAAGGAGATATCCAAAATTACAAAGTGACTATAATAAGGTTGATCACAAGAATAAAAGAGGGAAACAAACACAAGAACAATTAGAAGAATAGGTGCATATGTTTTATCTATACATCAATTCAATTTTGAATCTAAGTGAAACTCTATTGAAGGTAGTGTATGAAAGTGCCCCAGTTGAAGAAATTAACAAAGAAGATATTGCTAAAATTTGATAATATAATAACCATGGGAAAGTTATGAAAACCTAGGTAGAACAACTTCTCGTTGATGGTTTTAGGTTTCTAGATAAAAAACATAAAGCATATGAACTTTTACCAATTGAACATGTAAAAGTGGCTTAAAAATTAAGTCTATGAAGAAATAATTTCAAATTTATAAAGCTTAAATAAAATACTTTCAATATATGTCATGTGTGGATAAGAAGATATTAATATTTGAATTTATCTTTAGTAAATTTGATGAAAATAACACTTTCCTTTGTCTCATTGTATTGAGTGGAAAATGTATGCTTTAGAATATTCACTAGAAGATTTTCACATACAAAGTAAGAACTATGGGATATGAAATTAGAATCTATGCAAAGTTTTGAGATTTTCATTGTGATCTATTGAAAGGAGATTAATTAAAGTCATACACATGTGTTGAATTAAAATAACAATTTCAAAAGATGGTAAAGAAAGAGTTGTTTAGAATAGACACTTTTAATATGGACTCCATGAATAATTTAAGTGGTATTATTTTTTCCTTGATGATCTTGGTATAAACATTCTAAATATCTTTAAGGGGATTGATAAAGCAACCAATAGAATGAATACTTGGCTTGTTAGATTAGCTCATATAATTATTCCTAAGCGAGATGGAATTATCCTTATTGCATATAACTTCAAAATATACAGGTTGAAGTCTTCATAGGATGATCAAATTATTGTATTTGGCCAAAGATATTATTAGCCTGATAAGTCTTCTCTTTTTAATCAAACTTCTTAAAATCTTTCTCTCTATACCTGTTTTATTTCTTTATTTTACTTTTTCTATAAAAATGTAATTACTTTTAAGCTAGGTTTCATTTTTGAACAAGAAATAATAAAAGTTGAAATATAAAACTTACCTTCAAAAAATGTATTTATGAATTAGTTATGCACACTCTTATTATAAATAAGAGTTTTTTCCTACTATAAAAGGACTTTTTGGTAGATAAATAATTTTTGGTAGCAAGGAAAGAGAGGAAGAAACTGTGTTTTTTCTCAAAGATAAATACAAGGAGATTTACAGGATTTTATATCTTTTAATTTTCTTAAATAATGATCATTATTATTATGTTTATTAATTCATTCAATCCTTGTTCTTTATTTGTATAAAATGATTATGGTTGAAATGTCACCATTCTAAATGTTTTTCTAATATTTTAAAATGATTCAAATATAAGTTTACTTAATTATTGCATGATTCCTTCTCTTTCCTTATTTATTTCTTCTTTTTTGTTTCTTATTTGTTATCCTCATTCTAAATACCATTCCCTTTCATTCTTAAACAAAATCCCTAAGAACAAGTTTGAATGTGTATACTATAAATATCCATTTTCTACATCCTTATAGTTTCAATAAAGGAAGCCTTCCCTACTATTATAAGAGGGACTTATTGTCCCTTACACTCTTGACTGAAATCCAATATTTTGTATGTTGTATAACATATTATACCAACAAGATCCATCTTTTAATGTCCCCTACTTAGCATCCCTTAAAATTAATGTACTAGTTGCACCCAAATCATAGATCCCATATCATACATAGTGCCCTGCTCTACAATACACTAACATAGATTTATAAAGTGAACTGACACTACACCATCTGACATATGACATAACACATGTATGGTCACCAAACATATGATGGCCTTATATATCTAGAATTTATTATATATATATCATTAGGAGTTGTTCTAATGTGCCTAAGTGTTTGATAAGTATGATCAATGCAAGTAGGTTATAAGACTCTTAAATATATATATATATATATATATATATATATATATATATATATATATATATATATATATATATATATATATATTTAAGAGTCTTATAACCTACTTGCATTGATCATACTTATCAAACACTTAGGCACATTAGAACAACTCCTAATGCTCCACTATAAACATAGGTGCATCGTAGATCATGGGCATGCCCTCAATAGGTAGCCATAGTAGCATGAACACACTCTAAGGTAATGGACATCTCCACGATGTCCCCATCCACCACCCATCTAAACATTTTTGACATCTTTTGTCAGCAACTGAGAAACATAGCTGCTAATTATACCCTAAAATGGACTCAACACATCTACATGATACCTTCAAACCTCAAAATAATAAGCTATGTTTTATCCATATTTGTTAATCTAGCTTTTATATATAGTATCCAAATCATGTCTACTACCCTACATAGTCACTTTTATCTATACAAAATGTCAAACAATAATTCCCAGTTAAATTTTTAACAAAAATATAATTATAAATTACATTTAAAATAACAAACGATCTCTACTTATATTGTATCAACCATTTTGGATATTTTATACTACATCAACTAACTAAATTTTCTATTATACTACCCAATATATTTTGCTCGATTATATTAGCCATACTTGTATTGTATTGGCTATCTAGTCTCTTCCTACGACATCAGTTGGATACCTACTATATCAACCATGTCATTTATTTTCCTACTTCTTCAGCCATACAATACAATATCACCACACAATTTTACTTATATGGTACCACCACAATTGTATTGTATCAGCCAATTTTATTAAATTTTATACTTTATTAGCCACAATATATAGTAGTAGATTCTATAGTGATTTTTTGATACTTAACTACATTAGCTAGCCTAGACGGTAGCAGCCAAGGTTATGATTTTTCTCTACCCAGCTAAATCAGCCTAGTTCATATGGTTAAATGGTGGTGATTTGTTCCCTTGGACCTAATAAATGCCCTCAACCCTAAATTTTACACTTGTTCTTATAGCCATCACTTATCGTAATTTTCTCTACATTTTGACATTAGTTGGGGTAAATTCCACTACATGGATTTGCCTCAATACTTAGATTTCCTAAATCTACTCTATTTAACTCTTTTTTACCAA
The DNA here is from genome assembly GCA_037957365.1 of Torreya grandis. Taxonomy (NCBI): domain Eukaryota; kingdom Viridiplantae; phylum Streptophyta; class Pinopsida; order Cupressales; family Taxaceae; genus Torreya; species Torreya grandis. The sequence continues at coordinate 556,815 of JARHVA010000246.1, read as the reverse complement.
ATTAAATAATTGATGCATCACCTACCTACATAGATCTTAAATTTTCTCCTAGGTGACCTCCCACATGTTTGTGTTATCATCCTCTAGCCATCCTCTCTCATCATGCTAAAAATGGGTGTCTATAGCTCCCATCTTCTCAAAATAGAAAATGAGAAAATGAAGTTCGTTTCACCTAATTATCATAAAATTTTAAAACTCCATGTTATTTTCCTCTAGATTCCATATTTTTCTCATTTCTTTGTTTTCATATGTCCTTTTCAAAAAATGAAATAAACATTGGGATCTTGGTGAAACAAGGAATTTTTCAGGTGATAAGAGATTTTTATCTGAAAATTTAGATTTTTCTCTTATTTTTTAGGTCTCATTGAACTTTTAGATTGACATATTGCATGAGTTATAGCACATGCAATGTCATATCTTCTATCAACAATGTAAGTTAAGGTGCATATTTATCTTTAATTATTTACTTTCATCTTACTTTTAGTTCTTTAACCATTTCTTTTTAATTATGTTATTTTGTGTTGCTATGTATTTTTTCCAAAGCACCATCCCACTTTACACTATTATGGCACATGATGAGCTTCAAGAGAGGCATATGTATACACCTAATATTTTTCATCTTTATCACTTTATTTATAGTTTTTTTTATAGGGGCATATCAGTTCATTAATTTAACAGAGTGCACATCCTAAGGAATGCATTGGGAATGGGGTGGGATGGGCTCGTGTTACTTTGCAAGAGGTGTTTGCATATAATTTTTTCATACCTTCATTACTATTAGTGTGAACTCCTTTGGGTCTCTTTCTATCTTACCTATCCATCTAATTTATATTTAATTTTTTTATCCATCTTATATTACTAACATATCAGCTAGTATGATACAGTTTGTTTCATGCCTATCTTTCCCTATATTTATTGGCTTGGCCAAAAAACTTCTAAGTCCTGTCCTTGACAATTATATCATATTATTTTGGTTGATATAATTATGTGTTAGCCAACATCCCTTCTAATTGTATCAGCCTAAATGATTCCATCAACTTGAGCTTAGAGTTAATTATGGGTTTGCAGCCTTAATATAGGTTCATATTATCATTCTAAACACAATACATCACTCATCTTATCTACTTATGCTCGTATTTATATTATTAAGTATTAAAATGAGGAGTTAGAGGTTAAGGTCTTATTATTGGAGGCATAGTCTTGATTAAATGTCTTTATTGCTATATATGAGGATTTATATCAAGGACATATCCTAGTTTTTGGAGTTCCCAACTAAGGATATCTAGGTCTTCTTGTCATTTGAGGTTTTCATCCTACAACATCTCTTGTAAAGTGCCACTTGAGCCAAGGGGGAGATTTATGCCTCAAAGAGTCAACCCAAAGTTAAGTATCTCTATCCTTATTCTCTTTTAGTTATTTACTTAGTATATAGGTCTACTTTGCTTATTATTATTATAGTAGATTCATGTTTATGTGTCCTTACTTGTGCTTCTCCTTATACCAAATAAGTTGGAATAGTTATAAGGTTACTTAGGCTTTCCATTATCACCTTAAGTTGCACAAACCACCTATTTTTTAACCATTGCACAACGTAATTTCTTATTACTTTAGTATGTTTTAGATATCTTAGATCCATGCTACCCTTGATCTTTAGTTCCTTTCATGTGATATCATTATTATATCCTAGATACACCCATTTATTACCACTATTATAACATTTGATTTACTTTGAGATCTATTTAGAGTTGTACCCTATATCTTAGGCATAGGATTTGGAACCCTATGCCCTTGTTATCAAATGTGAACTACCCTATATTAGATCTACAACCACCTTAAACATCATCATTGTATTGTCCATGTATACAAAGTCTCTATTATTATGACCTTTGTGTGTATCCTAGTCTACAAAGAGAAAGAGGATTATTAATGTTCATCCTATCCCACACATACAATAACCAAAGTAAAGTTAAAAAAATTAAAAATTAAGAAGCTAAGAATGTAGTGAGAATCCATATTCCATGAAAATGGGAAAGAAAGGAAATAATCTCAAGCTATTACCATTGGTCAAATAAAAATTCAAGTAAGTTTAACAAAAGCATATAATGTAAATACAAGTGTTGCTAATCTTAACACTGAATGTACATCCAAAATATTCACTTAGTCATTATCTATATTGATACAATACCATATGAGATGAGGAATTATTCTATATGTATGGTTGATCAAATGATTTCATTCAAGACTATTTTCTGATTGAGATGAAATCATTGGTTAGTTTAATTTCATACGTATATTTTGCTTCAATGGTATATCTATCACATGTTACATATATCTATACATACTATCATTAAAATATTAGAGTTCAAAATGTTAATGAAATACATAAAAGATGAAAACACAAGAGACATAATTGCATATTTCAAATCTATGAAATAAACCATATATAATGCATAGTCAATCATCATATATACAAGAGATATACAAAATGTTTATCATGATTATATCAAATAAAATTTGCAAAGTAAAATTATGTCACTTTATGATGGGAACATGTTCGCCCTCTTCCTCTACATCACTATCATCATCTATATCCCTATGTTTTGGGGATCTGGAAGAATAATTCCCACTATCATTTCACCAAGATTGTGATTATGACCGGCTATATCTCTCACAATCCTCATATATATCTAGACTATCTTAAAAATCAGCATGATCTACTACTACCTTGGTATGTTTTCCCTAGAGTCGTATGTACTCATAGAAGATCATTTGAGTTGAATTTAAGCTAAGAGATATGGAGGCGTTTTAACTAGCTTCTCAACTCTATTACCTCTCTCCTCAGCTCATCACGCTCACTTGGAATAATAATATAAACATTTGTGGCTTGTGCCATAGTATAAAAAGGGGCACATGTACGCCTATTATATCATAAAATTTCTATAGCAAATTTCCATGTATCTCATTATCAAGGATGTGTAGAGTGAGTACACAAATAAATGCCTTAATGATGATGGTACAATACTTATCACTTAGATAACACGTGACATTTGTATAACATAAGTGACTGATATATAAAATATGATCAAATTACTAAAAATTAAAATTAATGTGTATAGATGCCTCAACTTTCATTAATGGAATAATGTTTTCCAACCTTATATCCCTCATCTCCCTATCCTCTCATGGCAATGTCTAGTTGTGCCTCAAGAATTGTGAATATTGGATCTACAATAATTAGATATATCATAAACCATTGTGACTCTATCCACATTTAAGTGTACTCAATCATACTCTCTACATCATAAGCATTTGTAATAATATATGGGGGTTCTACCTCCCATGTCATATTTTGGAATAACTATGTGGTAGTAGGTTAACCTCTTTCCCTTGGATGATAACTAGTTCTGTTGTTCATGTTGGTGTTAGGGGCACCCCCTATATGATCCCAAACTATATGGTCATGCACTCATATTGAAATTAATTTTATATCCATGGGAATTTGTCATGAAATCAAAAACTAACCTAGATCTAGCCAAATTGAATGGCATCCTCAAGGCATCTAGTCAACCAATCGAATAAGATCCAACAATCCATATTGTTGTGCCTTAAATCACATGAATTACCAATCCATCTTTGTGCATACATATAGGGTTGGGGCCACTTCCGATAGATAGGCCACATATATATGTGCATACACCCAAACATGTAATATTGTGGTTGAACCAAGCCAACCATTATCATCCTTCATAGTAAATTGATATATATCTCTATCCATGTGGACCACCATAGTTCAGCCCCAAGAATACATTGTACCATGAATCTCAATGTTATCAACAATGTTATGTATGTGATATGATATAACCACACCTCTTCCATTCACAATAATAAATGAATAAAGAAATACACATATTTTTACACCTGTAAAACATCAGCAAGAACAATCACAAAAAGAAGGATCAAACAATCATTGAGGGCATACTATGCAACTTGATCTCATCTAGACAAATGTTTTTGAGCTTTCCATTTTGTACCTGAACCCTTTGTATCTTGTAATACTTCACATGTACCCATAACTAGCACCCATATGATGATCCATACCTATTTTAAAGTCATTGTCATCTTCCTAGTGGGGATACAAAAGGTACATGTATCTACATCCCATCTCTCGATTAATGCAAACATCATATGAATATTATATGGCATCACCCCTAGCCTACCAACATAACCCATGCCCACACTATTAACCAAACACTTTTCAAAATCACCAAGTATAATACCTAACAATGTACTCATTTGGTTATTATGAAAAAACTCTCACACACGCATATCTCCCTAAAAACAAGTAAAACCTAGAAAAATTCAAGATCATATATATGGTGAAAATAACATAAATCTATCAAAAATATCAAATACCATTTCAATAATTTTTCCTACTCGATAAACACAATAATGATGAAATGTTTGTGGTATATGTTGTCAATAGACTTGATGATATTGCTAGCAAGAGTTGAAAACTATCAACAAACATAGGATGATGCCAATAAACTATCTAATACACATAAAAATGCATAAAATTAGATGAAAACGTTAAAATATTTTTTTTATAAAAAATGAAGAAAAAAATGAATTTTTTCAAAAAATATTAGGGATGGTGGTTGCTCTCTTTGCAAGGAACCCTTTAGACACTCGAAGTGTGTGGGGTAACATCTCATTGCATCAACATCTTCAATTTTAGAGCACAAAATAAATAAAAAATGAAGTTCAAGTGATTTTTAAAAATAAAAGACAACCTATTTATACTCCATGGATTTTGGTACTCTAAGTGCACAATACATAGCTTATTATTAATCTACAATGACATGGAACATGCATGATCTTGAGGATCGTCTATATTTTTTTCCTCCCATTAGTTATGATAGAACACAGCAGGACACTCTTCCATATGGCCACAATTTTTTGGTCATTTATTACTATATTATAGTATAATATATTACATATCTACTTCTAAGGTATACACACGTGACTTCACAAATCTCATACCATTGCTTCAATATTATCACAAGGGAAATTAATGAGAGTCTTGAAAACAAATGAACATTGCCTATGCAAATATTTTTACCATTCAAGATAATAATATCTATAGAAAATAATTATTTATGTCATTCTCCTACCTATTCAAGAAAAATAATACAATCTAAAGTAATTATAATAAATTCATAAATTTGAGTTCGATAATTGACTTGATGTCATAGTATTGCTGAATTTTTTGAAGCATGTGTATACTATACTCACCTAATGTGTGAGGTTTGAAGATATTTGAGTGCATGAAGATATTTCATTACTCTTATGCAAAGGATAAGAGTAATGAAATGTTTGCATTGAAAGGAGAGTAATAAGGAGTGATGTAATATGCATGGAATATATATGTTTAGGAATAAAGTGATAATTAGGTCATTGTAATTTTTTTTAGTGAATTTGAGAATTCCATGATAGTGAGCAAAAATGGTAGAATGTAGAAGGTGACATCGTCAAGATTCTAATGAATATGATGGTAGTCATTTTGGATAAATATCACACAAGATATTACAGTTTTCATTTTTTTTTATAGTGATTGGTATAAGTGTCATGTAAGCAAGGTGTAACCTTAACATAAATGTAAATACTATAAATCTATTAGATAAAATTACTTTTAAATTGTATTATAAATTAATTGCAAAAAATTAGAATTAGTGAAAATAGAATAAAAATGTCTCAAAGAAGATTGGTATTGCCAACATGATTTAAATGAGTATGAGTTGTGTTGGAAGAAAATGTTGAGCTAAATCTTGTGAGTATCGAAGCTTTAATAATTATTGAATATGAAAATATGTCAATTATTTTGTTCATTTTTCATTTATTATTATTTTTATGCTTATGTGGTCTTGTCCTACCTTGGTCAGTCTTGTCTATACTTGTTGCAATCATTTCTAGGGTAATGTAGCCTTGTCCACGGTGCAGTCCCTTGTAGTACAACATCATCTTCACTATTATCCTAAGTAGTGCAACCATGTTAAAAAAAAATGAATTCAATATTTTATTATTTTGATGTGCATAGAATCCAATCTCTAACATTTCTTTATGATTATAATTCCAAAGTGACCTTAGAGCATGATAATTCCACTGTGGGCACATTATGTAGACCATTCTTGGCATCCCATTGTCAGTTGATGAGATTTCCATTTTTGATGTTGCATGATTGGGTGATGTAGGTCATTAAGACCTAGTTTCATATGATATGCATATGATGACCACCTTAGCTAAGTAGTAGGATTCGTATACATGTACCTTTTGGTTGACTACAGGGGAGATGACAATGACATTAGATCATGTGTGGCATATATTATGATTACATGTAACAGGTACCAGATATGTAGCAAACACTACGGTTGATATTGTAAATCCCATAGGTATAGGATTGGACATGATAAAGGTAGATGGTATGGTGAAAGAGACCACTATTTTATTGTTGCAGATCAATTTTTTAGGAATTTCAAAGTTTCAAAATTTTATTTGTGGATTGTTGGATGATTTTTTCTATTGATATAAGAGGTGTGTAAAGTTATTATCAGATGGTTGATATTATATAGAGTATAAACTAACATAGTATCATATATTCATGGGGCCATACTATGTTAGCCCAGTTGTATTAGGATTTGCATAGATTTATGTGATAAGGATATGGCGATGCCTTAGGTTCTACTACATTATTACATTTTGGGATTATGAGCATATGGTAGTAACTAATCCTATGGGGATATCTTTATTTGGATGGGCACATGTACAAATGTATGCAGGGAGGTGGGTGAATACAAGGTAAGTGGCACAATCAAGTATTATGGATTGTCACCATATTTTGGACCATTTGATAGTTGTGAATGTGATATGGTGGCCATACATTACTTTTGAAGATTAGAGGGAAGATGCCCTGGAGTTATGGTAGATTTGCGTGAGTGGTCATATACGCAACTACTTTATAGGTGTATACCATAGGTTTTATATGGAGTGTGTTACATGCCAATTTGGTATTATTCAGGGAGTGCCCCTAACACCAATGATATGGGCATGTTTAGTAGGGCCCACATGTGAGTAAGGGAGTGATCTCAACCTATGATAGATGAGAAAGCTCCTTGACTAGCAGATCAGAGGGATGATGTGATAGAGATTCTAGATGTGGATAATATTGAATGCATAGATTAATATATAAAATGTTGGAGCCAATATAGGTGGCCAAAGTTAATATATGTAGCTACAACAGATCCAACAACAAGTCCACAGGCTAAATGTACTTGGTGGTAAGTATAGATGTTATTTTGTAACATGGTTTTTAATATGTTAATGTAGCAGTGTATTCCTCTATTGAAACACCCTATTTTGAAGACATTTACCATGATTTTACATATAAATTATGTATATTTTTGTGTATTGTTTATGGGAAACCAATGTTACTACTTGTAGCTACAACAGATCCAGTAGCAGGTCCACGTGCTCCAAATGTAGTCGGTGGTAAGTATAGATGTTATTTTGTAACATGGTTTTTAGTATGTTAATGTATAAGTGTATTCCTCTATTGAAACACCCTATTTTGAAGACATTTCCCATGAATTTACATATAAATTGTGTATATTTTTTCATATTGTTTATGGGAAACAATCTCTGATGACTATAGTATTTATGTCAACTGAATCAATGGTCATGGATTCCTCCTGAATATATTCAATAGGATTTAGAAACTCATCCACATCTTTGAATGCCACCCATTTACATTCTTTGGAAGCTTGTAATTCACAAGGAAAGAATTTAGGTTATTGTTTTTTAATCCATGGCCATTCATATGTACTCACCTTGAAAGCACCAAACAAATTCGCCACTTATCTATGTTTTCATCACTATAATTATCACAAAAAGCCATCTATAGATAAATGAATCTTGATTATAAATCCTTTTGCTAGAACATACTCTATATAGGGCCTAAGCATTTTACAATGTTCACGTTCTTCATGATCTATCATTAAGGTGAGTTGTAGATGGAAACGCACCTTGACGTTGCCTCACAAATTATGAGTTATGTCCATGTGTAGAAACTAAAATCTCTAAATCCCTCTATTATGGTTTCCACTGCGTAACAAATACATGTTCACTTTCAAACAAAGGAATGACACTTGGAAAACAATTATTTGACCAAATGTCATAAATAATTTTTTCTACAATTTTCATAATTATCGACCCCTCTTTTGATTTGCACCTATCAATTACATTTGACTTCATCAATAATGGCATGTTATATATTTTTTTATGTCCTTTCATTGATTTCAAACTATCAATTGCATTTATCTATTGGATAATGGTATAATATGTAGGTGGCACACTATTTGTTTGATAAAATACTTCAAATAAAGGCATCCATTTGGAAGCACCTAAACCATTTGAAAAAATGTTTCATTGAAATTTATAGTCTAGATTATGTGACAATGTCAAAAAGATAAACTCTATGGAAATCTTAGATTCATTTTAAAGACTCAGACACACTCTTTTGATCTTTGAATACTCGAGGCCAATAAAGGCATCCAATCACCTAAAGACATTCTAGCAACAATTCATGTATAGAATTTGAAGTCATAAGTTTTAAAATCTTGATCCTCATTTATATATTATTCTATTAAATTGATACTTGTCAAACCACAACCTTTTGCACAAGCTGGGAGAATGCTTGAAAAGGTTGTAGACTCGGCCTTACATTTATGAATTTAATTTGATTTTGACCATTCACCACCTTTATCTTCTATAGAAATCCATTTCACCCATGGGTGCCATGACATCCATGCCTGGGCTTGGCCTCTCATCCTTTACAAGTATAACAACCATTGTGAGTCAACAATGAAGATACACTTTCTACATTAACCAATGCAGTTTTGATAACTTTACAAGATCAACAATACAAGCCTTTATCATATCAACATACTCAGCTTTGAAAACATCGTAGCCATAATCAAGACTCTCTTATTTTAGTAGCTTTCCACTATAATAATAACCTCGACACTAGGATTGGAAGTAATTATATGCATAGGTGACTTTAATGAATTATGGATTATTTTAACTCTAATCTTTTGGCTAAAGTTGGTTGTTCAAATTTTATCAATATCTTTTGTTGCATTCAATGCATCAATGACTTGATCCTTATCCCATGTTCGAAGACCATTCTAACTAGACATAAAACATTCCCATTAAATTTGTTAACCTCTTCTTTCTTGAAACATATCTATTTCTGAGATTTAAATTTTGTGATTTTAATTGAAAAATGTTCTTTGGACCAAAGGAATTCAAACATGCTAAAGTTAAAGGCAAAATATCCTCTAGATTTAAAATCTCTAGATTATTTATTTTTCTTTGATTTTTCAGTATGTACATCCTTTTTTGTAGCCATCATATTCACCTGACAAAGGATGAGAGCCCTTTAGCATCAAATACAGGTGGCCTCTTCAGGTGCCCAAAATCAAATGCATATGCCCAACCTTCAAAGATATTGTGTTAGTTTTGTCAATATGTCAATTACCAACTCAGTCCCATCCAAGTGGTATTTGGACTTCTGTGAAGCCCTGAGAGGAATAAGAATACTCATGCATGCTCCAATGTCCTATATAGGAAGTTAAAAGATGATCAAGGTAAATGAATTTTGTTTTTCATTGTCATTCTCATGATCAACAATGTACCCAAACTCGCAGTTCAAAAATTTGGTAAAGAAACAAGTCAATTTCAAAATCTATCTGGTATAAAACTAAGACCATAAATATGATAATTTTACATTTTTGAAGATTCTATTCATGGATGCTGCACTGACTATTATCTCATGGTACATTATGTAACATGTTGTTGAGGCAGTAAAATTTAAACTTACAATGGTCCAAGGATCTTCTTTAGTTGAACCAATTTTAATGACTCCAAGTTTAATACTAGATACAAGGCCTTTGGCATACATTTCATAATTTATTCTAGAATATATGAACATACCAAACCTTAATTTCTTTGTGATTCCCACATTCAAGATATGTCCCCAGCAAAGCATCTAACCAAATATGTTGCACATAATTTTGAAATTCAATCCTTACATACAAGAATTGACTAGATAATGTTATTATAGTTGGAGGCAGATGAAAAGATTTATGAGATAGAAACATATTAATATTATTCATTTAAACCATGAAAGAGTTCAAAATACTTAGAGAATTAAAGGATGTAACATTTTATCCAAGATTTATCTAAGATACTGAAAAATCTTAAGGAACTATGAGAGACTGAATCAAGCATTGTTGCATTACTGACAATATGACTAGCATGTTGGTTATTTCTAAGAAATAAATGAAGTTGAGAGTCACTTAAATTTGTGGAATATGAATAAGGTATACACCAACCTTTTGATTCCATAACCTATTTACTTTGTAACAATGATGTGTGAATTTATTGACAATTTTCCGCAAGGCACTGACATACTATCAAGAGTGTTTCTTGTTGCAAGCATGTTCTAAATTTATTCAAACACTAAAAATTAATTTTAAATGAAGCTTGAGAGTGAACCTCATGGTCTCAATGTATGATTTTGGCAAGCCTATATATAAATAATGATGCCAATGAAATATTTAGTTAGTGAAATGTTTCAACCTTCCAATAAATAAGTCTATCTTCCAAAAGAGAAATGTGGCTTCTTGTGACCACACCAATTTTTTATATAAATTCATATACTATCTAAGACATTTTATTAATTATATTAACATATTTTAAAACCATTACCATAGCCATGTTCACCTTTCAAATGCTCAAATTATCCAAAACAAGCAATCTTTTTGTCAAGAACACAAATAGTCACCATAAGCCTTGTGGTCTCAAAAAACCAACACGGGGAGAAGGAGAAAACACAACAACAAACAAGCTAGGTTTTATTGCACACACACACATACACATAATGGAAAAATGGAAAGGAAAATAACACACGCTGAAAAGAGGAGAAAGGGAAACTATTTAAAAAGGAATAAAAAACACATCAACACTAAAAAAAGCCATTTATGGGTTGGGCAAAGTATGAGCCTTTGCGGGATAAAATTTGGTAAAATGAGGATATCACGTGTAAATAAAAAAGTAAGGAAATTAGAATATTTTTAATTGTGTCCATGGGGAAGACATGAGGCATGGGAGGAAAGATAAATACCAGTTCAAACAGTTGGTCATGCACAAACATAGAGTATAAATTATTTGCATTTTGCTCATGAATGTAAGAGGTTTACCTAGATTTGAAACTTGAAACATGAACAACATGGGACATACCTCTAATATCTTCACCTATTGGATACTCTTATGATTATCCAACCATGAATGGCTAAACCAAATGTCCTATAGGCACCTCCAAATGTAAGCTTGGGACTAGAACCTCTTGGCACTCAAAATGGCCAGATACTTCTTTTTGATTAATTCTTATTCTTCTTCAAAACCTGTTATATGTTCATGATATTATTACACACCTTATCTTCACCACTATGAATCCTAATACCTTTGTGACTCATCTCATGCTCTTGAATGGTGGCTGAATTTTATTTTTTTGTGCATTATTTTGCTTGAGCTAAACTTTGACTTGGGCACTCTTACTTCCTTTTTTACTTGTACGACTGCATAGATTTTTTTTAAAAATTTTAACTCTTTAATTATCATCAACAACTCCTTGGATTGTATTTTATTTAAATGTCAATATGAAGAGAAAGATATTTTTTATTAAATCATCGTTTGTATAAACTCAACCAACCCCTAATTCAAGCTCATCTAAAACACTTATCTCTTTTTTATTCATTTTTCCACCCAATGTTTCCCAAGTATGCATACTCTTGTTTTATCTTGAATCACTTCATGCCTACAACTAAAATCATACCATGGTCAACAATAGAAAATAAAAAAATTGGAAGCTTGGGATGTGTTCCATCATTTCCAAGAATATTTTCAATGAAGTCACCAATCTTCTTTTTTAAAGGGAAGATTCCCTTCAATATATAGGAATAAAAAGGCACATTTTTGATCCCCAGTAGAGTCACAAAAAACTATTAGTATAAAATTTGGTCGCCTTGATTTTGTGACTCATCCAACAATAAGTGATGCAAACTCACCAATAGTTGGACATATCATTATAGAGAATGGTGATTCTGCTATGGATTTTATAAGGGTAGTTCCTTCGTAGGATATGAATTTTTTTGAGTTTTTGTGTAATTTTTACAAGAAAACACAAATGAAAAAAAAATAGAAATTAAAATGCAAAAAAGGGAGAAACCCACAGTGCGATAAAAGTGGAGAACCACTAAGATAACTTGATAGTAAATAACAGAAATGGAAATCCCTCCTCTCACACAAAAATGAACATAGGGGCAACAAGTGTTTTGGGAATAAAAATGCATGCCTGGAAGCACAAAGTCTCCTTAAAAACTAGGTTACACACACTTGGTATAAATTTTCTTTGACATCAAACACCCTAAAACTCAGGTGCATCAAGAATTATCATACAAGGGTTTTCAATACAAAGTTTGGGAACACTAGAGGTTGCACATAATTAAGAAAATGTAGAATTTTAATGGAGTCTTCATCTATAAATAGAAACTCAAAATTCTTAAATAAAGTAAATTAAAATATACAAATACCAAAGAACAATCTCACTTGCTTGCTTGTATTTCATTACTCCAAACTGGAATTACATGGATCCATATAAAGTTGAAGTTAGCTCTTTCCAAGAGCTTGAGAAAAAGAACTTATACAAAATCTAGATTTTTCCCTTTTGTACCATCTTTTCCTTCACTTGGAAGATGAAAATCCATCCATTTTCCTCTCTTTTGATTTTCTTTTTATTTAGACAACTTTACAATATAAAAAATGGACTTTTCAATTTTGCATTTTACAACAATATTAATTTAAAAAATAATAATCTATCAAATGACCAAAAACGTAGTCTTTAATGACGTTAATTAACATTAATTAATTATAACATAATTAATGTTATAAATTAATTAATTAATTTCCCATCGAGCCTGCAACATTAAATCTACAAATTAATCCACCTGGATTATTCAAAAAAGTTGTCTTGTCCATTAATCTATGGGTTCCTATGAAATATTATGAAAAACAAGACAATATGGAAATGACAGGAAAATGATAAAAAAAAATGAGTAGTGAGATTTCAATGGCAAAATTTCACTACAACAAGAAGAATGATTTTTATATTTTTTTTCTTTGTTTAATGAATGTAGTAAATGATGAGTAATGGTATTTGATCATAGGGGCTACATTTCATGTGTTTATTATAAGTTCTAAATAATGCCATTCTAGAGGGTATTATGGAGCAAGTTAACGTAACAAATCCTTTGTTTAATAGTATGCATGCAATAGGGAGATTGGAGGAAAGGATTAGGACTTTTGAGGCACTCAAAAATGAGCAAGATGCATTAGTGATTAAGTGAGATTAATTTTGAGCTAAGTTATCTTGACAGCAAATACCCCCACCTAATGGAGCATCAGAGTTGAGTATAAGCATTTTTACTGAGTATGTTAGTTATTAATAAAATTATTTAAAACCATGGGATCTTGTATAAGAGGTTTTGTATAAATGTGTTGTTTAACAGTTAGAGATTTATAAGATGAATATGAATATTTGTTTAACTTATTATCATGTTTTTAAAGGATATAATTTGTTTCCTATCAAGTTCCTTTAGCTTTTCTTGTAATACATAATAATCATTGTCACGATGACCATTAATGCCATGATAGGTGTAAAATGGTTGGGCCTTAATTTTTTCAACTCAATGAGGAGGATAATAATTAAGATGTAATATTATTAATTTTCTATCCAATAATATATTTAAAATTTCATGTGAGTGATCATTGAAAGCATATCATTGATCAATTTTACATAAGGAAACCAACCCCAATGCAAAAACCACCACCAATGTTCAAGACAAATTGTAAGAAAAAAATGAAGAGGCCTTAGGTTTTATTGGCATGGTTATGACCCTCAAATTACATATACACATTAATGATTTTTCTCTTGCATCTATTGCTTGGTCAAAAATTAAATCTAGGAAAATTTAAATTCAATATCAACTTTCATATTTTCAATATAATTTTTTTTAAACTATATATGATTTTTTGACAAAAGTTCATTCCTTGCATTTACAGTTATCTAGTTTAGGTGTTAAAATTTTATATTTAGATTTAATTCATATTGTTATGAAAATTGGTTTACCAAGAACTTTTTGACAATTTATTACAAATTTTCATTCTCAGTTATTTATTCCTACTTTAGCATCTCAATTAGCGTTTCTTTTATTTTATTGTTTGTTTTATCAATAAGAACAAAATTTAATTCAATTTTATATTCTTAAAATTAATGAACGTGTTTTTGTGTCTAAATACCAACACAAAAATGACAAAGACAATTCTAAATCTCATAATGCAAATGACAAAAAAGACCACAAGTCTAACTCAAAACCAAAGAAAATTTTAGAATGTAAGTATTTTAATAAATACAATCATGATGAAGATCATTCTTTTGTCAAAAAATTATACATTAAAAAGGTAAACTAAAAACAAACATTGTTGCTACTACTTATTTCTCCTTTTAATTTAACACTTGTGCTAGGTGTCTAACTTTTCTTTTGTCTCTTTTGCTTACTTATTGTGTTGTAAGGTTTTCAAGAACAAATGTCTTTTTCTTTGGAGATTTTGTAAATTCATAACTCTTTTTGCATAATATGTTATCAAATTTGCATATAATTTTTTCATTATGATTTGATTAACTTCATTTTACCCTGCAGGATTAAGCACTTAGGAAGTTGTCTCTATGCTCTTATTAGATATACTTTTATAGAACTTAGATCCTATTGTATGGCACACTTGTTATATTAACTTGAAGATTTAGTATTAGGTTTTGTGTTTTTTAGGTTCTTGAGGATTTTTTTTTGCCATCTCTTTTTGTTTGTCTTTGCTCCAAAGCAGATTGACCATATTTCTTTCCCATGAGGATTCTTGGAGATGATTGATGATCATATCTCCACCTTTCCAACATTCTTAGCAACACCTACTTATTTCTTCTCTCAATTTTTAATCTTTATAATTTCTCTTCAAGGAAATTATAATTAAGGAGGATATTTATGCAATGTCAACTCCCTTATTTATTTGTAAATATTTTATTCACTTTTGTAACCCTAAATTAAGCTTAATGGGGAGTTTTGGAGATTAATATTAATTGGGTTCACTTGTTATTATTTCTAAGATTTTAGGTGTATGTAGGTTTTATATTTATGTGAATTTATAATTCACATAAATCCCATAATTATGAGGTGTCACACATTTTTTTTGTAGGGAATCTTGAAGATACTGAACAAGTAACTCTATCCACACTTGTCACCTCGCCTTTTGGGGAATATGAACATTTGGCACACACTAAGAAAGTGTTGTAATAACATGATGGGATTCCTTGTAACTCCCCGTTCCTTCCTCTAACACAATTTAAAGAGCATTTTCCTCCTCTCTTATACACTTAAAGATCTCTTCTCTTCTTTATTCTTCTTAATTCTAAGCTTATCTTTTGAGAATAGTTGTGCAAGCCTTCTTAATTTACATGTGGGTTTTTTCCCGACTAGTTCGATTTCCCAATTACAAAACTTATGTCTCACATTTTGTGACTTGATTATTTTTGAGGTAATATTACTTCATTTTATACATTCATTTGTTAAATTTTCAACATTATTTTTGACAATCTCGGCAACAATCCTTCATTTTCATAAGAAGAAGAAGAAAACATAATGTTATTATTTGTAATTATAGCATGTCATGTGTTAGGGGAAGAGACTAGAAGTTTATATTCATTGGGTGACAATGGGGAAGAATTATGGCATGTATGCTCAAAATATATTATATGGAAAGAAGAAGGGATGGATCACTATTGATAAGACTCATTTTCATTTCAAGAAAAGAGGAATAGTATTTTTCTCATGAATTACATCATCCTTCTTTGTGCATATCTTATGTGAATTCATTTCATAATTGTGAATTCAATGAATCATTTTATAAGAAAGGATATAAATATAAGGTGTACAAGGATAAGTTTCCTCTATCTAAAGAGTATATGAAAATCTAAGAGATAGTAGATAGTCATCCTTAGGAGGTTCTTTTTGGTCTAACATAGCATTCTAGGGAGAAGGTAAAGAAAAATATTGGGTGGATTCTAAAGAGACATCCATAGTTGACACTAAAGAGGGATCTAAGGAGGATTCTAAAGCGTAATTTAGAGGAGAATCCAAATGGGAATCTAGAGATGTGACCAAGGAGGAATCTAGAGGAGAATTTAATTTGATGAACACTTGTTCTCAATAGTCATCAAAGTCAATTTGTTCATTCATTTCAAAATTATAAATATCATAATCATCACTAAAATCATCTTCCATAAGTTTTGATTTTGACAATTTATCCATTAATCATGATAAGTAAAAGGCATAGCATGAGTATAGAACAATTTATCTAAAGGATGTACATAATTAACATGTTGAATTTAACTATCTATGATATATACAATGAAAATAAATGAAACAAATAAAATTCTTATAGCTAACAAATAATGTAGCATGTATAAATGAGGTAATAATTATGAATACAATAAAAATAAAATCAAGGTATAATGGGTGATCTAGGAAAGGGTTTGAATGATTGTGTGGGATCAAAAATCTACTCATTCAGTTATTAGTGTCAACCCACTATTTTAGAGCACTAACTATAGATACAAAACCATTCCTATAACCCATTAACCCTATTTCTATGGGCATCATGAGAGTAAATTCCCTAGACAATATGTTCCTCTCAAGTGCACCATAAATAAAGTCATAAGATAAGCTTCTTATGGTATAAAAAATGGACCCTAGGTGTTTCTAATATACCATGAGGTATGTGGAAACTAAACTCTATGTTGAGTGTTGTGCAATGGCTATAAATATTAGGGAAAACCCCTCACACCATGATATCTTTAAAATGTATCACTTTGTAACCCATAATGACAGTCACTAAGTAGTTTTAAAATTACCAGAACATAATTTCTAAAAAAAAAACATAAGCAAAATAAAGAGAAAATAAAAGTGAAATATTTTTATATATAGATATTAATAAATTTCAACCTAAGATCGAAAGAAAGAGCTTTAATGTCAGATGTCTATCTGAGGTGACAAGACAATATCTTCAGTGTAGGATTACTCCAAGGTTGAAGATAATTGACTCATGGTTTTAGATTTATATCCAAAGTTGAACATTGTTTTCTTTTAGTGTCAGGAATTTTAGAAATTTGAATGAAATCTTAAGACAAAAATCAAGTAAATAACAAGCAATACTCTAAATAAAATGGGTTTATCAAAATGTTTAATATATTTTGAATTGAAATAAATCAAATAAATAGATATAAATTATTGAAATTTATATAAGATAAATATACATATCTAAAAATAAAATATATAATTTATAGGATTGAAAATTAGCTACAAATAGTAAATTGACCAATAGATATGTAAACCTCCTCAAAAATATATTATGTTGACTACGTAGGCTGACTGTGAATAGAAAATTTATGAAAATACCTTCAAATTATGTCATGTCCAAAATTAATAATTTGAATTGCACTGGGACAAGACCATAATAGGAATATGGTTGCACTATGGCCTTGTCTGTTGAATTTGGCCACATCTTAGTTGATTATGTGATTGAATTTTCAATATGTATTTGTGCACCTATCTGTAAGGGTTTAATGATTTTCTATGTGTGTTGATTTACTATGTAGATACCTAAAAAACACAAAACCCTAGTTCCTCTACACAATAAACACAATAGATATAAAATTATAAATAGGGGAGAAGGGTTAGGGGAATAGTTGAGCTACCCTAAAAAAATAATGTGTAATTTGAGTGCTACTTACATATCCTAAAAGGGCCTCAGGTCGATGTAGTTTTCCCTCATAGGTGTGTATTTGCAATAGTGGAATTCAAAATTAAATGCTCTTTCACTTATGATTACCCTTGACACAAGCATGTAAATGATGTATTCATATTTTGAACCTAAAAATATATTAGTTACTCAACAAATATCAATAGATGTAAACTTTGTATATCCTTTATGACATATAGATATTGATCTCTAGCTTTTAACAAGACCATTAATTATATAGAACTTTTGAATTTAAATTTGGGGCTTATTGGTGTGCGAGGTAACCAACTTTTAAAATACTAATGACTATAAAATAGACCATTATAAACATATAAAATTGAAAATCTTCTACAAGTTATGCTAGGACAATTCTGTATTACTCAAATAAGGTCATACTATGACCTTTTCTAGGGAGTGTGACCTTGTTCAAAAGACTCAAAATAGAAAGACAAAGGCATAGAATAAAATTTTGGATCCTTGAGATAGATATGATAAAATAAGATGGAACATAAAATACATTACAACAACAAGGAGAGAGAGAAGCCCAAGACTTAGACCAAGACATGTTAATAAATCATTCAATCATCAACAGTGATATAAGTAAACAAGGTTATGTAAAATGTATATATTTAAAAAGCTCGTGCCAAATTTGGGTGTCTACAGTATGTGCAAGAATTAATATCACACCACATGAAATAGTGTCAACTATAAACTATCATAATGTATATGCACATGAACCAGTATCATGCCTCATGAATAAGTGCCAAATGATATAGAATGTATATGTCTATATATTAAATCCAAGAACCTGTATCTCAAATATATATGTATGTGAAAACCTATAATGTTTGTTCCCATAAACTATGTACACCTGCATGACATATGCACTCAATTATATCCAAAGCTATATTTTTTAACTCATATCTCTATAAAGTGAATGCATAAGAATTGCATATTGTAGACACATAAATTTGGTCATAGATATTTGAAAATATTAATTCTTCACATATTCCTAACCACATGACTTGCGCATAAATACATAAATCTTATTTACCATTCCTCTAAGCCATTTGTCTATATGCAAGATCAACCCTTTGTTTGTCATTATTATCACAATTAACTCTCAATGTCAAATGCTAAGACTATCTAAAATCACCTTCAAACTGTCTCCAACAAAGGACATAAGTTTTTGATCCTCCTAAATAGATTTGCTCTAATTAGGCATGGGCACAATGGACCACTGTCCACTTAGAATAGTCATGTCCCACACTAAATAATGTTTCATTTCAAAATTTGAAATCAATGTTTTGGGTCTTCCCATATGTTTCATAAGGTCGCCTAAAGGAAATTTTCAAAAGATTCACGTATAAATACCTGTCAAGAGTCACTCATTATAATAACTTGTTACTCACTTGCTATAAGAATATATACTTTTGCATATTGAACAAACCTACCCTATTCTTCCTAAATTATTTATTATTCATAAAGAGTAACCATAAGTCAAGTCGAGATCTTTATAAAACAAGTCAAGACCTATCATTCTCAAGTATAAAATACATCTTATAGATGCATACACTCAGTCAAATGAGCACAATTGCACATTAACTCTAGTGGAATAACTATATGGAATTGATTTCCCTCCTTGGAGTATTGTGTAAGGTAGTGATTAATCCCCAGGTGGTGATTGAGGTCAGCTCAACTCATTACACTACCCTATTTTTATTGGAGGTTTTTAAGCTATGAAAGTTCCATAAAGGATATAATGATAAGAGAAGACACACAACGATGGATGTGTGGCCAAACCCTAAATGTGATATATCATATTTCTCATCAACTATAGGTGTAATAAGTGTTGTGATTACTTCATATGCACAATCAATCTACACACGTATGCAATCAATTGAATTGGGTGCATTATGCCTCTATCTATTTACTGTGTTGATATCCAAATTAATATTTTGCTTTTGATCTATCATTTCTTGCTTTTTGTTTTATCTATCTTTTCATGTCTACTATTTTTTCTTAATCAACTAAGATGAGTCTATTGCCAACAGACTAAAGCATATTGTGCAACCATCAACCTACAATGGACCTATTTAGATTTTGTTTATGTTTTTTATTCTAATATTAAGCCTACATAACCAACTCTTCTTTTTATTTTCACAGTCAAAAACTTAGAACAATCAACAAAAAATAGTGTGTGAGCTAACTATATTTCTTCTTATTACATTCTAAAAATAACAACTTTCCATATTTATCAATTTATTAAAATATAAATAGTTAATTATTGTACATCTTTAACATTATTATATTTCTAATTTTACACCTATATATGTAACAAACACTTATTAATTTATTTAATGTTTTATCAAAAAATAGGGTAAAACATATTGGTGAACCCAACCCTTTGTTCTCAATATTTTTCACTTTGTTTTCAAGATTTTTCTTTCTAATTTCATTTTTCACTTTGTTTTATTTTCCTATAAACTATGTTTCAGCAGTTTTAAAACTTAGAGGAGTTATCATTCTGGGTAAACCAATTGTTAGTTTTACCTATGTCATGGTATGAAGAGTATTTCCCCAATAATCAATCGATTACATATCACTAGATATAGATTGTAGTTTCCATGTACATCATAGTTTATTAAAAATGCCTAGGGTTTTATTTTCCATCCATAGGAAGCTTTTGATCTTTTATTCTTGTAATGCATTGGTAATCGATTATCCCCAAGAAGTTACTATCAATGTACCCTATAATACGGGATAATGTGGTTACAAGAAGGATGGAATTATCTGTAATTAGTGCCTTCATGATTATATATGATTGAGATTGGTATATCTGAGAGCTTACAAATAAAATATTCCCCTTTATAGTTGTACACATTTTCCTTTTTATTTTATACTTTTGGAGGTCACCCAAGAAGGTTACTTCTTATTATCCTTTAAGGTATAGTTCTATATTAAGTAAAGTTCCTATGGAACATATTCACATTCCTATTGATATAAATACTAATGATCATTATGTTGATACAACCATAAAAACTATATGCACATTAGAGAAGATATTATTAATAAAATTGATTTTTAAGATAATCCTAAAATCTCCAATGTAATTGATTCCAATGAACTCAATGGAGTAGATCCTAAAAACTCAAAGAATTATTTGATTTCTGCCATGGAATTTCACAATGCCTCCAATAAGTGGTTAAAGTTTTAAAATTAATTATAGCATATAAGAGTACACATCAAACTCAAATTACTTCATCTCAAGAGATGCCTTTTAATGTGGTTAACTCTTCCACTTCAAATGCTCCAATTATTGTAGGATTACATGCCCATTTCTACAAGGGGATAATATACACCACCTTTTATCACCAAGAAATTTCCAATTTCAACTTCACCTAATGTATCCTCTCTTGATCAAATTGTTTTAGCCTTATATGCTAAAATATTGTAATTAAAATGAGGTGTTTCTAAAGTTACTAATGTAGCGGATTATCATATCATATTGCACTATTATTTGGCACCTAAAATATCCTCTTACCCACTAGAAACTAGTTTTTTAGCTCCTAAGCTACCACTTTATGAGGGTAAAGGTGATCATGAACAACATCTTCGTTAATTCCACACAACATGCTTGGAGTATTCTTACAATGATAAATTATTTACCAAGATATTTACAATAAGTCTCAAAGACTATGCTCTTTTATGGTTTTATAATCTCCTATTTTAATAAATTAGAGCATTCAACCCACTTGTAGATCAGTTTTTAGCACAATTCTCAGTCAACATTGGTGAAAAGTTATCTTATACACAAATTGCTAAACTCAATCAAGGATCAAATGAACCTATTATTTAATATCTTTTTTGGTACAATAATATGCTTATAAAGATGAAAAAATATATGGCAAATTATTAATTTCAAGATATGATGCAGAGGGAGACAGAGTTTGCAGTCTAAATACAAGTTTCTTTAATTATGCCTAGTTTCTTGTAGCCCTTCCAAAGCACAATTCTAGTTGGATTTAAAAATCCACACAGGTTCAAGTCAAAATAAGACCATTTTTAGATACCCATTATCCCCTTACAGTTTTAGACATATTTTTATCTCAAAACTCTTAAATGAAAGTATACTAATTCTCTAAGCCTTTCTAGCAATTAGGCTTCTATAAGATTAATCTAATAACACAGTCCTAGTTACCATATTGTATGGTACTATACCAACTTAGAACCCAAAAAATCCTCTATATCACATAAAATTACCTTAGACTACCAAGTTTCAATATTTTTTTATGGTGGGAACACTAGTTATTCAAATTTCAAGATGAAAACCCTAGTTTAGGTTTACATAGGTTTGAGATAGCCCGAGAGGCTATAAAATGAGCTAAATTGAATTTTTGACCACTTTTAATCCTTATAAGACCTGGATTAGGTTTGAACCACCTTGATTCATCTTTCCCAATATCTAGTTATGCATGAACAATCACTACTCGACTCTTGAATTTAAAATTGTAAAGTTTTGTGTCTAGTCTTAGGATTGTGTCAACTTGTATGGAGGTCTGAGTTAAATATATAACTTTGAGTCTATTCTAACCATTTAAAAATATTTCCTTAACCAATTAAATATTATTTACCACATTCCCCTCATCTACATTTGAATGAACTCAAAATACACCTCTGCTCCCTTTGTTCTCGACTGTGACAAAAATAGGGCCTTCAAAGCTTATGGATGGCACCTTAAACCTGTAGATTAGTAAAAAGAACCTAGTTTATTTAAATAATAGAATAATATATGAATTATCACATACTATGAATCTTAGGAGAATTCACAATAATCTCTCAAAGCATTCTTTGATTCATTGATGTCATTACACTTAAAATAATCAGACATTAGATTTGCAATGTAGGTAGGGTTCTCTCAATTCTTGATCTTATTATATCTCTATTGAAGTTATTAACCTCTAT
Organism: Torreya grandis; assembly: GCA_037957365.1. Taxonomy (NCBI): domain Eukaryota; kingdom Viridiplantae; phylum Streptophyta; class Pinopsida; order Cupressales; family Taxaceae; genus Torreya; species Torreya grandis. The sequence goes on along the minus strand of JARHVA010000246.1, from coordinate 533,832 downwards.
CTAATTTAAATTATACCCTCTCTGAGACATTACAAAAAAAATTAATTCCTATAAACTCTCTAATTGATTCTTGATTACTCCCACTGCATACCATTTTTGACCTCAAACGTTGGTTGAGTCTTAACCAATATTAAGGCATATTATACATTACTAAAGAGGATAAAAACATTTCAAGAGAATATTTAGACCTAATATAACCATAAACACACCAATTTCACATCAATATTCATCAATATAACCACAAAATATCATGAACAAGTCTATAGAAACCTTGACAGAAATTCAAATATTCAAAATGGTAGTTTTGGTAGAAAACTACCAAATGAGCTCAAATTCAAATTTGGAGCTAACCAAACACCACTAACCTATGAAAATCACTAAATTTAACCTCATATGAATTATAATACACTATAACAAGCCAAACATTGATCAAATTATGCATCAAAATGACTTCCTAGGTGATGCTCTTGCATCATACTCCCTAGGAACAAAAAATTAACTCAAGAACTCCTGTGAGGTCTTCAAGAGTACATCCATGGTTGATGATATTTTATTTTGGCATCCAAGTGGAATCCTCCATAGGATGATGTTTCCACTTCACCAAGTATTTGTAATAATCCTTTCCTCTAGTTCTCTTACTAACATTCTTGTCCAAGATTATTTCAAGTTCTTCTTTCTTTGCTTATGCAAACTGATCTACACATTCTTAGACTGTTGTTTCTTTATTTTTAGTTGGTTGATCACTGCCATCCCCTTATTTTAATGGATATAAGTCTATAACATTGAATATAGGAGAGATTCCCACACCACTAGGTAATTCTATCACACATGCATTATTTGATAACTTCCTAATGACCTTGTAAGGGCTGATCTTATTCATCTTCAATTTGTTATATTCACCTTTTGGAAACATTTTCTTCTTCAAATGAGTTAATATCATGTCACCAACTTGAAAAATAACTCTCTCCTCAATAAGATATATGTGTTGCTTACACTTTTCCACACTTGACTCCAACTACTTCTTAACTTTCTCATGCACCTCTTTCATAGAAATAGCAAACTCTTCTCCCTCATCACTTATTTTCTCCATCTTACCTAGGTCTCTTAGCTCAAAGACTCCTCTTGGGTGCAAACCGTACACAACTTGAAATGGACTCTTTCCTATGCTTTTTTTGTGCAAGTCATTATAGGTAAATTCTACTTTTGGCAAGACTAGGGCCACTATTTATGACTATCCCTTATTAGACACCTCAATAAATTACCCAAATTTTTATTAACCACCTCAGTTTGTCCATTTGTTTGAGGGTAGTAAGCTGAACTAAAGATAAATTTTGTTCCTAGTTTCTTCTATAGAGTCTTCCAAAAGTACCCCACAAACTTGGTGTCTCTATCTGGGATAATACTCAATGAAATTCCATGCAATCTAACCACCTCTTTGAAAAACAAATTAGCCACATGTGTAGCATCATTAGTTATCTTGTAAGGTATGAAATGAGCCATCTTTGAAAATATATCCACAACTACAAAAATGGAGTCATGCACTCTTTAATTTCTTGGTAAACCCATGACAAAATCCATGCTAATGGAGTCCCAAGGTCTATTTGGTACTAGTAAGGGATGATAAATACCTACATTACTACTCTTTCCTTTGGCAAATTGGCATACCTCACATCTTTCTACAAACTTCCTTAAATTTGTTTGCATTTTAGGCTAATAAGAGTGACTACTTAACTGATTCAAGGTCTTATCAAGATTAGAATGACCTACTAAATTCCCAAAATGATTTTCCTTAATCAAACTCTCTCTCATAGAATTCCTTGGCACACAAAGTTGAACTCCCTTAAACAACAAACCATCATGTATCATGTACTCCATCCAAGGCTTTAAGTTTCTAGTAGTTGGCTACTTGAAAGCCTCATATGCTTCTTGAAAGTCTAAATAAATTTCATACAACTCCTTAAGAGACTCTATTCCTCCACTCTCAATCTGAATTTATGTTATGAGTAAATCCCTTCTACTTAGATCATCAGCTACCTTGTTGGTTTGGCCTTTCTTGTGATCAATGACAAAAGTGAAGTTTTACAAGTACCCTAGCCATTTCATATGCCTTTAACTGAGCTTAGGTTGAATGGTTATGAAGTATAGTTCATGATAATCTATGAATATGACAAACTCTTTTGGAATTAAATAATGTATCCACTTTCTCAAGGCTTGAACCATAGCTTAAAACTCTAGATCATAAGCAAAATAATTTTTATTGGACTCATTTAACTTATCACTAAAGTATGTTATAGATCTACCTTCTTGACTTATGATAGCTCCAATGGCCACCCCGCTTGCATCACACGTAACTTGAAAAACCTTGTTCAAATTAGGAAGTGCTAACATAGGTTGCTCTGTGATTTTCTTCTTCAAAAAATAAAAAATTCTCTCAACTACATTAATCCACACAAATATCTTTTTATCCCCTCTTATAGTGTCAATAATGGGATCCCAAGTCCCACTAAAATTTCTGATAAACTTCCTATAAAAACTTGATACTCCATGTAAGCTTCTTACATCATAAGTTGTATTGGGAGTTGGCCAATCAATGATGGATTTCACCTTATCTTTATCCATATTTAGAGATCACAAAACCAATATATACTAGATTTGTGTTCATAAACCAACACTTCTAAAAGTTAATCAACAACCTCTCCTCTTACAACCTTAGCATTACCGTTCTTAGATGTTGAACATCCTCTTGTTTACTTAGGCTATAAAATGGAATATCATCTAAACATACAATAATAAACTTATCAATAAAAGGATTTAAGATTTCATTTATGAGTCTAATGAATGTGCTCAAGGAATTAGTGAGACCAAATGACATAACAAGCCACTTATACATCCCCTCATTTATCTTAAAGGCAATTTTCCATTCATATCTTTCTCTTATCCATATCTGAAGATAACCATTGATCCATCTTAGAGAAATAATTATAACCTCTCAAACAATCCATCAAATCTTAAATTCTTAGAAGATGGAACCTATACCTTATGGTTATCTTGTTGATTGCTCTAGATTCGATGCACATTCTCCAATCTCTTTTCTTTGGTACTAGTATAATTGGTACTACACATAGGATGAGGTTTTCTTTGATCTATATTTTATAAAAGAGGTCATGTATATGATTCTTAATTTATGCATTCTCTTGAGGAGTCATATTATAGGAAAAAAATTTAAGCAAACTTGCACCTGGTATAAAGTCAAAATGATGACCGATGCTCCTAATAGGTGGCAGCTCATTGGGCAGTTCATCCATAATAATATAAGAAAATTCCTCCAATATATTTTTCACCTCTTGAGGTAACTCATTCAACTTAGTGTTTGTTACAATAATCATTGGTCTGATCACCATTCCATAACCTAGATTTTCTTCTTTCAAAACATTCAAGAACTCTTTCTCACTCACCATCATAACACTTAAATTAGTCCTCTATCTATTGTCTTCTTATTTTAGAGGTAGCAATGTATGACTTATGTCATACTTATCCAAGGTGTAAACATTATTCCTTACATCATTGGTAGTATTTCTATCATATTTCCAAGGCCTCCCTAAGAACACATGACACACATCTATTGGCATTATGTCACATAGAACCTTATCCTTGTATCCTCCAATCTAAAAATCAATCCAACATTGTTCATTCACAAGAAATTTTTGCCCTTTTTTAATCCATTTGACCTTATATGGGTTTGGATGTGGTATTCTCTTTAAACCAAGATTTGATACCATCTCTACTAACACTAGATTATTTGTACTACCTAAATCAATTACCAGTTTACAATACTTACCTTAGCATTTATAATTTGCATTGAATAGTGTCTTTATTTGGGTAGGCTCTTTCTCCTTGGGTGGTCTTATTATCACACTCCTCAACAACAAATACTCACCAACTTTATTTCTCTTCAACATGAGATGGAGAATCCACGCTCTCTTCTTCTACTTAAACTACTTGATTCTTACTTTTAGTTCTAGAGTTTCTAGATTGAGAGTTCTCTAGACACTAACAAAACCTATGACCTACAAATTTGATGCATTTGAAACACTTACCAATAAATCTATTTAACCATCTACCTCTTTGTGTGTATCCTCCTCTAAAATAAGGTCTCCTTCCTCTAAATCCATGTCCTAAATTAGATAAATGTTCTTGAGAGGTACTTGGTTTTGAATTTGTCCTTTGAGATGTGCCTCTTCATCCTTATTAACCTCTATCTCTATAACTTCTGCCCCTACCCCTATTTTTCTAAGTTTTGTTTTTATTTAACTTGTATACTACCTTCAAAGCATATTGGTAGTATTCTTCAAGTGTCTTTGGGATACCTAGGTTGAGTTCGTATTGAAGATTGTACCTTAACCAATTAAGATATCTATCAATATTATCTACATCCTCTTATACATGTCATGATCTAATTTTCAACTTGTATAACTCCTCAATATACTCCTTAACATTCATCTCTTTTTGCTTTAAATTATACAATTTCTCAAAGAGGTTTGTATGATAGTCACTAGGCAAAGATTTATCTTTCAATTTTAATACCATTCTATCCCAAGATTTGATCTTGGTTTTGCCTTTCTTTCTCCTTTCATCATTTAAACAATCCCATCAAAGGGATACATGTCCTTTTAGTTTTGTGCAAGCAAATTTTACCTTGTTCTCATCTGGTACAATCTCATAGCCAAAATATTTATCTAAATCTATAGTTTAATCAATGATTTTCTCTCTATCTAGGTTGATTACATAAGTGGAAAGTCATATCTTTGGTTTTAACCCCTATTCCATGATTACTTTCAATAGTCTATCAATTCCTTCTTCCTCATTATCTTTAACTTATTCTTCCTCCTCTAGAGCTAGTGGTTCTTCTTCTCTGTCACTGATGTCCCCTATTACAACTCCTCTTATCTAATTAGATTTTACTACTATAAGCCTTGCATCAAAACTTATCCTCAGGTTTCTCAACTCTTCCAAGATTGCATCTCCCATTTAAATCCCTGTCCTTCCATCTCCTCTTCAGTTCCTTCTAGGTGCCATTTTAGCTTCTCAATTCAACTAACCAATAAACAATCAAATTTCACTTGACCTTAAATACTTTCACCTTATTTCAAGCTTCCTGTAGATATCTAACATACTCTGATACCAATTTTATGTAGAGGGAGATATATTTTACAGTCCAAATGCAAGTTTATTTAATTAGGCCTAGTTTTTTGTAGCCCTTCCAAAGCAAAATATATAGTTGGTTTGAATAATCCACAAGGGTTTAAGATGAAATATTACCAATTTAATATACCCATTATCCCCTTACATCTTCACACCAATTTTCAAAGTCAAAACTCTTAAGGGAAGTGTACTAATTCTCCAAACCTTTATAGAAATTAGGCTTATATAAGGTCAATCCAATGACATGGTCCTAGTTACCATAATATATAGTACTATAAAAAATTATAATCCAAAAAACCATCTAGATCATAATAAATTACCTCAGATTACCAAGTTTCAAGAATTTTGTATGGTGGGAACACTAGTTATTCAAGTTACAAGATGAAAACCCTAGTTTAGGTTTACACAAGCCTAAAACAGTTTGAGAGGCTATAAAATGAGATAAGTTGATTTTTTGACCTTTTTAAATCTTTATAATACCTATAATGGGTCTTCCCCACCTTGTTTCACCTTCCCTAATATCTATTTATTCATGAACAATCACTACCAAACTCTTGAATGTAAATTTGTAGAATTTTGTGTTTAGTCTAAAGACTATGTCAACTTGTATGGAGGTCAGAGTTAAATATAGATAAAAAATAGTTACTCAACCAATTATATATTCATTTACACATTTACCTACATCTTAATGAACTCAAAAGACACCTCTATTCTCTTCGTTCTCGATTGTGATTAAAACAGGGCCTTCAAAGCTTATGGATGGTAACTTGAACCTGTAGATTAGTAACAAGAACATAATATTTTTAAATAATATAATAATATATTAATGATCACATATCATTAATATTATTATAATTCAAAACACTCTCTTAAATCATTCTTCCATTCATTGATGTTATTGCACTTAAAATAGTCAAACACAAAATTTGTAAGTAGGCAGGGTTCTCTCAATTCTTGATCTTTTTTTGCCTCTCTTGAATTTATACACCTCTGTCTACCCAAAATGATACTCTCTTAAAATCATTAAACACTTTTTTAAATCCTATGAACTCTCTAAATGATTCTTGATTACTCCCAACGTATACCATTTCTTGACCTCAAACGTTGGTTGAATCTTAACTAAGCTTAAGGCATAATATACATTACTAAAGAGAAGAAAAACATTTAAATAGAATATGTAGACCTCATATACACATAAATACACCAATTTACATCAATATAACCACACAATATCATGAACAAGTCCATATAAACCTTGACAAAAATTCAAATATTCAAAATGGCAGTTTGGTGGGAAACAACCAAATGAGCTCAAATTTAAATATGGAGCTAACAAAATACCACTAACCTATGAAACTCACTACCTTAAACCTCTTTTGACTTACAAGGCACTATAACAAACCAAAATTTTATCAAACTATGAATCATAACGACTTCCTAGGTGATGCTCCTACATCAAGATATCTTTACTCAAAGCTTGTTAGCACCACTCCATGAATAAATAAAGTTTAACAAATCTATATTTTTCAAAGAGATATGTCATTTAGTAAAATAAAGGGAAGCTAAGATTTTAACATTTAAAAAATTAAAATATGCAACAAGTGTTCTAAAAACATCAAATGCATAGTTCTAAAGTAATCCAAACTACAAAGTCAAATCTAATAAGAGTAAAAGTAAAGTTAAAGTAATAGTAAATACAATATCAAAACCAGCAAACAAGATTAAATTAGTAGTTCCACCTATGAGGTAATTTACAAGGTTTCCACAACCTCCTCATATATTGTTACAAAATCTTATTGACTATAATATCTCATTTCTCTACCTGCTCCATTCAATCTTAATTGGACCAAGCCTCAACCTAAGGGCTTCGACAATCATGTGTATTGTGACTATAGTCACATAAATTTGGTCACAGATACTTGATAATGCTAATTATTTACATATTCCTAACAACATGACTTATATTAAAATACATGACTCTTATTCACCATTCCTTTAATAAATCCATCTATATGTAGGTTCAACCCTTTGTTTTTCATTATCATTCCACATAACTTTTCAATGTCAAATGCTCAAGATAGCTAAAAACACCTTCAGACTATACCCTGAAATGCAACACGATATTTTTTCCTCCTAGACAAGTCTACCCTAGGAAGATAGGGGTGTAGTGCTCTATTGTCCACTTAGTTTGATTATGTCCTACACTAAATAATGGCTAGTTCAAAATTAAAAACATCCTTTAGGTTCCTCCTATACATTTCATAAGGTCAGCTAAAGGAAATTATTAAAATATTCACTTATAGATACATGTCAAGAGTTATTAATTTAGACAAATTTATATTCACTTCACATAATAATTTAAACCTTTACACATTGATAAAATCCACCCTATTATGCCCAAATTATAGAAAATCCATGAGCATTCATAAGCCAAGTCAAGAGTTATCATTTTCAAGTATCAAATCCATCTTCTAGGTGCATGCATATAGTCGAATGAGCATAATTGCACATTCATTATAGGTAGGAGAACTGCGTGGGCTTGATTTCCCTCTTTGTACTATTGGATATGTAGACAATGATCAATCATCAAGGGGGTGATAAATGTCATCTCAACCCATTACTCTCTTTTCTTTTTCTTGGAGGTTTTCAATCTATCAAGGTCCCTTAATTTTTTTAAAGACAAGATATGACATACAAATATTTCTACATGACCAAATCCTAAGTGTGATATCTCATCATCTATAGGTGAAATAGGTGTAGTGATCAGTTCATACACATATTCAAACTAAATAAATCTATGATTAATAGTTTAAGGTGTACTACACTGCTATATGCCTAAGTGTACTCTTTCCAAGATTAACATTTTGCTTTTGTCCATGAGTTGTCATTTATAAATTCCTGGTTGATTTATCTTTCCATCTCTTTTGTCTATAATAGTCAACTGCGATGAGTCTATAGTCAAAGGACTTAGGTGCACTACCCCTCTATCTACCTATTACACTCCTATCCATATCTAGTTTATGATTTTGTGCCTAATACTAAGCTTCCATATTCATCTCTCCTTTTGATTTCCATAGTATATAAAGATCATTGTGTGAGCTAAGTATTGTTCCTTCTTAGTGTTTTATTAAAATAATTAGTTTCTATATTCAACATCTGAGTTAAAATCAAAATAGTTGAATATTGTGTATCTTTAGCATTGTGATATATCAAGTTTTACACCTATATAAAACACTTAAAATGCTATCTTAATCAATTCACATACTTAGTGTTTTATCAAAGATAGGGTTAAACATTGGTAAACCCAAACCTTTGTTTTCAAGCCTCTACTTTTTGATTTTATTTTTATTTTGCTTAGTTTTCCTAGAAACTATGTTTTGATAGTTTTAAAACTCATAAGAGTTGTTGTTCTAGGAAAAATGGTTAGAAATTTTCCTTCAATCGTGGTATGAGGGTTACTACCCCAATACCCGATCCATTAGAGAGCATCATTCATGAATTTTATTTTTCACATACTCAGGTATATTAGAATGCTTAGGAACTAATTTTCAGCCATAGGAAACCTTCAGTGGTTTATTCTTGTGGTGCACAGGTAAGTGGTTAGACCTAAGGATTTACTCTCAATGTACCCCATGAGATAGGATAGTGTGGCTATGTAAATGGTGGAATTCTTTGTAGTTAGTACCTTCATGGCCGTAATCACTATTTATGACTAAGATTTGTATATCTGAGAGCCTATAAAGAAAACATAGCTTGTCTAGTTGCTTCCATTTTTTCCTTTTATTATATATCTTTGCATGTCATCTAATAAGGTTACTTATTCTCTTCCTCTAAGGCATAGTGATAGGTTTAGTAAAGATCATATGGGGCATACTAAAATTCCATTCATCTCTTCTCCAGGGAATGATATTGATATTGTTAATTATTATAATAATGTAACCCTTGAAAATTATATGCACATTAAAGATGATGTTAGTGATATGATAATTTAGATAACCAAAAATATGTATTTTAATCAATATATTCCTAAAGGTTCCAATACAATCGATCCCAATGAAATTAATAAAGTAAATCCCAAGAAATTTAGTGAATTTTCTAATTTCCACCAAGGACTTTGACAATGTCCCCAACATGTGGATAAAGTTATCCAATTACTCATATCATCTAAGAATATGCATCAAATAAATATTCCTTAATCCCAATAAATTCCCTTCAAAATGGTTAAGCCTTATACTTCAGATACTCTAGTTACTACTATTGTTCTCATTCTTGTATCAACCTATACAGTTTTATATGTGCCAACATCCTTAGGTATGGGAGCATCACTTGGTTTACAATAGATTAATCTGCCTATTTTTACAAGGGAATCACCTACACCTCCTAATATCACTACATAAGTTCCATCATCAACTTCACCTAATATATCCTAGCTTTAGTAAAAAATCTATCCTTGCATGCTAAAATATTACAATTAGAGCAAGTTGTATCTAAAGCTACTCACTCAATGGATTCTCATACTTTGTTGCATAATATTTTGGCACCTAAAATAGCCTCTTACCCACTATTATTATGATTTGTAACACATAAGGTACCACACTATGAGAGTAAAGTGATCCTAAGAAACATATTCATTCATTCCATGTTGCATGTTTGGACTATGATTACAATGACAAATTACTTACCAATATTTTCCCAAGAAGTCTTAAAGACTATGTTCTTTGATGGTTTTATGATCTTCTTCTTTAATTAGTTAGATTATTCAACCCATTGGCAGATCAAATTTTAGATCATTTCTTGATCAACATTGTGAAAAGTTATCTTATGCATAATTTTCCAAACTCAAGCAAGGGTCAAATGAGAAAATTAATGATTATGTGTGTTGGTATAAAATTATGCTAGAAAAAATGACAAATTTTATGGCAGATAATGAATTACATGATATCTTTACTCAAATATTGTTATCACCACTCCATGAATCAATCATGTTTGATAAATTCAAATCCTTTGATGAGTTATGTCATATAGTAAAAGAAAGATAAGTTAAGCTTAAAGCATTGAATAAGCTCAAGTATGCACTAAGTGCTCCATCTAAATCTAATTTCAAGTTTAAAATCAATAAAAAATTCAAGGTGAAGCCTTATGAAATAAAACTGAATCCAAAACAACAAATAATGTAGTATCACAACCATCAAGCAAGCTTCAATTGATAACTCCACCAAGGAGGCAATTTATAAGGCTACCACAACCTCCTCATATCTTATTGTAAAAGCCAATTGATTGCAATCTAATATCTCTACCTCTTCCATTTGAGCTTGATATGATCAAACATCAACCTAAGGACTTTGATAGTAATGCATATTATGATTACCATCTATGCATCAGGTGTTTTATGAATAAGTGTTACAGGCTAACGCATAAGATACAATATCTCATCGATGACAACACGATTGAGGTAATCACACCCACAAAGGAAGTTAAACCATAAAATAATGATAATATAAAGCTCAAAATATTTAATAATCCATTTCTTAATCATGGTATGGTCAATAATGCAGATAATTTAGAATTACACCATGTGTACAATGCACATATTCTTCCTAATTCATATGGGAATCCAATAGATGAAATCATTGACACATTTACAAGCACAATAGGAAATTTAGTAATTTACATTTGATGATAGTGAAATCAAAGATGATGATTTAGATAAGAATGCACCATTTATTAAAGCATACATGAAGCAACCTATTTTTAGTGTTATGATTGACAATAGATTAATCAAAAATACATTATTAATGAAATTAATTTACAATCTAGGGTACACAAAAAGATTTACAAGCCACCTCAAAGGTATTCATCGCATTAGATTGGCATACACAAGATATTTTAGGACGTATAGTATTACCCCTCCAAATTCATTCAACAATAGTGGCTACTCCATTTATAGTTCTACCAAGCACAAAGGGATTTAACATGTTATTAGGAAACCCTTGGATATAGAAGATTTGAGAAGTTCCATATACAATGCATAAATGCCTCAAATACATACATTGAAATCAAGTGGTCAAAGTTAAAGACATTCAATATGAGTACTCTCTACAAATGAATGGTAACTCCTCCTCCTTCCCCACCACCATCGTAGTTGATTTTGGCACCTATTCATGAGCACCATAAAAAGGTAATTATGGAATATACTCCAAAGGATAGTACAAATATAATTAGTGTGTCCAATCAAGATCATAGTATAGGTGCAATTTTTACACTTATACATAACTTATCTATGTAGTTAGTTAAATGGAAAAAGGTCTACCTTTGTAAGTAACAATCTTCATATCAAAAAGTTAAGCAAGGTGCAAAGAAACCTAAATATCCTAAAGTGCATCACAAGGAAACACCTAAGATAATTCATTATATTCAAAAACAAACAAAGGTATTTATACAACAAAATTCACCAATTCATGTACCTTCTATAGTTACTCATGTGTCAACAGATTTTACAAGCAGTGATCATGATAATTATGATCAACATGTGATGACTTTTCATTTTCCAATACATCTACATGTAGCATTCCTCATCCATGTAAAACCAAGGTTCACCTCTTTAATTCAAACATGCACTATGGTCCTCATATTGATGGGATCATAGGTTAGTTTCCTTTAAAAATATAAAAAATCAAAATATTGCAAAATTATAAAATTATTCAAGATATTTTAAAAAAATACAAAATCAAAACCTATGCATCACATAAGATGCTAGTTTTTCTTCTTTACATATGATATTTATCATATATGCTGTTAGATAGAATATTATTTTATATACACACATGCATTTCATGAGGTATTTGAGTGTGATGTAGGACATACATTATATGTGCATTCTTATAAGTTGGACTTCCCATCTACCTAGTGGTCATGCCTATACTAGGGGCATCTAATTCTATAGGTTGCACTATAATAGGTTATATCTATCTACAACATCAAATGCAATGTTGAGCTAACATATCTTATAAGTGTCTTACTAAATCACTCATATTTTAAAATTATTTATAAGATATGTTACTCTACCAGTACTATAACATTGATAATGTGAATAGAACTAGTTTCACTTATTCTATGATCTTTTGATGTTGTTTACTTGCTTGCATGATAGGCTTAACATTGCTTGCATATTTGTGTGTCGCCTTGCATTTGTATGAATAAATATTTAGCATCTCTATTAGATATTTGTGTGGTATGTGCAACATTTGAATATGTATGTTGCTTGTTGCTCATGGTCTTATGTGTGTGCAATATTTACTTCTGTGATAATTAAACATGTCACTTGAATGCATCCCTCGGCCTCATTATATGACATTATGTGACATTATTTGTGTATTGTGATTTTGTGCTTGTTCAGATTGATTAGTGGTTCCATGATCTCTATAATTCATTCTTAGGACATAGTCTACTTCAAAGATACTTATTTTACTACATACTTCAATACTATATCTATCTAGACATGATACTTGTGTTCCCTAAAATCAATATGTTATATACATGATTCAAATGATAACTTTTATTTTTACTGATAACATACTCTCCAACATTATCGAATAATACAATATGAGCATATATTTTTCATGATTCAATTAACTCTTCTTTTTAGATGAGTGACTTTTAGGCTACATCACTCATCTTAAAATGGAGCATCATAGTGGCATTGTTTTTAGATATTCACACCTCCATTAAAAGATGTGGGATAGATTATAAGTTCAAAAATATAGAGTATAGGTTTTCAAAGATTCAAACAATTCAAAATCAGATTTTATAAGCAAAATATAGGTCTTCAAAGTATGCAAAGTGATTTAGAAATCAAGTACATGATAAATATTGGCACATTTATATAAATTCAGGGGGCCTATGACATGCATATGCACTCAATTTTCAAATACTTAAATTAAATAATTATATATAATTAAATGCATATGCGTGGGAATGTGTAAAGCAATTACAAAAATCCAAGTTACATGTTATAAACACAATTAAGCATATAGGTGCATAACATTCTATATTATTGTTTTTTTAAGGCACTGAAAAGGAGTGATGAATGATCAAGTGAGAAAAGAGTCTTTGAATTGGAATTTTGACATGACAAATGAGAGAGTGGATGGTGGGGTTTTATCAAGTGGGGTTCATGGCGTGAAGGACAAAGATAAAGCAATCAGTATCAAAGGTAAGTTTGTTGCTTCTAGTGGTTTCTATGGTAATTTTTCTTGGGTAGATGAATGTAAAATAAAAGTGGGAGAGCCTAGGGAGATTCACCATTTTCAAGATATTCCAATTTCTAGGGATTCAAGGGGTTTTCATACTAATGTCCCTGAGACTCTTAGTGATTTTGATTTTTCAAGATTCTCAGGTGATTTGGTGGGTAAATTCTTACGACCCAGGCTGAATATTGAAAATTTTAGATGTTGGGTTGCAAGAAGGTGGAATCCAAGAGGGTATATGGACATCTTTGTGATGAGCAATGTTTTCTTCTTGATTCATTTAATTTTTGAGGAGGATTGTGCTATAGTGTTAGTGGGTGGGCCTTGGTTTTTTGGAAGGTTTGGTTTGTTTTTTAACAAGTGGAAGCGTAGTTTTTATCCTTTCAATGAAAATATCAATATCATGTCTATCTAGGTGAGACTTCCAGGTATTCCTTTGGAATTTTGGGAAGAGGATATTTTTATAGGTGTTGCTAAGACATTTAGATATCTAATAACTTTTTTCTGTTGTTACTAAGGCTAGAACTAGGTTATTGCATGCCAGGTTCTTTATTAAAGCATTCATGAATCAAGATTTGCCTTCTTGTGCGATTCTACATCCATGCAGGGGTGAATGGGTTCAGAAGATTGAATATGAAAATATTGATTTGTTTTATGAGGTTTGTAATCAAGTGGGGCATTCTTTCAGGAACTATTATTTATCTATCAATAAAGGGTCATTATTTGCACCAAGGGTTGATATTATTGTATGGCAAAAGAAGGGTTCAAAAGTTGGGATGGAAGTGGTTAACCATAATGATTTGTTGAAGATGGATATTCAAGGTTTAAAGGAGGTTTTAGTTGATACTATTGTGGAGGATCAGGTTTATTTTGAAAGATTTGGCAAAGGGAATAGTTGTGATAATTTAGTTGGGTTTGTTTTGGATAAAGTTTTAGAGTGTTTGTTGTGATCCAATTAAGGGTAATAAGGTCCAAATAAATTTGATTCCACATTTTAATTATTTTCATGATGGAAATGTTGTTAATGTTCAATTTGAAAAGTCTTTTGAAGAAAATGTAAAATGTTTGGATAGTTAAGTTGGTGGGATTGTTGAGTCTCTAGTTTCTTTGATTAATAATCAGTTTTAGTGGCTTTAAGTTTTGGATAATGAATTAGTTAAGGAGGTTGTTCCATGTTCTTTGACATTAGAGAATTCTTCAGCTCAAAATGAGTGGTTTCCTATGAATGTTTTGGTAGGTAAGGTTGAGGTTCAGGGGAAGGTTAAGAATGTATGTTAAGAGAAAGAGATTATGGATTCATTTCAAAGGATTTTAGAAGTAATGTCTTCTCCATCTTCAAGTACAAATAAGTTGGGGAAAGATTTGGGTGTCTTATCTAGTAAACAAAAATAAGTTCAAAAGCTACCAGATGTGGGTTTTTCTCTCAAGGCTGGGAAACCATCTAAGAAGAAACTCATAGAAGAAAGATGAAAAGGGAGACAGTAGATGGAGTTCAATCTACGATTCAAGTGGGATCTACCAAGAATCCTTTACAAAGTTTTCCATGAAATTAATAAGCTAGAATATTAGGTAAACATGGGATTTTCAGGGATCTTATTAGAAATTCTAAGCTATGTATTTTAGCTATTCAAGTAACCAAAATGGATGAAGGTCTGATGGTTGAAACTAAAAGTATATTTTGGAAAGAATCTAAGTTAGTTTGTGTGGGTTCTTCTAGGGCATCTGGAGGTATTGCCACTCTGTTGGATGATAAAGTTCTTGATTGAAAAGTGTTGATTAATAATAATCATCATGTGACTATTTTTTTTAATGATCGGGCTCAAGATTTTAGTTGGATACTTTCAAATGTTTATGCTTTGAACTCTCATGTTGTTCATAGAAGATTATGGAATGAAATAAGTATGTTTAGATTTAATTTTGAGTAGATGACTTGGATCTTAGTGCAGGATTTGAATACATAACTTAATCCTACAGATAAAAAGGTGGGGTTCAATATTTTATAGATATTATGGATGACCTCATTGCTTTTATTTATGATAATGGGTTGATGGATGTGGATTTATGAGGCTCCCCTTATACCTGGTCAAATATAAGCTTGGGGGAAAATATTATTTAATCTCAACTTGATAGGATTCTTATTTCTATTGCCTAGCTAATTTCTAAGGATCTTTGTTTGTCTTCTTTGCCTCGTATTAGCTTTGATCATAATCCTTTTATTCTTAGTGTGGAGGATAGAATTAAGAAAGATCGTACCTGTTCAAATTTGAACATATGTGGTTTTCTCATCCTTAGCTGTTATATGGGATGAAATAATGGTGGGATGTTTATTTTGTAGGTTTTATTATGTTTAGATTGGTAAGGAAGCTTTAAAATGTGAAAAGGAATGTAAGAATTTAGAATAGGATGGTTTTTGGTGATATTTTTCAATAGAAAAAGGAAGTTAAATCTGAGATTTCTACTCTTCAGGAGATTGTAGATGTAAATTATTTGAGAGAACAAAACCTTATTAAGGAGAAAAAACTTTTGAGTAATTATCATACCATTGTAGGCTATGAAGAGTCATTTTGGAGACAAAAATATAGGGATATTTGGTCGAATGAAGGTGATCATAATTCAAAGTTTTTTCATATGTCAACTCTTAAACATAGAAGTCATAATAGAAATTTGATAGTTTTGAACGCTGATGGTTCATTGTGTTCAGATATGGTGCAATTTAAGGAAGAAGCAATTGATCACTTTCAAAATCTATTTGGTGTTAATATCAGATGTGAAAATGATAGGTATAGCTAATTCCTTGTTCATAATCCTTCTTTGATTTCTAACCTTGACAATAAGAGTTTGTTGAAAGTGCTTATTTTTGACGAAGTGAAGGGGTGATGTGATGCAATGGGTTTCCTATGGCTTTTTCCAAAAAAAATGAGATATTGTTAAGTATGATGTGTTTGTTATTGTTGATGACTTTTTTGCTTCAAGGAATGTTCTTAGGGAATTCAATAATAGTTTTATTGCATTAATACCTAAGAAAAGTGGGGTTTGTGCTTTTTTAGATTTTTGGCCCATTAGTATTTGTAATTCTATTTATAATATCTTTACTAAAATTCTTTCATTACGAATTCAGTCATTGTTGGGGAAGATTATCTCTAATAATCAGGGAGGGTTTGTTCCTGGTAGGAAAATTTAGGAAGGAGTTATTGTGGTGCATGAAACTATTTATTTGGTGGTTATGTGTAAGCAGCTTAGTATGATCCTTAAATTGGATAAGATTAAAGCATATGATAGAATGGATTAGGATTTTTTGGATAAGGTATTGTCTAAATTTAGATTCCATTCTCATATTGATCTCATTATTCATTCGTGTGTATCCTCTACTATGTTTTATATCCTTGTTAATGGATCTTCGACTGGTTTTTTTGGAAGTAAGAGGGGAATTCATTAGGGGGATCTTTTATTGCCATTTTTATTTGCTATCATGGCTGACTATTTGAGTAGGTGTTTATTGGTTGTGGTTAGTGAATTCAACCTAAAAGGTTTTAAGGTACATACTGGGGTGGATCCTACCCTACATCAATAATTTTTGGATGATACTATAGGTTTTGGCATAGCATCAATTCAAGAAGCTAAGGAGTTAAAGAAGATTTTAGTCTCTTATGAAGAGGTTTTGAATCAGCTAGTTAACTTTGAAAAAAGTTCTTTATTTTTTTAATACCCCTTTGGTTGGGCAACATAAAATTTCTCATATTATTGATTGTCAAATTAAATCATTGCCTTCAAAGTGTCTTGGTATACCTTTATTTGATGGCCTAATGCAAACTCAGATGTGGGATTTTCTTATTGAAAGATTTTAAAGGAAATTAGTTGGATGGAAAGGAGTGATTCTTTCTCAAGCTGAAAAAGTTTTGTGAATTAAATGTGTCTTTCAAAGTCTACCTATGTATTTTATGTCTCTATTCAAAATGATTAAGGTTATTCAAGAAAATTTAGAAGGAATTCATAAAAAAAAATTGTGGTCTGAGAAGAGAATATTGTCTTTATTGGTTTGGGATAAGGTCTATTTGCCTAAACAAGTTCGCAGGTTGGGTCTTCAAATATTGAATTGGATGAATAAGGAAATGGTATCTAAGATTTGTTAGATATATATGGAGTCCAATTTATAGATTAAAATATTCTGAGCTAAGTATCTCTATAATGGCAGTATTGATACTTTTCTCAATGAAAATTTTATTATTCATGGTTCTAGTATATGGAATTTCTTTATTAAAAAAGGGAGGTTATCAAGTTAGGCTATAAATGGAAGCTTGGAAATGGGTTAAAGATAATTTTTTGGGAGGATGCTTAGCTGTTGGATATTTTTTTGATTCAATAAAGCCATGGTAACATGTTTGTGGTCAGCACATAGGGCTTTTTGGTATTAAGGTGGTTGATTATATTCAAGTTCACAATGGTAGCAAGCAGTGGAAACTTATTTTTATTGAAAATGATAATGAGGAGGTAATAAATATTATCCTTGATCTTAATCTTTTGTTAATAGGTATTCATATTACAAATTTTATTAAGGAAGACAAAGTGGTTTGGAGGGATGATTCAGTTAGTCAGTATAGGGTTAGATCAGGACACTCTTTGTTAACTCTTGTTATTGTTGATGTTTTTCCTTGGTGGAAATTTTAGGACAAAGACTTTATTCCAAAAATTATTTTTTTCATGTGGTTATGCCTTCATAATAATATACTTACAATGGATAATTTGTTCAAAAGAGGAGTGATGCTAGTGAACTGTAGTTATCTCTATGAATCTGATTTGGAATATGTTCATCATCTAATGATCGATTGTCCTTTTGTATTTAGGATCTGAGGGATTATTTTGCTTAGGTTTAAAATAGTTCATTAACAAATTCTTGGTTGTCTCAGAGTTATCATTTTTTAAATCAAGTGTTAAAGAAACTTTAGTTCTTAGTTTTCCCTCATAATAATAAAGTTTTTAGAGATTTTAGATTGGGTCCATGTCAAGTGGTTATTAAAATCATTAGATTTTTTGTTAATAATAATAATAGTGTTAAGTGGGGTAAAAACAAGTATTTGATGTTCATGATTAGTTGTTATTGAAGCAATGGTATATTAATGTGATTGATGACTTGCTAGCTGATCCTAGAATTAAGCTTAGAAGGTAGGTTAAATGGCTATATCCCCAGTTGGGTTGGGTCAAATTAAATTTTGATGGATCTTCCAAGGGTAATAAAATCTTGTCTAGTGGAGGAAGTGTTATTAGGGATGATTTTAGTCAAATTTTAGGTGTTTATGAGGGAATTATGGGGTTCCAAACTAATCATTTGGCAGAGGTTCTTGTAGTATTATGAGGGATTCAATTGGCCAAAGAGTTAGGATGTGTTAATTTTATTGTGGATGGGGATTCAATGAACATTGTTAATTTCCTTAGTGGGAGTCTTAAGTCATGTTATACTATAAGTCATATCATTGAAGAAAGGTTATTTTTTTGTCAGTCTTTTAATTCAATTCATTTCTAACATTTGTATAGGGAAGGTAATGTGTTGGTTGATTGTTTTTCCATTAGGGGTATTTTGCCACTGGATATTAAGAGATGGTTCAAACATGATGTCTTTCCTGTGGATATTGTGGCAATAATAAAAAAGGGCATATCATACTTTCCTCTAATTTGTAATAATTGTTAATGTCTTTCATTTATTGAGAGTTAGGTAGTTACCACATGTAATCATCATTGTTAAGAGGTGTATTGATTTTATGAGTTTGTACAAAATTATTTTGGTAGGTGGTCATGATTTCTTACAATCTATGAAGATATTGCATGTGTGTATAACTCATATCTCTTGTTATACGAAGTGGTGATGGGTTTGGTTAAATATTTCATTGGTAAGAGGTTATCTATTAGGTGCTTTGCATGGAGTTTTCTTTCCTGATAGTAGAATGGGTGGAGGTTTACATCGTGTGGAGCCTATGTTGGCACAAAGGATTAAATAGAATGTAGAGGTATGGCAAAAATTTTAGATAGGTGGTTTGGAAAATTTTATTGAAATGATTGATGGGTATGATAAATATTTATCCAAACATTTCCAAAAAGTTGGAATGATAAAAAGGTGGAGATTAACAATTTTACTATTGAGATTTTATAAGAACATATTGCTAAAGTTACGGGCATGTCGATTGAAGATTGCAAGTATGTTAAATCCAGTAAGGAGTATCAAAAGGAGATGAATATTTTTCTAAGTGAGGGGTAGATATTGACTAAATACCAAGGGGTTTCTTAAGAGAATATTTTCCACTGCCTTATGATAGTAATGTTGAGCAGGTGATGAGGTATGTGACACTAGAAGGAAGGTACATAGTTATTCATTTCTATCATTTCCCAATACTATTTTTTTTAGGCATGAAATTATTTTTAGCCTCTCATTTTATATTTTACACTCTCTATAAAGTTCTATTAGCAATTTCAAGACTAGTAAGAAAAATGTTTCATTACATCAGGGAATAATTTTCCTAGTTTTCAAGTTTTTCAAAGGGATCAACCCTATTTTTCCTCAGCCCAAGACTAAAAGAATTCTTAGAAGTGATTTTTGGTCTTACCATAATAAGGTTTTGTAGGGGGAGAGTAATAGTCCTATAGATCTAGAAAAAGATGATTTTGGGTCTAACAACGTTGATAATGAGGGGGATGGTTGGGACAAGGTGCATGATTCATAGATTAGGTCTGATTTGCCTTTACATGGTAATGATAGGGATGTTATTAATGTCTTAGAGAAAAATAAGATGCAATAAGTCACTCAAGGGTTATAAATTTTGAAATAATCAAAGGTGGGTGAGGCTTCAAAATTTTTTTTGCTTGAGAAAATGATTTTTAAAGAAAAATTGGATAAGGATTTTGATGTTGTCTTTAAGGATCAAGATGTACAAAGCAAATTGGATCAGCTGGGGGATGAGGTAGAATTGAATAAAGCATTTATGATATGGTTCATGAGGGATCCTACATGTTTGAAGGAATCAATGAATGAAATGTATTTGAATGAAGTCATTATCTATAAAATGGCAGATTTGATTGATTTAAGTATATGAGTAGATGGTGAGTATGAGAGAGGAGATTTCAAGGATCGATCATGAAAATGAGACTCTAAAAGACAATTTGAAGATGATTTTTGGATTTTAGCATTATTTATATTCAAAATTGTATTCAGAATATGGAAGGTTTAAAGGTGATTTCTAAATGGAAAATGGAAATTTGGATTAGGGCAAAGGTAATAAGCAGAAAGGAATTGAATATCTAGAGCCACAAAATCTTCAGAATATAGATGCCATGCTCAGTAACATGAATATTAAATAGAGTGAAGTGTTACAAAGGTGGACTTGTCCACATTCTTAAGTACATTATTTTATTGGGTTCTTTTTGTTTTGTGGATATTATGTTTTTATTGGTGTTCTTATAGTTATGTTTTGAACTAATCATGAGATTTTTTGTACTTGCCTACGTTTAAAACTAGTCCTATTTATTTTTTGTAATGTGGTGGGTCCCCTTTAACAACCCACTTTTAGCTTTAATAAAAACATTTTATAACATTGTGGCATATATTTAGAGAGGCATGATACTAATTCATGTTCAAGTTTATTCAAAGATGAAAAATTCAAAGTTTCAAAGATCAAAGAGAAATATATATAAATTCAAAATCAAAACATTCATTTCGAATAGAATTTTATGAGCAATGTAGTCATGATGAGGGCATGAACAACATTCATTATCTTTAAATCATGCAAGTCAAGAATCTAGATCTATTTGTAGTAGTATGATTCGAATATATGCAAGTGATGCACATTCAAGTCTAGTGACACTCAATGGCCTTGGCATAAATTCTAGTGAACCTATAAC